>OX336390.1:394338437-394993437 GCA_946902985.2 Meconema thalassinum | reverse complement strand
GAAGAAGAATGCGTGAACACTGGGCCAATTGAAAGAACGAGTGAGAAAGAAGTTGAAATAACGTGCCACATAGAAGACCGAAACGATTATAAATAATAATAACCGTATGGCCTCAGATACCATGGTGTGGAGTTGGAGCTATTGAGGCGATCTACTCTCCAATTTTGACATTCTATTTAACACTGACATCTGACAATGGCACCCAGAAGTTTACTGCGTGACCTGTGGCTAGGATTTAATTAATTCTCTGACTGGCGCAGTAAGTTGGCATTTGAGAGTGCGCAAATGCAAGGGAGCCATGTCAGTAGATTTTCGGGGCATAATTATGGCACCCTGGCGTCTCTAAAAGCCGCAGTAGTTAAAAGGGACGTTAAACCAATAACATTATTATTATTAGTCTATTATTATTATTAAATCAGTCTTGTAATCACTTAAAGTGATATGAGAGATTTTTTATGAACGTACACTGTACATCTAGGATTGTCTTGATTTTTGCTGCCCTTGGCCGGAATCGATCCCGTGACCTTGGAATGATAAATTGGACATTATACCACTTACCAACCAAGTAAGTTAAATGAATATTGATAATGACAATAATTCTTCTCTTATATAAAACCAAGTGTCCTGACTGACTGACTGACTGACTGACTGACTTAATGACTCACTGACTCATCATCGCCGAGCCAAAACTATTAATGTTAGAAACATGAAATTTTGGGGATATGTTCGTGGAAAGTCAAAAACGCGCACTAAGGAAGGATTTTTGGATATTCAGGTTCTAAAGGGGTGTTAAGGGGGTAGACCTGCATTTAATTGAATACCAATATCTCCCGATTGGTTTCATTGGGCGATGTGATACTCGGCATATACACTCATCATTAAAAATAAGAAGACACGTGTCTGAGGGTTTTTCAATGTGGTATATATTATGAAGTGAAAGGGGTGAAAAGTGGGGGTTGAAGGATTCCAAACGGAGTGTGTATCTTTTAAACGACATTGGCGAGGAGTTTGAAACTCAGCGGAAAAAACATCAGCTTAAAAATAAGTAAATAGGTGTTTGATCGATTTTTCATAAATCCAATTTAAGGGGCCCATAGGGAGGGGTGAAATTCTGGGGGGGGGGGGGAAACAGGAAAGAAACTGTCCTAACTGATTGACTGACAGACTCACTCATCAAACTCAGGGAAAAAATCTGCTGAAAAATAAGTAAATAGGTGTTTGAATGTTCTTTTCATAAACCCAATTTAAGGGTTCATGGGGAGGGGTGAAATTTTGAAAAAAGGAAATTGAGAGAAAAAGTCCTGACTCACTCACCATCGCCCAGCCAAAATTATTGAAGTTAGACACATTACATTTTGGGGAATATGATCATTGTATGTCAAAACCGTCCACTAAGGGAGGATTTTCGGATATTCAAGGGGTCTTAAGGGGGTTAAACATGCATTTCATTTAATAACAATAACTCCCGATTGGTTTCATTGGGGGATGTGATACTCGGCATATAAACACATCATTAAAAATATGAAGGCATATGTCTGAGGGTTTTTCGATGTGGTGTATATTATGAGGTGAAAGGGGTGAAAAGTGGGGGTTGAAGGATACCTAACGGAGCAAGTATCTCTTAAAAGACAGAGTCATAAAGTATGAAACTCAGGGGAAAAAATCAGCTTGAAAAAAAGTTAATTGGTGGTCAAGCGTTTTTTCATAAATCAAATTTAAGGGGCCCATGGGGATGGGTGCAATTCTGGGGAAAGAAGTCCACTAAGGAAGGATTTTTGGATATTCTCTCATCATCCCCCAGCCAAAAATATTGCAGTTAGAAACTTGAAATTTTGGGGATATATTCGTTGTATGTCGAAAACGTCCACAAAGGATGGATTATTGGATATTCGTGTCCTGAAGGGGTGTTAAGGGGGGTTAAACTTGCATTTTATTGATTAACAATATCTCACGAGTTGTTTCATTTGGGGTGTGATATTCGGTATATAAATTAATCAGTAAAGATAAGCAGACATAAGTCTAAGGGTTTATCGATATGATGTATATTATGAGGTGAAAGAGGTGAAAATTGGGGGTTGAAGAATTCTTAACGGAGCGTGTATCTCATAAACGACATAAGCGAGAAGTTTTAAATTCAGCGGCAAAATCCGCTTAAAAATAAGTAAATAGGTGTTCGACCGTTTTTCTTTCATAAATCCAATTTAAGGGGTTCATGAGAGGGGTGAAATTCTGAAAAATAAATGAAAGAAAATGTCCTGACTTACTCACTCACTCATCATCGCCCAGCTGAAATTATTGAAGTTAGAAACATGAAATTTTGGGGATATGTTTATTGTATGTCGAAAACGTCCACTAAGGAAAGATTTTTGGATATTCAGGCTCTAAAGGGGTGTTAAGGGGATAAACGTGCATTTTATTGAATAACAATATCTCACGAGTGGTTTCATTTGAGGATGTGATACATGGCATACAAACTAATCATTAAAAATAAGCTGACACGTATCTAATGGTTTTTCGATGTGGTGTATATTATGAGTGAAAGGGGTGAAAAGTGGGGGTTGAATGATTCCTAACGGAGTGTGCATCTCTTAAACGACATAGGCGAGGAGTTTGAAACTCAGAGGAAAACAATCAGGTTAATAAAAATATAAAAAAATAATTAAATAAATAGGTGTTCGACCGTTTTTTCTTTAATCCAATTTTGATGGGCCCATCGGGAGGGGTGAAATTCTGGAAGAGAAACGTCCACTATGGAAGGATTTTTGGATATTCACTCTCATCGACCAACCAAAACTATTAATGTTTGAAGAATTATATTTTGGGGATATGTTTGTTGTGTGTCGAAAACGTCTACTAAGGAGGGGTTTTTGAATATTCAGGTTCTAAAGGGGTGTTAACGGGGTTAAACCTGCATTTCATTGAATCACAATATGACACGACTATGACGCGAGCGACGCCGCGAGTACCTGCTAGTCTCTATATATAAAAGAAAGTCGTGTTAGTTACACTATTTATAACTCAAGAACGGCTGAACCGATTTGGCTGAAAATTGGTGTGGAGGTAGCTTAGAACCAGGAGACGGACATAGGATACTGGTTACCCCGTGACGTGACATAAAACGTCAAAGAGATACAAGTCACTATAAAACGTAACGCAAATGACAGCTAAGGCAAGTCGTTTCCAGGAAACAGTAGCTCTTGACGAGACACGGCCGACTGGATGCGAGTAGCGCTCTCCACTACTGGTATAGAAAATGAGGCTCTTAACATGAAATCCCGTTAGTTACTCAACGTTATTTGTATTCTCTTTGAATCATCTTTGATAATGCCGCGACAAAGACGATCGTATCTTTCCCGACAAAGCCATTGACAACATTGACCAGTTTCTTTACGATCTGCCAAAGCGATCCGTTTGCACGAACTTTGCTTTACTCGGAGATGCCACGTTATTACACTTGGAATGCTTCATCGAAGAATTTTCAACGACGGAAGCAAGGCGATGCGGTTCCTGGTTATCCGGATGTGCGTTCTACTGATGCTCTTGGTCGTATGCATACAGTTCATCCAAAGCATGATGAATGCTTCTATTTGCAGTTGTTGCTGGTAAATGTGCGTGGGCCAACGTCATTTGAGACACTGCGGACTGTTAATGGTATCATATTCCCAACATATCGTGCTGCATGTGAAGAACTCAATTTACTAGAAAACGATACCCATTGGGATACGACAATCGTTGAAGCCATTATCTCTGCATCTCTAAGTCAGATACGTACATTGTTTGCTATCATCATTTCGGCATGCTTTCCATCGAACCCATCTAACCTGTGGTACAAATACAAGGATAATATGTCAAAAGATATTTTACATCAAATTCGTGTCAGTTCCTGAAATCACGATCTTGAGATGAATGAGGAGATACATAATCAGGCTTTACTCTTGATCGAAGACATGTGTTACCTCATGTGCGGTAGTTTATTAGTCACGTTAGGAATGCCAGCGACAAATCGTGAAATAAGTGACGCATTTAATCAAGAATTGGAACGGGAACGTGAATATGATCACCAGGAAGTAGATTTAGTAGTTCAAACGAATGTACCCCTGTTGAATCCCCAACAAAAGGAAGTTTATGATACATCAATGAAGGCAATTTATGATGGAAATGGTGGTTTATATTTCCTGGATGCCCCTAATGGAACTGGTAAAACATTCCTCATGTCAGTAGTTTTAGCCACTGTTCGTGCGAAATCCAACATTGCGGTTGCAGTTGCTTCTTCTGGAATAGCAGCCACATTGTTAGAAGGATGTCGTACGGCTCAGTTAGCATTAAAATTGCCGTTAAATCCTCAAACTATTGAAGAACCAACATGTAATATTGCAAAAAAAAAACAGCAATGGCCAAAGTTTTATCAGCATCGAAAATCATCATCTGGGACGAATGCTCAATGGCGCATAAACATACATTAGAAGCACTTAACCGAACATTGAAAGATTTACGCAATGACTCCAGATGGTTTGGAGGAGCAATGATTTTACTGTCTGGCGATTTCCGCCAAACACTGCCAGTAATTCCAAAATCAACGGCTGCCGACGAAATAAACGCTTGCCTCAAATCATCGAATCTATGGCGCTATGTGACGAAACTTCAGCTGACAACAAACATGAGAGTTGCATTGCTCAATGATACATCTGCTGAAGATTTCTCTGAGCAATTGCTGACTATCGGTAATGGTCAAGTACCTGTCGACGAATCGAGTGGATTGATTTCATTTCCTCATAATTTCTGTAACTTTGTCTCATCGAAAGACGAACTTATCAACAAAGTATTCCCAAACAACATTACAAATTACAACAAGAAGTTCGGTGACGAACTAAAGAGCCTACTTTTCTTAAAATTTAAGATTCATGCCAATGATTAATCTATATGGATCTATCTAGAATATTGACGATATTAAGTTGGTAATAATAGAGAACTACAGTTGGCAGCCCTGGTGACTGAATATATTCTTAATTCCATCTCTTAAGGTACAGAATACAAAATTTAGTTGAGGTCCAATGGATAGCATGGACGTTACATGCAGTTAAACATTGGATCTAACAGCGCGCGTAAAATCATGTTAGCAACAATGACATACATGTATTGATCAGAAATAATCTGAAATAATATTATCTATTGTTGTGTCAATTTTGAATGAAATCCATTAGTTAGTATAGAAGTTACATGCATTTTAAAATTGGACCTATCAGCAGGCTTAGAATCATGTTGGCAGCACTGACATATATCAGTTACACCATATTAATCTAGAATGCCAGGTACTATACGTGTGCAAAGTTTAGAGCTATTGGCTTGCATACTTTCTGATATATTGATATTAGGATAACAAAAATAGAGACAGTATTTATTAACAGTTGGCAGCCCTGGTTACTCTCGGCATAGTCATATCTGTTATGGTACACATGGCACACACAAAATTTGGTTGAAATCCAAATGATAGTATAGAAGTTACATGTACTTAAAGTTGGACCTCTCAGCAGGCTTAGAATCATGTTGGCAGCACTGATGTATATAAGTTACTCCAAATTAATACAGAATGTCAGGTACTATACGTGTGCATAGTTTAAAGCTGTCGGCTTGCATACTTTCTGATATATGGGTATTTGGATAAAAAATGATAGCATTTATTAACAGTTGGCAGCCCTAGTGGCTCTTAAGAATACGCTCAGTCATATCCACTTATGTACACATAGCACATACGAAATTTGGTTGAAATCCAATTGATAGTGTAGAAGTTATATGCATTTAAATTTTGGACCTATCAGCAGGCTTATAATCATTTTGGCAACACTGCCATGTATGGCCTCCTTGAAATTAAACTGCAATATTACTATCTAATCGTGTGCCAATTTCGAAATAGCTCCTTTTCATACCTTCCAAGATATCCAACATTGAGCTCAAATTACAATTGAGATTTTTCAGCAGTTGGTAGCACTGACATCATTTTCAAATATGGCCGTGAGATATTCAGGTATAGATCTTTACTCCTACCAAATTTTGTTTCGATTGCTGCAGCCATTTAGGAGTTGACAGGGGGGGACACACACACACAGCCAGACAGACAGACAGAAGGACAGACAGACAGACAGACAGACACACATTTGCCCGATCTCATAAGTCTACTTTTTCCTCATTTTTGCAAAATGTGAAAAGTAGGCTAAAAATAATGAATGGTTGAGTGAGCGAGCAATTTTAGCGGCTAAGAATAAAGATGTAGATGACCTAAACTACATAATTCAGAATGAGATCATTGGAACAATGCATTCATTCAAATCTATTGACTGTGTAACAAATGAATATGAAGCCACCAACTATCCAATTGAAATTTTAAGCTCCTTGGATGTGCCTGGCTTACAACCGCACAATTTACCCCTAAAGGTTGGCTCCGTAGTAATCATGCTTCGAAACATAAACCAACCAAAACTGTGCAACGGTACGCGTTTGGTGGTAAGTAAATTGATTTAAAAAAAAGTAAATTGATGAACAATGTGATTTACGCGACGATACTCAAATGAAAATTCAAAGTTGAGGAAGTTCTCATTCCGAGGACCCCGATGATCCCAACCGATATGACGTTTGAGTTTAAAAGACTTCAATTTCCGATCCGTCTTGCATTCGCCATGACCATTAACAAATCACAAGGCCAATCCTTGAAAGTTTGTGGTTTGAATCTGGAATATCCATGTTTTTCCCATGGTCAATTATATGTGGAATGTTCACGGTCGGAAGACCATCTGCGTTGTTTGTTCTTGCGCCTGATAATAAAACAAGAAATGTCGTGCATCACAAGGTACTGCACCAAAATACATGAACAATAAAGAATCATTAAAATACTTATTTTTTAATTTGTATTTCCTAATAAAAAATTGAACTTAATAAAATCGAAAATCTGCTTATTTATTGCCTCTAAGGCGGAACAGAGTTCGCCGGGTCACCTAGTAATATTATAATAAAGGAAAGAATATCCTCAAGGAAGGTAATCAGGATTTCGGTGTTTTGCAAGATTATGAACATATAGCCCCGTGAACATGGGTGTGTGTAGAATCTGTCTGATGTAAACTGTGTCATTGTGATGGCTGTACTGGATTGTGTATTTGTTGTTGGGGTTAGGATTTGAGTAAGACGTGGTTGTGGCCTTAATTTAGATACAGTCCCGGCATTCGTTTGGAATAGAAGCGGGGAAACCACGGGAAAACACTCCTAGGATGCCTGAGGTGAGAATCGAACGCATAACTTCTCAATTATGCCTAATCATCATCATTATCAGTTTATATGCCTGATGGCAGGTTTCATCATGATGGTCTCTCCATCTTATCGGGTTTTCAGCAGCACGTTTCATCAGCTCATACGATTTATCAATCTTGATGGAATCCAGCATCTGTAACCTTCTTCTTCCTCTTCGGATTTTCTCTTGGACTGTCCCTTCTAATGCACTTTTCACCAAACTATCTCCTCTTATGCAGTGTCCAATCCAATTCATGTTACTTTACCTTATCTTCTTTAGGAGTAAACGCTGTTTAAGACTATAATTACATTTTTAAACAGAGTCTCAAATCGAATCCAGTGACAGCCAAAAATGCTAGTCACTTCGCCATGAGGCTGACAAACCAACGAAACAATACTGATATGTGATAGGTGGTTGTCTAACTTCTGCTGGTGTTCACTGCTTCATTTTATGCTCAACTGTGCTTCCACTCACGGTTCATGTACATAGTTTGGATGCTGTGAAAATAAAGAATAATACTACTGTAATAATAATAATAATAATAATAATAATAATAATAATAATAATACGTAGGCCTATATACAGTACTAATAATCAGACATAATAATGCAACGAAAATTGAGCACAGACAACTGAGCACCATAGAAGGAAATATTAAATCACAAAACAAATGTTATTAATTAATTTACGGACTTTGCGACATCGTGGTCATTCAGCCGCGTGTACTTGGGTGTGTGTAGAATTTGTCTGATAACGTATGCAACTGTGATGTCTGTAGTAGTGTGTGTAATTTTAATGCATGTGATGTTTGGGAAGGAGGCAGTCGTGGCCTTAAGTTAGGAATCATCCCGGCATTTGCCTGGAGTAGAAGTGGGAAACCACGCAATACCTCTTCCAGGATAGCTGAGGTAGGAATCAAATCCTCCTCTTCTCAATTTTGCCTCAAGAATTAAATTTCTTGGCAGAGCCCTTAATCGAACCCGGACCTCTGGGGAGACAGCCAAGAATGCTAGCCACTACACCAGGAAATGGACATGACTGCCTCTGTTCTTGAGTCCATTGTTGCTAGTAAGATTATGAACGCAGGCATTGCAGATGTTTGATATGAGAAACAAAGTACGGTATTAGATCTAATTGGCACAGCAGTTTCCCTCAATCGAAGTGAAAACAAGCCTATGCCTATGTCTTGTGGTGAAGTGGCTATCGCATTTGGCTGTCGCCCCATACATCCGGTTCGATTCCGGACTCTGCAAAGTAATTTAATTCTGATATGAGGGCTGGAACGGGCTGCACACAGCCTTATGAGATAAAACTGAGAATATTTGGGTTCGATTCCCGCATCAGCCATCCTAGAAGTGGTTTTTGCCACTTCTAATCCAGGCAAATGCCGGGATGATGCTAAAAAAATGCCACGGCTACCTCCTTCCCCAATCCTAGTCTCAATTACAAACAGCCTACACACAATGCCCCGGAGATGAGATGCGATGAAAGTCTATGTGGCGGTTGTTTTTTATGGACGGATGCCCCTTCTGACGCCAACCTCATGAGAGGAATTAATGTGGGATTAAATGAACGAAACTGGGCAAGGATGTGGAAGGAAGCGGCCGTGGCCTGTCATAAGATACCGTCCTAGTATTTGCCTGGAGTTGAAAATGGGGAAAGCACGTAGAACTGACGGGCTCGAACCCACGTCTACCGACTTCGTAGAGAGCTTGGCCTAATGGCCTAGCGCTGCACGTTAGCGAGCGTAGCTACCGCTGTCGGTAAACAGCCTACATTAGCTAATACAGCAAAAACAATATCAGGTTTATCAGACAAATCCTATATCACACACTCAAATACATGTGGTCTACATAACAATTTTGTCGCAAAGCCCCTAATCAATCTACAACAACACCTTAAGATCAACAAGTATATCGACTTGTTAGCTGAAACCAAACAAATATGAAAATAGGCGTAATGAACTGAGGTTTCAGGTCTTTTGAAAGTGAGGTCACGTAAAACTGTAAGTACACGGGGCTTATGAATGAATTAACAGAAAAATAGTAAAGCGGTAAGGTGCTGCTGCTGCTGCTGCTGCTGAGAGCTAGAACGCCACTCACAAGTAGTTTCCAATCTTGCCGGGGAGCGCGCAGTGTATCAGGTGGTCCACTCATCCTGTAATAAAAAGGCCATCTCTCACTTTAAGGGCGTATTTAGAGCTCATCATTGTATGGTCGACACCCCAGCCTTGGCTGCAATAACCTTATTCTAGCATGTCCTTCCTTCGTCTTTGTTCGCAATATATGACGCAATTATCGATTATTTGGAGAGATTTTAATTAGGGCTGTGCATATTCGTAGACTACGTCAAATTATTCCAATTGTTCGAGTATCTTCGATTACGAGTATTTTATTCAAAAATACGATTAGTTTGACTGTTCCAATTATTTGCAAATTGCTTGCCACGGTGGGTGAGTGGTAATCGTGTCGGACTACCAACCCCAAGCTTGCAGGTTTGCTCCCGCCATGGTAAGGGATTTTTAAAAGGCGAACAAGTAGTTCCGTGAACAACTATAAAGCCTATTTTCATGTATCCTACTAATGTTAATTGCCCCTATCAACATACTAAATTTCAGTTTGATTGCTGTAATAGATTCGTAGATATTGAGAACCGTCTAAATATTTCGGGTGGTTGCCATGTTGGACTTTTATATATGTAGGGCTTAGTGTTATGTACTGTTACATGAAGATTATTGTGTACGTGTAGTATTCAAACTTCAATCGCATGATTAGTACAAAAGAAGTAAAAACGAGATTTTAAAATTTCGCACAAATGCCATCTTGTCATTATGGAAACAATTTAAAAACATTAGATACCAGTGGATTAACATTTGTATAAGGATTTACTGTACCAAGTGTCACTGCACTCGGATGGTTAAATTGCGAGAAACGACCATGTGAATATTTATACTTCGCTCCGCCGCCATGTTGGATTTGTGATCACCAGGTTGTTATTTAAAGTACTATAGGTGAACTTATATCCATAGCCCCTATGAACATTAAAAAAATCAGTTTGATTGCTATAATAGATTCTTAGATATTCAGAGCCGTCTAAATAATTCGGATGGTTGCCATGTTGGGTTGTTATATGTACAGGCCTTAGAGTCATGTACCTTTAAAGGAAAATTATTGCGTAGGTTCATTATTCAAACTTTCATTTCGATCGCATGATTACGGCACAAGAAACAAAAACTTAATTTAAAAATTCGCACAGCCGCCATCTTGAGGTTATGTAAATAATTGAACTAAATTACATACCAGTGCATTACAATGTATATAAACATTTCCTGTACCCAGTTTCATTGCGCTTAGATCATTAAATCGCGAGAAAAGTCTATTTAAACTTTCAACTTCGCTTGGCCGCCAGGATCGTTTTGTAGTTAACCGGTTTTTGAATGTCTCATAGATGAACTTCCAGTAGTGCCCTTTATTTCCGTGCAAAATTTCAGGGTGATACCGGTAATAGTATCAGAGATATAGAATGCCAGTGAAATATTTCGCACAGCCGACATATTGAGGTTATGTAAACAATTGTTCGAAGTTAGTTGTCGGTGCATTACAATGTGTATAAACATATACTGTACCAAGTTTAATTGCGTTTCGTTGGTTAACTCGCGAGAACCGTCTATATAAAAGTCGCAAATTCGCTTGGCCACCATGTTGGTTTTGTAGTTATCAGGTTTTCAAAGGTCAAATAAGTGAACTTCTAGTAGTTCCCTCTGTCACCATACAAAATTCCAGGGTGATATCGGTAATAGTTTCGGAGATATTGAATGCTGGTGAAATATTTCGCACAGCCGCCATGTTGAATTGGTGAGACGTAACAAAATTTGAAGGGCACGGTCGGTGTCGCCCGGAATAGTGCTATGAACTTACCGAGTTTCATTGAAATCGCTCCAGTCGTTTAGATTTTATTAAGGGGGGAGGGGGACACATACACACACACTCCTCACACACACACGCGCGCACGCACACACACGGACAGAAGGTGATCTCATAAGCCTATTTTTTCAAAATTGAAAATAGGCGAAAAATATGACGGCACGCAAGTCATATGTTGTTGGCATGTTCAACCCATTTCAATTCAGTAGGCCTTGTTCATAATGGCAAAATTAATCTCGGGATTTTCCGCCAACATGAAAGTACCTCCTTTCTCTACTAGCAGAGAGCGCTATAGTGTCAAGGAGCTTAGGAGCCGATAACCTAAATGTTAGGCCCCTTAAAACGACAATTATCATCATCATCAACATCAAGGAGCTTAGATATCTTACCTCCTTGACTTTCATAGTGCTCCTAGGAACGACAAAAGTCGACATGCAAGCTGCCCAAATAGCAAAGATTGCACCCGGCAGCCGAGGACATACGATATGATTATTATTATTATTAATATTTTTATTATTTGCAAATTCAGATATTCGAAGTATTCAAACATTTGATTATTAGAATTATTCGAATTTCCAACCTAATTGTACATTTTTGAATTTCAAAATATTCCCGTTAGAGCAGAAGGCTAATTAAACGATTCGCTAATGAGCTTTAAAATGGAGTTGGTTCTTCAGTTTGTATTCTCTAACACAAATAGTTACAGCAAGGTAGCCAATACACCGCTCTTGTTACCACAATCACTAGCCTCCCCTACAATCCAGATAATCCCACCAGGGGCTCACATCTAGTAGGACGAGGATTGGCGACCACGGACACCCAGCTGAGTCTGGCTTTGCTTCCACTTATTTGTGTCGGACTCCTCTCAGTTTTTTTCCTAATGACCTCTCTTGGTCAACTCTTGTTCTCGTCCGACCCCGACGGTATTAGGGTATCTGAGGCCTAGGGAGTCTCCTCCTTTTCCGCCTTAATTGGCCCTTCTCTCATATTTACTGATCCCTCATTTTCCGCCATCATGAAAGTTCCTCCTTTCTCTACTAGAGAGCGCTATAGTGTAAGGAGTTTTTTCTTTTCATTACAGTTCCTTTTCTCTTTAAGAATCCCGCCCTGTTTTCATGAATTGGCTCCCCGTGTCTCTCAATTGCATTTTGTGAGTATTTTGAATCTGATATGGCATTCTCAATATAAATTGCATTGTGTATTTTCAATTTCAATTGCATTTTGTCAGTATTTAGAAGCTCAATTGCATTTTGTGAGTATTTTGAATCTGATATGGCATTCTCAATATAAATTGCATTGTGTATTTTCACTTTCAATTGCATTTTGTGAGTATTTTGAATCTAATATGGCATTCTCAATATAAATTGCATTGTGTATTTTCAATTTCAATTGCATTTTGTCAGTATTTAGAAGTTCAATTGTATTTTGTGAGTATTTAGAAGCTCAATTGCATTTTGTGAGTATTTTGAATCTGATATGGCATTCCCAATATAAATTGCATTGTGTATTTTCAATTTCAATTGCATTTTGTGAGTATTTAGAAGCTCAATTGCATTTTGTCAGTATTTAGAAGCTCAATTGTATTTTGTGAGTATTTAGAAGCTCAATTGCATTTTGTGAGTATTTTGAATCTAATATGGCATTCTCAATATAAATTGCATTGTGTATTTTCAATTTCAATTGCATTTTGTCAGTATTTAGAAGCTCAATTGCATTTTGTGAGTATTTTGAATCTGATATGGCATTCTCAATATAAATTGCATTGTGTATTTTCAATTTCAATTGCATTGTGTATTTTCACTTTCAATTGCATTTTGTGAGTATTTTGAATCTGATATGGCATTCTCAATATAAATTGCATTGTGTATTTTCAATTTCAATTGCATTTTGTGAGTATTTTGAATCTAATATGGCATTCTCAATATAAATTGCATTGTGTATTTTCAATTTCAATTGCATTTTGTCAGTATTTAGAAGCTCAATTGCATTTTGTGAGTATTTTGAATCTGATATGGCATTCTCAATATAAATTGCATTGTGTATTTTCAATTTCAATTGCATTTTGTCAGTATTTAGAAGCTCAATTGTATTTTGTGAGTATTTAGAAGCTCAATTGCATTTTGTGAGTATTTTGATTCTGATATGGCATTCCCAATATAAATTGCATTGTGTATTTTCAATTTCAATTGCATTTTGTGAGTATTTAGAAGCTCAATTGCATTTTGTGAGTATTTTGAATCTGATATGGCATTCTCAATATAAATTGCATTGTGTATTTTCAATTTCAATTGCATTTTGTCAGTATTTAGAAGCTCAATTGTATTTTGTGAGTATTTAGAAGCTCAATTGCATTTGTGAGTATTTTGAATCTGATATGGCATTCCCAATATAAATTGCATTGTGTATTTTCAATTTCAATTGCATTTTGTCAGTATTTAGAAGCTCAATTGTATTTTGTGAGTATTTAGAAGCTCAATTGCATTTTGTGAGTATTTTGAATCTGATATGGCATTCCCAATATAAATTGCATTGTGTATTTTCAATTTCAATTGCATTTTGTCAGTATTTAGAAGCTCAATTGCATTTTGTGAGTATTTTGAATCTGATATGGCATTCTCAATATAAATTGCATTGTGTATTTTCAATTTCAATTGCATTTTGTCAGTATTTAGAAGCTCAATTGCATTTTGTGAGTATTTTGAATCTGATATGGCATTCTCAATATAAATTGCATTGTGTATTTTCAATTTCAATTGCATTTTGTCAGTATTTAGAAGCTCAATTGCATTTTGTGAGTATTTTGAATCTGATATGGCATTCTCAATATAAATTGCATTGTGTATTTTGAATTTCAATTGCATTTTGTGAGTATTTCGAATCTACATTGTATTTTGTAAGTGCTGTATTTGAACCTAAACTACACTTTGGGCGTATTTTTCAATCTAAATTCCTTTTGTGAGTATTTTCATTCTAAATTACCTTTCTTAACTATTGCCGCTCTACATGTTGTGAGTCGTTTCAATCTGAGTTCCATTTTGTAAATATTTTCAGTCTAACTTAATTTTTGTTATGGTCTCCATTTCATTTTCATTTTCGCTATCACCCAGACCATTAGGGGCAGATAACCTAGATGTTAGGCACCTTTAAACAATTATTATCATCTTCATCAATCCAGATAATTCACAGTTTGGAAAGCTTTTCATTTACTTCATTAATATTTTTGAAAAAGGATTGCTTTACTTCATCCAGTAACGTGGAGAACGTCGGTAAGAAACTTGAAAAATAATGTGTCGGCAAATGCTGAGTTCTACCCGTGTATGCAAAAGATCCTAAATCGAACAAGCCAGTGACACGCCAGTGATTCACTAAGGAAGAGGATAATGCATAAAAAATCTCCAGACCATCTCGTCATGTAGCAGCTGTCGCTTGAAGGTCCAGGTTCAATTCCCAGCTCTGCCAAAAAAAAAAAAAAAAAAAAACTTGTCTAAGGGCTGGAACGAGATGCATTCAGTCTCGTAGGCAAAATCGAGGAGAGGTAGGTTTCATTCCCACCTCAGCCATGCTGGAAGTGGTTTACGTGATTTCCTACATCTACTCGAGGCACAAACACACACGGTACTAGAGACACTACCACAATAACACGGGTTATCTGACATAATGTATTACTACTCCTCGGCGCTACAGTCCATGTAGGACCTTGGCCTCTCCAACAATCGTTGCCCAATCCTGACGATCTTCTGTACGTTTCCTCCAACTTCTTACTCCCATCTTGCGTAAGTCGTCCTCCACGTCATCCAACAATCGTTTCCTAGGTCTTCCTTTGCATCTTCTTCCACCTGGATTTACTCTATAGGTCTTTTTAATCACTCTATCACCTGCCATTCTCTCCACATGTCCCAGCCATCTTAGCCTATTGTTCTTTACTTCCGAAACTATACCAGGATGCCCATATAATTTCTCCAATTCTTTGTTTTCCCGTTTTCTCCATCTTCCTGCTTCATTCACTGCTCCATAAATCTTCCTCAGTATTTTCCTTTCCCATCTTCTCAAAATCTCCTCTTCTGCCACAGTCATAGTCCATGTTTCCGAGCCGTACATTACCAGTGGTCTTATAACGGTTCGGTACACTGTCACTTTTGATCTTCTACTGAGGATGCGCGCTTTGAGGATTTTTATCAGTGCCCAATAAGCTCTATTGCCGGCTGCAATTCTTGCTTTTATTTCTTTCCTTGTGCTATTATCTTTAGTAACCAGTACTCCCAAATACTTGAAACTTTCACACCTCTCAAAATTCACCCCATTTAGGTTTATAAATAAATTTATATATTTATCTTTCTCCGCAGTATTTCTCCAAGATAATAATAAATATTGAGTTTTGTTGTAGTTCACTCGTAATCCAACTTCTTCTGATTCTTTTTCTAACCGTCCCAACCCTTCTTCAAGATCTTTCAGTCTTCGTGACAGCATACCTACATCATCAGCATACGCTAGATTTTGTCTCATACGGTTTAACAGCGTGCCTCCTGGATCGCCGATATCTATCTTCCTCATTACTCTCTCTAGTACTATATTGAACAGCAGCGTGGACAGTACGTCTCCCTGTCGTAAGCCTTGGTTTACCTCAAAAACTTTTGAGAGTCTTCCTTCAACTTTAACTTGACATTTTGTGCCAGTAAGAGTCATTTGCACCAATCTGATTAGTTTGGGTGGGAATCCCATGTCCATCAAGGTCTGATACAGAGTTTTCCTTTTTACACTATCATAAGCCTGTTTGAAATCCACATATAGTTGGTGCACATCCACATTATATTCGTAACACTTTTCCATTATTTGCCTTATTGTGAAGATATGGTCCGTCGTCGATCCACCCTGTCGGAATCCACACTGGTATTCTCCAAGTCTCTCTTCAACAAGAGGTGTAAGTCTCAGAGCCATTATCTTGGCTAGGATTTTATAGACCACACTAAGCAGTGCGATACCACGATAATTTTCACACTTTGCTTTATCATTCTTCTTATGGATTGGGCAAATAATGGCCGTGTTCCACTGTTCTGGCATCACCTCCTTCTCCCATATCTCCACAATCAACTGGTGTACCAGCTTTGCCAAATGTTCCCCACCACACTTAATCGTCTCTGCTGAAATATTATCACCTCCTAGGGCTTTGTTAATCCTCAAGATTTTAATTGCCAAACCAACCTCCTCCAGCGTCGGCACGGGTGGCATTGCATCAGTGATATCCTTGCACCATGGTTGGTTATTCTCCTGACCCTCCTGTTCTAGCAATACCGTCTCTGCAGTAGCATTGAGCAGCTCGCAGAAATATTCAGCCCATCGGTCAAAAATCTGTTCTTCTCCTCCTATGAAATTTCCTTCTTTATCTCTGCAGAAAAGTGCTCGTGGTTGAAAGCCCTTCTTCACTTCCTGTATTCGTTTATAGTACTTTCTTACTTCTTGATTATTGTATTCTTCTTCTAGCTCTTCAATCCATTTCTTCTCTGATTCCCGTTTCTTTCTTCTACAAATTCTATCTGCCTCTTTCCTTTTCTTTTTATGTTCTTATGTAGTGTTTCTCGTTGGTCTACTTATCATTTTCTCCCTTGCAGCATTTCTCTCCATTATAGCTATTTTACATTCTTCATCGAACCAGATTTGTCTTTTAATCCTTTCTTCTGTCCCCAGTACTTCTTCTGCAGCTTCGTGTAGTGCGTCCCTCATTATACTCCATTTTCCTTCTACTCCCTCTAAATCCCAATTTTGTTTAGTCTCCAACTTCTTCCGTAAATGTGTTTCATATTGTTCGGCAGTTTCCTTTTCTTTTAGTTTTAAGACATTATATACCTTCTAGGGTCTTTCCTCATCTTTCCAGATCTGTACACTGCTATATGCTGTCTATATTTTACTCTTATCATGAAATGGTCAGAGTCACAATCCGCTACTCTACAACTATCAACATCGAGTATATCAGATGCGTGTCTTCTATCAATTACCACATGGTCAATTTGGTTGAATGTGGTTCCATCTGGTGAGCACCACGTTATTTTCCTTATATTCTTTCTCTGAAACCATGTACTTTTCACAATCATTTCATTTCCCATGGCAAAGTCATTGAGTCTCTGTCCATTATTATTTGATACCTCATGCAGACTTTCCTTTCCTACCGTCTCTCTAAATGCTTCTTCTTTTCCCACCTTCGCATGGAAATCACCTAACACTATTTTTACATCTTGCCTTGCTATACCCTCGAGTTCCTGTTCAAGCTGACTGTAGAAAGCGTCTTTCACCTCATCCTCTTCTGTGGGGGCATATACACATATAAAGGTGATATTAAAGAATCGTGCCTTCATTCTCAAAGTACATATCCTATCATTTACAGGCTTAAAATTCAGTACTGCTGTTTTATACCTATTATCCACGAGGAAACCTGTGCCACCTATTCTTCCACTGTCGCCTCCACTATACATTATTGTATGGTTATCACTTCTCAATATACCATCTCCTCTCCATTTGATCTCTTGGATCGCTGCCACTCCTATACTATATTTCTCCATCTCATCCTTAAGGCCCTTCAACGCTCCAGGTTTGTTCAATGTTCTCACATTCCAGGTTACTATGTACGGTACATATCATTTTTCCGTTTACATTTTCCTTTTCCTTGCATAGGTCGTTTATCATTATCATCAGTCCGGCTATTATTGTATTGGGGTTTCATAACAGGCTATTTTTTTCGATATGGGGTTGTTAGCCCCATGATCAACCCCCAACCTGGAGGACCAGGGTATCCCTCTTTGTCTGACCCATCACCTTTGACCTGTCCGGCATGGGAGGCCCTACCAGGAACTCACGCTCCCGCCGGCATAGCTCGCAGGATCATTTGGGCTCTCAAGCCCCCACATCACGACAAGATGAGGATACCATCGTGAGGGGACATAATGTTTATACTGTATAATACACACCGAAGTACACAAAGCTTAATAATAACCACGTTGTCCCAAGCCCCTCAAATGAAACAACAACAATATACAAATCTTTAATGATCGTAGCAAAGGGAAGACAAGAATTTGTCATTGATTCTTTTTGTGGCTAAGAACCTATTAGCCATCTGCTCTGTACACTTGTGTGTGTCACACTGCACATTAAAAATTGCTTCGGTGACGTTGTCGGTAGCATGCTAAACTGCTACGTCCAAGATCGGAGGTTCAAACCCGGTCGAAGTCGTTGGATTCTTAAGAGCGTTGAAATCCTTCAGTATGTCTTCCTTCGGAGGGGACGTAGAGCCGGCGGGCCATGTCATAGATTTATGTCACGTAAAAGAACCTACCACTGCAATTGGTAGTGTGTAGAAAAATGTGTAGGTTATATTTGGCCAGTTAGAAACGCTCTATCAAGTTCCAACGTTCGCCGCTATGTGTTACAGTAGCTTCTGGCAGCAAACGTTGGAACTACTTGAAATTGAACTTGTTTGGAGCCCTCGGGCGTTCAATTAAAATATGGCCATTGGCTGCTATTCATATAATAATAATAATAATAATAATAATAATGAGTACTTAAGTAGCGGGGTTTCTCTCTCTCTAACAGCTGTGAGGCTGATTGGCAGCAGCTCTATATTCATCACGCCTCTCAGCATTCCTCTTCAACTCATAGTATGATAATAGGATAATAAGTCCGAAAATTGGGATTGTAGGGGGCAATAAATAATTCTAGGTATATATATAAAACTTTGAGGTGTACTGTATGTTTCACAAAACTCAACCTCTTAAACCACAGTGAGATAGAAGGTGCGGATTGTGCCAAAATATTCCAAATAGTCTCATTAGTACAGGAAAAATTTTGCATTTCTTGAAAAGTCACTGGAAATATATTTATTTGTTAAAAAAGTGCGTTTAAACGAATGAACAAGACGATAGCCCCTGCCAGAAGTGTCTCGCAACGATCCCGCGTAACAGTTAATCTGGGCGGGTGGTAGTCTACATACACATGGGCGTCACGAGTAACCGATGGTAACAAATGTCCTTTTAAAGAACGAGAATTTTCCGCAGCAGTAACGAATTGTAATCTGATTTCATAAATATCGATAATGTGTTTAAAATGTGCGTTTAAACAGCCTCTGCCAGAGCTGTGTTGCGTCGAGTCTACATAACAGTAAAGCCGGGCGGTTGGTTTATACACATGCGAGATTTATCACTCAGGCCCTCTAGTTAGCCTACTTTCGATTTTTGCAAAAAATGAAAGTAGACTTATGAGATCAACACAGGGCGAAAAAAGTGTGTCTGTCTGTGTGTGTGTATGTGTGTGTGTGAGTCTGTGTGTGTGTATGTGTGTGTGTGAGTCTGTGTGTGTGTGTGTGAGTGTGTGTACTCTGAATGTCTGTCCCCCCCTATCAATTCGAACACGGTGAATGCGAATTGAACGAAATTTGGTACAAAGGTAGCACTAGCAAAGGACACCTCAGTGTCATGTTTTATATCGCCGCCATCTTTACTAAAACTGAATGGCGGCCACTCAAACGTTCAAAACGTAAAATCAAATAACGACTAACCAAATCATCCAATCTCTACCAAATTAGGTAACAACATACCTTCGTATAGGATGCGTCTTGTGACCAAACTACAAGGTCGTCCGCCATACCATTTCAGGATGGCGGCCGTGCGAATTATGCAAACTTTATAATCCATATCATGGGACCCACCAGTTCCGATTATCGAGCCGAGAATCGTTTTAACTGTTCTAAAGGAAGAGGCACGTACGAAATTAAAAGTTTATTTTGTAATACTATAGTGCAGACGTGATTTTAAAAAGCTCAGCTGATTCATTAATAAGACAAGATGGCAGCGGATATCTTGTGCCTGACTTATATTTCACTAATTTGAGTATTGAATGCAATATAGCGTACTGATAAAAAATAAATAAACTTTGTATGAAATGCTTTATATATAAATAATATACTCCAGTGATGAAATCGTTTAGTATAAATCATTATTTGCTAACAAGTTCTATGTAAGTCATTTTAAATCGAACGATATTCGTTGACACAATTAGCTCAGTGGTAGAGCGATAGCCTGTCGCTCAGATTCCTATGGTTCAAACCCGATCAGAGCTAGTTTTTTTGCTTGAAATGTTATATGTTTATTGTTTTGTAATGACTCAGATGTTTTAAAATTAAGCGTTATATTGTGCAAATTATGGTGTAAAATATATATTTAATTAAAACATAATTCGCCAGCAGATTTACTCGAGACATCTAGCTGCCAAAAAGGTAACTTCCAGATTTTATTGAAAAGTTTCTTCTTCTGGCCGCTAGAATGCACTCGCTCTGTTAGGATTATATTGTTCGATATTTCACCACTAGATGTCCCGACTAGTCTACGTGGGGATCCATTGATTACTATACCATTATCATTCTATGCGCATCGAATTTGAAGAATGACAAGTTGATACTACGATACATTTTAACTTTTTATTTTAAAGGGTTTGTAACAGCCTATTTTGCGTTACTTGAAAATGTTATTAAGCGTTATATTGTCCACATTATGGTGTAAAATATATATTTAATTAAAACATAATTCGCCAGCAGATTTACTCGAGACATCTAGCTGCCAAAAAGGTAACTTCCAGATTTTATTGAAAAGTTTCTTATTCTGGCCGCTAGAATGCACTCGCTCTGTTAGGATTATATTATCGAAAATATCCACATAGTTTGTATACACACGTCTCTGTAGGGTCATGGAAAGATTTGTTAATTCAATTAGGGTTGTGAAAGCCATGCACAACCAGACGTGTAAAGACATGCCTCAACTCAAAGTTGGATGTTGCCCACGGCAGGTCGTAATAATAATAATAATAATGTTATTGGTTTTACATCCCTTTTAACTACTGCTGCTTTTAGAGACACCGGGGTGCCGGAATTTTGGCCCGAAGGGGATCTTTAACGTGCCAGTAAATGTACTGACACGGCTCCCTCGCATTTGTGCACCCTCAAATGCCAGCTGACTGCGCCAGGATACGAACCTGCAACCTAGGGCCCAGCAAGCGAGAACGTTACCGCTGAGCCACGCCGCCAGTCCGGTCGATTATGTCTCCAGATCCATAACATTCTTGATATACTTCTTATCTTTCTTTCTTTCTTCAATGATGGTAGCAGTTTTTATCTAGGCCATTAGGGGCCGATAACCTCGATGTTAGGCCCCTTAAAACAACAATTATCATCATCATCATCAACTATCTAGGTCGTGGCGTTTGGTAGAGGTAAATCGTTTCTAAGGTCTTCAACAAAGAATAGTTCTATTATACTCTTTGATAATAACAACGAGTTATAACTATACTCATACATTTAAGAGAAAGTAGGCTATATGTTCTTTAATGAACATCTTGTTTTATATAATACGTATCTGTTACAGTATTAGCCAGCCCCATGGGGTTGGGGTAGCACTCCTGCCTCGCACCCGGGTTCGATTCCCGGCTCCGTCAGGGATTTTAGAAACTGACGTGAGGGTTGGAACGGGGTGCACTCAGCCTCGTGAAGAAAATTGAGGAGCTGTCTGACAGTAAGGTAGCGCCCTGGTCACGGAGACCAAGATTAACGGTTGAGGAGACCCGACGCACTGACCACGCGTCACTCCCTAATCTGCGAGCCAAATGGCTGGGCAGCGGTCACTTGGTAGACCTAGGTCATTCATGGGATGTGGCGACACGGGGTTTGGTTTGTTACAGCATTAGGGAACCTTTAAGAGTCTAAAACCTGAACTAATTTCTTATCAAGCTTCTGTGGCCACAGGCCAACGAATTGTACATGAAACACTTGTATGCTTAGTTTATGCTGTGAAACTTGATTCGTTTTGATATTACGTCATAAAAATGAATGCTAACATGCTTAAAGTCGATGGCATTGTCAGTAACCATAATATCATTACACTGTGAAGGAACGGTCAAGACATCTGGTGTCGAGAGCAAGGAAGTCAAGACGAGACCCTCATAATCACTTGAGCGGCACTGCTGCGGCAGGATTTCAGGGATGGGAAGATGCCGATTGGGGATGCGTTGGCAGTCGAGACAATATAAAACCCTGGAAGTAGGAACAACTGGCCATAGAGCTGTAAATTGCATCCCTTCTACAGTAGTGCTGATAGCTTAAACAAAAGGTAAACTCCATCTTTAACTGTACCTTGACTTCTATGGTCTTTGTATGAAGTAGGCATTGCTTTCTTTAAGGGAGCATTAAATGTTATTTATAATTCATGTTTGGTCAATATTAGAAGGGTTGTTTCAATGAAACTCAGGACCACCTCTTGGCGCATCATGGTGTATCTTGGATAATGCCCCCGAGGTCCAGGTTCGAATTCTGACTCTAATAAGCAATGTGATTCTGATCCAAGGGCTGGAAAAGGGTTCACACTCTCTAGTGAGGATAATGAGTGGAACGTGGATTCAAGTTTCATCTCAGCCATGCTAGGAGTGGCTATTTATTGATTTCCTCTTTCACTCCGGACAAATTCTGAATGACTCCAAATTTAAGCCCACGGCCTACTCCTTCCCAATCCTACCCTCAAATACATATATACCCACTTCTTCAGCCACCACAAAAGTACAGGTTGTCAAACGAATTTCACACACACCCAAGTACACAAGACTGACGAGCATGAGTCGTAAGCCCTTAGATGATACATCATAGTAACTAAAACAATACTATTTCTATACTCTTTATTTTAAAAGAATGTTACGATATATGCATTTTATGGTCATAACCTGGCAATAAAATCATTTGAAATTCATCATGTCATCAAATACCCTTCAGGGCTGAGAATATGATCTCATCTTTACTGATTCCCTCATTTTTTTAGGGGTGAGACCTCTTCTCTTCTTTTTATGGTATTTCTTGCCTTCTTCAAAAGGTCCTTAAGAAGGCAGGGCTAGTGTATCCCCACTACGCATGGTGCACCTTAGATAGCGCTAAACCCTCAAGGGCTCTACTTCCTCCCAGTCCCTTAATCCTCATTTTTCGAGGGCTGAGACCATTTCTTTGATTTCACTTATTCCTCTTTACTTTCGTTTTGGTCCTTTTCTTCTTGTATGTAAGTCCACTGTAATTAATTTTTAAGTGTAGTTTCATTTCAAATTAATTTACACGATCATCCAAACCATAAGAGTTAGACGACCTACATGTTTATCCCCCCTCTTAAACAACAAGAAGTTCCGTGATGAACTATACAGCCTACTTTTCATGCCAATGATTATTCTACAGTATATGAACCTATCTAGAATAATGACAAAATTAAGTTGGTAATATCGAAATATCAAATGTAGCCTAATAGAGCACTACGGTTGGCAGCCCTGGTGACTGATTATATTGTTAGTTCCATCTCTTAGGGTACAGAATACAAAATTAGGTTGAAGTCCAATGGACGTTACATGCAGTTAGACACTGGATCTATCAGCACGCCTAAAAGCATGTTGCCAACAATACTATTTTAGATCCCTTATTTGGGGGTGGTTGGATCTAAAAGACAGAGTTATTGTGTTAATTTATAGAGCTGTGCCTAAAAGGGGGTAGCTTCCCTTGGCAGGGTAAGCTGACCAGTGTAGAGTGTTGTTGTGTGCTAGGAACTAGGGGGCACTCCTATAAATAATGTAGTAGTGTTTTAGGGGATGGGACCCAATGCAAGGGTCACTGTGCTGGTCGCTCAGCTGACTGGCTTATTATATAACTGAACGTGCTTGTATCAGCTAAGTGGCACGCGCTGCTCTCTAGCAGCCGGGCCGCCGCGAGGAATACAATGATATCTGAGCTAGCACTATCAGACTACCGTATGTCACGTCTAGCCGTGACGGGAATAAGGAAGGGCGTTGGGATGTAAAGAGGCGTATAAACAGTAAGGCGAGTGTAGAGTGTTGACCAGGTGTTTATTGGTCTGTGATGTTATAGTATGAGTCCCTTGTAGGGAATGTAACAATGTAACAATGTTCACAATGTGAAAGTACAAGCTGTGGGTTAAGGTTACAAAAGTAGGAAATCTGAACACGACTGACTCACCTCTGATGACACCAGCGTAGCCTCCGGCTGTATCACTGAAAGACTGATAATGGAGAGCCCCTTGTGACCTCCTTAGTCTCCTTTTATATTCTTGGGCGCTATGCTGTCAGCAATGTGATGGCATAGCTGCCCCAGTTAATAATATGTCGCTGTGTGTAATAATTGTGCAAGGATTGAGCTGCTTTCTAGAATGGCAAGCTGTCCTTGCGGCGTTGATGTATGTTGGCCTGGCTTTACGAGGGTTGCCCGTTAGGATATTTAGATAGATGTTGGGGGGATGGTCTCCAAGGGGTGCATACCCCTGGGGTACTGTACAAGCCTCCTTCCCGATTTAGTTCGCGTCCCCGCGAACGGGAACGGAACTGGAGTTTGGGATGCTGATGAAGTCGTTCGTGAGGCCCCCTCGTATCGTCTGGCGGTGTCTTCCTCGTTGTCGTCGGCGTTGTCGTGTAGAATGGGTGATGTCGTGAAGTGTAGGTGTGAGATCAGCCCGTGTTCAGAGGGGAGGGTTATGGGATGTACAGATATATGTATAACACTGACATTGGCATTGTGCAAATGGAAATTGACAAGAAAAAATTGACATTGCGAAAAATTTTACATCGAGAAAAAATTGACATTGAAAAAATTGACATTGAGAAAAAAATTGACGTTGCCATGTTGGCATGTTGCGAGTTTCAAAAAAGAAAAAAAAACATGGTTTTGCTAGTTACATAGTTGTGCAGGGAGGAAAAACCCAGCTAGACGAGGAATTGTGCCGTCTGGCTTTATTTTGGGGAAAAAGTGCTCCCTGCGAAGAGAAAGATAGAAGAGAATAGAAAAAATGGGTGTTCCAGGGTATAATTTAAGGGAAATATTCAAAGTATTTATTTGTTTGGGAAAAAACGGAACACCCTGACAAATTTGGGCGTTAGTAGAGTAGAAAGGAAAAAACAAAACCGTATATTCAGTGTTGCCATTATGGCAGTGTTGAGTGGCGTGACATATTGTTACATTTAATTTACAAGCATGATATTATATATATATAAACCTTTAATTTACAAGCATGATATAATGTATATATAAACCTTTAATTTACAAGCATGATATAATGTATATATAAAAATAAGAATCTTATTATTAAACCGGTTTGCTCATGAGCCTGGTACCTTTCATTTCGTAGAGCTCTTTACCTGGCCTTTGTATACCATTCGCTGATTCTTTCCTGGCCATTTTCCACTCAGCCATTTTATCGTAGTTTAGTGGCTAGGCCGCTAATTCCTTCTCCATTGAGCTTATGTCCTAGTGGTTTTCCCGCCGTGGGTTGGGAAATTCCACCTTGGCGTCGAAGGTTCGGCCCTTACAATGTTTGTGCCGCCCTTAGATGCCGCAGTCACGCCTTATTTGCGTGCATCTTGTTTTTGGCGTTCATCGGTGGTCGCTACGCCGTCACCTTTAGGAGGTGCAACGGAAATTAAAAAATGTTTCTGTACAAAAGGGAGAGAGTGTGGCATTTTTTTTGTGTTGGGATATATATATACAACAGGTTAGTGTACCATCCTCGTCATCTGCAAAACAAAATGTGTTAATGGCCATATATCTGGAAACATGTACATTCAATCGCTTCCTTGCTTTCCTGCAAATAGAGTGTATTAATACATATAGCAGTTCCATCGCTGCGCATATTATATAAAATCAATTATGTTGCCACTTAAGTCTAACTTAATTTAGGTTAGCCTATGTTAGTCTAGTTTATCCTAAGTATGGTCGGGCTTACCTCGGTAACGGATTTTTAGTCACCGAGTGCCCAAATTTTACCTTAATATATACATAAAAAAATTGCCCTATATGTAGACTTATACTGTATTGTACTGACTTATCACTAGGTATCATGGGTGGTCATGAGATGTCATGAGTTTGCCATGAGTTGCCATGAGTTTGCCATGAGTTGTCATGAGTTTGCCATGAGTTTGCCATGAGTGGCCATGAGTTTGCCATGAGTTTGCCATGCGTTGTCATGAGTTTGCCATGAGTTTGCCATGCGTTGTCATGAGTTTGCCATGAGTTTGCCATGAATTGCCATGAGTTTGCCATGAGTTTGCCAGGCGTTGTCATGAGTTGTCATGAATTTGTCATGAATTGTCGGCCTTACCCTGATGCCGGGTTTGTGGGCCATCAGGCGCCGAACGGCGTTACTTAATGCTATCTATCTTAATTATGGTCTAAATAAAAAAAATGCTATTTCTAGGCCGAAAGGGTTGCCTTAATCTACTGCCGAAATGTGCTGTGCCATACCTGGCAACAGCGGTGAATAAATTTGCTTAATCCTAGGTTGCGTGTCAAATGCAACCGTCTTACAGCTAAATTTCGACCAGGGCGATCGCCTGGGGCAATTTACTTCCCCAGGACACCACCCGCACGATTCCAGAAACACCGGTTGTCTCTAGAACCGCTGGATTCCGCCCCCTTAACTCTAGGTGTCGACGTCTATTACTAGTACTAATCTAGTCGCAGGCGGCTTACGGTGCCACTAAGCAAACCGTTTCGCCCGCTGTACTTATCATTTCTTTGCCGTTGCCATTGCGTATGTGGTCGTAGTTGGGCTGCCCACGTAACCCTTATGAGGCGCTCGCAATGCCCCTCTCTTAATGCCCATTGGCTGCCCGATGCATTGCCATTTATGTGGGCATTGGACATTGTCGTCCAATGGCATAATATTCTCTTCGCCTTTGTCGGCAATCGTAATCTGCTTTTCGCAGTAATCTTCGCCTGTATCGGCCGTAGTAGTATGCTTTTCGCATTAATATTCGCCTGTATCGGCCGTAGTAGTATGCTTTTCGCATTGTAGGAATCTCTTCGCCTTTGTCGGCCATAGTATTATGTATTTCGGAGTAACATTTCACTCCAACGCACAGGAGTTTTGCTTCCCGCTATGGAAGCCGTGCCTACTTAAATTTAAACTTAACTAGAAGTCTAGTCATAATGGGGTCGTCTCTAGGGATAGCTCCCGAGTCCGGCGCTGAGTGAGCTATTTCTCCCGCCATTCTCAGAAAGTCTCCCTGCAGGTCTTGGCTTCGACGACCGTGGCACAAAGTGGGTGTAGCATCCCTTCCTCCCAGGGGCGGTTTATGCGCACCTAGGATTCCAGAGCTTGCCCGGCCAGGCCGCGAATGCTTTGACCTTACGTGGTTCGTCTGTTTGGTCTAGCCGTCAAGTTAAGTGAGGTCGCTGCGCTGTTGAGCCAACTGGGGTAAGGGTCCACATCACCTTCCCCAGCTCTGCTCCAGTGTGGTCCCTCTGACCTTCGGCTTACGCCGTTGTCATCAATCAGAGCGTATCAGATTCCTTTGTAAAAAAAAAATGTGGTCGTAACCTGTGTAAATAGTTTAGTCTTTGTGTAAAATGTAAAATATTTCCAGTGTTGTGGGGTTGTAGATCTTCTAAGTACATAGACTACTTCTGGTCTACCATTGCTACGTCAGCTTTCCAGCAATAATGCTCTCTTTACCTTAATGGAGGTGTTAGTAGGGTCTGTAATGTCAGGTACCCTGTTATTAGGATCTGGGGGTAGTTATTTGTTGAGTGGGCTTAAAGTATGGTAGGAAGGGGTTGCGCACCTTTGGGTTCCACGTTAGTGGTGGCCTGGAACCGGTGATGGCGCTGGGATGCTCCTATAGTGAGTGGACTGGGGAGGTAATTCCCGGGATTGCAAAGATACGAAAATTCCATGCAGGTTTGATATTAATATCCCTGGTGAATGGATGGGATAGTCATGCATGTGTCTGGATATGAGGCATCTGCACTCATATAAGGATAGGTGTAGGGTGGGGCATAATACCAATATATTCCTGTCATGCGGGAGTGTTTAATTAATAAAGAATGGTTAGTATATATATCTATGGCCTCATCTCTCATTTGGAGATGCGCATTATGCTTACTTAATTTTTGCCGACCCACCCCTAATACTCAGGTGGTAGCATCGTGATCCAAGGCGTAGCATGCCTTCTGTTTAGACGCATGAAGTCCATCAACCCCTTGTGTGTCTTCTGTAATGTAGTGTAGCTGTTTTGATCGTGTTCATGTGTCTGCGTTGGTTTATGTTGGACGTGAGAGGGTTATTGGAAGGGAATTGGGTATTAACCATGGTAGCCTGCTGTAGTATGTCGGTAATCCCTCTCGGATTATGCACCTATGGTTTGTCATCCTCCTTTGGTCCATGTTGGCTTTCTATCCGCGCCTTGGGATAGTAAAGCTTCACGACCTAATCTGGTCTGCCATTTGTAGTGTAAATGTGGCCAGTGGTCGTAGTGCGACTGGCCATGTCCTAGTCACCTGTAATGACTCCTATGCCTTACGATCGATAAAAGAAGTTATTAGAGGGGAGATCTTGTCTGTGTTTGCTCCTAATCGTTGAGTGCATGCGCGTGTGTGTGACAATGTTCCGCTACACCACGTGGACGGTTGGTCTGTTGCAGGCTAAGTCGTAATATGTATCACGTGTATGGGCGGGAGGCGCCCGTGGCCTGTCAACGTCTTGTCCATTGCCAAGTGCTTTTGCAGTGTTAAAAAAAATATATGTTATTATGATTGTTTTGTGTTTTTTATTTCATTGTCAATGCCGGTAAACAATAGTGTCTTGTCATCAGCAGTATTGCAGTATGACTAGTCTGCAAGTCAGCAGTTGGTATGTGTAATGTCAGGCTGGGATGTTATTGTTTGTCATCCGCTGGTAAGTGCTTTCCTGCACGTAGGCAAGTGTGGTCATTGTTTTAGATTCCTGGCGGACTAATGTAGCAATTCATCCTAATCAGCCAATGATGTGTGGCCATTGTTTCCTAAGACTTGTGTCTTGCGAAATTTTCCTACCTGTGTTTGGGAAATGTATTTTCTATGTCTGGTGTAATTCGAAATTTTATGCCCGGTTTTTGGCGGGAGGAAATGTAGTATTCCCTGTTCATGTATTTGTATGGGCCAATTTCGGTGTGGTTGGAAGCCTGGATAATTGCTTTCCCTTGTGTCTAATTTTTACTAGGATTGGAACCCGTGACCTTATGTCATTCTCTGTGTTCTATGTCTGCGTTGTGTTTCAGGGCTTGAGGCGTCGCCAGTGTGGTTTTTGCTTGTGTTTCGCGTACCAGAAATACCGTTGGATAGTTAGTTTTTGGTACGAGTGTGGTGTGTGGTCATGGGTTCGGATCCGGTTGCCCGTAAAGACTTGGTGTGACCCTCTCTGTGCCGCATATATTATGGCACATGTACTGTGTATTTGCTATGCGCAAACGAAAGTACTCATTACTGTGAGGAGTTTGCGTATTTTTGAACTCTCCTCGTAGTGTAATTTTGGAAGTTATAGGGTCCTTGGATCGGACGTGAATGATGCGTTTATTCCTGTTCACTAGGAACTGGCTTAGTTCGTCTGTGTCGAGCAGTCTTGGCCATTGAGGTGTGTGCCTGCTGACTCGATGGTGTTGAATTACGATGTTGTGGGCTTTCATTTGTTTTATGTTCAGCCCACGTCCTTGTTTTCTGCACGTGTGTGTGTGTGGACTTGATTGTTGTCTGTAGTAATTGCGAGCAGTGCTTCTCGCATTGTAAAAAAAAAACTTGTAGTTTAACATGACCGTTAATCTGTAGATCATGCGCCACGGGACTTCCGTTTTACGTGGAATCCAAACCACAGGCCATGGCATTTCACTTCGAAAGTTTCACATGCATTGGCCGTACTGTAAAAGAACCTCTTACTAACTACCTTTGTGTCCCCAATTGTGTGTTACTGTAACGCGGTTCAAGTATGTTCCTTATCCATTGTACCCAATGTCGTTATGCATGAGTGTCTCCGGGCCGCTAGTCGCGTGTTTGGTGACTATGTGCCGGTGAGAAAAAGTCATTTTAGAGGCAGTGTTATGTGTAACGGATGCCTATGTATTAAATATATATATAGTTTAACTTGGCCACCTTCCTTTCTCGGGCCGAATGCGTGAGGCAAAAAAAAAATATGTCATGCCCCGCTCTGAATTAAGAGAGCCCTTTGAAAGAAAATAATAGAAAGCCTGCTTTATGCTGATTAAAGCGGGTTGCCCGATGGCGATAGTCTGCCAAAATTGTGTCGTAACCACTATGAAAAAAAAATGCTTGAAAATGGTAAGTAGGTCCTGATCGTACTGTCCACCTAGTAGGTGACGTTAGCACTATAGTAATCTGGTTACATCTCAGGGGAATCTACCGATACTGTCTAGTACACATTGGGAAGGCCATTGCAAGACGTATTTGATACATGTGTATCCACGTCACGAGCAAAGCCAGTGCACTATGGGAGTCGAAACTCCACTCCAAAGCAATTATAACCTTACCTTGGCACTGAATATATATTTTTCAAAAGTAAAATATGTATTGTCCGTTGAGCCATTATATATTTATACACAAATTGTGCTAAATGTTCCGGCATAACTCAACAAAATGATAGTGTCTCGCCCCGGTGTGCAATTGGGCTTTTCAGTTGGTTAAAGCACACCTCACCAAAATTTTTGAAAACTAGTTTGCGATTCTTATATCTTGCCACGCTTATGGCTTCTGCCCGCTACAAGAGAATCTATCCACTGTTGAACCGGAACATAGAACGTTTAGTCATTTCTGCTTAGAAAGACTCGCTTAAGCTCTATGCTGTGATTTGATGCTTAAGCTATGTTCAAAATATCTCTTTCCGGCTTTAAGCCGCGTAGCTCACCTGATGGGCTTCTACTTGGCTTTGGATATTAGAAACTTTACGTTATTCAATTTATGGTGACAACCACTCCGACCAATAATCATTGATGGCCTGAGAGAAAAAAAATGTCAGGGGCAAACATAAAAAACCAGGATTCTGAATCATGCACTTCTGATCTAGCCAAGTTGCACTGCATATACATGAAAGAAGGCAGATAGAGAAAGAGAAAAAAAAATGTGCAGTTTATGTTTGTGAGTACTTGTTTGTCTATTATTTTGTTTCCCCCGTGTGAAAGTACTTATGTGTACTATACTATTGGTGCAAGTGATGTCGGAATATATTGTATTCCTAGTGAAAGCCGTTATCCTCTTTCGAGCGTCAGTGCTCGGCAGGTGGATACCGTCGCCCCGTCACTAGGGTGTAAGCCCCTGGGATCCACTGAGGTGCCCCTCTGCTATTTTTCGGAGGAGTTTGTAGCAAAGTACGACCGGGCTTGCTTTCACCGTATCGCTTGACCGTTGGTCTAAGTGTACCTGTGTTCGCGGACTTACCCGCGCTCTGTGCTATTCTAGTAGATTTTACGGGGGTGTGTGTGTTTTCGACCGATCTGTTCTGTGGGGTAGGTAATAACACTTTTCCTAATCCCCGTGTACCGTGTGGTAGTGCCTGGTCAAAATGTGCGTGCGTGTATCGTGCATCCTGAGGGACTAATATCGGTGTTCGCCTTCGTTCTGGCAAATTTGCCCTTTGAACTGGCGGTAAAGGTCGCTTAATGGCTTGTGTCTGGCCTAGCAATGTGCTGGCGTGTAGCCTGACCGCTTTTCGGCCTGTGGCCACGGCAGACTCCTGCCATTGTGTGAGCCTATCTGTGTGGGTGTATGTAGGCTTTATGTGTAGTGGGACGGGTTCTATGTCGTCTGCCCATGACGTGGTTACGTCCCGTTGTCCCTCTGTTACGCTATGTGTATTTGAGAGTCCTGGCTTCAACTCCCTCTCGTCCCTTTGTTCCGAGGGGGTTGTTCTAGGCTCTGCCCCTCGGTTTGGCAGAATTGCCTTCCGATCCGGAGCTGAAGGACATGTGTTTGTGTAACCTTGTACTTGTAGCCTATTGGAGCCTAACCTGGCCGTCTCCTGGACTGTGGCCATGGTGACCTCCTTCCCATGTGTGGCAGTACATGGCGAGAGGGACATCCTCGCAAATTGTTGAGTTAGCGTATCTACGCTTATGTCCTCTCTCGACTGGGCTGGTGGCCCTACCATGAACTCAAAAATGGCCTTGTTGGCTTGGAGCTCACGGCATTCGTCCCAAATTTGGGTGTACTGCCTATTGAGGCATATGGCCTGTTCAGCGACTTTTGTGCCCTGTGTCGCTATCCGTCTGTGTTCCCTAATGAGTGTCTCCCATTGTTGGAACATAAACTCGTGTCGGCAGTGTAGTTGCCAGTGTGCTTTTATGATTTGTGTGCGGAGGGTGGGGATTTTCGCCCGAATCTTGCGATTCTTAGCGCTGCGGAGTGGCCGGACAAGGGCTCTTATGATCCGCATGTACTGGGCGTGCAGGAGCTGCTGAAACCTTCTGAGGTAGTCCTGCCTAGTTTCAAAAACTCTGTGCCAGGCAATTAATTCCTGGTACTCCCCAATGCTCCTTAGCACAGCTAGGCGGTATAGGGGGGCCACGTTGAATGAAGTGTATGTGAATAAAATACAAATAAAATATCTGTGCGTGTTTGACAGTGTATTTTCGTATCTGTTTGATTCTTTCTGGGGCTGGGGGGTTGGTTTAGTAAGAATCTCCCCTGTGTAGCTAGTTTTGGAGCAAATGGTGTTTTTTGTCTGGGAAAAAAAATCACTATTTGCTTGGCTTTTTGCGGTACAGGAGGGGTCGTTTTAACTACGAGGGCTCGTTGGTTGAGTCCTGTTCTCTATGCGTAGTACCCCGCCTCCACCAGTGTTTTAGATCCCTTATTTGGGGGTGGTTGGATCTAAAAGACAGAGTTATTGTGTTAATTTAAAGATCTGTGCCTAAAAGGGGGTAGCTTCCCTTGGCAAGGTGAGCTGACCAGTGTAGAGTGTTGTTGTGTGCTAGGAACTAGGGGGCACTCCTATAAATAATGTAGTAGTGTTTTAGGGGATGGGACCCAATGCAAGGGTCACTGTGCTGGTCGCTCAGCTGACTGGCTTATTATATAACTGAACGTGCTTGTATCAGCTAAGTGGCACGCGCTGCTCTCTAGCAGCCAGGCCGCCGCGAGGAATACAATGATATCTGAGCTAGCACTATCAGACTACCGTATGTCACGTCTAGCCGTGACGGGAATAAGGAAGGGCGTTGGGATGTAAAGAGGCGTATAAACAGTAAGGCGAGTATAGAGTGTTGACCAAGTGTTTATTGGTCTGTGATGTTATAGTATGAGTCCCTTGTAGGGAATGTAACAATGTAACAATGTTCACAATGTGAAAGTACAAGCTGTGGGTTAAGGTTACAAAAGTAGGAAATCTGAACACGACTGACTCACCTCTGATGACACCAGCGTAGCCTCCGGGTGTATCACTGAAAGACTGATAATGGAGAGCCCCTTGTGACCTCCTTAGTCTCCTTTTATATTCTTGGGCGCTATGCTGTCAGCAATGTGATGGCATAGCTGCCCCAGTTAATAATATGTCGCTGTGTGTAATAATTGTGCAAGGATTGAGCTGCTTTCTAGAATGGCAAGCTGTCCTTGCGGCGTTGATGTATGTTGGCCTGGCTTTACGAGGGTTGCCCGTTAGGATATTTAGATAGATGTTGGGGGGATGGTCTCCAAGGGGTGCATACCCCTGGGGTACTGTACAATACCATGCGTGTGCTGGTCAGAAATAATCTGAAATATTATGATATCTTGTTGTGCCAATTTTGGATGAAATCCATTTGTTAGTATAGAAGTTACATGCATTTTAAAATTGGACATATCAGCAGGCATAGAATCATGTTGGCAGTACTGCCTTGTATTAATTACTCCAAATTAATCCACAATGTCAGGTGCTATACGTGTGCAAAGTATATAGCTGTTGGCTTGCATACTTTCTGATATATTGATATTAGGGTAAAAATATAGACAGCATTTATTAACAGTTGGCAGCGCTGATTGCTCTTAACAATACTTACAGTCATATCTGTTATGGTACACATAGCACATACGAAATTTGGTTGAAATCGAACTGATAGTATAGAAGTTACATGTATTTAAAAATTGGTCGTATCAGCAGGCTTATAATCATGTTGGTAGAACTGACGTATATAAGTTACTCGAAATTAATCTAAAATGTCAGAATATACGTGTGCATAGTTTAAAGCTGTTGGCTTGCATACTTTCTGATATATTGGTATTTGGATAAAAAAAAATAGAGAGAGCAATTATTAACAGTTGGCAGCCCTGGTGGCTCTTAAGAATACGCTCAATCATATCTGTTTATGTACACATATTACATACAAAATTTGGCTGAAATCCAATTGATAGTGTAGAAGTTATATGCATTTAAACATTGGACCTATCAGAAAGCTTAAAATTATTTTGGCAACACTGTCATTGTTGGCCTCCTGGAAATTAAACTGAAATAGTATTATCTGCATGTGTACCAATTTTGGAATAGCTCCCATGCATACCTTGCGAGATATCCAACATGGAGCTCAAATTTCTAGTGCGTTTTTTCAGCAGTTGGTAGCACTGATATCATTTTCAAATATGGACGTGAGATATTCCGGTGCACATCTTTACTCATACTAAATTTGGTTTTGATTGCTGCTGCTGTTTAGGAGTTGATAGGGTGGGGGACACACACACACAGCCAGACAGACAGACAGACAGACACACATTTTCCCGGATCGATCTCATAAGTCTACTTTTTCCTCATTTTTGCAAAATGTGAAAAGTAGGCTAAAAATTGCTACAAGCACAGATGGAAAGTAGTCATGAGTTCCGGTCAGTAGTGTCGTTAGGATCAAGTGGTGTCACCCGTAGATTAGTGTGCAATATTTATGTAGCAACGATCATCTGCTAGCCTCATGAATAAGTTTAAGCAAGGAGGTACAAGTAGGATGTCCGTAGATAAACCTCTAGGATTGTTTCTAGATAGATTGCATATTTCAAGCGTTATTGCAAATTCGTCATGTTTTAATGACCAAATGTGTTTATAGAACATCAATATTATGGACTGACATTCCTGGTATGTTGTTGGTATATGACTCGTAATTTTTAGAATCTACGGTACCAACAGCTCTTGTGCTACGTACTGGAGGTGAAACCATGAAATACGCTCGCCTCATGTGTGCTGTTGACTCCCCAGGCAAGCGTTCACTCCACGAATGTAATTGAGAACTGTGGTCTAATGAAACAGTTGTAATTAACTCACCTGGGTCATTTTCATGAAATATCTTAAGTTGTTCTTCATTATTAAAAGGGCATTATCATGATTCATTTCAAAGGTTTCCTAGGACCAGAACTTCCAGCTGTTAATAAGTCTACTAACTAGATGTTTCTGACTTATTGCATATCTCACTTTTCATGTCATAGGTTAATGGCATGTAAAAGAACCATCCACTAACTACAATTGTGTGAAGCTAAATTAGTAGGTTAGATTTGATTAACGCTCTATTATTTCCAACGTTCGCCACCAGATGCTGATTGCGGTACCAACTAGTGGCCATGTTCAAAGCTACGTGTCGTTGACGATAGCATTTGGCAGCAAAAGTAGAAACTAATAGAAATTATCGTCTACAGTCCATACTTGAATTACAGATAACACACACTAATACAGCCATCACAATTAACACCGGTTTTCAGACAGATTCAACACACACCCAAAGTACACGGGGCTACATGACCGCGTTGTCGCAGACCCTAAACTAAGGAACCAACCCTCACTTTTCATAAATATTAAAAAGAACAGTATTTTTAATAGAATAGCTTTCGTGTTTCACTGTCTTGCAGTAGATGTCTGCAATGAATATATCCAAAATAAAGTCTAATGAGATTTGAATTAAAAATTTAGTATGTAATTATTTTGAATTAGGTTAGACTAAGGCAACACAAGTTGTAGTTCACATCTAGAAATTTTTTAGAGGAAGGAGGAGCTTCGATACTTAATCTATCTGTCTTTTCTATTTGAAGTGAACTATTATTTCTCCACTTTTTTCATGCATTGCAACAGCTAATTTTATCCAATGTTATTGTTAATTATAGAGAATTATCCTGCAATAACTATTTTATATATTATCGAGCGATGAGCTTTAGCACTAAAAATCCAAGTAAGAAAGAGAATGGAACGACAGGTTAAACGTAGGCTGTGGGATGATCAGAGTGGTCTCAGCAAAGTGCATATGAATAGAATAAGCCGTATTAACTCGGGGGATGAACAAAGAGGGTAGAATTCACGGTAATGCATAAACCTAGTGAAATATATAAATGTTTGAAGAATATGGCAATGTAATTAATTACTGCGAAACGTGTGGTCTCTACAACGTGTACAGAAACGATGTAGGGTAAGTCATATTAGAGCTGAATGATGTGAAAGAGAGCCAGCTACCCAAAAAGGTGTGCGATAAGGGTAACATTTATCACGTCCAAATTGGATTACATTTAGGATCAATCAGTGTTAAGGGTAAAGAAAAATTGAAAAATAAGTTTTCGAATTTTCATTGTGTCCACAGATGAGTTTCTGAATGGCATAAACATAGTCTTGAATAATTACAACCTGATAGACATCAATAGAAATAAAGAATTAGTAATGGATGCAGTTGATATATACTGTACTACACAACACTACTGTAATTATATCGAAGGAAACTGACAGCTGAAACAAGACAAGAAAATGAACACGTGATAGGCGAGGTAAAGGGAATATAAAGTTACCGCTGACAAGGAAACTTTCCCACGGAAGATAAGTAGGCTGCTATCAGAAATAGATTTTTGAAATTTAAAAGGTATTTATTCCTATGGAAGCAAGACACTCTTTTGATGTTGAAATGGAGATGTAATGCAATAGATGAATGACAGAAAATAGATAGGAGTTATAAATTATGAAGCATTGAAGTGAATGGAGGATGGCAAAGTAGTTTGAAGCAAGTACTGATGTAAAGAAGATATGTTTGTAGGACCTATGTCAAAACACCCCAGAATAGTTATTCTAGTAATGGATATTGCAGAAGAGGACACGAACGGAGGGGAAGGAGTAAGGTAGAATATGTACAACAGATTGTCTCGGATCTAGGGCACAGTAGCTACAATTAGCACAGGATGGGAGGTCATGCACCACTTTATCAATTAGTGTGCGGACTAATGACTAAATCACATGAACTTTGAAATGTTAGTTCGAATATATATTTACCTCATATATTATTATGCTGCATGATGTTCTGTGAATTGTTAGATTGTATAAAAGGTATTGTTGCCTAATATATAACGTTTCAATCGGTAAACACGTATATATACCCAATTATATTAAGGATAATCTTGAGATATAACAACATGTATACTTTTCAGGTTGTCTTATATTTTCTGTCTAATATCATTGGGTATGTTGAGTGACTATAACGTTATTAGTTTTATTTATAATAATGATGATGATCATCATTATCATCACCACTATCACCTTCATCATGAACGTGTATTTAAAGTATTTCATGAAGTTGTTCCAAATTTAGCATATTGCGTGGTTAAGAGAGGGCCATGCGCCATAACTTGTCCACTACCAAAGACAAGTAAATAAATAAATATTTTGGGGCAGATGACCTCGCTGTTCCGCACCTTAAATCCACAAATAAAGTGAAGGAATGAATTGTTTGTGTATAATTAATGATACACTAAATAACGTATTATATACCAGTTAAAACGGTCTTTATTGCACAGTAAAAATATATATAAATATGATACAATTATATAACAAAGTACAGAAGTAGGTACAAGGTTTCGCTGTAGCATTCATACTTCAGAACAACTGTTCGCTATTATTTTCACATAGACTTCGTCCACTCAGTGGAAATCAACACAGTCATACCTTTTGAATATCATCAACTCAACGGATACATCCCTTTACGGTGGATCTGTCAAGGACAATAACTTCATTCAGAATGAAAACATACCCTACTAGTATAAAAACTATAAACAATATAGCTATAAAATCAACGAACTATGTCTTCTACATATAAATAACAAGAATATTATTTCGAAACCTTGAATATTCCACGCATAATTAGTATCTTTCGTCACATCTACGTCTTCATAAGCTCATGAATAGTTTACCTTGCAGAGTAATTCCATTGTATTGTGAGAGAATCCTTCATTGTCTGTAATTAGAGGCCGCTGCATCAAACAGACTCTGAAAGTCCACTGAGAAACAGCTGTCATTGCGGGCAGTTAGACGTTCAGGAAGTTATAAATTCGTTCCAGAGTAATGTGATACCCTTCGTGGGTCTGTCAACATAACACTTCACGAATGAAACTCACAGCAGCTTGATTTGAAAGTATGTAGTCTACAATATCGTCAGTGTTTCTAATGAAGGTGGAAAATAATCGTAGCGGGGTGGTTATAGGGATTGGAGGTTGAGGGATCTCATCGTGTCATAAGAAAATTCAAGAAAAGTTGTGAACTAAGGACAGAAGTTTCTTTACAATTTAAAGTACGTGAGAATGTGTTTCAATGACGAGGATTATTCCTTATCACAGGCCTCATGTCCAACGTTGACTACTCAAATTTACAGAAAACCATGAATTTCTCCCACGAAGTCACGCAAGCTTTAATTATCTATTCTTAAATATTTGTGTCGTTAATAGGAGTATGCATTTCAACAGTAAGTACTCGTAAATAAATCGTCACTGAAGGATATCAGAAGTCGCTTCATGATTATGAAATCAGTAGATTGTCAACATTGGGTCGGATGTGGTTAAGGTGTAGACTATACAATCCATTCTCTGAATTAGGTTTGGGCAAATGAAGACGGACAACTGAAAGGTATCAAGGTATACGGTAATCCTTGAAGTGGCCAGTTCGTCATCTCGCAGTCTGTGGTGTATTGTGGGTGGTTTACTAGCGCTTGCCCTGGGCGGCGTTGAAGGCGAGGGAGCGGGCGATGGCCTCGGGGATAGGGGGTGGGGTGGGCAGATGAGCACCCTCAGCGCGGAAGCCGTTCTCATCGGCGATGTAGGTGACTGTGTAGACAACACCATCAGGGCCGGTGTAGGAGTACGAACCCTGGGCTACCTGAGCCTCCAGATCCTTGAATCCAGCGTTCTTCAGATATCCCTGCTCGTTGGCTAGGATCCCATTACCGGTTTCGTAACTGCAACAGAATATCAGCAATTAGCCTCGGTATGATCCAGAGAGCTTAGGGAAAGTAAGATATAACTGTCGATCATAATCACTGAACACACTTATGACACAAACTAAAAGATGTACGTATCCCAATTTTATTTCCTCGGGACAGAGCTTATTGTTAGTCAGCAAATAAAGCTAATGTTGAGAAGATAATATTGATTTATGATTATTTTGTAGTTGCAGAGGGCCCCATATTCTTGGGTGTGTTTGAAGTTTGCATGATAACCGGAATATGTGTTGTCTGTACAATTTGTAATTGGGAATACGATTTGCAAGGGGCTTTACTTCGAAGTCATTTCAGCATCGTGCACTTGGGGTGTGTGTGTATAGAATTTGTATGATAACCCATGTTATTGTAGTGCCTGTAGAAGTGTGTCTACTCGTAATTGAGACTAGGATTGAGGAGGAGGCAGTCTTGGCCTTAAGTAAGGAACCATTCCTGCATTTGCTTGGAGTAGAAGCCGGAAACCACGGAAAACCACTTCTTGACTGGCTGATTCGGAAATCAAACCCATTTCTGCTCAGTTTTACGTTACGATGGTGAGTGAAGCCCGTTCCAAACCTCTGAATTTAATGGCATAGCTGGGAATTGAACCCAGGGCCTTTGGAACCGTAGTCTCAATACGTACCCTCATGACACAGAAGGTGGTTTGCCAGAAAGTGGCCTTAGGTTAGGTACTATCCAAGCGTATTCTTGGAGCACAAGTGGAGTTAACACTCTTAACAACTTCTAGGATGGCTGGATCAGGACGTGAGTCCATGTTTTCAAACAATCAGTTGCCTCGCGAATCTGAGTGTATTCAGTTCCAACCCTTCGATTAAAACCAAATTGTATCTGAGATATACTGATTAATCCTTTATATGCTTCATATTTTTGTTTATTGCAGGTAAATACCGAAGGAAGGGTACACTATTGGATTAACTTGGTTGATGATGTGATCGGCCATTAAAACGATTTACCTGCACGTCTTGTTGAAGATAGGGGAGATGTAATCAATACCATTTCTCGGACAACCTGTACCTCTTCCCTGGTCGCTTCGAGAACAGTCTTGGTTATCCTGTATTGTATCGCTTCTCCTTCTTCTTAAGACGTCGTCTCCAAACGGAGGTTGACGATCCATTGTCATTGCTGCATGAAAGGTCTCTTCTGATGTGCAACAATGCAATCTTGTGATATCCTTCAGCCATGAGATTCTTCGTCATCCAATAGATCTTTTTCCATGAATTATCCCTTCAATAATTAGTTGTAGTAACTGGTATTTTTCGACTCTCATAACATGTCCCAAGTATCTTGCTTTTCGTTGATTTATTATAAGCGGTATTTGTTTTTGCTCTCCTATCCGACAAAGGACCTCGTTATTTGAAACTTTCAGAATCCATGATATACGTAGATACATTTCAAATGCCTCAATTCGATTGCCAGTATTTGGGTGCTAAGTCAAACTTTCACACCCGTAAAGGAGGACCGAGAAAATGTAGCAACGGATCATTCTGATTCTCAGTGGTAAGCTGAGGTCGGATCGTATGAAGAATTTTTTCATGCCGATTATTTCCGGGCTTGTTCAATTCTTTTTTTAAATCTCTCTCTTAGAGTCACATTGATTGTATCGCTAGGGCATTACAAAGCCTGATCTTTCAAGTCATGAAGCTACTGCCTGAAGCAAGAGGTTTCCTCAAACGAAGGCACTTTGATGATGAAGTAATTAATTAAATTATCAAATTTACTTACAGTTACGAGATAACAATTCCGAGAAGAATGGTTGTATGTCACAACACCCATATTCAAACATGAAAGTATACCTTCCTCAAACCTCCTGCAGTCATGTAAACATAATTAATCCGCCAATCAAAACCAGTATTCCACTGACACAACGTGCCATTCATTATATCTATCGTACGGTACCCGTCTCGATGAGCAATAGGCTATTATAAGTGGGGCGTTCCTTCTTGACCGGTACATATTACGTGTGAAGTGGTGTCTCCACGCACAGTGAGGCTTCATACCTTTGTGATCAATGCAAATAAAGTGGGCAATGTGTCCTTGACAGCACATGTGCATATTCAGAGGTCACAGTGTTCTACTCGGGCTTTAAGAAGAATTATCACACGCTAACGACCGCCCTCAAATGACCGGCCCATCTATAGACTCAGTCATGTCCACATTACGTAATCAATGATGAACGCACTTTATATGAAGCCCTGACCGATGCTCAGATCAATATATATACAACGTAACTTCTTTACCGGTGATGAGCCATGAAGAAAATAAACGTGTCATTAGAAAGCTACGGTTTCGTGGCTTAATATGACATATAAATGACATTTGAAATGGTTGGAGGTATTTCTGCATTCCGGAGCCCGTTAAGAAGAGTGTATACTCACTTGTATCTGTAGGAACCGTCGTAGTTGTGCTCATTGTTGTACGCGATGATGGGGATGTATGGCTGTTGCGCCGCCGCGGCGCTGACCAGGAGAGCGAGGGCGAGTACGTACTGTAACAAGAAAATACACAATTGTCGTAAGTACTGTGCACTAGGTCACAAATACTAAGTATAATGTATTTCAATAGAATATTACTTAGTAAATTCTAAGCTGAAATTAATTCAGCTTACATAAGTAATGAATGAATGAATGAATAAGTAGTGATACAGGTGCCATTGCTCCAACGTGCTAAGAATCTAATAATAATAATAATAATAATAATAATTTGTAACAGAAACAGGCCTCAAGATCTCTTAAGAGAAAACTGAACACATTGAATACAAACATGGCAACGAGAAGTATTTGGAAACAAAGTTTGGACAATTCCAAAGAACAGACAATTTCAAATTTCTTGCTGAATGGATTCACCTTAATGGCCTTGATAAGGAAGCAAATAAAGCCAGAGCTCGAAAGATGTAGACTGTACCCCTTCCCCCTGATTCCACACACCTTTGTGGCCTGAAGATGAGTGACACATTATATCGTTGCTAGAGTATAAGAGTACTATAATGACCATGCTAATAGAATGATTTAATTGTTGCTAGAGAACTGTATTACCCATGCGAATAGAATGCTTTAATTGTTGCTAGAGAACTGTATTACCCATGCGAATAGAGTGATTTAATTGTTGCTAGAGCACTGTATTACCCTTGCTAATAGAGTGATTTAATTGTTGCTAGAGCACTGTATTACCCGTGGTAAGAGAGCGCTTTAATCCTGACTGACTAACTTTGAAGATACAGCTAATCTCACAACACGATTTGGCTAAGGTGATGTACCCTGGTGTGCACTGGAGCCTGCATTAACGGTGCACACTGAAGTCTTCATATGTAATGCTGTCCATGAGAACTGGTTGAGGTCGAGTAGCTGGGAAATATGAATGAGATTTGGTGAAGGTTGAGTCTGGGAACTCTAGTTGTCATGTGAAGGTCCCCTGAGAGAGCAAAGCGCACTCACGCGATGCGACAGTTATTACATGTGTTATGCATGTGTTACAACAGCTACTGCAACACATATTGTCTCTGCTGGGTTAATTACCTGGTGTAGGATTGACCATAGTGAGACTGAATGAGGAGTCACGCGACCCTCATAACGTCATTAGCAACCTCATTCACTTCTAGAAACACTGAGGTTTAGTGTGCAACCCTTCAAACACATTAAGGCAATGATTAAGAATTCACATGCATAACAAAATTCCCTGAGCTTTCCTCTTTCAGAATATACCTTTTATAATAGTCCTAGCCATGTTCTGCAATTAATGTGATTTTTTTAAATGTCTACATGCAGATTCAAAGACACTTTTTTAATATTAAGATGCTCTCCTCGAAGATGAATATTCTGTGCTATTTATTTTCATACCTCCTAAAAATATAAATACAGATCAATGAAAATTTGCCCAATACCTTACATGCAATTTACCTAAATTGTATGTGATAAATTATGAAAGAACATGCAATCAAATGTGAAAGAAAATGATAATAAGATAAATGCAAGTATTAGTTACATGATGGTAAAATAGAATTTGTGTAACTGGAGTAGTTTACGATGTAAATCTGCCTATAACGTCTCCTACGAATCTACAGTATATCTATACAATCAAGAACGAGTTTGTTGCATATACAAATCTGCAGTCCTCCATTGATCAGTACCAAAATTTACACTGCGGTGCTTGAGAAACTCGGATGGGTCGCAGAGGTAGTAATTTTGATTTTAAGGGCGCGCAATATAAAGCAAGCAAAATATTATAGTTGTTGAATGATCAGACTTGTCTAATTTTACGCCATTCACTATAATAAACAGTTGCCATCAACGTGTGAATTAAAACGCCAGGCCACATTGCTAAACCGACAGCTTAGCCGAGTGCGTTGAGTTACGCTGCAATGAGGAGATGCACCAAATTCGGACATCAAACATTAGAATCCCGAATGTGACAGTGGCGATCCTGTGTGTGGTCTTCTTCTTCCAGGATTTTCCAGATTTCAGTGGTGCCTTACATCAAGTCTTAGACCCAAATAATCAATTACGTATACTACTACAGTCATTAGGGGAGACTTTGCCAATTCCACAGTACTTGTAATATAGGCTACTTTTCTTCAGAGGTACCCCAGTGCAAGATGTGGATTTTTTGAAATACTTTCCCTTAATTTATCATGTTTAGAATCAATCTCTTAATATTGCGATATTTAGCTGAGTCTCCTCTACTATAACATTCAGTGTACGGGGTTGAACCAATGGCAATAGTTTACAAACATGTGATAAGCCGTTAAAATCTACATGCAGATTCACTCAAATTATTGGCAAATAGTTACTAATGTGCCCCAGTTATTGCATGCTACAATGTTCGTGAAGAAGGTGAGTTGTTATTGTTATATAAGGATACTTCCTGAGTACGCGAGCTGCATTCCATGTCGGAAGATGATTTACTTATAGTAACTTTCAATAACGTATTGCTACTGAAATATATTTCCTTGTTTTAAACTACCACATGCTTTGTCCTGGACGGATTGTAGTGTGTGGGTTGGTGACAGGAGGCAGAAAATATCTTATCCCTCCCGTATAAGTTATAACGGAAAGTAAAAGCAGATGTCTGACAGCCAGAACTGCCTGGGCGAGGCAAGGTGTGAAAACAACATCTCCACGTGGGATCCGCAATAGCCATCACGTTTATTACCAACCAAAGAGATGACTTGACGTAGTATGTATAGGTCATTCCAAATACCCCAAAACACTAAACTTTACGATAAAATGCTTAAATTCTTCAAACAAGTTATAATGGACTGAATCATTATCTTTTAAGAAAGTAATCCGAAGTGTCACTCTAATCTGTCCCATTTTCTGTCCTAATAATATTAGGACAGAAAATGATGGTCATGATGGTGTTTATGTAGTAGTTTTAGTTTCTAGGGGCTAGGCATGTCTATTATTGCTCGAGAAGTGTCGGAATTCGTCATAAAAATAGAAGAGCAGCTCTGAAAAGCAAAATTGAATTACACGTTACAACGTTTAGGTTGGTTAAAGTTATCGTTGTTGTTGTTGATTCATTGAGTGCCTTTGCGACATCGTGGTCATGTAGCCTCGTGTACTTTCATGTGTGTGGAATTTGTCCGATAACCAGTGTTATTGTGATGGCTGTATTAGGTTGGTTAAAGTAAGTCGTGACCTAGGGAGATCAGACAGGCCGAATGAAAGACTGAAACCTGGCATAATTAACTAGAACACATAAAATCATCATGATAGTACGGGATAACAGAAGTAAATCAGGGAAAAGAAATAACAGATGATTAAGAAGTTGTGAAAATGTCCTAGATCGGACCCAAATACAGAATCTTCATTACGTCAGTTGAACCCGGTAAAATGTAGTCATTTCGATAAAGAGAAGCAGAAATAAATACAATTCAATGATGAGAGAACGGGTCATCTCGTAGAACTCAAATAGCGACCTTTCAAGATTCTATCAAAGGATAAAATTTAACATCGTAAAACTATAATTACTTTTAGATGTCCATTAAGGAGATTTAGTACTTGTTACAGTGCTGAATATCCTCTGTATTAAAATGTCTTTATCTCAGTTAATTGCTGGCATAATCATGGAATAATTATGGCTCAAAAGACGATCCTATGTGAGTGGAAAACAATCTGACTGTGGTGAAAGAACTGCACGGCAAAACTATTAGTCTAAGTAAAGGCGAAAATAAAAAGACAAATAAGAAAATTGATTATGGGCTGATAGTAAGGTCTACTGTCAGCCATAACAATTCAAGTTGTAGGTATTATTTTCGAAATGCGTTACCAGTACAGCTTATTAGCATTAGGGTAGTATTAACCCTAGAAAGCTCCTTTACACTAGGTTGCGTCCAATTCGGAAAATTAGATCGTTAATGTAGGAAACATTTACGATAATAATGGCACAGCTCATTGAAAGCTTCATGGGGGTGGGGGGTAACACATTTTGGACGGAATGAGTTGTAAGAAAAGTGGTTATTGATGTTCATTTATGTATGAGCCTTGTGACATCGTGGTCATGTAATACCAAACACGTCGGTGTGTGTTGAATTTGTCTAATAACCTGTGTTATTGTGAACCGACAGTAGTGGCTACGCTGGCTAAAGCGCAGCATTAGGTCATGGGGCCAAGCTCTCTGCTGACTCGGTAGACGCGTGGGTTCGAGCCCCACCGTCGGCCGTCCTTGAAATGGTTTTCCGTGGTTTCCCATTTTCAACACCAGGCAAATGCTGGGACGGTACCTTCTGACAGGCCACGGCCGCTTCCTTCCACATCCTTACCCAATTTCATTCACCATCATTCATTTCATCTCTCATTAACTCCTCTCATGAGGTTGGCGTCAGGAAGGGCATCCGGCCGCAAAACCCATCGCCACAAAGACTTCCATCGCATCTCATCCCCGACCCCGTTGGAATACGGGAATAATAATGGGTAGACATACAACCTGTGTTATTGTGAAGACTGTGTTGGTGTGTGTATTTGTAATTGAGACGAGGATAGGGAAGGATACAGCTGTGGCCTTAAGTTAGGAACCATCCAGGCATTTTCATGGACTATAAGTGGGAAAATCACGGAAAACCACTTCCAAGACGGGTGAGGTGAGAATTGAACCCTCCTCTTCTCAGTTTTGTCTCACGGGCTGAGTGTACCCCATCCCAGCCCTAATACCAGAATTAATATTTCTTAGCAGAGCCGTGAATCACACACGAACATCAGGGCAACAGCCAGGAATGCTAGCCGCTTGTAAATTAGGCTATGATTTGGAACAAGGTGGCCATGGCCATAAGTTAGGAACAACCATGGCATTTGACAGGAGTAGACGTCGGACCACTGAAAATTTCTTGTAAAATGGCTGAGGAGGGAATCGAACCCATGCGCTACACAGTTTTGCCTCATAAGTCCGTGTGGATCCCGTTCTAGCCGTAAGACATCAATTAAATATGTTGGCAGAACTGGGAATCTACGATGCGGCCAAATTGCAATTTAAACGCTAGAAATCTAACAAGGTAAATTCCTTATCGATAATTAAAGATTTTTATCAAGAGGAGATGAGATGTGTGAGATAGCTAAAGACTCTTTGTATTTAAATGAATTGCTGACGTAATTGTAGAGCAATTAAGTGAAGTCTTACATAAAGAAAGGAATACGTCTCAGACGGATGTGCTGAAGTAATTCTAACACTCCGCAGACCACAACAGAAAATTATGTTAATGTATTGTAGTGAAAGGTTAAAAGGACGATCAGTATCAGATCATGATGGCTATAAATGGAAAGTTCACATTGCCGAAACCTAATAAAGCGAGAAGAATGGTCTGTTCTATAACCGACCTTTTGGTTAAAATGAATGCCACGATCTGTTTAGCCTCAAAGTTCAAATAGGTCAGTTCAGCTGACCGCGCATCTTTGTAATTCTGGTCTGTTCTTGTGAACGCAGAAAATTGGGTCCAGCCACTTTTTGGGTGGTCAAAACAAAGGTCAAAGAGTACCTTCTTAAATGTTTCTATCCTCGACACCCTCAGATTTAGCAGAGCATGCAAATGTTGGACCGGTATAAGTTGTTGTTGATGTTGTTGTATCGTTGTTTCCTTTAGAGATTTCAATTTCTTTGTCATTTGGGAACCGTGTTCCTTGGGTACCGTCTGTGAAGAGTTTGTCTGATAACCTGTATTACTCTTGTGCCTGTAGTAGTGTCTGTATTTGCAATTGAGACAAGGAACCGTTGCCGTATTTGCCGGGGGCAGAAATCGGAAACAATAGATAATCACTTCTAGGACACCTGAGGCAGGATCTTCTTCTTTGTTTTTCCTGAAAGGCCTATTGTATCCTGTTACAGCCCTTGGACCAGAATTGAATTTCTTAGCAGAACCGAGAATCGAACCCGGGCCTCAGGAGCCATAGACAAGATTGCTAGCCACTACACCAGGGAGGTGGTCTACCACTATAAGACTAGGAAACCGATGGTAGGAATTCTGTTTCGAGCTATGACGAGTTTTGGTGGTTTTGTCAAGTCTAGCTTTCTCTGCTTTTCCTCACCTATCTCATTCCCGTCCCTAGTGAAAATGAAAATCCACAGCCTTTTTCCAGTCGACCGACCGGGTCAGGGATGGAATGAATGAAGTCCCCATCTAGCGGAGAGGATATGAACTGCTCCCGCTGCCGAAGCCTGTCGCACTCCTCTGAGGCAATGATTAAATGAATGACAGATGGAACGAAATGATAGTGGAGAGAGTTGCTGGAATTACATTTTTGACAGGGAAAACCGGAGTACCCAGGGAAAAACTTGTCTGCCTCCGTTTTGTCCAGCACAGGTCTCATATGGAGTGACCGGGATTTGAACCTCGGACCCAGCGGTGAGAGGCCGGCGTGCTGCCGCCTAAGCCACGGAGGCTGCCCCATCCCTAGTAATTATACAAAAATTACACACACTACTACAGTCACCACAAAAACACAGATTATCAGACAAATGCTTCACAGATCTAAGTACTCTGGGTAGATGACCAAAGAACACCTAAGACCTTAATCCTAATCACCAACAATGTTTAAAATGTATTATTAGAATTAAATCTCCGTGTATTTATAATTTGCCACCGGGAAATCTTCCCCAATTGCAAATCAACTATAAGAGAGTGGTTGTCGTTAATAATTCAATTTAGGGGCGTGGATAGCTTGGTGTAGTTGGGTTTGTGTGATGCCTGTAGTAGTGCCTGTAATTTTATTCAGGACAGTGATGAGGTAGGTGCCCCAGGACTATACTATACCGACATTTTGCCTGGAGAGAGTGAGGAAGAACCGGGAAAAAACCACACTCAATATAACCATTGTCAGCGCCAGGATTCGTACCTCCAATCTCCAGACTTGCTCAGGCTTCCCCCACAGCCATGGTGCAAGATATAACGAGCACGGCTAAGGCACGGGACAATTATGAGTGAAATATGATGGTCTGTACGGGACAAGAACTACGGAACGTTATGAAAGAAAAGAAATCGCCATCAAGCACTGTACAGTGACGTGTCCCAATACATGAGCTATAATTATTGAGTTTCACTCAAGCTACAGTCATGCGATAACCCTGAGCATCTCTGATTCAATGATTACCCATTGGTAACGCGTATCATTCCGGCTATTTATTCAATGAGAGGCTGGACTACACCAGAACATCTGTGATAGATAAGACTCTCCAGAGTGGGGAAAGGTAGGATCTGAAAGTGTTGCCGGATTAGTTCTAGTATCCGTGAATCCAGAAGAAGAAACTTATCGCACATGTCTCAACGTACTGGGACACAACCTTGAGAATGATGTAGGTGTTTTGAGACTTCGACAGATGGATGACCTCTGAACATGCAGTATTTTAGTATCATAAAACGGCTTCAATTCATTGTAGTGTTTTAGTGTTAAGTAATGTAGCTTTTAGAATAACCGGATTTTCATTTCTGGCTCTGCCGTGGGCGATCCTTACATCAAGGAAGGAACGGAAATCTTTTTGCCCTTGATGCCAACTGAGAGGAGAGACGATTTTGAATCCCACTGTAAGCTACCCTTGAAGTGTTTCCGTAGTTACTAACTTCTGCCCTATGTTAGTGTCAGGATCAGTGGCGTATTCTAAATAAACTTAATAGAAATCTAGAAAATGTTATGGGTACATTAATAATTTGGAGATCGTTCCTAACTTCTTGAGTGTGAAATAGCAGAGTTGAAAATGAAAATCCACAGCCTGCTTCCAGTCGACCGACCGGGTCAGGGAATGGAATGAATGTAGCCCCCATCTAGCGGCGAGGATATGAACTATGCCGGCTGCCGAAGCCTGTCCCACTCCCCTGGGGCAATGATCAAATGAATGACAGATGAAATGAAATGATAGTGGAGAGTGTTGCTGGAATGAAATTTTAGACCGGGATAACCGGAGTGAAACCTGTCTGCGTCCGCTTTGTCCTGCACAAATCTCACATGGAGTGACCGGGATTTGAACCACGGACCCAGTGGCGAGAGGCCGGCGTGCTGCCACTTAAGCCACGGTGGCTGTACGGATAGCAGAGTTGCTTTAATTAAATAAATATGTCCAGCAATCCCCCCAACTAGTAGGCAACGGGATTTCTTACATACGCGAATTCCTGAGACAACTGCCTCCAGAATTGTAAGGTCAAACTTATGCAGTACTCCTCATGAGCAGCAGTTTGGTATGGAATATTAAATATCTTGAAGACAGATACATTCCTGATACGTCATATGTGATCATCTCTCAGCGCTATCTCACTGTGCAGCTATTGTTCTGTGTGAAAAGTCCTGCAGTCTGTTTACCGTAGCTCTTTGAGGTACATTTCTAATTTCTTATCATTTGATTTGTGTGGGAATCCTCGAGTGCGCATCTTATGATAGTAGGCACATGTCCTATTGCTGACACCTGAGTTCCTCAATTTTCCACTTCAGCGCGGTACGGATCACTCGCCTCAAAGACAGATGGTGGTGCTGGAAGAACCCGCAGTAGATATCACTGACCGCAATTTGCTGAGGAAGGAAGCTTATAGGTGTACGAGACCGTTGATCCCATGATCTTGAGCCACAGGACCTCCATTTTTACGTGGAATCCGAACCACAGGAGGTAATACTTGAGGTAGGTGGATTCGAATCCCACTATTGGCTAAGCCAAATTGTTCTCCTAAAGGGGCAAAACAATGATAAGAAGTAAGTCGATAAATAGTTATTCCCTTATACTCGTATCGAGGTCTCAGAATACGTATTGAGACTCCAGATTCAAAGTTCCTGCGTTCGATTCCCAGATCTGCAAAGGAATTCATTTCTGGTATGTTTGAGTTGCTAAGCGGTATATTCACCGTCGTGAGGCAAAACTTAGAAGAAATGGAACTCAGCATTTTTTCTAGGTTTATGCCATGTTTTGTGCAGAGTTTCGCCAAGGAACACCAATATGGGCTCTACAATGGGCTCTTGGTTTCCGTGCCCGGACCCTCACAGGAGTAGTGAACTACTCGGTACCTCCCTTCTTATGAAGCGATTCGATTGGTTTCGATTTTCCCCTGAGATATCCTAGAAGTGTTTTCCGTGGTTTCACACATCTACATCAGGCAAGTGGCGGGATAGTTCCTAACATAAGGCACTGGCCGCTTCGTTGTCAATCCTAGAATCAGTTACTCATACAGACACATTACCACAGTCATCACAATGACACAGGTTATTAAACAGTTTACTGACACACCCAAGTACATGGGGTGATGGCCACGACATTCGAGCCCCTAAATTAAGGAATAAAGTGGTAGGGTCCCACTTAACGTAGACATCTCAAGATCAGCATGAAAATAACTTGCTAGCTAGTGTGTAATTATCAACTCGAAGGTAGGTTCGATTCTCCTGGAAACTTTCGTGAGCCTGAGCTTCAATGTATTGGGAGCCAGTTCCATTCCAGTCCTCCCATCCAAGTACTGACCATGCTCAATGTTGCTTAAGTGTAGAGTTCTCTCGTGGCTAGATGATTAAGGGGAATAGTTCAAGCAATACTCTTCTTGAAAAGTGAATTAACCATGGAAATTTGTAAATGCACTTCAAAAATTTCCTCCCCACAATATCTCAGTAGTGCATTTAGGTACTTCAGCTATATCTCTTTGGACCATTGAGTCAATTCCCCGAGGCTCCCGATTTGAATGGTGAAAATTCCAAAATAGGCCGCTACATAGGTGCACAGATTCACTGGTGCATGGATACTAAAGTAATGTCTTCTACGAGGCTCAGGCTAACCTTCAGGTTGATGATAGTGCAATGCGATGAGATCCGTTAAAACGAAGTCAGTGTACTGTATGTAACTCAATTTCTTCAAGCCCTGGCTTCAATTAAGTATAATAGTAATATTTCCGAAATAGAAGTATATATTTAGCTCATCCCGGCATCAAGTGAATGATAATTGTATAGCCTATCCAGAGAAATTTGTTAGTTACCTTTATAAAAGTTTATTATATTAAGTATTTTTACAAAAAAAAATTGCAACTTAGTGCTTTTTAATGTTTTTATTTTGAATAATAACAGCAGAAACAATATCAACACCTTGCTTCAGCCAAAGTTCAGCTTCAGGTGGGTGATGAATGTAATATCCCTAAGAAATTGAATTATTTAAGAAAGTTATGTACAGAATATCGTAATTTAACATTTGAAAAAATAACAATACTGTTGTGAAAAATTTCGAGTAATTTAAGAGTGTTGGTTTGAATAAAGAGCAGTTACCATGTTCATGATGAGGGTGGTCTGGTGGCTGTGATGCTGGTGGCTGCGAGTACTGGATGTGATGTGATACTCTTCCACCAGGATGGGAACGTATTTATATCGCACGGCAGCTTGGTGGGGGCGTAGAGAGGGGGGAGCGGACCATGCTGTACCTTATGAGAAAGTGTCGTAACCTCGTAATGCACGAGAGCAGACATTCGCTCTTTTTGTGAAATACGATCAACTGCTAACTTAAGCTGTTATAATCGATTAAAATAGTGCATACATGAAACACAAGCGTGTCAACGTTGAAGATTGTTGGGTACAATAATTGCCAGCTTGTATGGATTCTCCTTCAAATTTTATGTTGCTGGCCTTTCATGGGTAAACATATTAATAAGGTTTGCTCGTGCGCACAAAGAAGATACAATTAGATACATTATAACCTTGCTTGTTTGTTTCCTTGCAAGCAAAAAGTTGGCCGATACATCACTGTAAACACTACCATGTTTATGCCAGGGGCGCCGTGCCGGCAGGATTTCCCAGACGGGCCATCCAACAATATGTTTATAAAAATACATGGTCAAGGTCTTTCTGATATATTTTGAACTTTTATTTATTTATTTATTTATTTATTTATCATGCTATTGTTTTAAAAATTTTGTTTCTTGTTTGTACATTTGATTCATTTTTAATTAGTTATTTATCAGTTAATTTATTTATTTATTATGTTTTTGTTTTGAAGAGTTTTGTTTCTTGCTTGTTATTTTGTTTTGTTTCCAGTTAATTAATTCATTTTTATTTATTTCTTCATTCATTCATTCATTCATTCATTTCTTTCTTTCTTTCCTTGATTATGTATTTATTTATTTATCAATCTATGTATTTATCTATTTATCAATTTATCTATTTACCTGTCTATTTACCTATGTATCTATTCATCTATATCTATCTATCTATCTATTTTTCTATGTATCTATTTATCTATTTATATATTTATCTGTCTATCTATTTATCTATCTATATATTTATCTATTTATCTATTTACTGTCTATCTATTTATTTATATATTTTTATATTTATCTATTTATCGGTCTATTTATTTATTATCTATTTATCTGTCTACCTATTTATCTATTGATCTATCTATTTAACTATTTATCTATGTATCTATTTATCTGTCTACCTATTTACCAATTTATCTATCTATTTAACTATTTATCTATGTATCTATTTATCTGTCTACCTATTTATCTATTTATCTATCTATTTAACTATTTATCTATGTATCTATTTATCTGTCTATCTATTTATAGATTTATCCATCTATATATCTATTTATCTATTTATATATTCATTTATCTATTTGTCTATTTATCTATTTATCTGTCTATCTATTTATAGATTTATCCATCTATCTATTTATCTATTTGTCTGTCTATTATGTATTTATCTATCTGTCTAACTATTTATTTATTGATCTATCTATTTATCTATTTATCTGTCTATCTATTTATCTATCTATCTATTTATATATTTATCTACCTATCTATTTTTCTATTTATCTATCAATTTACTCATTTATCTAATTATCTATCTATTCATTTACTTATTTATTCTAAAAGAGGAGAAACAACGATTTCCAGGCCTTCTAAAAATAGTTGTAAGTTATCGGAAAAATAAAAACGGTCTTTGAATGGTGTGACAATGAAAGAGACCTGATCTCTAATAGGGCACCTAACATTCCCAGGCAGGGTCATTTTAAGGGCAATATTCAATCCGTGGCTACCTCTTAAAAAGTTGCATTTAATGGTGATATTTACGGAGTGTAATTTCTTCAAATCAAATTTCTTATTTCACATTCCAATGGAATATTCCAATGTTCTATATAGGCCTATATTCATAGTTTTAAAAAAGTTGCATAATTTGGTAATTTTTCTTATTTTCTCTAATAGAGCTTTACACGTTTCCATATTTTTAATTAGTGTTTTGTTATGTCCATAGAATCTCAATCTCGCCTCACAATACCGATCTCTGTGACTTTTAGGGGAAATAAAAAAGGAAGGAAGCTTGTAGTTTAACGTGACCGTTAATCTTGCGATCATGAGTCAAAGGACCTCGTTTTTATGTGGAATCCGAACCACAGGACATGGCATTTAATTCGAAAAAAAAACATGCATTGACCGGGAATCGAACCCGCTCCACCTTGACCGCTGCGCCACCATGCATCCAGAGATCTTGGATCATAACATTCAGGTTTTAAAAATAACCTGGTTCCTCCAACAAATACAGATGAAAACTCATTATGAAATGTACATACAAGAGCGGGCTGTCGTGACAATTTACCAATGTACTGTACGTTTACATAGCTGGAAGTATTAACGAAATTATATAAACGCGTGTATTTTATATCCTTTTTGTAATATTAATTTAGGTATGTTGAATATTCTGGATCGTGGAATTCTCAACCAGAATAAAAATTGATTTATTTATCTCTGACGGATTTCACAAATTTGAACAAGTAGTTCCGTGAAGAACTATACAGCCTATTTTCATATATCCTACTTATGTTAATTGCCACTATCAACATACACAATTTCAGTTTGATTGCTGTAATAGATTCGTAGATATTGAGAACCGACAAAATATTTCGGATGGTCGCCATGTTGGATTTTATGTATGTAGTTCCTAGAGTTATGTACTGTTACATGCAGATTATTGTGAACGTGTAGTATTCAAACTTCAATCGCATAATTAGGACACAAGAAAAAAACAAGGAGATTTAAAAATATTTCACAGCTGCCATCTTGAGGTTATGGAAACAATTGAAATAAATTAGATGCCAGTGGATTAACATTCGTATAAGGATTTACTGTACCAAGTTTCACTGCACGCGGATGGTTAAATTGCGAGAAACGTCCATGTGAATATTTATAATTCGCGTCGCCGCAATGTTGGATTTGTGATCACCAAGTTATTTAGTCCTATAGGTGAACTTAAGTTCATAGCCCCTATGAACATTACAAAATGCAGTTTGATTGCTAAAATAGATTCGTAGATATTCAGTATCGTCTAAATATTTCGGATGGTCGCCATGTTGGATTGTTAACTGTATAGGCCATAGAGTCATGTACCATTAAAGGAAAATTATTGCGTAGGTTCATTATTCAAACTTTCACTTCGATCGCATGACTACATCACAAGAAATAAAAACTTAATTTTAAAATTCGCACTGCCGCCATCTTGAGGTTATGTAAACAATTGAACTAAATTAGATACCGGGGGGCGTGGTGGCTCAGCGGTCTAGCTGTATGCCTCTCACCAAGGCGGTCCGGGTTCGATTCCCGGTCAATGCATGTGAGATTTTCGAAGTGAAAAGCCATGTCCTGTGGTTCGGATTCCACGTAAAAAGGAGGTCCCGTGGCTCATGATCTCAAGATTAACGGTCACGTTAAACTACAAGCTTCCTTCCTTCCTTAAATTAGATACCAGTGGATTACAATGTGTATAAATATTTCCTGTACCAGGTTTCAGTGCGCTTGGAACATTAAATCGCGAGAAAGGTCTATTTAAATTATTCAAATTCGCTTGGCCGCCATGTTCGTTTTGTAGTTAACCGGTTTTTGAAGGTCTTATAGATGGATTTCCAGTAGTGCCCTTTATCTTCGTACAAAATTTTAGGGAGATACCGCTAATAGTTTCAGAGATATAGAATGCCGGTGAAATATTTCGCACATCCGCCATCTTGTGATTATGTAAACAATTGAACGAAGTTAGATGTCGGTGCATTACAATGTATATAAACATATACTGTACCAAGTTTCATTGCGTTTGGTTGGTCAAATGGCGAGAAACGTCTATTTAAAAGTCGCAAATTCGCTTGGCCGCCATGTTGGTTTTGTAGTTACCAGGTTTTCAAATGTCACATAAGTGAACTTATAGTAGTTCCCTCTATCACCATAGAAAATGTCAGGGTAATATCGGTAATAGTTTCGGAGATATTGAATGCTGGTGAAATATTTCGCACAGCCGCCATGTTGGATTGGTGAGTCGTAACAAAATTTGAAGGGCACGGTCGAGGTCGCCGGGATTAGTGCTATGAACTTTCCGAGTTTCATTGAAATCGCTCCTGCCGTTTAGATTTTATTAGGGGGGGACACACACACGAATCACACACACACACACACACACACACGCACACACACACGGACAAAAGGTGATCTCATAAGCCTATTTTTTCAAAATTGAAAATAGGCTAAAAATACTCAAGCATACAACGCGTCACTATTACTTACCTTTGCCAACGCAAAATATTTTAAATGTGAAAATTAATGATATATTGTCCATCTACTGTTTACAAATGTTACCTTAAGCGTTGCTAAGCATCAGTTATTGTTGTTGTTGTTGTTGTTGTTGTTGTTGTTGTTGTTGTTGTTGTTGTTGATTCTTTAGGGGCTTTGTGACATCGTGGTCACGTTGCCCCATGTACATGGGTGTGTGTAGAATTTGAATGTAAACCTGTGTCCCTATAATGTCTGTATAAGTGTGTGTATTTGCAAGTGAGGTAAGATTTTGGGTAGGAAGCAGCCGTGGCCTTAAATTAGGTACCATCCCGGCATTTGGCTGGAGTTTAGTAGGAAACCATGGAAAACCGCTTCCAGGACGGCTGAGGTAGGAATCGAACCCGCCACTTATCAGTTTTGCTTCACGAGGTTGAGTGTACCCCGTTCCAGCCCTCAGACCAGGGAATCAAATCAGGGACCCCCACGGTGACAGCCAAGAATGCTAGCCACTACGCAACAAGGTGGACTTATCATCAGTATGAAATCTTCTACTAGATCTTTAACATCTTCAAATCACATTCGAAATTTAAATTCCAACTTTAAATGAAATGCTTCGTATATAGGCCTACTAGAGTCATACATCCACCACGTTGTGGTGTAGCAGTTGGGAATTGAACTCACCTCCTGTCAGTTCTGCCTTAGAAGACTGAGTGAACCACGTTCCACCTTCCAGAAGTAAATTTCTTTTCAAAGCTGGGAATCTAACCCGGACCTCAGAGGTGACATCCAAGAATCCTAGCCACTGCGTTACGAGGGGGTCTTTATTATTCCTGCTCCTACCGGTTTGAGCATAATATCTAAGTCTCTATTTGGTAAAAGGCTCTTCCGGTCGTTATTTTCTTCGTAAGACGAACCTCATTTGAGGAGTTAAAGATAGATGAAACAAATCCAGATGAATTAAATTGTACAGGGAGTTGGAAATATCGGTTATTTACTATGTAAAAATCATCACCCTTGCATTTCCCTTGAGGTGAAAATCGGAAACCGTAGAAAACTATTTCAGAAACCACTGACGCTAGGGTTCAAACTCACACGTCTCATGAGTCAGGATGCTTTCTGGTCCCATAGTCTGAGGCATAATGCGCTCAGCTACACCGGGCAATTCGGATAAGAAATACCACTAAATGTAGTAAATTGCAAAACAACTGTTTTGGAAGTCCGGAAGAAGAACATAAATGGGCATGTCTATTTCTGAAAGGTCGCCTGTCCAGTAAAAGAAAATGTGGAATGTATCATCGCATGACAGGAATTATTGGGCAATATAGGAATCGCGTGGATGATCGGTGAACATAGATCGTACCATAATTCAATCAGCTTCACTGTTAACTTGTATTTAGTGCATTGAAATCAAGGGTGCTTTAAAAACAATATTATGTAGTCTAATGTAGGTAGGATCTTCTGATATCAAAAACGAAAACTAAAGTAATGGCATGGCAAGGGAAGTATCCTGTTAGAGCGAAGATAGTAATTGATGATCAACCAGTGGAACAAGTTTCAAGTTTTATTTACCTTGGTTGTGATTTATCTTTTAATGATGATAACGAAGTGAAGAGTAAGCTTCATCGATTTCAATATATATGTGGGACAATTCGCCGAACTCTGAAGGGAAAAGTACGAGAGAATACTCAACTTAAATTCTATAAGACTATGGCTGTACCAACTTTGATGTACGGAAGTGAGACTTGGGTGAATAAAATCAGCCATAGAAATAAGATACAGTAATCTGAAATGAGATTCCTCAGATCAGTGAAAGGATACTCCCTACGAGATAAAGTACGGAATGAAGAAATAAGACAACTAAATATATTCTCACTGAATGATAGAATATACAAACAAGAAGTTCCGTGAAGAACTATACAGCCTACTTTTCATGCCAATGATTATTCTACAGTATATGAACCTATCTTGAATAATGACGAAATTAAGTTGGTAATATCGAAATATCTAATTAGTTCAAAATATACCTGGTATGATGTAGCCTAATAGAGCACTACAGTTGGCAGCCCTGGTGACTGAATATATTCTTAGTTCCACCTCTTAAGGTACAGAATACAAAATTTGGTTGAAGTCCAATGGACGTTACATGCAGTTAGACATTGGATCTATCAGCACGCATAAAAGCATGTTGCCAACAATACCATGCGTGTGCTAGTCAGAAATAATCTGAATTATTATGATATCTTGTTGTGCCAATTTTGGATGAAATCCATTTGTTAGTATAGAAGTTACATGTATTTTAAAATTGGACATATCAGCAGGCATAGAATCATGTTGGTAGAACTGACGTATATAAGTTACTCCAAATTAACCTAAAATGTCAGAATATACGTGTGCATAGTTTAAAGCTGTTGGTTTGCATACTTTCTGATATATTGGTATTTGGATTTTAAAAAATAGAGAGAGCAATTATTAACAGTTGGCAGCCCTGGTGGCTCTTAAGAATACGCTCAGTCATATCTGTTTATGTACAGATATTACATACAAAATTGGGTTGAAATCCAGTTGATAGTGTAGAAGTTATATGCATTTAAACATTGGACCTATCAGAAGGCTTAAAATTATTTTGGCAACACTGTCATGGTTGGCCTCCTGGAAATTAAACTGAAATAGTATTATCTACATGTGTGCCAATTTTGGAATAGCTCCCATGCATACCTTGCATGATATCCAACATGGTGCTCAAATTTCTAGTGCGTTTTTTCAGCAGTTGGTAGCACTGACATCATTTTCAAATATGGACGTGAGCTATTCCGGTGCACATCTTTACTCATACTAAATTTGGTTTTGATTGCTGCAGCCGTTTAGGAGTTGATAGGGGGGGACACACACACAGCCAGCCAGACAGACAGACAGACACACATTTTCCCGGATCGATCTCATAAGACTACTTTTTCCTCATTTTTGCAAAATGTGAAAAGTAGGCTAAAAAAATAGGGTAAATTGGAAAAACCACGTTCTCAGGATGGATAACAACAGACTACCAAAGATTGCCTTTGAATATCATCTTGCTGGGAGAGACGTTGGTCGTCCTAGAAAGAGATGGCATGAAGATTGAAGTCGGAACAGGCTAAACGCCTAATCCATGAAAAGGAAGTAACTAAGTAGGATTGATCGGTTATTTCCGAACAGCTCTTCAGGAAATCATTTAGGCAAATATTTGTTGTTGTCAGTGGCGTGGGATATGCATTCATTGTTGTGTACGCTATTAAAATCTATCGACCTGCCCCGGCTTCGCCCGGTATCTTTAACGGTTTACCCAGCGTAAGCTTAAAAGGCGCATGGACGGCAGGTTACAGACGCAGTACAGAGAAGCCGAGGTGAACAGCGAAACTCTGAACACATATACCCCTCTCTGAAGTCTTAACTCGACAGTTTGATGCTGGCCGAAGCTGGGGTAATAGGCTCGCTTGCTAGCTCGTAAACTCGCTCTGAAGCTAGTAATTTAAATTTCCACTGAATGGAGATTGTTGGAAGAAATGAAAACGTAAAAACAGTTATAGTGGGCGATGTATTAAAGATATATACATGTTGTCCCGGACATTTATGTAGAAAGTTTCATGCTGAACAATAAACACTCAAAATATATTGATATGTTTAACGAATTACCCAGCGTAAGCTTAAAAGGCGCATGGACGCCAGGTTTTTCTTGGACTCGATTCACTGAAATCGTTGCTGCTCGGCTTCCTTTGGTAATAAATTAATGTTTTTCTACAAAAACCTTCCTCGAGAAATCCTTTACAGAATGGTGAAAACCACATCAAAATCAATCCATTGGTTCTCGAGATTACTCGTTAAATCCAAGATTCGGGGACTTAATATTTCCAAAACTATTGAAAATATGAAAACTTAATGTAAAATATGGACAATACTAAATAAATAAACTGCAAAGATGCATTGGTATTAATATGTCCAATTGTGCATGTTCATAATACTAATATTATGTGTGAAATAAATAAAGTTTTTCTCTCCATGTTTAGCATCTTCGGTGGCGTAGATGGTAGCATGCTGAGCTTCCATGCACAAGCCCAGCCGAAGTCATCGTTTTTTCAAGAGCGTTAAAAATCCCTCAGTATGCCTTCCTTTGGAGGAGAAGTAAAGCTGGCGGGCACATGTCATAGATTTATAGCATGTAAAAGAACCCTGTCGGTACGCCACTGGTTGTTGTTAATTCATTGCAGGGGTTTGGGACATCTTGTTCATCAGTTCCGTGTGTGTGTTGAACTTGTTGTTGTCTATTTAGGGGTTTTGCGACATCGTGGTCATATAGCCCCGTGTACTTTGATGTGTGTGTGTCTATGTTATTGTGATATCTGTTAGTGTGTGTAGTTGTAATTCAGATGAGGATTGGGAAAGAGCTGGGCTATATTGTGGCCTTTAGTTAGGAACAATCCAGCATTCGCCTGGATTAGAAGTTTCAATCCATGGAAAACCACTTCCAGAATGGCTGAGGTAGAAATCGAACCCGCCTCTTCTGAATTTAGCCTTAAGAGGCTGAGTGGTACCCGCTCCAGCCCTAAACTGGAATTGAACTCGGGCCTCCGCGGTGACAGCCAAGAATGCTAGCCACTACGCAACGATGGGAATATGCAGACCTTACAGGATTCTCTTCAGAGATGTTGGTACAACACCTGTTGCTGAGAGGACAAGTGATATAACAATCGTCTTTTCTTGATGCCAAGTCTTCTTTATTTCTTCAGCAAACTCACTGTATTTGTTGAATTTTCTTGATGGCTAATCTTCTTTATTTCTTCAGCAAACTCACTGTATTTGTTGAATTTTTGGCTGAACACGTGATGTGCATATTTGGCAACGTCGATCAAATGAGAGTGTTTCTGGACTTTGTCGACATGACTAGTGTCTGGTCTGTTATCTGAAATGGTTTTATCTATGATGACAGATCTGTCCCAATATATTCTGTGGGTGTCACTTTCAAGAATGTGCATGGTGTATACTTATAGTATTGTGTCATTGAATGTACTAATTGATAATTCTGAACAAGTTTGTTGTGAATAATTTTACCTAGTGATATGAACTTACTGTATAATCATATCCAATCGTTTTCCTGATGTTTAATCTAAATGAAATACCGATTGGTACTTAATAAATGTATTACACCTTAGTCAGTAAAATTAAATTAATATAGGCCTCTCTCTGTCTAGTCGTTTAGTCGATTCCGACTCTCCGTGACCCCATGTACTAGACTACGCCAATTTCTCCTGTCCTGCACTGCCTCTCGAAGATTTTCCAAGCTGGAATTTAGTGCTTCTGTGATGCCATCCATCCATCTCATTCTTTGCCTCCCTCTTCTTCTTGTGCCTTCTATCTTCCCCAGCATTAAGGTCTTCTCTAATGAATTATGTCTTCTCATGATGTGTCCAAAGTAGCCCAGTTTTTGTTTCAGGATTAAGCCCTCCAAGGAACAAGTTGGTTTAATTTGCTGTAAAACTGACTTATTGGTTCTCTTCGCAGTCCATGGAACTCTAAGAACTCTTCTCCAACACCATGATTCGAAGGAATATATTCTACGGCGTTCAGCTTTTCTTATGGTCCAGGTCTCACATCCGTACATCACAACTGGAAAAACCATAGGCCTTATTATACGGATCTTTGTTGTTAAGGTTAGGTCTCTACTCCTTAAGATATTGTCCAGATTTGAAAATGCCTATCTACCAAGTAGCAATCGTCTTTTGATCTCATGACTGCATTAACCCTATAATGGTAGCGCTAATTGCAACGTTGTTATCGGTAGCGCTTCGCATAGGTGACGACTGAGGTTCTAGAAACTGACAATTCGTAATTGCCACTTACGTCAACTTTTATTTCACTCTCTAGGCTAGCAGAATGGAGACCGTTATTGAATTATTTTGTTCGATTTTTGTTTTAGTGTTTTCGATTTTCGCTAATTTTTCATTTTATTTGCATTTATTTTTGAGCTGGTTTTCACTAATTTAGACTAATTGTAATTGCATTCTTTCGGGATTTTGACTAGTTTTGATTTTTGTGTTTTTTGAAATTTTGGAGCTTTTTCTTACTAATTTTGATAGTTTTTTTTTCATCTTTTAGATTTTAAGTATTTTATCGATTGTTTTTGATTTACTTTTTCTGCTTTTTTTGACAAATTTTGATTGTTTTTTGGAGTTTTATTAATTATGATATATTTTTTATTTTTTGTGTTTTTTATTTCTTTTTATTTTTTCTTTTTTTACTAATTTGCATTGTATTTTAGAACTTTCAAACACTGGTGGGGATTGGACAAAAGGAAGAAGTGGGGGAAGCAGAAGTGTATACCGTTTTTGTCACGGAGACGAACTAGGGTTAATGAATTGCACCAGTTTTCGCCATATTATAGCCTTCTTCAGCGATGTTGTTCGAGAGAAAACTAATATAATCACGAGCAAATCTTTGTAAGTTACATTTAAATTGAATTTTCTATGGAAAAATGAAATCATAAAAATCGTTACAAGCAAATCTGTAACAGATGTGGGCTTTAATTTGAAATAATTATGCGAAAACGGCATAGCCTATAATACTTGGTAATTGTATATTGCTATAAATTAGTCTAAATGTTCTTTTTTTAATATCTTCAGATGATCAACAGGGTTGGAGCATAGGTTGGAATATGCATTAAATATTGTTGCTCGAATGGTAATTTTCCAGTGATACTAAATGTTAAAGGTCCTTGATAAGATAAATCTGTTGTGCCGTAATCTATGGTAAGTCTTCTTATCGAAAATGTATTGAAGTCAGATTTTGTTATAAGTTATGTGTTAAGTTTCAACTGTATTTCTCATGGATATTAATGCAAGATCTTATTGCTAACCATAATTACTGATCCATTCATACGCCAGTGTTTCAATTTGGACCAGTTACGTGTAGGAATTTGATTAAATCAGCCAATTATAGTGCTCTAATTCGATAATAGTGCTACATGCCTATTATCTCACCTAAGCATCGCTCGCTGCCTTTTCTTCCTTTCGTTTTCGCAAGGATTACCAAAAAGTAGAAGTGGTTTTATACCCCATTTTACTCATTTTCCTACAGTCTTACGTTGCAGACCACCTCATGGAGAAGTGACTAGCTTTCTTGGCTGTCACCCTTGTGGTCTGGGCTCCATTCCCAGCTCTACGAGGATATTTAATTTTGATCTGAAAAGCTAGGGCGAGGTTAACTCAGCCTGAAAAGACGTATTTTGCGTTCAATTTCCATCTCCCCGTCCTAGAAATGATTTTCCGTGATCTCCAACTTCTACTCCAGGAAAATGCTCGGACGGTTCCTGATTTGAAAAGCTTTTTACATCCGCCCTGATGCGTAGTGGCTAGCATTTCTGTCTGTCACCGCGGAGGCCCGGTTTCAAAGCCTGGCTCTGCCAAGAAATTCAATTCTGGTCTGAGGGCTGGAATGGGTACACTCAGTCTCGTGAGGCAAAACTGAGAGGGGTGGTCTTGATTCGTACCTCAGCCATCCTGGAAGTGGTTTTCCGTGGTTTCCCACTTCTACTCCAGGCAAATGAGGGGATGTACCTTACTTAAGGCCATGGCCGCTTCCTACCCAAATCCTACTCAATTACAAATACACACACTAGTACAGTCATCACAGAGACACAGGTGAAATGAATGAAGCCCCCATCTAGCGGCGAGGATATGAACTGTGCCGGCTGCCGAGGCCTGACGCACTCCTCTGGGGCAATGATTAAATGAATGACAGAGTCAGACAAATTCTACACACATCGTAGTGCACCATCACGATGTCGCAAAGCCCCCAAAAGAATCAACAACATCTTTCTACTGCTGGAAGGAAAGAATCAACATTTATTCAGAAGAGATATTGCTGTCTGAAATGATAAAGGAACGTCAACAAATATGCCAAATTTCTAAAAAAGAGTTTCAATGTTCGGGCATTATGAAAGAAGAAATAAAAAGAAACATGATTGTAACTATCGTTTTCTTTCCTTATCAAAACTGCAACTTTTAATACAGGTAGCATTGCAGAACTGATCGAATACTTTGGGAACATATTACATTTCTAGTCACATGGAGTTGGTGTAAGATACGTCAAAAGGATGCTTCCAGTATAAGACAAAAATGCAACTGATGGGACAGTTAACAATCTTCTTAGGAAAGTATGCCGCACTTGAATAAAGTTATTGTAAACCTGGACATGTCCGGCAAAAGCCGGACGGTTGGTAACCCTATCTCCAAACATTATTGTGTGACTCATCTTTGTAAGGCAGGCTTTGTTCTGCTTGCAGCGAACACATTAATGTTCGCTTGGCCCTCTTCAACTCATTGTTAAGTTTTTTCCCCTCTATACCTCAAGCGTGAAAAGAAGACTGAGTGAATAGTGTTCCGACACGTAGCGTGGTATCAATGCTGGTCTACAACTTCCTCAATATCATTTTGGAGGACAATGCCTTGCCGCTCACTGCCCGAGCCCTTCGTAAACTAATACTGAAGCAAAGCAAGCTTGTTGAGGTACGTGGCTATGAACCTTGTGATTGTCTGTCACATGATCTCTTTTTCAAGTGGATTATGAACCACTGGACGTAACTTTTCACCTCGAAAATCTCGCATGTATTAACTAGGAATCAAACCCAGGCCGCAATGGTAGGGGACAAACGTCTTGACTGCTGCGTCATTAAGCCCAAAGAGAGATCGAAGAGAATTATTGTCGTATGTGACTTATTTTAGGTTCTAGGGACAACGTTTCTATCAGCCCTGCATCCTCATTACATAATATGACTGTTGTCTGCCATCCTGTGTTACTGGGATACTGATATGAGGTTCTTTCGCTGCTCGAGGCTCTCAGTTTATAGGCTATATGGAGGTGCTTAAATAGGAGGAAGCCGTGTCACTGGATTTACTGGCATGTTAAAGATTCCTTTCGGGACAAAATTCTGTCACCCCGGTGTCTCTAAAACTGCAGTAGGTAATAAGGGACTTATCTACTGAATATTATTATGTTCAATTTCTCAACTCAGTCTACAAGATACGGATTTTACAAACACGTATCATGTTAATCCTACAGTGATAAAGTTAACCGAACAATATGGCAAGTATCCAGCAAAATTGCCTTCTGTATTCTGGCCATCAGGTGTTTCATTTACAGTTCCTCAAGAGGCATTACCAGTGGTTTTGAAACAACTTCTGCGGAAGAGATCACCACAGGTGAAATTTTAGTCCGCAAAGTTCTCTTACTTCCTCTGACAACGGTACGTGCTTGATTGATTGTTTGTTTGTGCCTAGGTAGTGTGCATATTTTGGATAAGTGGGACAGCAACGTCTATCAAGTAGACCTTTTGGTTGCTTTTATTGAGATAGACAACATCGGATCGATTGGCCAAGATTATCTGGTTGGATAAAATAATTTTTTTGATATACATTTTTAATCACGTTGACAGGCTGGTAGGCCTAATTGTAGTACACCACGCTCGTAACCAGAAGTATACATTTTACAGCAAATTCTTGATGTAAGATCTTAAGCAACATCGTTGTTGTTTGAGTCTTCAGTCTTTTGACTGGTTTGATGCAGCTCTCCATGCCTCCCTGTCCTGAGCTAATCGTTTCATCTCTACATAGCTACCACACCCTACATCCGAGGCAATCTGTTTAACATATTCTAACCTTGGTCTACCCCTACAGTTCTTGTCCTCGACCCTTCCTTCCATAACTAAGCTTGCTATTCCTGGGTGTCTTAGTATGTGTCCTACCAACCTATCTCTTCTCTTCATTAGCAGTCGCCAGAAACATCTCTCCTCTCCCACTCGCCTTAATACCTCTTCGTTTGTAACCCTATCTACCCATCTGATCTTCATCATTCTCCTGTAACACCACATTTCAAATGCTTCAATTCTCCTCTTTTCTGCTGCACCAATAGTCCAAGTTTCACTTCCATAGAGCGCCACGCTCCAGACAAAGGCTTTCAAAAATGACTTCCTAATACCTAAATCTATATTCGATGTCAACAGATTCCTTTTTTGTAGGAAGGCTTTCCTTGCCTGAGCCAACCTACTTTTTATATCCTCTTTGCTTCGTCCATCACTGGTTATTCTGCTTCCTAAGTAACAGAAGTCTCCAACTTCCTTCAGCTTTTCACCTGCCAATTTGATCTCCATAGAAGTTTCTGATTTATTTCGGCTGCATTCCAGTATTTTTGTTTTACATTTATTAATTTTCATCATGTATTCATTCTGTAAGACGGAGTCCATACCATTCAAAAACTGATTCAAATCCTCAGGCGTGTCGGCCAAGATGACGATGTCATCAGCAAATCTCAGAGTTGAAATTATTTCTCCTTGAATCTTCACTCCCACTTTAAATTTTTCTCCAATTTCCTTCATTGCTTGTTCAATGTAAAGATTGAAAAGTATGGGTGATAAGTTGCAGCCTTGCCTTACACCTTTCTGAATACCAGCTTCTCTCTCATGTCCTTCAACTCGAATGACTGCTGTCTGGTTTCTGTATAGATTGTATATCACCCTCCTATCCCTGTACTTTATTCCAATAGATTTCAAAATGTCAAACAATTTAGTCCAATCAACATTATCAAAAGCCTTTTCTAAGTCTACAAATGCCATGAACGTTCTCTTACCTTTCCTTATTCTACCTTCCAAAATCAGCCTAAGACTTAGTACAGCTTCCCTTGTTCCTACATTTCTCCTGAAACCAAACTGGTCATCACCCAACTCCGTTTCTATCTGGCTTTCAATCCTCTTGTAAATTAATCTAGACAGGATCTTTGAAGCATGAGTAATCAAGCTGATTGTACGGTAATCTTCACATCTGTCAGCTCCCACTTTCTTTGGTATAGGGATGATAACATTCTTCTTGAAATCAGGGGGTACCTCACCTGTCTCATAAATCCTACACACCAAGTGAAATAACCTGATCAGACCTTCATCTCCTATGCAGCGTAGCAACTCAATCGGTATATCATCTATGCCTGGTGCTTTGTTCCTGCCTAAGTCCTCTAATGCTCTGTCAAATTCTGATCTCAATATTAAATCTCCTTTTGCATCCTCATCAATTTCCTCCTCCCTTTCCATTACATGATTCTCAATCTCCTTTCCCTTATACAAGCACTCTATGTAAGCTTTCCATCTCTCAACCTTTTCTTCCCTATCTGTTAGAGGCTTTCCATTTGTGTCCTTAATATTACAGCACTTAGTCTTCCTTTCCCCAAAAGTATTCTTAATCCTTCGATGAGCTGTGTCTACTTTTCCTAATTTCAGACAATTTTCTATACCTGCACATTTCTCTTTCAACCATTCTTCTTTCGCTTCCTTGCACTTCTTGTTAACCTCATTTCTCAGACGTCTGTATTCTGCTTTCCCCTTTTCATCTCTTAGATTCTTGTGTTTCCGCCTTTCATCCATCAATTCTAGTATATCCTGAGTGATCCATGGTTTTCTACCTATTCTTTCTTTCCTACCAATGTTTTCTTCTGCGGATTTTGTTATTTCATTCTTCAAAAGTGCCCATTCGTCTGCAATTGAAGTCCGTTTAGGATTTTTCATTAGTCCTTCCGTTATACTCTTCTTGAATCTTTCGTCTACATCCTTTACTTTCAGTCCGTCTATTGCCCACCTTTTTGGCTTTTGACTTTTCTTCAGTTTCTTCAACATCATTGTGCCTGTTTACCAGCCAGCGTAGAGCAGCCACCGATGATGTAATCGATGGTTTCCAGCGTTGACGTGCAACTACGACAATCGGTCATCTGCTACATTCTCTTTTAGGCCGTGTTAATATTGTTTTATTAACCTCACCCTCTCAATGCCGAGATTCGTGATGTCCAAGGAAACGACGATGCATCCCTGACGATGTGCCAGTTGCTTTGCCTAAGTGAGGGATGTCCTAGGTACTTGCTTGGTGGTCTCAATCCAGTGTGTGGGAGCTCATTCACGATCGTTCCTTCCAGGATCATATTCTGAGACGAGGCGGCCTTCTTGCAATGTGGCCAAAGAATTCTAAAATTAATTTATACATATTTTTGATACCTGGTCTTAATATGTACTTCCTTCAAAATAGACTCGTTTCTGTGGAGAGGTATGCAAAGAATGTAGGGTATCCTTCTCCAACATCACAACTCAAAGGCATTCGTTCGAAACAATGAAAAGTGTACGTCTCAGCACCTTTGGGGAATATGGAAAACACGTTTGTCTTCATAAAATTAATGTGTCGCGACACCTTTGATCACAAAGAGACTTGAAAATGACCATGTCTATAAAGTGGTTCTTATTTACAAAGTTTATTAGACAAGGAAAACATACATTACTCGTGTAATTCAATGTACCGGTTTCATCAGCAAATGTAATTAATAGAAAGTGAAGTTGCAATTCTGTCTGATAATTACATTTATAAAAAAGGTTACGTTTAAAACTATTTCTAGAAATGTTAACTATCTAAAATATTAAAAATATACTTAAAATTAATAAAACCAGATCTGTTACAATTTTGATTAATATAGAAAAATTTCTTGAAATAGCTCAACGTAGGAAATGCCAAAGTTTTAAAAAGTTAATATTGAAATTAGATAGAGGTTTACGGTATAATAAATCAGATAGAAAAAAAAGTTGACATTAAATATAATGTGGACACGATGTATAGGTATAGTGAAAACTTTGACTTTTGAGGTTGGACTGACGCATATTATTTTCATATGCTTACTTGAAAATAACACTTTATTATCACGTTGCCTGTACGGCGAGAAAACAAACAATTATCCATATATATATATATATAAATGAAAGTTTGTCTGTTTGTTTCTGAATTTCTACGGAAATTTGCGTTATTAACACGCTTCAGACTGTTTTATGACGGATGCGCGTGGAAATATTTTTTTGTCAGTCTGTTTGTCTGTGGACAAATTTGTTCCCTTATAACTCAAGAACGGCTGGTGGATCAACGTGAAATTTGGTACAGATATCCATGAGAGGCACTACACCAATCATTGATGTAACTCTTCTCCGTACCTCTCATAAAAGGGTGCCTACCCCCCTTAATATTCATGCTGAAATAGGCGTAGAAGGGTGAGACAAAGCTCATTTTCAGCCCCTCATGTGAGAAACGAAACTCGGGGGCCCTAAAGAGCCTATTTAGATTAATATGGAAAAATTCTTGAAACAGCTCAACGTAGGAAATGCCAAAGTTCTAAAAAGATATTATTGAAATGAGATAGAGGTTTGTAATAAATCAGATAGAAAACCCACATTTTAAGGCTCTAAAACCAACAGTTTCTGAGATATTCCCTGAAAACTAATGTAATTTAATTTAATAAACTAATGAAGGAATGCAAGCCAGTAACCATGATAACAGTTTCTCAAGAGGTGACATCCAACTTTCCATCTATTTCTGCAAGAAGTAATGCCACTTCATTTATCACATTTCTTTGAAAGTTTGCAAATGGCTATAAGGTTATCACGGAACCAACTAAAACTGTAAAATTCATCAATGCGCTTAAGGGGATCAAGGGGTACCCTAGATTTTTTTCACACGACTTACACGTGCGTTATGTCGTACAGAAAGTCTATTATATCTCCAAAACAGCGACATTATTTTCAAAAATTCCTGAATTGAAATAGTATTTTTGCGGCTTTTAGGAATTTGGGCCATTGGAGGTTAAAATAACATGAATTTTCATGCACCACAAGCCTTTATAATTTATTAATGGGGTCTTCCTGTGAGTGGGGACTTGACACAACGGTGAGGGTCAGTTTTTATGTGACGTGTATTGCGTTTCGTCTGCGAGGTTTTCAATTTTATTTTCACGTCAGGAAGTACCCGTTAGGTGAATTTAGTTTGAGAGCCCCTAACTATTGAAAAAGTAGCCTGTTTATTAGTTTATTAAAAGTAACCTCTGGTTATTAATACCGAAGACTGTTCGAAGAATGGGTACTTCTGCTTGTAATTCTTTGTTTTATCCTCGTAATAAATTCGTAAATAGACTTTTCTCGCGATTTAACCATCCAAACGCAATGAAAGTTGGTACAGCAAATGTCTATGCACATTGTAATGCATTGACATCTAATTTAGTTCAATTGTTTACATAATCTCAAGATGGCGGCTGTGCGAATTATTCCACCGGCATTCTATATCTCCGAAACTATTACTGATATCACCCTGACATTTTGTACGGTGATAAAGAGTACTACTAGAAGTACATCTATGAGACTTCTAAACACCTGTAAAATACAAAACGATCCTGGCGACCAGGCGAAGGTGAAACATTTAATAGACTTTGCTCGCGATTTAACCATCTGAGCGCAGTGAAATATGGTACAGTAAATGTTTATACACATTGAAATGCACTGGCATCTAATTTAGTCCAATTATTATTTACAATACCTCAAGATGGCGTCTGTGCGCAATTTTAAAATTAAGTTTACATTTGTTGTGTATTAAGCATGTGATCGAAGTGAACGTTGAATAATGAATCTACGCAAAATTCGTCATCTAATAGTACATAACGCTCTGGCTTACATATATAAAAATCCAACATGGCGACGATCGGAAATATTTAGACGGTTCTCAATATCTACGAATCTATTACAGCAATCAAACTGAAATTTTACATGTTGATAGAAGCAATTAACATAAATAGCATATATGAAAATAGGCTGTATAGTTCTTCACGGAACTACTTGTTTTGTTATCTATTTACCTTTCGTCACAAAAATTCTTCTTTTTTAATTAACTATCAAAATTGGCCATCCAAGACCAACAGGCGGAGATGTGTGTTGAGATGCAATGCCATTATACCAGCTTATCTCAGGATTTGGAAAACAAGTTCGAATCCCATTGCCGATCACATTTGAAATGACTTTTCATTGTTTGACCTTTGCAACTACAGACAAATACCGGAACGATGCCTGTTGAATAGACCACGGTTGCATCCTTCCTACTTCCCACCCAGCTTTATTAATTTTCATTCATTTCGTGTATCATTAATTTCCCACATGAGGGCGTCCGTTCGAAAAATCATGTGCTACATAGAAACCTCACTTGCTCACCCCCAACCCTGAAGAAACGTATGATGTCAATTCATTCTAGGACATTGGGGCAACTTGGCCATCATCCCAACGAACTTGGATGTGTGTTGAATGTGTCTGTCAACCTATTTTACTTCAATAGGGTGTGTAGCTGTAATCATTAGGGTCTAAGTTTAGGATAAGTGACTCGGGACTTAAATAAGGTACCATCCCTGGAGGGAGTGTGGCTAACCTTGAGAATAAACCCCACCCATGATTGCAGTTAAAAGCGTCGGGATTTGAACTTGCTATCTCCGGACTTAAGAGCATTGCTACTCTGAGGAGAACTATATAACTTAAATACATTGCAGTTGTTGCCGCGAAGTGGCGAAATCATCATTCCTACACGACTTGCTAACAGTTCAGACAAAACGTGTGTTATTTGATTTCCATACTCATATCTTCTGTATTTAAGCACACCGCTCACACTAAAATCCTCCGTAAGGAATTCTGATACCCGTGTAATAGTGAAAGTGAATGTAATTTACCACATTTATGACCTTCAAGGACCATCAGAAGAGTAAATCATGTGTAGAAATCCCGCTGCGCTGGGCCCCTTCATTCAGTAACTCAGTCGTGATAGACGTATGGGCCATTATAATTGCCTCGCAATCCGGCGCATTCACTGTCGCTATCAATAAAGATGTGCAGTATGTGCTCTGAAGCAGGAACATATGAAGATCTGATGGTGAAGAAACCTAAGGCTTCTTGTGTTGACCAATATCTGTAAAACTGTATACCACCATGATAAGGTTAAAGTAATAGGGCTAAGGCTAGGAGCATGTGGTACTATACCAGCCTTTTGTGACAAGTTCTGGAAACGGTCTGGTTTACCAAAGGACAGGACTTCAGACCTTGTCATATCCGTAACGTACGTGGTTCAGTGGGAATAGTGAATCCGACATGTGCAAAATATTCAATTGTTTTAGTTCCGCTACTTACGCTTGCCTAATTGGTTGAAAGTTATTATTTTAAGATCTTAAAGGCGTATTGACACATACTCATAATGTTTACTTATTGGGAGGTGGTACACCAGTAAGGGAAAATATTGATTTTTTCCCCCAAAATTTTAGTGATTTGAAGTAACTTATGTTAAATAAGATATCAGTGGTTGTATGGCTGAAAGTCGCTCCTAACGGCTCACATCGCAAATAAATATCAAGGTGGCACTTGAGATAGGCCCACCCTTTTAGCAAGGTGCATACTTCTTAATTTTGTGTTCCTTTTTCTTCAGAGGAACATGAAATTTGCATCACATCTTCTCGGGTTTATACATATACTTACATTTTTTTATATTTCTATCTCGTATATTTTCAAAATTATGGCATTTCAAAGTAATTGTACTAAAAGAAATTGACCTCCAAGAAAATAAAAATTCAAAAATGTACCTGTAAGTTAATATTTATTTTAAAAAATCAAAAGTATGCACATAGCTTCATTCAGTGTGATAACTTCTATTAACTTCTGTGCAATAGTCTTTGAGAATTAGGAACATGAATTTGGCAATTTTATCATTGGAAGATAGGGCGTACCACCTCCCCTTAAATATTTCACGAAATCGAATAGCTTTCTAGTAAAATGTTCGAAAATAAAAGCAGAATTCAAAATACTCGTTCGTCAAATCAATGACCAGTCCAGCAGTAGCAGCTAAATTCAGCAATGTAGCCTAGGATACTTCATAATCTTAACTAATCTCCGGTTCTTACAAGCAACATCTTTTCGTCATGTTTCACTACGGGTTCCTTTTCATATGGTGCCAGTTGTTATTATATCACAACTCAGTATGTACCGGTACTATATGAAGAATAACATCAGAATATTGGCTTACACGGCCTGTAATTAAACAACAGAACATCCTCGTGTTTTACTGTCGTGTCTGTTGCGGGATTTCACCCAGGTAGGCCAACATCAAATTGGTCTCATCGGCAAGTTTTTGGTACGGCTTACATGAACCCCACCGGGTGTCAAGTCGTAACCTTTCTGCAACATGCAGCGAGACTTGTTTGAACGATGGATCGGTCGGCTATGTTCACCATAACCCTTAAATACATTCATTGTTGATCCAAGAATTGTCTTCGTTAATGCTCATATTCGCTGAATAAACACTCGCTAAACATTGTTGTAGCTGTTGTTATATCAGTGTTTGCCGTAATGTTCTATCTTAATTTGTCATAAAACGTGCAATTAGGAAAATACCATCACAATGTAAACACACTCAGCCGGTGTGGTTGGGTTATGCTACACTCCAATAAAAATTTAAAAATGTTGGACCATGCCGAAATATAAATATTGTATGCTTGAAAACTGCATCTTAAAGATGCACATTGTAGTTCTCGAATCGTTATGACACAGGTTCTCCACCAATCAGAACTCAAGATGCTTATTACGATACAGCTGTTTGACCAATTAGGTAAGGATATCATCGCACCTGCGCTGACTTCCACGGCCTCCATTGTAAATTTCACTGCGTGGCTGGTGTCCAAGTGGGGTATTCGAGGAGGCTGTGGTCGAGTACAAGGTATTCTCTGCGCCCATGTGCTCTGTTCAATAAACAAAGCTGGCGGAATCTCGACAGATGCTTATAAATATGTATGTTCGAATATAAAATAAAGTTATAATTATCGTCGAACATAAACCGTCGTATGCAACTCGTCTATAATGGTAATTAAGATACTAGTATGGGAATTATAAAACTCACTTTGCTCGTTTTATAAACATACTCGAGTCTTATGTATTGACATCATAGGCTTGTTGCATAATGAACTATTACAAAACTACTCAAGTCACTAATGTCTGCTTGGTACCACGTTTTCCCCTCTACTAGGCTAGAGTGCTAGAGATTATCTGAAATGATAGTAAATAATCTGCATTTATGTTTCAACAATGCCAAACAGTAACAGTAGGGTGTCGCAGCATTCCACAATACCAGTTGAAGGATAATATTTACGGTATTTGTTTAGAACGTACAATATTGCACTGGGGAAATTTCACAATTATTTCAGTTTTATGACAACATCGAGATGCTGGATGCTGAAGCAATGTAAGTTATGCTAGATATAGCTCGAAGATCTGATAATACTGGTTGGAGACAAGTTGTTATAGAGGCAAGAAGAGTGTGCACCTCACAACCTACTAACAAATATCTGAGCTCTCATTAATTAAGAGAATTGGCAGTAGAATTCGCTTTGCCGTATTACATGTCAAACACGCGATGTGTTTACCACGTTAACATTCCCACTGCCAGTGTTGAGAAGTTCATTTAGCATGTTTCGTGCTACGTGAACTATATCACCAGCCTAAAGTACTTTAAGCAAGAGCTTTTGTTTCATTTAGACACTTTGCACATTATAACCATCAGCCCGATGTACTCTCGGAGGTGTGTGCAAACTAGATTTGTGCCGCTATTTGCCACGTGGCGTGCTGAATGGTAAAGTTGGATACCGCAAATGTTGGCCTTCAAAATCAAGGATGGCATTTCAGGGCTCCTTATAGCGAGTGTCTTCCTGGTAGATTTACTGGCACGGTAAGACATCCCTTCAATAGATAGGCTACAAAGGCGTAAATTCAACATTTTAATGGGGTGGCAGAGACTGACGGAGGGATATGTAATAATCCCCAGGGAAATATAGGGTCCGGAAATGTTTTAAACTTAAGCTTTAAAATTGCTGATTTTAAAGCCTTTTGTGAGACATTTACAACCGAAAATGAATTGCTAATGCTATGGCCGCCATGTTGTTTTATTGATTATCAGGTTATTGATCTACAATCTATACAGAAATCAGACAGCAGTCATTCGAGCTGAAGGATATGAGAGAGAAGCTGGTATTCAGAAAGGTGTAAGGCAAGGCTGCAACTTATCACCCATACTTTTTAATCTTTACATTGAACAAGCAATGAAGGAAATTGGAAGAAAATTTTTAAGTGGGAGTGAAGATTCAAGGAGAAATAATTTCAACTCTGAGATTTGCCGATGACATCGTCATCTTGGCCAATACGCCAGAGGATTTGAATGAGTTTTTGAATGGTATGGACTCCGTCTTGAGGAAAGAATTCATGATGAAAATTAATAAATGTAAAACAAAAATATTGAAATGCAACCGAAAAAAATCAGAAACCTCTATGCACATCAAATTGGCAGGTGAAAAGCTGAAGGAAGTAGGAGACTTATGTTACTTAGGAAGCAAAATAACCAGTGATGGACGAAGCAAAGAGGATGTAAAAGTAGGTTAGCTTAGCCAAGGAAAGCATTTGTACAAAAAAAAACTGTTGACATCCAATATAGATTTAGGTATTAGGAAGTCATTTTTGAAAGCCTTTGTCTGGAGCGTGGCACTCTATTGAAGTGAAACTTGGACTATTGGTGCAGCAGAAAAGAGGAGAATTGAAGCGTTTGAAATGTGGTATTACAGGAGAATGATGAAGATCAGATGGGTAGATAGGCTTACAAACGAAGAGGTATTAAGACGAGTGGGAGAGGAGAGATGTTTCTGGCGACTGCTTATGAAGAGAAGAGATAGGTTGGTAGGACACATACTAAGGCACCCAGGAATAGCAAGCTTTGTTAAGGAAGGAAGGGTCGAGGACAAGAACTGTAGGGGTAGACCAAGGTTAGAATATGTTAAGCAGATTGCCTCGGATGTAGGGTGTGGTAGCTATGTAGAGATGAAACTATTATCTCAGGACAGGGAGGCATGGAGAGCTGCATCAAACAAGTCAAAAGACTGAAGACTCAAACAACAACGAACGTCGAATATAATTTATTGTGAACTACTACAGTATATATACTAATCGTCTATTACAAAAGGAAATTTCAGTTTGATTGCTACAACAATAGTTCAGGAAAATTTGAGTCCTGATTAAATCATTTGCGTGGCTGCTATGTTGAATTGGTGATGCTTATGGAAATTGATAAGTACGGTGGAGGTGTCCTGACATTGAGCTAACTTAATACCAAATGTATTTTACATCAGTCAAGTCCATCAAAATTTATTTCGGGGCACGGACACACATATGGGTAATAGTCGTTCTCATCTGTTCTAATAATAAACAAGAAGTTCCGTGAAGAACTATACAGCCTACTTTTCATGCCAATGATTATTCTACAGAATATGAACCTATCTAGAATAATGACGAAATTAAGTTGCTAATATCGAAATTTCCAATTAGTTCGAAATACTGTATACCTGGCATAATGTATCCTAATAGAGCACTACAGTTGGCAGCCCTGATGACTGAATATAATCTTAGTTCCGTCTCTTACGATAATAAATACAAAATTTGGTTGAAGTCCACTGGATAGCATGGACGTTACATGCAGTTAAACATTTGATCTAACAGCGCGCGTAAAATCATGTTGGCAACAATGTCATGCATGTATTGGTTAGAAATAATCTGAAATAATATGATCTATTGTTGTGCCAATTTTGAATGAAATCCATTTGTTAGTATAGAAGTTACATGCATTTTAAAATTGGACCTATCAGCAGGCTTTGAATCGTGTTGGCAGCACTGACGTATATTAGTTACTCCAAATTCGTCTAGAATGCCAGGTACTATACGTGTGCAAAGTTTAGAGCTATTGGCTTGCATACTTTCTGATATATTGATATTAGGGTAACAAAAATAGGGACAGCACATATTAACAGTTGGCAGCCCTGGTTGCTCCTTAGAATACGCATAGTCATATCTGTTATGGTACACATAGCACATACGAAATTTGGTTGAAATCCAAATGATAGTATGGAAGTTACATGTATTTAAAGTTGGACCTGTCAGCAGGCTTAGAATCATGTTGGTAGCACTGACGTATATAAGTTACTCCAAATTTATATAGAATGTCAGGTACTATACGTGTGCATTGTTTAAAGCTGTCGGCTTGCATACTTTCTGATATATTGGTATTTGGATAAAATAAATTAGGAGCATTTATTAACAGTTAGCAGCCATGGTAGGTCTTAAGAATACGCTCAGTCATATCTGGTTATGTACACATACAACATACGAAATTTGGTTGAATTCCGCTTGATAGTGTAGAAGTTATATGCATTTAAAAATTGGACCTATCAGGAGGCTTATAATCATTTTGGCAACATTGCCATGTTTGGCCTCCTGGAAATTAAACTGAAATATTATGATCTGTACGCGTGCCAATTTTGAAATAGCTCCCATTCATACTTTCCAAGATATCCAACATGGAGCTCAAATTTCAATTGCGATTTTTTAGCAGTTGGTAGCACTGACATCATTTTCAAATATGGCCGTGAGATATTCAGGTATAGATCTTTATTCCTACCAAATTTTGTTTCGATTGCTGCAGCCGTTTAGGAGTTGATAGGGGGGGACACACACACAGCCAGACAGACAGACAGACAGAAGGACAGACAGACAGACAGACAGACAGGCAGACAGACACACATTTGCCCGATCTCATAAGTCTACTTTTTCCTCATTTTTGCAAAATTTGAAAAGTAGGCTAAAAATCGAGTTGTGTCTGTTACTTTTTCACGTAAAATCTACCGAACCAATGAAGCAGAAATTTTGCATAAATATAGTTTTTACTCCTAGAAAAAACATCGTCTATTGTCGTTTCAAAATGTGCCATCCTTACACGATAGTGGAGGTTATGTTTCATGTCAATAGCAGGTGATGCCACGTCCAATCTGCTCAATAAGTTTCCGGAGCGAGCTGAACTATGCAAACATTTGAGGAATCTTTGAGAGGTGTATCGTGGTGTTTCTCGAATAACTTTAAGAAATGTATTTTACCAGTACGAAGGGCGGGTAACCAGCAAGTAGTAAGAAAATATTTTCCAGTTGGTAACATAAACATGACCCCCCGCCGGTACTGCCACCTTGAAGAAGGCAATTTGTTATTGCCGGGTGTTTTGGGGGCTTGCGAGCTCAAATGATCTGCAGAGCTATGCCAGCGGGAGCTTAAGCTCCTGGTAGGGTCACCCAAGCTGGACAGGTCTAAAGTGATGAGCCAGACTAAGAGCGGTACCCTGGTCCTCCAGGTTGGGGGTTGGGCGTGGGGCTAACAACCCCACACTGTAAAACCTCAAAAGTTACGAAACTCTCAACGAAGCCTCGGAATTTGGATGGAATTAACGATGATGAACCTGGAAAATGTTTAAGGACAAGGAAAAAGGATATGACTTTGACAATGGCAACATGGAACGTACGAACGATGTTGCAGATAGGAAAAATGGCAGAAGTAGCTGAGGAAGTTTTGAAGTATGGAATGGATATAGTAGCGATACAGGAAGTGAGATGGAGGGGAAACGGTAGGATTGACAAGAAGGACTGTACAATGTTATACAGTGGTCCTGAAGTAAGAACTGGTCAGTGTGGAACAGGCTTTATCATTAGTTCAAAGATAAAAAGAAGTCTTCTTGGATTTGAGCCTCTAGGAGATAGAATGTGTAAAATGAGACTAAAGGGACGATTCAGGAATGTGACACTTATATCAGCGTATGCACCTACAGAAGACGATAGTGAAGAGAAGAAAAATGCATTCTATGACCAGTTGGAAAAGGAATGTAGTATGATACCAAAATATGATGTGATAATACTTCTTGGGGACTTCAATGCCAAAATAGGTAGAGAGGATTTCTTGCAGTATGTAGCAGGGAAACATTCTTTACATACTAATACTAGTGAAAATGGGAAGCTTCTATGCCAATTTGCAGAAAGTAATAGAATGGTAATCAAAAGTACTTGTTTTAAACATAAGGACATACACAAAGGAACCTGGAAAATGCCAGGCACCGGAGTGGTAAACCAAATTGACCATGTCTTGATTTCAAGAAGACATGCATCTTCAATGATTGACGTCAGATCTGCAAGGGGCCCCAACTGTGATTCGGACCATTTTTTGGTGAAAGCTCTGTTTAGAGAACGAATTGCGAATGTAGAATGTGACAGAGGAATTAAGAGGATACAGTGGGACGTGGAAAAGTTTCAGCAAACACAGATTGTTAAGCAATATTAGGACACACTGAACAAGAAGTTGGAAGAGAGATTAAAGAATATGAGCGAGGATGACACTGTAGAGAGGAGATGGACTGGAATAAAGAAAGCATTGGAAGAGACTGTGAAAGAAACTATTGGGGAGAAGAAGAGGAACAGGAATGAAGAATGGTTTGATGATGAATGTAGGAAATATATAGAGCAGAAGAATGCAGACAGATTGATTATGATTCAAAGAGAGACAAGATGGAATTGTGAAAGATATAAAGAAAGTAGAAGAACAGCAAATAGAGTTCTGAAAAGGAAGAAGAGAATGTATCTAAGAAGACAAACGGAAAGAATTGAAGAATTGAACAGCCAGAATGAAAGTAAGAAATTGTACCAAGCAACGAAACGAATGACAAAGGAATTTCAACCACGGGAGAACTCGTGTAAGGATAAAGATGGAAAAGTAATTGGAGAGGAAGAGAGAGTTCTTGAAAGATGGGCGGAGCACTTTAAAGATACGTTAAATATAGAACGTAAGGACGAGATGAATGAGAGACAGGTCTACATGAATGTAGAGCCACAGGTCACTAAACCATCCATAGATGAAGTTATGGAGGCAGTGAAGCGTCAACGAAATGGAAGAGCACCAGGAGAGGATCAGATCATAGCGGAGGTAATAAAGAATGGAGGACAAGGGATAGTTAGGAACCTACATGAACTGATTGGGGAGATATGGGAAAGAGAGATAATGCCTCAGGATTGGAAGGTTGGCCTTATCTGTCCCATCTTCAAGGAAGGTGATAAGTTACAATGTGGAAATTATAGAGGGATAACATTACTAAGTGTTGTATATAAGATATTCTCAAGTATATTGCAAAGGAGACTGAGCGACTACGCTGAAGAAATACTGGATGAGAACCAGTGTGGATTCCGGCCAGGAAGGGGAACTACTGACCAAATATTTGTTATGAGACAATCTATGGAGAAATGCTATGAATATGGTGTTGATCTGCATTTGCTATTCATTGATTTCCAACAGGCGTTTGATAGCATTGATAGAACGAAGATGTTGAACGCCCTAGAAGCATGTGGAGTGCCAAAGAAGTTGATCAGTCTAGTAGCAATGACAATGGAAGGATCGCAGGCCAAGGTTTATGTGGGAGGCAAAACTAGCGGGAATTTTGAGGTGAATACCGGAGTGAGGCAAGGAGATTCATTGTCTGCAGTGTTATTCAACTTGACACTGAATGAAGTCATGAAAGAACTGGGTTTGGGAGGGACGATAATAAGCAAGTCCAAGCAGGCGTATGCATATGCGGATGACATTGTGTTGATGGCACGGAACTGGGAATCTCTTAAAGAAATGTTCAAGATTCTGGAGGAGAAGAGTGGAAAGATGGGAATGAGAATTAATGAAAGGAAAACGAAATATATGAAAATGTCAGCGGGAAAAGATAGAAGAGCAAGAGAAAATGTAGAAATTGGTCAGTATAAGTTTGAGAATGTAAAATGCTTCAGTTACCTTGGTACTATACTAAATTGTGAGAATTCTGTATCAGAGGAGATTCATAAACGGATCATGAATGGAAACAGGGCTTACTATGCTAACACTAAGCTCTTAAAATCAAAACTGTTAAGTAGGAACTTGAAAGTTAAACTCTACAAGGCCCTTATTAGACCAGTGGTGACCTATGGATCTGAGACGTGGACAATGTCAACAAATGATGAGAATGATCTCAAAATTTTTGAAAGGAAAGTTTTAAGAAGGATATATGGCCCGGTAAAGGAGGATGAAGGGTGGCGAATCAGGACAAACAAAGAAATTGAAGAGATAATCAAAGGTGAAGATATTGTGAAATTTATTAAGTCCCGACGTCTGGATTGGCTTGGTCATGTAGAGAGGATGAGTGAAGAAAGAACACCAAGGAAGATATTACATGGAACTATGGAAGGGAAGAGGAGACGTGGACGACCGCGCAAAAGATGGCTACAAGACTTAGGAGAAGACCTGAGAACTATGAGGGTTGGAAGATGGTGGGAGAAAACTCATAGAAGGGACGAATGGCGAGGAATCGTGAGAGAGGCCAAAGCCTACCCCAGGCTGTAGCGCCGAGGAAGTAAGTAAGTAAGTAACATAAACATGAATTAGGAATCAACCTCAAAATACTTAGTTCGAGAGCTTCCATACTGCTCAATTTATCCGAAATCGATTTTTCCCGTTTACTGAGATAGTAGTGCAGATTCGAATCCACCGCCTCCATTGGTGCAATCAGCCCAGCTATTAATGTAATTAACACGACACAACACATCAAATCCTCCCTGTCTGAGGTAATCCTCTTTACCGTATCCAGAACATTCAGTTCCCAGTGTAGCCCGCAGCAATCTGCACTGCGCATGACATGTTCATTTGTTTCACCATTTGTTGCACCTTCCGTGTAATGTAGTAATTGCGGTAGTTTACCCGAGAAACAGGTCAAGATCATTCAAATGGTTTGGATAATGCTTCATTTCATTATTATTCATAACATTTTACTTTCTACGCTAGACGTTGCCTACGCTCAATAATTCGTCTCCTAAGTCTTGTAGCCTCCCATTCTAATGCCCAGGGATAGATTTCAGGTTGTACCATGAAGAATTCAAATCATGCTGTGATGGCTGTACCACTTATCTTGCTATATTTGAGGCACATTACATGGGAAGATTACTTTTCAGTCACTCAACCCTATTATCTCGGGTAGTTAATATAATCTACATTATGGGCTTTGAAGCCAAGTTTCAGTGTTGCCTTAGTAAACAAAAGTTTGGTGCTTTTCAGTCGGTCAACACGAATGTCTCAGTCTAGATAGGGAGACATCCATCAAGAAAAGTAGTCTGTACTATTCAGTAAAACCATAGTTGACCTTTTACAACCATATAGTTCCCGAATTTCAATGACCAATTTAGCATTTCACTTAACATCATATATACTACAATAAGCATACACTGACAAGTTGCATTACCAATACTGCAACCAAATAATTGTTGTATGTCTACCCCTTAATATTCCCGTTTTTCCAACGGGGTCGGGGATGAGATGCGATGGAAGTCTTTGTGGCGATGGTTTTTACGGCCGGATGCCCTTCCTGACACCAACCTCAGGAGAGGAGTTACTGAGAGATGAAATGAATGATGGTGAATGAAACTGGTCAAGGATGTGGAAGGAATCGGCCGTGACCTGTCAGAAGGTACCCTCCCAGCATTTGCCTGGTGTTGAAAATGGGAAACCACACGGAAAACCATTTCAAGGACGGCCGACGGTGGGGCTCGAACCCACGCGTCTACCGAGTCAGCAGAGAGCTTGGCCCCATGACCTACTGCTGCACTTTAGCCAGCGTAGCCATTACTGTCGGTAACCAAATAATTGTACATATTGTAAATATTTTCACCTGTATTTTCAAACATATATTTTATAGCCTAAGTGTAATGGATCTGATGATGATCGCTTGACGATCAAAACTGGTCATGCTAGTGTATTTATTAATCTCATGTTTTTTTTTCAGGATTAGGGTATTACCCAACTTTTTGGGTACATTCGTGTTGACCGACTGAAAAGCACCAAACTTTTGATTAATGTAATGTACTCAAAACAATCTATACTATACCTGATTTAAATACACAATTGCCACACAAAGTTTACGCTTCACTACGGCATATAAGAGATAGACTAGTATGTACTGTATGTATGTCTACCCCTTATTAATCCCGTTTCCAACGGGGTCGGAGATGAGATACAATGAATTTCAATGTGGCGGATGGTTTTTACAGCCAATGCCCTTCCTGACGCTAACCTCATTAGAGCAGACAATGAGAGATGAAATGAATGAAGGTGAAGAAACTGGGCAAGTTCAATTTCAAGTAGTTCCAACTTTGGCTACCAGACGCCACTGTCACCCAGTGGCGAACGTTGGAACTTGATGGAGCGTTTCTAACCAAATAAGGTACAAATTTAGCTACACAATGCCAATTGTAGTGGTAGGTTCTTTTTCATGCCATAAACCTATTATATGGGCCTGCCGGCTCTACTTTACCTCCGAAGGAAGGCATACTGAAGGATTTTAATGCTCTTAAAAATCGGACGACTTCGGCCGGGTTTGAACCCATGATCTTGGGCATAGCAGTTCAGCATTCTACCGACTACGCCACCGAAACCGACTAGGCTATATAAGAGAATAGTGTTATGAAATATTTTACTGAAGTCTTGATCGACCGTAAAGAAATCCAACAAGGCAACACAGAGAAAATAACCGCCAAATCTTCTATTTGGGAGCACTGCTTAAAATAGGATGCCATTGGCATGTGTCACATATGTCGATCTAGGGTGGTTCTACGGGCAATGTCAGCGTGTCTAGGCACTGCCCTCTAAGAGAGAGAGGAAATATTCTTAATCTCAGAATGTATAATTGCGAAAAGCCCACCGCATTTATGCAAACAAATCTAAATTTCTTAATTATTCCATCAGTAGAGTATGATTATTACTTTCATGTAGGCCTATCTCTCAGTAAGAGCTTGTGTCAGGTGTCATTCCGGTTCGGTCGGCGCAGGCGCAAGGGCAGAGTCATAATATCAATCATTCCCAAACTCGCTCGTTACCGCAAATAAGACGTGCTCTGTGCCAGATCAACTATGGCACGTAAAGCGCAAAGTGAACCGGTTACTAAACTGAACCAGTGTTGGGGCAAACCTCGCGAACAGCATTTAGGAAATGGGATTATGTCAATGGTCTGATCTGTTGTATGTGACTTGACAGTCACTGACTGTTGGTGGAGATTTGTCCTTCAAGTCATCGGCACAAACCGCCAACTAGTGCAATTGCAAAGTGAAGATCTGCGTACACATAGAGTAACGTGAACGATTTGTGCCGCAAAGGGCAATGGAGAAGGAAATTCGGCAATTAATCCCTTCGTATTTTTTTCCATTTTGTATAATCCAAAACAAATTTATATCTTAATCACATGTAAATGTATTCAGGTTTTATCATGGCATATTCCAGTAATTAGAATTATTTTGTGTTGACAGACAATGAAATGACAATCCACAGCCTGCTTCCAGTCGACCGACCGAGTCAGGGAATGGAATGAAGCCCCCATCTAGCGGCGAGGATATGAACTGTGCCGGCTGACGAAGCCTGTCGCATTCCCCTGGGGCAATGATTAAATGAATGACAGATGAAATGAAAGGAAAGTGGAGAGTGTTGCTGGAATGTAATTGTGACAGGGAGAACCGAAGTAACCGGAGAAAAACCTGTCTGGCTCCGCTTTGTCCAGCAGAAAACTCACATGGAGTGACCGGGACTTGAACCAGGAACTCAGCGGTGAGAGGCCACCTACGCCACGGAGGCTTCTTGTTGATCGACAATGTTAATTGTCAATAAGGAAACACGTAAGAATGGCTTCAAAGCTGTCGAAACTCAGCTATGTTACATTATTATAGAAATGATATTTATAACAAGTTATAATAATATAATATCGTACGGCCTCGGGTGCCGGGTGCAAGCTTTGTTATTTGACGCCCAGAGAGCAGCTTGCATGTCAATTTTTTTCGTTCCATGGAGCGCTATGAAAGTCAAGGAGTTTAGATATCTAAGCTCCTTGACACTATAGCGCTTTCTAGTAGAGAAATGAGGAACTTTGTGATGGTGGCAAATCCCGAGATTTATTTTGCAATTATGAACACGGCCTACTGAATTCAAATGGGTTCTTTAACATGCCAACAACGTATGACATGCGTGTCGAGAATTTTGTCGCCTTTCAAAAATCACTTACCACGGCCAGGAGCGAACCTGCAAGCTTGGGGTTGGTAGTCCGACACGATAACCACTCACCCACCATGGCGAGCATAAAATGTTATATTTGAATTCCAACCAATGGCCATTTTTAACGCGGGGATCAATTATGTTAAGCTACATGTCCAATTCTTTACTTGGCATAACCTATTGTATTGCTCACTGTGTCGATCCTCTGCGTAGTTAAAAAGAGTTAGTTAACATAAATAAAGTTCTTGTAGGACTACGGTTGGTGTCCCTGATGTCGGTAGAATTCGATTGCTTTACATATTGATGCCATGTCTATATATATTAAATTTGATGCAGGTAAAATACAATTGTTTAAACAGCCAGAGTTAACTATAAACTCTTCAAGTACTTGCTGATTATTTCTACAATTACGCAGTGCTATACAAAATGATGTGTAGTTTGCGTGAAGCATTTGAAATCTGTATAGAATGCCGAGACTGCGCATTGCGCGAGATTTGATGTGGTCAATGTATATAGTCCTGTTAGGATATGACACATGTAATATGTAATCATTTTCCAGTCATTGATTCAAGGTCGGATGTGTTTATAGAACATGATGTTCAGTAAAGAACATATAGCCTACTTTCTCCTAAATGCATGGGTATTGTTATAACTCTTTGTCCTTTTCAAGGAGTATAATTGAATTTTGGTAGTAGTAGCTTGTTGAAATACAACGTGCTATAGGGATATTAAACATGAATATGAGGTGCCCTTTGCTAGTGCTACCTCTGTAAAAAAAAATCTTTCAATTCGGTTTCACCGTGTTTGAATTGATATGGGGAATGGATTTGCACTCATACATGGCCGCTATTTGCATATTATTGGGCTGATGACCTTGTAGTCAGTCATTAGATGCTTTCCTCAAAAAGGCATTTTGTTGCAAAATCTGGTAGAGATCAAATTATTAGGATGGTCGTAATTTGATTTAAGCTTTTAACATTTGGGTGGCCGTCATTCCGTTTCCGTCAAGTTGGTGGCGATATAAAACATGACACTGAGGTGCCCTTTGCTGGTCCTACCTCTGTACCAAATTTCGTTCAATTCGGTTTCACCGTGTTTGAATTGATAGGGGGAATCGATTTCCACACATACTTGGCCACCATCTGCAAACTATTGGGCTGATGATCTTGCAGTTTGGTCAGAATATGCTTCCCACATAAAGATATGTTGTTGCAAAATTTGGTAGAGACTAGATTATTAGGTTGGTCGTAATTACATTTTAGCTTTTAACATTTGGGTGGCCCCGATTACGTTTCCGTCAAGATGGCGGCGATATAAAACATGACACTGAGGTGCCCTTTGCTTGTGCTACCTCTGTACCAAATTTCGTTCCATTCGGTTTCACTGTGTTCGAATTAATAGGGGGAATCGATTTTGACACAAAGATGGCCGCCATCCGCAAACTATTAGGCCAATGACCTATTAGATTGGTCAAAGGATGCTCCCTCCATGAAGGTAAGTTGTTGCAAAATTTGGTAGAGATCGGATGATTATGTTAGTCGTAATTTGATTTAAGCTTTGAACATTTGTGTGGCCGCCATTACGTTTCTGTCAAGATGGCGGCTATATAAAACATGACACTGAGGTGCACTTTGCTAGTGCTACCTCTGTACCAAATTTCGTTCCATTCGGTTTCACCGTGTTTGAATTAATAGGGGAATCGATTTTGACACTAAGATGGCCGCCATCCGCAAACTATTAGGTTAATGACCTATTAATTTGATCAAAGGATGCTTCCTCCATAAAGGTATGTTGTTGCAAAATTTGGTAGAGATCGGATGATTAGGTTAGTCGTAATTTGATTTAAGCTTTGAACATTTGTGTGGCCGCCATTACGTTTCCGTCAAGATGGCGGCGATATTAAACATGACACTGAGGTGCCCGTTGCTAGTACTACCTCTGTACCAAATTTCATTCCATTCGGTTTCACCGTGTTCGAATTAATAGGGGGAATCGATTTTGACACAAAGATGGCCACCATCCGCAAACTATTAGGCTGATGATCTATTAGTGTGGTCAAAGGGTGCTCCCCATTAAAGGTATTTTGTAGCAAAATTTGGTAGAGATCAGATGATTAGGTTAGTCGTAATTTGATTTAAGCTTTGAACATTTGTGTGGCCGCCATTAAGTTTCCGTCAAGATGGCGGCGATATAAAACATGACACTGAGGTGTCCTTTGCTACTGCTACCTTTGTACCAAAGTTCGTTCAATTCGCGTTCACCGTGTTCGAATTGATAGGGGGGGGGGGGGCAGACATTCAGAGTACACACACACACACACACACACAGACTCACACACACACATACACACACACACCCATACACACACATAGACAGACACACTTTTTTTCGCCCTGTGTTAATCTCATAAGTCTACTTTCATTTTTTGCAAAAATCGAAAGTAGGCTAAAAATGTGTTTCCAACTATATAATTTGAACTGTCGGTTCTGAGTTAGAGTGGGAATTTGTTCGACATGTTTGAAACTAGCTACACCACTGTGACGCCATGTATCACCTTATCACCTGTGTACTGAAGTTAGTGCTGATGTTGTTGTGAGTTGGTTTCGTGGCAGGTTAATGGTTGGGGAGTGAAGCTTTGTCTCATACATTGCAATGAGCATACAATGTTTCATGCAAATTAGGACACTCAGAGTTATACACGGTGTCGTAATAAGAAATACGACTCTTCTCACCTTGCTCATACCGCAATTTTATGTGGTAGGCTATCAATGAAGAGACGAACCCTGCACTCCGAGGCCAGACAAGTCATCACAAGGTGAACAATGTAACGAAAAAGCCCACAATAGCTGTTGCCTTCAGACACACTTTCATATAATTTACTATATTTTACTTGGAGTATTAAAATCTTAAGCAGCGTTTACTGGATTTAAGGGTATTATGCGTCAGTGAGGCTATTCGTAAATACTGTACATTGGATCATAGAATTGAGCGTGCGATTACGTCTTCGTACATTTTCATACACAATTATAATATGTTTTTCGTTATATTCACTGTTTACAAATAATTACACGATAGGTCCGGAAACATTGCTACCACCACACAAAATTCTATTGTTATCGCAGCATCCATTCAACAGTTAATAGGGAGGAGGGGGAGGGGGATTGACATATCGAAAGATTGGCCGTTCCGGAGATATTTAATAATTTGTTGAAGTTGTGAGGAGTGGAAATTGAGGTCACCGCCCATTAGAGTAGATGCCACCAACACTTGGAATGAAGTTATCATCCCCGTATTAGAGTATCCAGAGTGAGTATGGAAAGGAATAGTTCTTAAATGAAGCAACACTAATTTTAGCTAAATGTGTACATAGTAGGCTACGCAGTACCAATACATAAGTTCTAAAGTTATAAGCCATTCCAGTGTTTCCAAATATTAGTAATAGTTGGTACCAACGTAACAGCTACCCTTGTTTAACTTCTTCCACGTGTGGAAATTAGGCTGGTTAGTTCTTAACGAAACACATTGTTTTACTTTGTTGTATATAAATATTTTACTTCGTTTTAGAGAAGTGCCACCTAGCGTGGAATAAACGCACCTGTCAAGGTTAATCCTCTGAGGGCTCCAAACCTAATCAGTGTGATAATTAGTGCAATGGAGCAACGAGTTAACATCAAGTTCTGATACTCGTTTGGAAAAAGAGACAGAGACGAATGAAATGCTGGTGCTAGTGTGCCGAACTGAAATCGTCAACAGAAAATATCTTTCTCGACGGGATGTAAACAACTAAAGATGGGAACTATGTTCGGCTCTACCATCGACAAGACAACTCCCAGATATGATTGATAGTAGGTCTAAGTAAAACAGGTTGGCACGAAATCACTGACTGACCCTTCAAAATCCCAAGTTTTCGTGACGTTGCCAAATGTGTGTTGTGGTGAGTTGGTCGTGTCTTTCATGTCAAGTACTATCCCAGCATTTGTCTATGTAAAGTGGAAATCCACTATTATAAACCACTTGTAATGTTACTAAGACCGGGTTTAGAAAAACCGTCTATTCTCATGATGCACAATGCAACCTATTATAATCCACAAACTTGGAACTATATCCTCTCTGTCTGACCGGGAATTGATCCTGGAAAATCAGTGTGAGAAGCTAATATGCTACACCACGGTGCTGGCCCTGCAATAAAAGATGAGAATGGTTGCCGAGGACTCCACTAATTCCGACATATTTTTCTTTCAGTCTGCTAGTTGGACCTTCTGAATTCAACAAAAGACATAATGCTTTGTTCTTAGGGCATGCTTATATTAACTTATTATTAAGATATGACTTCCATTGTGAGGTTACCCTTGGAAGTTATAACATTATTCTGTAGGATTTACGCGTGTTACAACATAGTATTATCATTCATTACCATTCTCAAAGAGTGAAAGTGACCCTGGCCTTCTTACCGCAGCTATGCAAACTATTCCAGAGCAGGAAGTGACATCTTTCGTCTCGAGCCTCAGGTCCCAGACGGCTTCTTGGAATTGCTTTCATTATGAATAGATCACAAAAAGCCTCCGTGGCTCAGGCGGCAGCACGCCGGCCTCTCACCGCTGGATCCGTGGTTCAAACCCCGGTCACTCCATGTGAGATCTGTGCTGGACAAAACGGAGGCAGACAGGTTTTTCTCCGGGTACTCCGGTTTTCCCTGTCACAATTTCATTCCAGCAACACTCTCCACTATCATTTCATTTCATCTGTCATTCATTTAATCATTGCCCCAGAGGAGTGCGTCAGGCTTCGGCAGCTGGCACAGTTCATATCCTCGCCGCTAGATGGGGGCTTCATCATTCCATTCCTGACCCGGTCGGAGACTGGAAGCAGGCTGTGGATTTTCATTTTTCATGAATAGATCACACGTTCATGGTAACGTGACTCTTTTAGAAGCTTCATTTTATCTTTAAACTACCGTCCTTCTAATTTTAGTAGGTATTTAACATGGATATGTTTTAGGGTTGGGGGTTTATTATGATTAGCGTGGACAAATTTGGAGCAGATGACCACATTGTTCCACCCCTTAAAACAACAACAACAACAACAACAACAACAACAACAACAATCAGCGTGAACAAAAAAAAAAGCAACACGATGGTTGCCATGGCGACAAGTGTTCGTCATCTAGGACTGGACTTGACCAAACAAGTGGTCAAGTCCATTACAGTACTTGTTAGACAACTATATAAAACGTCAATTGGTTGACAACTCTAAAAGTACACGCACGATACCTGGTGATAACCTCAAAGGTTCTAGCTAGTCAAACATCTTTCAAATCAAGGAAGTTTTATTGCACAATTGGTTGTTTGTAGAAAATAAACTTAAGACAAACCAAAATTTAAAATGCACCGACCGGTTGGCACCTGATAATATTTATACGTCACACATTGCGACAACCTTAAAGATTTATTTTAAGATTTTGAAAATATGAATTTCCTTGTTGCAGCTTAAGCAACGTTTTTGCATGATATACTACATTTGATCAAATAAATTACTTGTTTTCTTTTTTAGAATTTTTAATGTGAAGCCCTGTATTTTACTTAAACAAATATTCTCTGTGTAAGGGGGGGGGGGGGACAAACATATCCAATCAAACAATCATTCGCACACATCACAGACAGTCACACAATCTTTTGCCCCTGTGTAGATCTCATAAGTCTACTTTAATATTTTGCAAAAATCGAAAGTAGGCTAAATAAAACTGCATTAATGTATTGTTTCCTCGAACATATTTGAAGTAATCGGAGCATAAATAATTTACCTGAAACAATAAATAAAATGACCCTAACAACAGACGCTCTAAAGGCTCGGTCACACAGGAAGCGGGCTGCCCGCGCGTACCAGGCCGCCCGACCGCTGCGAACTCTGTATCGTGTAATATTACATCATCCTGGTTAAACAGAAGGCGGTCTACCGCAGCGGACCAATCTAGTTCGCGGTGGGCAAGTGAGCAGTTGTGATTTTCCACAAAGACCGCGCGGGCTGCAAGCATGGCCGACGAAACGGAGAAGATAATTGACCTTGTGCGCGAGTGTGTTCTGCAGTCATTCGAAAATATACAACAAAATGGTCTGGAAATTACCTCAACTCGCAGCATAGTTTGTGATACTCGCCCAACTCCTGTCTTTTTTCATTAGTATCATGCACCCATTTCCTCTTTCGTCTCGCTTGACTCAAAGCGAACAGAAGAAGCAATTCTTCTTCGTCCGAGGAACTGCTGGACATATAAAATTAACACCACGAACAGAAAACACTAATATTCACTTGATCGCGATTGCTTTCACACTGGTTCGCCTTGACTTGCCTGTACTCAATTTGACCACCCCAGTCCACGACGGGCTGCGATCGTTCCGTTAGTGCAGGCAGCCCGCGTTCTGTTTGACCAAGCCTTTTGTTGGACAGTTAACAAGATATCAACTTTTAAAAGTTATTCAGGAATTATCTATACTAATATAATAAAGCTGAAGAGTTCTTTTTTTGTTTGTTTGTTTGTTTGTTTGTTTAAACGCGCCAATCTCTGGAACTGCCAGTCGGATTCAAAAAAATCGTTTTTTATATGATAGCCAGATTCAAGAGGAATAGTTTAGGCTGTGTGGGATTAGGCTACACCTCTCAGGTAACCTTGAAGATCGATTTTTGTTCAGTAAGTCAGAAGAATAAGCGCTCCCGAACAACTTGATCTGCGTGCGCTGGAGTTATGGTTAGTGATACGTACACCGTTTCACCGATCTAAACCGAAATGTGTATACTTACCCTTTGAAACCCTGCGGGTAGCACTGTCCACTTAAAATTTTGGACAGACCACTCCATTCCCTGCATTTAGGCCCTTTGGCACAAATCTACACCTTTTCACCGATATGAACCAAAATGTGTATACTGTACCCATGTGAATAATTTCCATGAAAAACATGCTTCTGCCTCCAGCTAGCATCAGTCCTCAGGCGTGTACCGTCCACCCACTGAGCAGTTGCATATTTTTGATCTGAGACTAAAAGGTATCAACTCTACAATAATAAGACACAACTCTATTCTAAAGACTTTAATTGAACTTTAAATCATGGCTTCACGCAAACAAAAACACAATCCCAACAATAATACACAAAAACAATGCAAAACTTATTCCTACAATCCACTATCATTCGCATTTTATCCTCGCAAATCCAAATGATTATTGATTTATTTACCATGAGATTAACATGAAATTCACTCTCAAGTGCGCTGATGGACTGGTAAAATACACACACAACTGTTCTTACAATCTTACGTCACTTGTTGTGACCACTTTAATTTCACAATCTAATTACTTATTATCAACACATTTTTACTTTACATTATGCGTACAATTATGTTCGGTATCTCTCTTCCCACCAAAAATGCTCTACCATGCATTAACCAATTTATGAGTTGCACATCGGATTTATTCGCAACTCCATTGTTACTTGTAATTCTACCCATTCTGTAGTTCCACTGTATGCCGTAATGAGTTCCATTTCATAATAATTCCGTTACCGCTGTGTCGGGTGGGATTTTATGCTACCCTTGCGTGGGCGTAGCGTGTGACATCTGGTATCCACCTTCGGAAATAGGTGACAATGTCAGTGTAAAAATGCAACTTTTAACATCTCATAATTTTGCAAAATATTACGTTATCAGAATGATTCTTAATTATCAATGTGTCTCAAACCACACAAATTTATTATACTCTACTACAATGATTCTTTTATAACAAACAGGGTTTCAAAGTTTCTCCCTCTTAAAACATTATCCTCCAAGCCTGGGTAGGGAACGGTCTCTTCTCCCCCCCCCCTGCGACCCTTCCAGAATACAATGGGTCCGCGACGGGCCGTAACAAGACACTCGTTATCTCCCTCGCGCCCTTTTCCTTTTCTTTCCAAGCAGTAGCACGTGGCTTCAAATACAATAGTGCCGTCCTAGTGGCCCACATAATACATATGACCTAACTCAACTGAATGCAAGACGGAATATGGAATTGTTTAAGCATTTATTCCTATCATTAGGATATTAATAGCTGGCCTCAACAGGTCCATTTACATTTATGGGAAGGACACGAGATTCATCGAACACATGTCGAATTGGAATAGCCGGCATCTTTTGTCAAAGAACACGGTCAGGGCATCTTCTTGCCGTCCAAATTCACTCACAGGAGCTGAATTTATTCATACAATAGCTAGTTCTCGGTCGATATCAGGTGTCATGATGAGGTGTCCTTGTTATCCTCCCATACACCACTGGATTCGAACCCGGAATGTTTCATAGCAATACTCAGAGCTAGGGTCTCCTCACTAAATACGCTCGATTGCAATAATATCTCTCTGTATGCCCTTGGCTATACGAAATTTCACACGTCGATTAGACTACCTGGCTCCCATGACCATTGTGAGATGATCCCGTCCTTTAATTAATAAGATAATCTCTACCAATTACTCTTATAAGCTTATTCATCAAGCTGATTCAATTCACTATTAAACACTTCCATTTCCTATCTCCTTGCATATTTCTTTCAATTATCATAATATACTCTGATATTAAATTCCTTTGCTTGGCCCATCACTTGTAATATTACTACTTGGATACACAGTTATTCAAATTAGCATATATTTGGCTTACAAACATTCTTCCCTGGTGTGTATTTCTTCTTATTATTATCACTGACATGAATTTTCCTTCTCCGACACAACGTAACCGTATTTATATAATCAATAACCGAACATCCGTGTTCGTTACGTTAACTTTCTATTTAATTCAATTGCCATTTTTACGTTAGTGGTAACGATTTATCCACACAATGATGTACAAAGACATCTCAACTTGACTAAAATCAACACAACATTAATATCTGAAGGTTCTATCTCCCAAAATTGACTCTTATTGGCATATTCTATAATTTTTGAAACTACTCAACATACAGTGGACTACACATTCACTACAAAATCATGGGTTTGGGTACTTACATTGGCTAATCTGGCGGCTCCGACCACACATTTTCTCCATTAATGCCCGCCATCATTTGCAAATTAGCAAGGCATTATTTCACTTTCCACACACATTTTACATATTTTTTCCATTATAAAACACACTGCACTTTGATTCTTCATGTTGAAGCTATCGCTTCCTTTTCCACAAACACGTTATATTAATTATTACACTGGTAATTTACACATATTTAAATGACCATCACTAAAAAACACACGATCACTATGCACATTTCATACTGGTTGACCCTTCTCTGCAGAATTTCAGAAATGTAGGCGTTGAAGATCTTTCCTCTACGAATACCCCCGTATCTCGTTCGAAAGTCTCGATACACTGCCTGACGATTCCTAGCGGTCTCCAGTGTTAGTTTCTATCCTTTGTTAATTTCCCGATATAGCATAGATATGCTTCCTTATCGTCCTGAACATTAATTCAAGTGGTATCCCTGCGAAAATTCATCACCCGTACAACAAAGTTTATATCTGCGCAGTTCGACATCCTATTATTATGTCTAACAAATAGCTTATATATTGCGCTCGTCCATTGTACATTGTACTTGTACAATTACCACTTTCAATTGTCCTTCGACTGCACTTACAGTCTCCTTGAATGATCTGCTTATAACAAAGCCTTGGACAGTTCCACGTACATTATTATGATACCACATAATATCTCCTCGTCATGAGGTACGATTGACCTAATATGACATTGTCTTAACTTGTACACCACACTGTACATTTACTGCGTACTCAATATTAATCACTTGTACTGCCGACTATAAAAGTATGGCACGACTTTCCTTATTAATCGTTCTCACTAGTGCGTTACACTGCATGGTTAATATGTTGATGCACTTAAACTGTTAAAGTATGCGCGTCTCTCTCTGGACTCGGGCGGCGTGCGCTCCGCACTAGAGTATGGTGCAACTGACCTCGACTGTCTGCTCCACTGACCTTATATCTGTTTGGAGCCGAAAAGTAGGTCTAAAATTTCCTTGGAGCTTCATCTCCTCTCTCCGTACTTTTCTGGTCTTGAAATGACGTTTTCCTGGTCCATCTTGCCTCGCTGATTACATATCCGCCTGTGTGCACGAGGATCGATCGGTCAATTAATTAATATTAATTGCCTTTGCCAGCGCGTCCCCACGCCGCGTCAGTGGTTCTTCCCCGAAGACATGGTCATAGTAATGCGCTGAGCTCATTCCTCCAGTGTCCTTGCGCGTTATATTAAATCTGCCTCGATTTCAATGTTTGCCGGCTTGATAATTAGCCCCCTGGCAATTCATTCACGTAGGTGCAATCCTCACGTGTCTGAGTTACTCCAATCACGAGTAATAATTAAATTATTCTGGCATATTCCCACCCCACTCGGCTTCCCCTTATGTGTAGGGGATCCAATTGACCATATATTACTGTCCTCCCCTGTCTCAGACAGCGTAAATAGGTCCCAGTGACTGGCAGGGCGCCACGAAACCACGCCTATTTTCCAGCCTCATTTGCAACCTGTCAAGAGTCCAGAATTGTATGCATCTTACAGCCCAATACTGCCGTGTTCTGCTAATATTTTCTACATCATATTAACAAATAATGTCAGAATTTGTTTATATCACAACAGTGATTTACCGTGTCCTTTCTCTAGGGGTTTTTATGGCTTAAACTCCCTCAAAAGACCTTGGGTTCGTTTCTTGCTGGCATCTCTAGTCTGTTCTCATTTTCCCAGAGATCCAGGTTCGCACCAGTCAGCCTAATACCGTAGGGTTCAATACTTACCCTTTGGAACCATGCAAGTCTGTTTACATGAAATTTCGGACATACCACTCCATTCCCTGCATTTAGGCCCTTTGACACAAATATAGACCGTTTCACCGATCTGAACCAAAATGTGTTGTAATTACCCTTTGGAACCCTGCGAGTAGCACTGTCTTCATGAAATTTCGGACAGACCACTCCATTCCATGCACTTAGATCCTTTGGCACAAATCTACACCGTTTCACCGATCTGAACCAAAATTTACATACTTACCCTTTGGAACCCTGCAAGTTTGTTTACATGAAATTTCGGACAGACCACTCCATTCCCTGCATTTAGGCACTTTTGCACAATTCTACACCGTTTCACCGATCTGAACCAAAATTTGTATACTTACAATTTGGAACCCTGCGAGTAACACTGTCTGCATGAAATTTCGGTCAGACCACTCCATTCCATGCATTTAGGCCCTCTGGCACAAATCTACACCGTTTCACCGATCTGAACCAAAATGTGTATACTTACAATTTGGAACCCTGCAAGTCTGTTTACATGAAATTTCGGACAGACCACTCCACTCCATGCATTTGGGCCCTTTGGCACAAATCTGCACCTTTTCACCGATATGAACCAAAATGTGTATACTTACCCTTTGGAACCCTGCAAGTCTGTTTACATGAAATTTCGGACAGACCACTCCATTCCCTGCATTTAGGCCCTTTGGCACAATTCTACACCGTTTCACCGATCTGAACCAAAATTTGTATACTTACAATTTGGAACCCTGCGAGTAACACTGTCTGAATGAAATTTCGGACAGACCACTCCATTCCATGCATTTAGGCCCTCTGGCAGAAATCCACACCGTTTCACCGATCTGAACCTAAATGTGTATACTTACAATTTGGAACCCTGCAAGTCTGTTTACATGAAATTTCGGACAGACCACTCCATTCCATGCATTTAGGCCCTTTGGCACAAATCTGCACCTTTTCACCGATATGAACCAAAATGTGTATACTTACCCTTTGGAACCCTGCAAGTCTGTTTACATGAAATTTCGGACAGACCACTCCATTCCATGCATTTAGGCCCTCTGGCACAAATCTACACCGTTTCACCGATCTGAACCAAATTTTACATACTTACCCTTTGGAACCCGACAAGTAACACTGTTGGTTGGTTGGTTCCTTAGATTAGGGGCTGCGACAGCGTGGTCATGTAGCCCCGTGTAATTTGGGTGTGTGTAGGATCTGTCTGATAATCGGTGTTAATTGTGATGACTTTATTAGTGTGTGTATCTGTTCTTTTAATTCAAATTATGACTGCAACTTTGAATTTTTCAAATAGTTCCTACTTGGGCCGCCAAACGCCACCGTCAACGACTACTAGGGCTAGTTCAGAACTTAGCTACCAGACGCCATCGCAGTTGTCTCTTGGCAACGAACGTAGCAACCTAAGAGCGTTGTTTACATTCTTAACCTATACAATTTAGTTTCACACAGGTGTAATTAGTCCAAAGTTCTTTAACATCCATAAATCCAAGTAACACTGTCTACTTGCAATTTTGGACCGACCACTCCATTCCCTGCATTTAGGCCATTTATCATAAATCTACAGCGTTTCTCCTAATTGCACCAAATTTTACATACACTTTGAAATCCTGCTGATAACACTGTCCACTTTTTGGACAACGCTCTCCATTCCCTACATTTAGAATAACAGACAAAATGAACTTGAAAAGCCCGTATTAAGACCCTAGAACCATTCATGTCCGTAGTAGTGTAACTGTAAGAGTATTTTAATAAATCTATTGATGACTGGGAATTCGGGTGCATCACGTCACCCCTACCAGTGTTCTGGTGCAGAATTGCGAAAACAGTTAAATCTTGCGCTGCTTATAAATTGCAGTCACGGGGAGTAATTAGTGCAAAAATATTTCTTAGGCCCCTTAAAACAGTTATCATCAGGAAAATATTATGCCTATGTATGGTGTTCGTGCAGTACATTGAGGTTATCAGCTGCAATAAGCGTTGGTGCTTTCAAATTTACCTTCATTTATTCCGAACCTTATCGTTGAGCGCTATGTGGCGATTAATGATATTATTGCAACCTCAGGAGCTCGGGAGCGCTGAAGTTTCCCAAAGTTTTCTGATTATATTTTCCTACGGTGCTATGCGACAAAAGACGACACCTACATTTCTAACAGCCAATGAGAATTAGACCCTAGGCTGTGTCGTTTATTTCACATACCTCTCTTTCTAATTATATTTTTAATTCGTTAGATAAGTGCATGTGTAAGTGCTGTAGTTACTAAATAGCCGTTTCCTTATTCATTATCATTATTATCATTGCGGGAAAATTACCTGAATGTTACGTCCATTATACTGTACTACTTATCACGCCTACTACAACCTTCACCACGACCGCCACTACAAAAAGTTTTATATATATATATTTTTTTTTTCTGTTAGTTTAAGTATCATGTGCCAGTTCTATAGTAGTATTCATTATCTTATATATAAAAGTGAAAGTCTGTATGTATGTGGGTATGTGGGTATGTGGGTCTGTTCCGTATACAAATCTACACCGTTCCAGCAATCTCAACCAAATTTTGCATACATATAGTTTAGGATCCAGAAGGAACCGCTGGCTACATGAATTTTCGATAGTCTTTCTCATTCTTCTGATTTCGGCCCTTTTGCATTCAAGCACAGGCTAATCAAATCATAAAATATACTCATGAAGGAATGGCAAGCCAGATAGTTTCCATGGCAACGTAGCTAAAGTCGAGACACGGCCGACTGGATGCCAGTTCTGCTCTGCACTACCGGTATAGAAAAAGAGGATCTTTACTTGAAATCCCGTTAGTTACTCATCTACTCACACAGCACTGTCAACCGAGTTTAGCATAACAAAGACTTGACACTATCTTCTACTATATATTTGTCAAATACCACTCACTCACTCATTCATTCATCACGAAATCTCAGAAACCACCAAACGGATTGGAATGAAATTTGGTATGCAGCTTCCCAAAGGGCCGCAAATGCCCACTAAGAGAGGATTTTTGGATATTCAGGTTCTAAAGGGGTGTTAAGGGGGTAGACCTGCATTTCATTGAATTGCAATACCTCCCGATTGGTTTCATTGGGGGATGTGATACTCGGCACGTAAACTCATCCTTAAAAATAAGAAGACACGAGTCTGAGGGTTTTTGGATGTGGTGTATATCATGAGGTGAAAGGGGTGAAAAGTGGGGATTGAAAGATTCCTAACGGAGCGTGTATCTCTTAAACGACATAGGTGAGGAGTTTGAAACTCAGCGGAAAACAATCAGCATACAAAATACGTAAATATGTGTTTGACCGTTTATTCATAAATCCAATTTAAGGGGCCCATGGGGAGGGGTGAAATTCTGGGGGGGGGGGGGACAGGAAGAAAGTGTCCTAACTGATTGACTGACTCACTCACTCATCAAACTCAGGGGGAAAACAAACTGCTTTAAAGTAAGTAAATTGCTGTTCGACAGTTTTTTATTAAATCAAATTTAAGGGGTTCATGGGGAGGGGTGAAATTCTGAAAAAAGAAAATTAAAAGATAATGTCCTCACTCACTCACTCACTCACTCACACACTCATCATCGCCCAGCCAAAATTATTGAAGTTAGAAACATGACAGTTTGGGGATATGTTCATTGTATGTCAAAACCGTCTACTGAGGGAGGATTTTCGGATATTCAGGTTCTGAAGGGGTCTTAAGGGGGTTAAACCTGCAATCCATTGAATAACAATATCTCCCGATTGGTTTCATAGGGGGATATGATACACGACATATAAACTCATCATTAAAAAGGAAGAAGACACGTCTCTGAGGGGGTTTCGTTGTGGTGTATATTATGAGGTGAAAGGGGTGAAAAGTAAGAATTGAAAGATTCCTAACGGAGCGTGTATCTCTTAAACGACATAGGCGAGGAGTTTGAAACTCAGCGGAAAAATTCAGCATAAAAAATAAGTAAATATGTGTTTGACCGTTTTTTCATAAATCCAATTTAAGGGGCCCATGGGGAGGGGTGAAATTCTGGGGGGGGGGGGGAACAGCAAATAAAGTGTCCTAACTGATTGATTGACTCACTCACTCATCAAACTCGGGGGGGGGGGGGAACTGCTTTAAAGTCAGTTAATAGCTGTTCGACAGTTTTTTTGATCAATCATATTGAAGGGGTTCATCGGGAGGGATGAAATTCTGAAGGAAAAAAATGAAAGAAAATGTCCTGACTCATTCTCTCATGATCGCCCAGTCAAAAATATTGAAGTTGGAACCATGGCATTCTGGAAATATGTTCGTTGTATCTCAAAACCGTACACTAAGGGAGGATTTTTTGATATTCAGGCTCTAAAGGGGTCTTAAGGGGGTTAAACCTGCATTTCATTGAATAACAATATCTCACGAGAGGTTTCATTTGTGGATGTGATACTCGGCATATAAACTAATCATTAAAAATAAGCAGACATGTGTCTAAGGGTTTTTCGATGTGGTGTATTATTATGAGGTGAAAGGGGTGAAAATTGGGGGTTGAAGGATTCCTAACGGAGCGTGTAGGCCTATCTCTTAAACAACATAGGCGAGAAATTTGAAACTCAGCGAAAAAAAATCAGCTAAAAAATTAAGTAAATCGGTGTTCGACTGTTTTTTCATAAATTAATTTAAGGGGCCAATGGGGGTGGGGTGAAATTCTGGGGGGAAAAAGGAGAGAAAGTGTCCTAACTGACTGACTAACTCACTCACTCATCAAACTCAGGGGAAAAAGACAGCAAAAAAATAAGTTAATAGGTGTTCAAGCGTTTTTTCATCAATCCAATTTAAGGGGCACATGGGGAGGGGTGAAATTCTGGTAAAAATAATTGAAGGAAAATATCCTGTCTGACTCACTCACTCTTCACGCCCAGCGAAAACTATTAATGTTGGAAAAATGAAATTTTGGGAATATGTTCGCTGTATGTCAAAACGTCAACTAAGGAATGATTTTTCTATATTCGAGTTTTAAAGAGATGTTAAGGGGGTAAACGTGCATTTCATTGAATAACGATATCTCATGAGTTGTTTCTTTGGGGATGTGATATTCGGTATATAAACTAATCATTACAAATAATCAGACATATATCTAAAGGTTTATCGATGTCGTGTATATTATGAGGTTAAAGGGGTGAAAATTGGGGATTGAGGGATTCTTAACGGAGCGTGTATCTCTTAAACGACATAGGCGAGAAGTTTGAAATTCGGCGGGATAAAACAGCTTAAAATACAAGTAAATATGTGTTCGACCGTTTTTTCATAAATCCAATTTAAGGGGCCCTTGAAGAGGGGTGAAATTCTGGGGGGATAAAACAGGAAAGAAAGTGTCCTAACTGATTGACTCACTTACTCACTCATCAAACTCAGGGGGAAATCAGCTTTAAATAAGTAAATAGGTGTTCGACCGTTTGTTTCATAAATCCAATTTAAGGGGTTCATGGGGAGGGGTGAAATTATCAAATATAAATGACAGAAAATGTCCTGACTGACTGACTCACTCATCATCGCCCAGCCAAAATTATTGAAGTTGGAAACATGAAATTTTGGGGATATGTTCGTTTTATGTCGAAAACGTCCACTAAGGTAAGAGTTTTGAATTTTGAGGTTCTAAATAGGTGTTAAGGGGGTAAACGTGCATTTCATTGAATAGCAATATCTCACGAGTGGTTTCATTTGGGGATTGATACTTGGCATATATACTAATCATTAAAAATTAGCTGACACATGTCTAATGGTCTTTCGATATAGTGTATATTATGAGGTGAAAGGGATGAAAAGTGGGGGTTGAAATATTCTTAACGGATCGTGTATCTCTTAAACGACATAGGCGAGGAGTTTGAAACTCGGAGGAAATCAATCAGCTTAAAATAAATAAATAAATAAATAAATAAATAAATAAATAAATAAATAAATAAATAAATAAATAAATAAAATAAATAGGTGTTCGACCGTTTTTTTCATAAATCCAATTTAAGGGGCCTATGGGGAGGGGTGAAATTCTGGAAGAAAAACGTCCACTAAGGAAGGATTTTTGGATGTTCACTATCATCGACCAACCAAAACTATTAATGTTAGAAGAATGATATTTTGAGGATATGTTTGTTGTGTGTCGAAAACATCTACTAAGGAGGGATTTTTGGATATTCAGGTTCTAAAGGGGTGTTAACGGGGTTAAACCTGCATTTCATTGAATAACAATATGACAAGACTATGACGCGAGCGAAGCGAGACTAAAAATGAGATGGTGTGTGTCTGTGTATTACTCAATCACGCAAGTACCACTGGTCCGATTTACCTGAATTTTACATGGAAGTAGCAGATTTACCTGGTTAACATACAGGTTACTTTTGATTTCAATACTTTGCACTAATTAAAGATGGCGACTATTTTAGTGACGTCACTCTACCCTTTGGTTTTACACTTTCATATTTCCATTTGAAATAAAAAGAGAACGCTAAGAAATAGCAAACTTTTGATGGCATGTACGAGGTTAAAAATTGCATTTTCTATCCGAAATGCATCTCCAACCGTTAGCGAGTAAAACCTAAATGTGTGCTATAAAACACGGTCAAGGCAGAGCGGTGTAGTTGGATAAAATGTTCCATCCTTAATCTCCCTCTGCGCAGCACCTCGCCTATCCCCTGTTTTAACTGTCACCTTCACATTTTAATTTATTTACGACCCGTAGCGAAGCACGGGTACTTCAGCTAGTCTTCCATAAAACAAATAAATCCGCAGGGCGTAGCCGGTTACTACTTCTAGTTAGTAATAAGTAGTTGATAACTCTACCTGACACCTCCCTCGTCTAGTAGCTGGAGCCGTATTGTTGAACTAGAACTAATACGTCACTTTACAAGATGTGCTAAAAGATGTACACATTGCACCTAAATGCACGCCTGAATATGCCAAGACATTGATTGTCGAACAAGTTGAAGCAATCAGTGATAGAAACTTACGATATTCTGCACATGGAGGAAGAATAATCCTACATAATTCCTGACTCCAAAATTAAAAGATTTGCCGCATATCCCCTCCATTTTAGCTGTTAACACAAAGAGATATAACTGGTAAATGATTGGATATAGGACGTATATGTATGTATAGGATGACCACTCAGTTTTGGAAACACACTGTATAGACACTGTTCACCAAAAGAAAAGCGTAATACTTGATATTTAAAAAAGAACCTCTGTTTAAGGGAGTGAAATTAAGTTTTATTTACAAAATGTCATTACAGAATATTCCAAAGACATTTTATGATGATTTTGAAAACGTTTCCCAGCCTGATAAACGCTTGTGGGAGTCGTATTTAACGCTTCGGCTACATACCGGAAGCTACGGCCATCATTCACCAATGCTACTGCTTTCGCATAGTCTACGAAACTTGAAGGCATGTTGAGAAGCTGTTTATGTCTCATAACCTCTCAGGCAATCCTCAGATAATTATCAATCAGCGTCAAAGATGCAAAGACGACTTTAAAACAGAAATAATGGTTTTCATTATTGGCGCGAAATGAATACGAAATGCATGGAGCCGTTCACCATTGTTTCAGCGAACGACAATTGCGTTAAAATAACCTTCTGTTGTTAATCATTGTTGATTCTCCTTTAGTAACTTTCACAGAACATTGGCCAATCAATCAATATTGGAGAACGTATGATAACTATATACGATATGGATTTTAACTAAGCTTCTTACAAATATATCAAGTGTTGCGCTTTGTTTGGAGGGAAGTGTACATCTGTACACACATAGGCCTCTCTTTCTGTGATATTCACATCTTCTGAGGTGCAACGAGGTTAGATGTGGATAAAGCATTGTTACCGCTGACAAGTATTTTCATACAAGTCTTGCCTTGACTTTGTAAGCAAATGTTATGCAAAGCTGCAACACGTTGCAAGAGAATGACAGCAAGGTGTATTTCATCTCACGACTGCGTAATGCACGGGATCATGCCACTTGACGACTTCCCATGCAACTTTCCTTCCCATCCATCGAGCCACCAGCTTCCCATTACTTGCGTACAGAAACTATACTGTATTATGCAGTGACCGGTATTCGTACTTTAAGGACTAATAGCCTTATTGCATACCCTAAGCAAGGGCTCGACAAACCACGGGCCACGTGACTCGCAAAGCCTAAACTGTTTTGGTCATGAGTAAGGTTCGGATGTTAAGGAAAAGTCATATTATTTTTCTGAGCTCATTTTGACTGAAATCTGAAAAATAAGTTTGAATGACGGGTCCTTGACCACGTTTAAAGCAATTTGGTGTTGTCTATAAATGCATATTTCGGCCATTTTTGTTGTTTTGGTCATATTTGGTCATATTTTAGTGATATAAGGTCATATTTGGTTATAATTTCGGCATTTTTGTTTAAATTGAGGCGTCGTTAACAAGGTAACTGTTACCTGCGTCGAGTTTCAAACACAGGATTTCCGAATAGTGTAGTAGATGTATTTTTCTTACTTTTCCCGGAAAAGGCAGATGGTAGGCTTAGAAGGCCTGATTCCAAGAAGGCGCAATAAACTTCATGTTAGGCAGTGTCTTCTAACTTACGCCGACATATATCATAAATCATACTAATACTTTTTTTTTTTTAGGAAAACCGAGCAAGAACTGCGTCTCAAGGCTATGATACTGAATGAATGTTGAACATTTTAATGTACTGTAGCTCTGTCAATTTGTATGAGTAAATGTGTCTGGTGTATTATCGCTGATCACGTTTTGACACTTAAGACGTTTACTGTATGTTAGTGATACTCTACCTATCCCAAAAATTCATGTCATATTCCGTAGTTTTTAGGTCATATTTTATAGTTTTTAGGTCATATTTGGCTAGTTTTAGGGCATATTTGCTTGCATATTTTGTACTTCTTTAGGTCTTAATCTTCCGAACCCAAGTCATGAGACATACTGAATAAAACGAGCATATATTTATTTTGTGATTTTACGTACAACAAACACACATTTCAAAAACTACGTTGGATACACAAATCGGTAATCGCGGTTAGCGTGTTTTCGGCTACGTATTTTTCTTCAGTACTGTGCAAATTGTATCTTTATCTTAATTGCATTTTTATCTGTCCTCTTTTCCGTTGCGCAGAACTGCAAAAGTTTTCATCAGCCACTTACAAGGTACGAAGAACTGCGTTGCAGCCACAGAGGCTGCCATAAGATTTTTGGATATGTGTATTAAATACGAAAAAAGCATATAACCATCTATCAAATGTGAGATTATATTTAAATAAATTGAAAATATTAAAAAAACAAATATAGGCCTAAATCTAAATCAAATGTGATTTTTCGATACCTTCTCAATTTTGAGAAATAATATCTCATTTTTATTAAATTTATAGCATAATATACTCGTAATATTGTTCAATCGCCTTGCAAATATGTTAATCCCTCCCCCCCCCTCCCCCCTATGCTACTCCAGTTGACAGTCCGGCAATAACGTCCCTAAAAATAGGCAGGACAACGTGAATAGGAAACCTGGCGATTTGCGCACTGTTCTTAAATTTTATCCGTGCGCCAAGGAAGGAAGACATTTAAAGGAAAAAAGTAATTAAATGATCTCATTTGCTTAAGCCTTAGCAATAAGCGTCTATCTCTGTTATGTTCTGGAATAAAATTGTATTGTAAAAACTATTAACGGTTCCTTCAGTTATTACACTTAGATATCTAAAAGTAATAATGACATAAGCTACTGCATCTATCTTCAATACATAGTCAACTCTAAGAGTTCTTATATTACACTAGTAAATATATTTTTAACATATTCTAACTTGAAACACTTATCGAGGACTTTGTATTTAAGATAGATATATATCGTCTGGGACTTTTTAGAGGAACGTTCTGGGTTGAACAGAATTATTGAGGAAATACTGCTATATCTTTAACAGTTTAGCGTCGATAATTGAAAAGACATACGGGCATCGATTTTCTTTCTTTGATTTGCTTCACTTAAATCGTATTTTTCAGCTACCTGTTGTGATAGATGAATGTTTGTACGTATACAAACCTTCCTTGAAACATCTCTACTTAGTATAAAACTAAGTCCCCTATTTTTGGATTTTACAGGTAATCTCGAGAACCACTGGATGAATTTTGATGCAGTTTACACCATTCTGTAAAGGATATATCGGGGAAGGTTTATGTAGAAAATAATTTATTTATGATCAAAGGAAGCCAAGCAGTAACGATTTCAGTGAAAAAGTCGAAACAAAAACCTGGCGTCCGTGCGCCTTGAAGCTTACGCTGGGCAAACCGTTAAAAATATCTATATACGGTACTATGAATGTAAGAATTGTTCAGCATGAAAAGTTCTACAAAAAGTCTGGGACAGCATATCTCTATCTTCAATACATCGCCCACTATAGGCTAAGTGTTTTTACGTTTTCATTTCTTACAACAATCTCATTTCAATTACTAGCTTCGAGACAGTTTACGAGCCAGCAGGCTGGCAAGTGAGCCTATCACCCCAGACACCGTAGAGTCGTGTCGAGTTAAGACATCAGAGAAGAGTGGATGTGTTTGGAGTTTCCCTGGAAGTGCAACTCGGTTTTTCTTTACTTCGCCTGTGAACTTTTCGATCCGCAGAATTCACAGTCAAGTTTTAATTGGACGGAAGGGGTATTTGTGATTCATGCACCTCGATATTCTTAAATTACGTCTGACAAGAGTTCGTTGCACATGCTATCTCCATGATAATATAATTTTATTAATAGTCCAGTCAGTGATTTTGATCCATCATGCCGAGACGAAAGGGGGATATAGGATATAGGATATAGGTCGTAGTTGTTGAAATCGAAAAAAACTGAACAACAAATGCTTTCTCGATTGTCACAAGAGAGAGAAAGAAAGAATTCACAAAGACAAAGGGAGTCATCCCCAAAGTTCCTATGCCACAGGGAAGAAATGTACATGGTTTGTGGTCCGATAAACAGAATTCTGCTATGAATTGTGATTCCTCCATAAATTATATAAATGATGCTTCAGTTTCCGTGCGAAGCCAGGGCGGGTTGCTAGATATTTATATAATGTTGTAAACCGTATCAAAATCCGTCCAGTAGTTCTCGAGATTACCCAGGACAAACAGTCAAAGAGACATACGAAATCTTCTGTTCGATCTGCACCACTATGGACCACGGAATAACAACTACGGTATCTTGGATAATCTTTCCTTCCATTAGCTCTGATCTTCTGCCAATACAGCTTCATTCGGTGGCTCATATGCTTCCTTCTTTCCTCTGAGAAGACATTTGACATTTGAAGATTTATTTTCTTCTTCTCCTCGGAAACCTCTGAAGTCTGAAACTAATTGTATTTCCTGTCTAGAACATCTTTCTAACTGATGGCTTTCTCCATATCAGTATGCACCTCCAGAAACCACCTGGGAACAATCCTTTTCCCTTCAAAATATGCAAGAACGTTTCGAGTCAGTCTGCCTTGATTCATGCGCAGGAGATGTCCATAGAATTGTATTCGTCTCTTATTCATAGGCTCTGTAATTCCCTCAGTTTATTTGTATAATTCTCTGTATGTTCTCAATCTCAATTGTCCATCCATATACCTAGGTCCCAGAATCTTTCTGAGGAGCTATCTTTCTTTCTTTTCCAGTTGTTCCAGCAATCCTCTGCTTGTTAAATCCAATGTCTCAGCAGCGTAACGTCCTTTTGGCTTGATCACAGAGTTATTGTGCCTTAGTTTTGTTCTCCTACTTAGTCACTTCTTTTTTTACACATCTCTCGTTAATTGGTATGGTAATTACATCATCCTGAGTCTTGCTTTGATTGCCTTTTTTTCTACGCCTTTAAACAGGATCTTCTCACTAAGGTACTTAAATATCTACTGAAGTATGTATAGACACCTAAAATAATCATACCCCCCCCCCCCCCTGGCACTACAGCCCGTAAAGGGCTTAGGCCTACCAAGCGACCGCTGCCCAGCCATTTGGCCTGCAGATATTGGGGTGACACGTGATCAGCATACATACTATAGTATGAATAGACACCTACAATAATCATAGGAGAAACTATTTAACTAGATGTAAATTTTTATCCATTTCTAAAGCCAATATGAGCTTAAAATCGTGTAGTGCACTCCCACCTTGACGACTCAATTGAACTCGTTCAGAAAGCAACTTGTTCATTGAGTTCCTCACAACACAAAATTGGAGAGAAACATAAGTTTGAAACTGATGAAATCCACCTCAGGACTAAATATAGTGCAATCAATTAGCCAGTACCGGTCCTTTTGAGTGGAGTTAAGGTATCTTTGCCAGATGCATGTTCCGAGCATACGGCTTTATTGTATGATAATACTGTCTAAACACATCAGTTGATGTAAAAGAAATCTTGGACAAGACGTAATTTGACCCCAGAAAAACATTAAAAGTTTAAAATTTGTATGTATTTTATTCGTGGTATTTGTTTAGAATATATTGACATGAACTGCCAAACATTATTATGCCACATAGAATACAATGAGTGCACACTCAAAGCTGAAAGTGCAGCATTTAGAAGCAGTTCACAACCAAATGTTAGCATATTACAATATTTTAAAGCAGTGATTGTAAACAATTATAATATATTTGTGCCCACAGATCTAGTGCAGAACCATATACTGTAGTTGTTGTTATATTTCAGGGGTTCGAAAAATGTGGTCATTTAGGGGTTTGAAATGCCTTTTCATTTTCTACTCATAATGACGTATTTTGATTTGCTTCTTTCTTTCTATGGTATTTTCATTTGAAATTACTATGATTGTTATTATTATTATTATTATTCAAGGATCAGCATGCAGCCCTGGCTTTTGGAACATTTTGTATGATGAACTCCTACAATTACCTCTTCCGACAGGGTGTAATGTTATTGCTTATGCTGATGATGCTCTTCTCCTAACTGAATCAGATAATGTGCAGAATTTGAAATATATAACAAACTCTGCTTTACACACCTTGTCTCTATGGGGTTCTGTAAACAAACTTCAATTCAATCCTTCTAAGACTAGAGCCATGTTCGTCACAAGGAGAAGAAAAGTGGAAAAACCCAAAATCGTTATGAATGGCCACCGAATAACATCAGATGATCAACTTCTTTATTTGGGCGTTGTGCTTGACAAACACCTGACATTCAGAGCACATTTAAATAGATTAAAATTGAAATCAAGCAAGCTTTTACAAGGTCTTGCGATTGCTTGTAGACCTTCTTGGGGTCTGAACTCCGATGTTTTACGAATAATATATTATACAGCTTTTGTGCCTTGATTCTGTACTGCGTGTCCGCTTTCCGTACAACCCTAGAAAAGAAATGGGCTCGGGTTAAGTTATTACAATTCCAAAGAGGTTTCGCTCTACGAATTTCTCGAGCATACCGCACTACATCTACAGATGCAGCACTTGTAATTGCTGGAATAGAACCACTATTTTTAACAGGAATAGGGAAAGCTGAGCTGACATTACTGAAGAAGAATAGAACATCTCCTATGCCGATTTTCGACATTATCGTGGAGCAAAAGTGCTATTTCTTGGAATCTTCTCATCCTAGTCAATTCTATAAACTTATGCATAAAAATTGTTTCAGCACCCATGACTGTTTCATCTATACTGATGGCTCCCGTACACCAAGCTTTGATGGAAATGACAGTGTTGGCTGTGCCTCTGTCGTTTATGAGAATGATACTGAAATAATTTCAGCTCAGTATAAGCTCTCTCCCAGTTGTTCAATATTCCAGGCAGAACTTTGGGCCTTAAAGTGTGCAATAGAATGGGCTAAAGCAAATAATAAAAGTGTGAGGATTTTCAGTGATTCACAATCCGCATTGCATTCTATAAATGACAAATATAATTCTAACCGAATAGCTGTCTACATCAGGGCAACAGCCCAGGAGTGCTCACATATATGCACATCGTGGATAAGGGGACACACTGGATTGGCTGGTAATGAAAGAGCAGACCAATTAGCAAAATCAGCGGCTACGACACATCTTGAAATAACATATAGTAAGTCTCCTATATGTTACGTTAAAAGCCAGATAAGGAAATACATATTAAACGAATGGAATATCGCATGGACATGTAGCCTGAAAGGGTCTGTAACAAGAGAAATATTCTTCCCGGAAGTACAAAATCGACTGTTATCAAAATTATTAGTGCCAAACTTTGTCCTCACACAATTTTTAACTGGTCATGGAAAATTCAAGTCTTATTTTGAACGTTTTAAAATAGCAACAGACGACTATTCATGTTTATGTGGATTGCCTCAATCGGTGTGTCACCTTGTATTTGAGTGTCCTGTTTTTGAAAAGGAAAGATACAATTTACAATGCCACCTTTATAGCTGTAACCTGGAACTTTCAAAACCGCTGTACCATATTTTCAAGAGGCAGTGCTGTTTAGGAAAATTTCTCACATTCATCAACAATTTTTTTTGTAAACTATGTCAGTAATATTTGTATTTGATTTGTTTTTAATCTATAACCCTAATGTACCTCTGGTAAAATAGGGTTCCTGTATTGTTTTCTGGATATTCAATAATAATAATATTAATATTATTATAATTATTGAATAAATAATAATATGTCTTATTACTGAAATCATCATTCAAAAATTCTGGTCTGCCCCATTGCGTAGTGGTTAGCATTCTCGGCGATAACCGCGGAAGCCCGGGTCCGATTCTCGGCTCTGCTAAGTAATTTCATTCTGGTTGAGGGCTGGAACGAGAGGGCTGGAACGAGATCCACTCAGCCTCATGGGACAGAACTGAGAAGAAACTGGTTCGATTTCACCCTCAGCCATCCTAAAAGTGTTTTTCTGTGGTTTCTCACCTCTACTCCAAATATGCTACGGCCAGCTCCTATCCGATTTCGATAACTACTGTGACACAATCATCACAACGGCAAAGGCTGACAAAATGACTCCACACACACCAAAGTACACGGGCCTACATGATCACGATGCTGCAAAGCCCCTAATTGGATCATCAGCAACAAACAATAAGAAGGTTTATTAATGATGAAGACATTTCGTGCGGTGATTTCTTACTCATGGATTCGTACACCTCCTGCATCATGGATATAGGAAACGTGTGCCCCATAACTCAAAGATGAGTGAACAAATCATCAATATGCCTTGTGTCAACCTTGGCCCACTTGATTTCACTCATGAAGAGGGACTCACGTGAGCTCTAATCGAGTAGACAAGTGCAGTATAAACTCCTATTTCACAGCAATTACTCAAGTTCAAGGATCGGATTTAGATGTGGCTTTGCTCAAGGTGAAGATGAGATAAGCTATCTGACATCATCTTCGCATCCGGCGCAAACCACCACGAATTATTCGGTTCGTTGGGCACAAAACATAACACTCGTGTTTCGGAACTAGGCACCTTGCCATGTTCACACTGTGCATCAAATGGGCCGGCGATGGGATACATTTACTGGTATTGAATTCAACGTTCTCATATCCAATTGTGTTAGAAATAATGGTAATTGAAAATCATTCAGAATGTTTTATTGTGCCTAATCCACCCATATAATTAAGAAAATTAATTCTTGAACCGGACAACTCCAACTGTTAACACTAGTTATGGGCATTGTTTAATTTATTCAACTGGCTTAATATGACAAAGCGTGGAGATCTCGGTTTACTGCACCTAATTACTTCAGAGGAAATCGGTGTATACAAATGATAGTTTCCTCTGGAAGCATCGAGTTTTCAAACTTAATCAGTTATTTAGAAGGTTCACGTAATTTTCCTTTAATACCTGGACTAGAAAAAACAAGATATTCAGTAAAGAGCATGTCGCCTACTTTCCCTTATATGTGTGGGTATATTTATAACTCTTTGTATTAATCAATTATTGAATGTTCATGTGATGAACGTTCACAGTTGTACGGTAAAGTTTCGTTGTGATTCCACTTATACATCCAGAGGAATTTATTGGAAAAACACTGCAATCCACCATCTTGAAAGTATGGAATCGTTTATCTTGCGCGTTGGGCAGAGAAAGCCTTTTATGTGAGACTACATACAGTAGATGCTGCATTTCGTCATTGTAACTGTAATAAATATTAGAATGTTGCTATTAATGTCTTACATATTCCAGAAGGCGGTTGCGTGCTATATGCAGTGTGATAGTCTTATTAGTAATACTACCGAGGTATATTAACAGTTTCTCCTTACTTACAAAGTTATGCTTTAATTGCGCAATTAGATCCTGAGTTATTGATTTTGAAGTATTAATAGTATGCTCAGCCACCATCTTGAATATATGGCGGAGATGTTCTTTTGCGTTAGGCATACAAAGGTTATATACGGTACTACTTTAATGATATTTGAGATATTGTATCACCAAACTATACTGTATAGAATATTTATTTGTGTATTTTATAAATTCAAGATGGCAACTGTGCAGTATATTAAGGGCGATATTCCTATGAATAATGGTGGCGAAGTCTTTTGTATGTTACTCCTCTATCTCTAAATTTCGTGTTAATTGTGATTTTATATCGTGTGTTAAAATATTCAACTCTTAAGAATACGCCCAGCCACTATCGTCAAAGTATGGAGTCGCCGTTCTTTTGACTTGGTCTTAGGAAGCCTCTTACAAGGTTCTACATTACTGTTAATTTTAGTTATTGTATCTTAAAAATACTTTGAGTTATTCATTATCATCATGTCCTGACTGACTGACTGACTCATCATCGCTCAGCCAAAACTATTAAAGTTAGAAACATGAAATTAAGGGGATATGTTCGTTGTATGTCGAAAACGTCCACTAAGGAAGGATCTTTGGATATTCAGGTTCAGGTTCTAAAGGGGTGTTAAGGGCGTAGACCTGCATTTCATTGAATAACAATATCTCACGATTGGTTTCATTGGGAGATGTGATACTTGGCATATAAACTAATCATTAAAGATAAGCCACGCGTGTCTAAGGGTTTTTCGATGTGGTGTATATTATGAGGTGAAAGAGGTGAAAAGTGTGTGATAAAGGATTCCCAACGAAGCGTGCATCTATTAAACGACATAGGCGAAAAGTATGAAATTCGGGGGCGGGGGCTGCTTAAAAAGTAAGTAAATAGGTTTTCGGCCTTTTTTTTCATAAATCCAAATAAGGGTCCCATGGGGAGGGGTGAAATTCTGGTAAAAAGAACGTCCAATAAAGAAGGATCATCATCGCAGCGCTCAAACCACTAGGCCTAGAACGCTGAAATTTTGCATGTTGGTTGATCATAGGTTTTAGGGACTCACTAAGAAACGGTTTTAGAAAATTCAATTTCTAAGTGAGTCTTTTCGGCCCTTTTCACTGAGCATGGGCAAAACCTACAATGACCGGACATAGTTCATTTTAAGCCGCCAGATACGAAAAACAATACTAGGAGGTCCCTTTGGGACCCCGAAACACACTTTTTTATGCCAAAAAATTAACGGTGTTGGAGATATTTCTAAAATACTGTGTTTCCTCTGAGAAACAGATCAACATTACCATGACAACTGCTGCACAACCTTAGATTTCTCTCTATACGTGTGTGCCATCACGGTGATGGGGACTTGCAGCATCGGCCAGGCATCATTATTTTTCAGTATGAGCTGTAACAATATTACTTTTTCTTGCCATTATGCATCATTTATTTGTTTTCTTTTTTTGTTTTAGGTTTTTTTTTATAATACGTGCGCTGCTTTTCTTTTTCGAGTGTGTCAATATGATTTTATCTGAAGAAGGAGAGCTTTTGTTATTTATTTAGCGAATGGCACATAAAACATTAAATTTTCACATACATGAAATTCTATAATATTTCCAGCTATTAAAACATAACTTCCTACATATATCTACATACAAATATTCATGTTCTTAATGTAGCATAGAGTATCTGTTGGTATAGTTAAAAAGTCCTTGAAGTCCCCACAATATGCGTGGTTTGGGCACTCGGTCACTAAGTGATGAATTGTCTATTTCTCTGCACCACAGTCACATTTTGATGATGGGACTAATCTCCATTTGTGGAGAGCGTCTGCACATCTTCCATGGCCAGTGCGGATACGATTGAGGGCTGTCCACACAGAGCGAGGTTGATCAAATCCTGGTGGCTTTTCCAGGATACAGGGCATCCTACGACATCGTTCAGGGTAGTGTTGTTGCCAATTTTGGCTCCATGAGAGACGCATGTCGAACTTCTCTTCTGACAAAATTCTGGCTGTGGAAACAGCAGGGTTCCTTGATCTGAGCCGTTTTCTCTCCACAAAGGCTACGTCATTTAACAAAGGCAGCTGCGGATTATCCATGATCTTCTGATAACCTCGTACGAGAGCACTCTTCCTTCTAGCATCAGGTGGTGGAATATGACTTAGAATGGGTACCCAGTGAGAGGGAGTAGATCGTATGGTCCCACTAATAATGCGCATAGTCTCATTCAACTGCGTGTCTTCTTTCTCTGTGTGAGCGCTGTTTATCCACACTGGTGCACCGTATTCCGCAACTGAATAAACCAACCCAAGAGCTGAGGTTCGTAGTGTCTCTGCTGAAGATCTCCAGCCAGTACCACACAGTTTATGCAGGAGGTTGTTCCTACTCCTCAACTTGGCATCTACCTTCGTGAGATGTTCCTTGTAGGAATGTATCCTATCCAAGATATTTAGGGCAAATGTTTTGATGAAGTCTGTTTCCCTCAAAGTACACATTGAGAACTCGGTTTGAAAATTGACTCGATAGACGGAAACAGAACACTTCTGTTTTAATTGGGTTGGGTTGTAGTCTCCACTGGCGAAAAAACTTGCCTAACGTATCCAAATCTGAAGTTAGGACTTGTTCAGTTACTTCAAATGTAGTGTTCTGGGTAGCGATGGCCCAATCATCTGAATAACCAAACTTTTTAGATTTTGTTTCTGGGATGCCAGCTGAGTACAGATTGAAAAGCAGAGGGGCAAGGACAGAACCTTGTGGTAAACCACTGTTTCGTGTTTTCGTAGAGCTGACATCCTTTCCGATTACTACAGTAAAATTTCTTTCATTAAGCATGTTGTCAATTGGTCGTGTTGTTTTTTTGACATGGGATCACCTGTATTAATTTATACAGCAGTCCATGCCTCCAGACTGTATCATATGTGGAACTTAAGTCTATGAAAGCAACTTATGTTTTCTGCTTCATTTGATATCCTGCCTCTATGAAGGTGGTTAGAGATAGGACCTGATCAGTACAGCTGCGGTTTGGGCGAAAGCTAGCTTGCTCAATAGGTAGATTCTCAAAAACCTTTTGACAAATTCTGTTGTACAGCAGCCTTTCTACAAGCTTATAGATGACACTCAGCCATGCAATAGGACGATAATTCTTTGGATGGCCATGTGATTTACCCAGTTTGAGTAGTGCAATGATTTTGACTGCTTCAATTTGTATGGAACTGTACCTGTTGCTATTATATCCGAGGAGAATCTGCTAGCCAACGTTTCGCGTACTTCCCAGAGTGCAGGAGAAATTCTGGATGTATACCATCACTTCCAGGAGCTTTGCCGGCTTTTACATCTTTCAGAGCGACTATGATTTCAGAGATGGAGAAAGAGTTTGAGTACTCTGATTGTTCAGCGCTGTTCTTTCTGAGGATACTAAGTTTACGATTAATTTGCCGAGTAAATGATGTGTCTCTTGGTGCTCTAAATGTAGACAATATATGTGCTGCAATCTTATTGGCTGATATGTGATTTTTCTCTCTCACCTTATTCTTAGCTCCTCCTAATTTATGTAAGAGTGACCATGCTTCTCTGCTAGAGGTTTGGAAGTTAAGTGATTCGACAGTCTGTCCATTTGACACGGCGTGCTTCATCCAAGCTATGTAGCAGGTCGTCTGCAATTTCTGACAAATTTCTTCGGTAAATATAGCTTCAGAGTGGATTTGTTACTAATATCCTAATTTTTGACGCCAAATTTCGCCATCACATAGAACCTGGTTCCTTTTGGTGTATGGTTTTCACCTCCATATTTGGGTGATTTGGTGTCTGAATAGAGTTAGTTTGTCTCGCGGCAACAAGGTGTCTCTGTTGGATCGAAACATGTTCTAACATTTGAATAGAATTTGTATTGATATGCGGGGCATTTACTATAATTATCTGTAAATCGATACGGCAATTTTCTTACATTTCCCTAAAATGGTAAAATGTTTTTCTTTTCATGTGATAACTAGCATTTAAAAATAAGCCGACACGTGTATAAGGGTTTTTCGATGTGATGTATATTATGAGGTGAAGGTGAAGAATGAGGGCGTAGAAGATTTCGATTTGTGTAATTTTATGTTGTGTACTTTCTTTTATAGGAATTTAGGTCAATGGATTTTGTGTTTAAATATACTGTATCTAATTTATTTTATATTTACGTTTGTGGTTAGTTCCACCCCTTAAAACAACAATAACTAACGAACTACGATTGTGGTCTGAAAACGTGTTGTGATTTTGAGTCGAATTTTATACATGCAATGGGACGTGACATTCATGATAATTTGATATTTATATGCCATTGTTGAGTTGTATTGTCTTTATTTTCTGATTGTTTACGGTCATTACCAAATTATTACCATTCTTATTCAAAATTAAATGATAAATAAGTCATAGCATTCATGATTGAGACGTTGCTACGTGTACTCTTTACAACTACCGGTAGGCTACAATATTCGCGGGCGAAGCCGCGACGGGTTATGCTAGTACTCTATATGTATAAAATGGCCGTCGCGCGTTGTATTCAGTGAGCTATTCTCATGGCTCATTTCAGCTATGTTCGTTATATGGTACTCGATCCTTACTAAATTTCGTTTGAATTGCGTAGTTACATTCTGAATGATTTGCTATTACGTTGCAATATTAGGCCAGGCAGACATATTAAGATATAGAGTCGCTATTATTCTGGTTTGTTTTATTATTATTATTATTATTATTATTATTATTATTATTATTATTATTATTATTATTATTATTATTATTATTATTATTATCGATTCGGCCAACTATGGACCACGTTACTTCAACCGCTTCCGTCCCTGAGCTTTAGTCCTTTCCCAGCATTCCCGCATGAATATTCTGTGAGTTTCCTTTCTTTCATCAGTTTACTTCAACCGCTTCCGTCCCTGAGCTTTAGTCCTATCCCAGCATTCCCGCATGAATATTCTGTGAGTTTCCTTTCTTTCATCAGTCCACTTTATTCCTGTTTTCAGCTTTGGCTTTTCCGAGAATCGCTGGTGTGTTCCAAGTTTTCTCTGAAGTGGAGCACGTTCCTGGATGTCGTCAAACTCTTTCAATCTCGGTGAACCAAGGTCCCTTCGTTTTCTTGTTTACGAAGTAGGGAAAGATGTGGTTAGGTCAGTCTCTGAGAGTTCATGCGTGTTATGTGGCCATAGAAACTAATCCTCCTTTTCCTTATGATGTCTGTTATCCTTGGACCGCATCATTCCAACTGTGTCATTCATCTGGGTTTCATGTTTGCCCAGTACGCCCGCATTCGTTCTCGGTGGGTTTTCTTCCTCTCCTAGGTCAAAATCTTTCCCATATTCAGCCACGGTTTTTCTTGGAAACTGGGTTTGGTTGAAGTTTCCTCTTGAGGGAGATGCACTCCTGAATTGTCAGTTGATGAAATTTCCACTTCTTTTAGATCTCTATCTAGTTCAGTGAACCAGGCCCATTTGGATTTAGTAGTAGTTGCATGAGCTTGGCGTAGTGGGAGTGCTTGCGTGGTCTCATGATCCTTTGAGTTATGCCAACGGTAGCATAGCTACTGGTAGGGCCTCCCTTGCCGAACAGGCCAAAGGTGAGGACCCAGACTAAGAAGCAACCCAGAGCCCTCAAGTCCTCAACGGCAGTGAAGGCGGAGAAGATGGTCTTCGTTACGGCGGAGCTGGCGAATGAGGAGCCCAGCTGACCAGGGTCAAGAGGTCAGGACCTCCACTGCCTTGTGGACAGAAGTGAGAACTTCAGAGGCTAAGGGAAGAAACCCTGACAGAAAATCAGTAGGCCTGGCTACTTAGAAGGCAGCCCCTTCAACAGGCTTTGAGCGCTGTAGGCCAATAACCTGCACACCCGAGATTACTTTATTACAGAAAAATTAACGAATAGAAAACGGATGGAAAAATTGGATTCGATCTTCAGCATGAAATCAGACACTCGAATTGGAATATGGAATGTACAGACAATGTGGCAGACAGGGAGATTGGCTGAAGTATCGAGGGAGATGAGATACAGGTTGGATATGTTGGGCCTGAGCTAGATGGGGAGGAATGGATTCGGTGAAGAAAAGACGCAGGATGGGCATTGAGAATGGTGGGAAGACCAGGATGGAGATCAAGACCATGATGCAGAACAGAATCCGATGGCGGAAATTCGTTGATGCCCTATGCTCCACTTAGAAGTTACAGGAAATAAGTCAAGTAGAAGTAGTACAGTAGTAGTATTTCATCAAAAGTCACCAGGAGCCGTATTTAAATTGTCTGTTTCAATATCAGTTCGAATAGCCTATCTCAGAGAAAATTACTCATTTGGCGTTAAACCGCTTGGTTGTCTATGCTTAATTCCTATAAATGGCGTCCACTTTTACAAATTAGCTTAACCTTCATTAAGATTCATTGCAGCAACGTAATTGCGACAGAGCGCTTCGTTATCTGGGAGAGGAAGCGTTTACGGCTAATGCACACTAATACCTCATTGCAATATAATTAGTCAAATGCTTCAAATATCTTACACAAGTCAAAGTAGTTAGACAAAGCAGCGTAGCCAAGTCCTTTAAGTCAGTATTTGTGAAGCAGCTCAGTTCAAGCACGTGCCAACTTGCTGGGCACACAGCCCTTCGCTGAGTCAGCCAGGGGTCTTCGGGCAACGTCGAATGTTTCCGTATGCAACCAATCCGTATATTATGTTGTAATCTGCGTCAGCTATCAGCTTTCCCAACGAAGTATGCGTGGCAATATTGAGTGAGAAGGAATATTTAGAGGAAGAGTCTTCAGTAGGCTAGCTTATGTGTTGCCACACTTGACAAATCCTGCGGTAAGTCATGTCCCTCCAAGCCAGCTAGATCAGTGCTCTGCTCCGACTATAGTTGTAGCAAACTGGAAATGTGGCTGGTCCACTAACACACCCACATACACAAGCGCAGGGGATTAGGGCCGCCCATATTTCCGCCCCGACCCCGGGTTCGATCCCAGGCTCCGTCAGGGATTTTAAAACTGACGTGTGGGTTGGAACGGGGTGCACTCAGCCTCGTGAGGACAATTGAGTAGCTCTCTGAGAGTGAGACAGCGCCCCGATCACGAATACCGAGATTAACGGCCGAGGGGACCCGACGCGCTGATCACGCGTCACCCCAATATCTGCAGGCCAAATGGCTGGGCAGCGGTCGCTTGGTCGGCCTTAGCCCGTCATGGGCTGTATAGTGCCAGGGGTTGACTTTTTTTTGTCATCTATTGCACTCGGCCAATCAAATTCTAATGTTTTTAAATTTGTTATTATACCTAGGTATTGTAAAGTGATTTCAAATCCTTACATCATTACGAGACAAATGATATAATAGTACATTATGCAACGAGCCTATAATGGCAATAATTAAGACACGAGTATGTTTATAAAACGAGCGTAGGCGAGTGTCTTAATTACCATTATAGGCGAGTTGCATACGACTGTTTATGTTCGACGATTTTTATTCGTGTCAGAAGCAAACAAAATACTGGATTACACTAAAATTACATACATATTTACAAACAAACAAAAAAGAGAAGTAAACCATACAACACACAATGTCTTTTCAAACCACGGTCAACCAAAAATGTGCAACCTGTATAGCATTGGAAGTTGCTAGTAAAAGATCTTCTGCTGTACAAGTGGCAGGGCACAGCGGACAATTCAGTAGATGCTCCATGGTATGGGGCATACCGCAGTCGCAGTTGGTGGAGTCGACGGGGAAGTGCCATTTCTGCAAGTTATCCTTAGATCTTCCAACAGCAGAACGGAGACGATTAAGTGCCCTCCACACGATCCATTTCTGATCATGTCCAGGTGGGAGGCTTTCCGAAGGGTGATCCCATAGAGAGTTATTCCCAAGCCGAGAAGTCCACAATTGTTTTCTAGCTGTAGCTGGTGTAGTTAGCAAGACTGCAGTGGTGTTGAGGAAACTTCTCCTGGACTTCAACCTACGGGTGGCTGGTACATAACCGTACAACGGATGGGAAAACTGATTAACCTGTTTAGCTCTCTCTTCATTGGCTGCTACCTCACGACGTATATCCGGTGGTGCTATCCCTGCAAGCTGGTAAAGTTTTGCAAGAGGTGTAGGCTTCAAACAACCTGTAATAAGCCTACATGTTTCATTAAGCGCCTTGTTAACATTATTTGCATGGGTGGATTTGTACCACACTGGACATGCATATTCTGCAACACTGTAACATGTTGCAAGCGCCGTCGTTCTCAAGGTTGATGGTTGAGAGCCCCAGGTGCTACCAGTGATCTTACGTAGGATGTTATTCCTAGCTTCCACCTTTAGTCTGGTATTCCGGCAATGCTGTTTGTAGGTCAGAGTACGATCGAGGGTAACTCCCAGATATTTTGGATGAGGAGTGTTAACTAAGCGTGTTCCTTGCCAAGAGACGTTAAGTTCACGACGAGCCTGCTTGTGCTTCAGATGAAATGCACACAACTGAGTTTTTGATGGATTTGGACGAAGTTGATTATCATAGTAATAGACATCCAACTCAGTCAATGCTTGTGTTAAATGAGCTTCAACATCTTCGAAGGATTTCCCCTGACAAGCTAATGCTAGATCGTCGGCATAAAGAAAACTTCTAGTGTTCCTTGGAAGTGGTTGGTCGTTAGTGTAGACGTTAAACAACATTGGTGATAGAACACTACCTTGAGGTAAGCCATTTCTTTGACGTCTCCATCGACTGCGCTGTCCTTGGAATTCCACATAAAATCTCCTGTTTTGAAGGAAACTTTCAATAAGTTTTGTGAAACTGTAATCCTTCGTGATTCCATAAATCTTCTGTAACAAAGCACGATGATTGACAGTGTCATAGGCAGCGGTCAAATCGATAAAAGCTACTCCCGTGATATTCCGTGTTTCAAAGCCATCCTCAATGAATTGAGTGAGGTTAAGGATCTGGGATGTACAACTTTTCCCTGGTCTGAAGCCTGCTTGTTGTTGTATGAGAGCAGGCTCTACGACATGAACTAGGCGGTTCAGTAACATTCGTTCAAAGATTTTAAGCAGGTGACACAACAAGGATATTGGCCTGTAGTTTTGAGGTTCAGTTGACATTTTACCAGGTTTCAGAATCGGTATGACTCGTGATTTCCTCCAGGTTTTTGGGAAATTGCAGGATTTCAAACAGTTGTTGAAGAAAGCTAGGACCCATTCTCTTGCTCGTTCCCCAAAGTGTTTGATCTGCTCTAATCTGATATCATCTACTCCTGCTGCCTTGCCGATCTTACAACTATCAATGGCTGCCGTCAGTTCTGCCATGCAAAAAGGTTGCATAAGTTGACTAGTCTCGAGTTCTTCTGACCGAGCAATTTTATGATCTGACCTGCGTTCGACGATAATTATTATAACTATTTTATGTTCGAACATAAATATTCATAAATATCTGTCGAGATTTCGCCAGTTTTATGTACTGAACAGAGCGCATGAGACGCAGAAAATGCCATGTATTTGACCATGGCCTCATCGATTACCTTACTATGACACTAGGCCAGGCAGTGAAATTTAAATTAGAAGGCTGTGGAACTCAGCGCATCTAATTATCTAATTGGTCAAACAACTGTTTCTTGAGCTCTGATTGGTGGGAGAAACTGTTTCATAATGAAAAATAATGTTATAATGAACCTCATTATAGTACAGTTTTCTGACATATAATAGCCAGGGTTGAACATAAACAATATAAATTTACTTTTATTTTTCTGAAATTAATACAGGGATACAAGAAACACAAAATTCATGGACTGTATATTTTTTCTTTGTTTTGCGGTCCTTTAGAGTAGTTTATAATGTCTTCGGTGGCGTAGTCGGTAGCATGCTGAACTGCTATGCGCAAGATTGAGGGTTCAAACCTGACTGAAGTTGTCGGATTTGTAAGAGCGTTAAAATCCTGCAGTAACGCTTCCTTTAAAGGGGAAGTAAAGCCGGCGGGCCCATGCCATAGATTTATGGCATGAATAAAAAACCTATCGCTACAATTGGTAGAGTGTAGCCAAATTTGTAGGTTATATTTCGCTATAAACGCTCTATCAAGTTCCAACGTTCGCCACAAGGTGTCAGTGACATCTAGTAGCCAAATTTGGAACGACTTGAAATTGAACGGTACTTGTAGCTCATCCCATGGGTGTCCGCATAGAAACAGCTATAAGCTCTGGTGAGCCGAACATGTCCTCCGATACTCCTGGCTCTTAAGGACATACGCTAAATAAAAAGAGTAGTTTATAATTTGTTTGTTGACATTTTTCCTGTAATTATGTGTAGAATCGATAAATATCAGTTAAAAGGGACGTAAAACCAATAACATTATTATTATTATTATTGATAAATATCAAACATATTGAGATAAAATAAAAATTTAAAATTAAAATGTTAGCTAGATCGAAGTCCACTAGATAACTCATGCGAAGAAAATACGGGCGGTCCTAATCCCCTGCGCTTGTGTGTGTGCAGTTTGCGGGTATGTGAGTGAGCTTTGTATCCGTCTCCCAGCCGCATTCCAATTTTGCTAGAACTATTGTCGCTACCACTTACTTAGCCATTCTCCCTTTCGCTCGCCGCTGGAGCTGGCATACGACATATCGCATTCCGGTGCAAATGTGTAGCATCGCAGTATAATTAGCCCAGGCATTATATGCAAAAAACACGGCCAACCTAAAAAAATAATGTAAAGCAGAAATTTGGCATAGATGTTCCCTAGCACCCTAGAAACAAATCCTGAAAAGTCCCCATCTCTGCGGTGTCCGCGTCATAGTTTTTGGAGGATTCAAAAGGGCTTAAATGGGGCCTAAGTGCCAAAACAGCATGTTTGCTTCCTGCGTTCACAATATTGATCCAAATTTAGTTCTCGCGAGCTTTAGCAATTAATAAAAATGAACCAGTAGGATAACGAACTTATCAGGCCTAATTATTGCTATTTATGAAGGAAAAACCGACTAATTTAATATTTTGTGCACAATTTTTTACCGGTACACGAAAATTTGGTTAATTTGTCATTAGCAGGTCATTATTTTTAAACAACTGGTGATATTGACTAAAGACCCTGAATTAAAGTTATAAAGCATACTTTTAGCTTCACATTGGTACATTACCCATGTATATGCGAGAAACGGTTACCGAGTTACGGTCCCAAAGCATAACCGCTGTTGAAAAGGCACCTGATCGCGTTTCTAGGTGACAGCGCTCGGCCTGTCGGAGCAGCCCAACAATACTCGAAACAATTAATTCAGATTCTAAACAGTCTTGGATTTTCAGTAAATGTGGCGGAAGTCCACAGGTACGAAGTTTCAGCGCTTCGTGAAGAACGTCCAATCCCGAATGCTGGAGCGTTCACGCAGTTTTGCTTTGACAACGCTGACTATAACATAAGGACATTGGACGGGCGAAACACATTTCACTGCATGGGAGGCATCAAGTGAACAGGTCCAGGGCCTGACAGTGAAATATCTCCACTCCCACGTACACGAGAAGTTCCAAATGCTGGTGTGATTGCGGCGATGGGAAAGTTCAACATTTCGTGGTATCGGAAACCCTCTTCTCCTGGTTCAAAGGATGTCAAGATTAAGGAGTTAACTGTGGAAGCCCCAAACTCTGTGGCTATTGCGTCGATGATGGACTCCTTGTGGTTATCTGGATGGTGGTCAGGTATTAGTTTACCCGCTTCGTGGAACGGCTTTATGAAGACGTCACTGTCTGCTCATGCTCAACCAGCTTCCCAGACAACGACAGTTGATGCCCTGCCGGTCATTAACTTGGAACCGAGCTATCCATCAACTATATATTCCGCGTTGAAGTTTGCCGCAAGAGAGTGTACGGAACTGAAAGAAAGCACTTGTTTCGTAACCTTTGACCAGCCCCTATACGCGCAAGTTGCAGAGATAGTCGCATCGGACACTTCAGAGGAACTAAACAAGATGTTCAGTAAAGAACATATAGCCTACTTTCTCCTAAATGTATGGGTATATTTATAACTCTTTGTCCTCATCCCTAAAACAATCACCTCTACCACCATGTAGTGTTTGTTTTCTTTTATATTAATAATTAGCCAGTAAGTGTCAAAATCAATATTATATACTTTATGATGATTGAATAACAAAACTACTAACTTATTGTAATGCATTCACGTCCGTTAATCTCTATATTAAGCCAGCCTGCAAACTTAAGAATCTTTCTTTTGGGTACCTTCCCCTTTAAAAATCCGCGCCGATCACAGTAGGTTGGTGCTGCGACCTTGCAGTGAATTAATATTTATCTTGTACGCCTCTGGGTGTTCAACGAGCAGGCAGTTTAAAGTAGCCAGGAGGGAGGCGATCCAGCTGGCAGTGATTAAAGGTAATCGGAGCGCGATCGTGGCTAATAGTTGAACTACCAGTATTACAAAATTGCCATACTTCAGGAGGCCAGGTATTTACACAGCGATATGTTTGGAACAATATTACCCACATAACCCACAAGAGGACAGCACCGTACAGAGACATTAAGAAGGCTGTTGTTGATAACAACGTGTATCTCGTTCTTCTATTCTCCTTTTCCTAATGTCTTCTGTTTATGTGCAATGCTGGGACTGTGATTTTATTAATAAACGAGTGTATACATTAGCCTCCCCTTTGAGCTAAATGACATTTTATTCAGTGTCTGTGGAAAGAGCTTGTGCACATCATTTGTAAAAGAATTCAAGAAAAAAAAAGTTAACTGTAGCAGTATTCGATACCCAGTCAACTGCGTGACAGACTAACACGCTAGCCCAGAGCTAACCATATCCTTAACATCATAGCGATCTTAACTGATATATTAGATACAACCTGTTGGCAAATAATGACTTGAAATGAACTATTTCTTCACTGCAGTACATCTTCATTATAGATCATTTCATACAAAGTTTATATTATTGTATCAGTAGGGTATATCACATACAACATACTAAAATTACTGAAATATAAGACAGGCTCATGAGGACAGCTGCCATCTTGTCGTGTGGCAGATACGGCTCAGCTCTTTTAAGCCACTCATACAGAATAATATTATAATATTAAATTATAATAAATAACGGATAACGACCTTCAGGATAGCTTAAACCACCCTAGGCTTGATAATCTGAATTGGTGGGTCTTAAGCTATTGATTATAATGGTTGCATAATTCACACGGCCGCCATCCTGAAATGTCAAGGCCGATGACCTTGAAGTTTGGGTAAAAGACGCGTCGTATATAAAGATATGTTGTCACCAAATTTGGTAGAGATCGGATGATTAGTTTAGCCGTAATTTGAGTTTACGTTTTGAACGTTTGAGTGGCCGCCATTCAGTTTTGGTAAAGATGGCGGCGATATAAAGTATGACACTGAGGTGCCCTATGCTAGAGCTACCTCTGTACCAAATTTCGTTCAATTCGGTTTCACCGTGTTCGAATTGATAGGGGGGGACAGACATTCAGAGTACACACACACACACAGACTCACACACACACATACACACACACAGACAGACACACAATTTTTCGCCCTGTGTTGATCTCATAAGTCTACTTTCATTTTTTGCAAAAATCGAAAGTAGGCTAAAAACGTGGTTGTTCGTCTAGGCGGATTTCACCTTCTGATGTCGTTTCTTGGGGCAATCGGCTACGTGATGAATGGAAGCGGTTTGGAGGAGCTCTGGGCGGAAATATACGCTAAATCGTCAGTGACTCACATGATGTCTGGACACGCATATTCTAGGTAGGCTTGCAATTAGCTCGCTCTTAAAAATGATTACGTTATGCCTTCAATTTCAAATGTATCAATAACGCGAAACTGTGCATGTTCTAGGGCCCACAGAACGCATTTTCTGACAAAACAGGCTGTCGGGACAATGTTACTCAACATGAAAGACGGGCTGAAGGATGACAAGGACGAAATACAGGCGCTTTTTACTGCATTCCAAGAAGGCACCGCCAACGACTTGCTATCATATCCTTGCCTTCAACGTCTCAAAGAGTCGCTTCATGACACATTTTCTTCAATGAGCCAGAAATCTCGCACAGGAATGCTGTGGGTAGATTACATCAAACAGCAAGCCTGGAAAATATTGAAGGATTCCCCATCTTTACGCGAGGAAATGAAGGTATTCGTCTCTACGGCTCCAGATGAAAAGGCCATAATATCAGCTGGAGAGAAGTTCACCATAGCGCCAAATTGGAGTGCAAAAGCCTCGACGAACTTCGGGTAGTGAAATACAGCCAAAAAATTGCCAAACAACCGGTCACAGCATCATTTCTGCTGGCTTCACTTCCGCCGACTTCGGCGGTTTGCAAACAACATTCACTGCGGGTATATTTGCAAGTTCAGGAATGGTTAGGATTTTCTTTGGACCCGACCCAATGGGAATGGAAAATCCAACACTCAGCTTTAGTACCAGTGACAACTCATCTTCCAGCTGCTCCAGATCATCTCCTCGATTTGGTGTCCTGCAACTGCAAGATCTCTTGTGGCAGCCGGTGTGAGTGTGTACGTTCCGGTTTAGAATGCTCCTTAATGTGTGGACACTGCAGTGGAAAAGCTTGTGGCAACGTGACATTTGATGGCTCATACGATGAGGAGGACTATTGAGTCCGATGTAAGCTTTGTTTTGCAAGTGTTCTTTGTCTAAAGAAAGCTTTTTAAGCTTTGTTTTGTTATTATTTGCATTTTGCATATTATGAATGTACGTTTATCTGCTAACTACATTAAACTCGTTTTGTTCTATGCAAACTGTTTCTGCTAGTTTACCTGGATTCAAAGGAATACCATCCTAAAAGCTCTTGATCAAAGATACAAAATGGTTTCAGCAAAGGTGAATAGATGGAGCCCACCAGCGTAAATGGGCGTTCGTTCGGAAAGCGACTGCCACACTTGCACTTTTATATTTGTAACTGTATCTCTGCTGCTGTTTGTCGGATGAACATAGGCAATGTATCATTTTAAAACTACAAGAGTGCTTTACAACTTTTACTTGGGGTCTTTAGTCGCTATCAGCAGCTGTTTACACGATAAGTCTCGCGCTAATGACAAATTAGCTCAATTTTCGTGAGAAAAGTTGAGCTAAAAATGTTTGATTACTCATCTGTTTAAATGTATGGCAATAATTACGACCAATAAGAGCGTTATATTTAACGCAGTCCTTCTCTTATTACTACCAAAGCTCTTTAGAACTGATTTTGGATCAATATTTTGAACGCAGGAAGCCAAAATGCTGTTTTTCGCACTTAGGCCCCATTTATGCCCTTTGGAACTCTCCAAAAACTATGACGCGGACAACGCAGAGATAGGGACTTTTCAGGATTTGTTACTAGGGTACTAGGGAATATCTATGCTAAATTTCAGCTTTAAATTATTATTTTTTTAGGTTAAAACTTAATATGCCTGGGCTAAATGGCTTTCTTTGTTTGCATTGCGTTAAAATCAATAAGATCGGAACTTTGTTTTGATGGAAGAGGGAGGGGGTTTAAAATATTTTTTAGCCTACTTTTCACATTTTGTAAAAATGAGGAAAAAGTAGACTTATGAGATCGATCCGGGCAAATGTGTGTCTCTCTATCTGTCCTTCTGTCTGTCTGTCTGTCTGTCTGTCAGTCTGTGTGTGTGTGTGTCCCCCTCTATCAACTCCTAAACGGCTGCTGCAATCGAAACAAAATTCGGTATGAGCAAAGATCAATGCCTAAATATCTCAATGCCGTATTTGGAAATTATGTCAGTTATACCAACTGCTGAAAAATCGCAATTAAAATTTGAGCTCCATGTTGGATATCTTGAAAGGTATGCATGGGAGCAAATTCAAAATTGGCACTCGTATAGATAATAATATTGCAGTTTAATTTCCAGGTGGCCATACATGGCAATATTGCCAAAATTATTCCAAGCTTGCTGATAAGTTCAATTTTTAAATGCATATAACGTCTACACTATCAATTGGAATTCAACCAAATTTCGTATGTACTATGTGTACAAAAACAGATATGACTGAGGCTATTCATAAGAGCCACCAGGGCTGCCAACTGTTAATGAATGCTCTCAATTCCTTTTTATCCAAATACCAATATATCAGAGAGTATGCAAGCCGACAGCTTTAAACTATGCACACGTACAGTACCTGACATTCTGTATTAATTTGGATTAACTAATATACGTCAGTGCTACCGACATGATTCTAAGCCTGCTGGTAGGTCCAACTTTCAATTCATGTAACTTCTATGCTATCAATTGAATTTCAACCAAATTTCGTATGTGCTATGTTTACCATAACAGATATGACTATGCGTATTCTTAAGAGCAACCAGGGCTGCCAACTGTTAATAAATGGTGTTCTTAATAATTGTGTTACCCTAATATCAATATATCAGAAAGTTTGCAAGCCAATAGCTCTAAACTTCGATCACGTATAGTACCTGGCAATCTAGATTAATTTGGAGTAACTAATATACGTCAGTACATGATTCTAAGCCTGCTGATGGGTCCAATTTTAAAATGCATGTAACTTCTATACTAACTAATGGATTTCATTCAAAATTGTCACATCAATGGGTCATATTATTTCAGATTATTTCTGACCAACACATGCATGACAATGTTGCCAACATCATTTTACGCGTGCTGTTAGATCCAATGTCTAACTGCATGTAACGTCCATGCTATCCATTGGACTTCAACCAAATTTTGTATTCTGTACCTTAAGAGATGGAACTAAGAATATATTCAGTCACCAGGGCTGCCAACTGTACTGCTCTATTATGCTACATTATACCAGGTATGTATTTCGAGTCGCATCCGTAGCGTAGCGGTCAGGATGGTTAGCTGCAGCCCCGGAGGTCCTGGGTTCGATTCCCGGCACTGCCACGAAATTTGAAAAGTGGTATGAGAACTGGAACGGGGTCTACTCAGCCTCGGGTGGTCCATATGAGTAGAGGGGGTTCGATTCCCACCTCAGCCATCCTCGAAGTGGTTTTCCGTGTTTTCCCACTTCGTCATCGGGCAAATGCCGGGATGGTACCTACTATAAGGCCACGGCCGCCTCCTTCCCTCTTCCTCGCCTATACATCCCAATCTTCCACCCTTCCCATCCCTCATGAGCCCCTGTTCACTTTGCAGGTGAGGCCGCCTGGGCGAAGTGCTGATCACACCTCCCCAGTTGTATCCCTCCCGACCAGATGTTCAGGCTCCAGGACACTGCCCATAGAGGCGGTAGTGGTGAGTTCCCTCGCTGAGTCCGTGGGAACCACCAATCTAGAGGGTAAATTGACTAAATAAAAAAATAAAATAAAAGGTATTTCGAACTAATTATAAATTTCGACATTACCAACTTAATTTCGTCATTATTCTACATAGATCCATATAGATTGAGCATTGGCATGAATCTTAAATTTTAAGAAAAGTAAGCTCTTTAGTTCGTCACGAAACTTCTTGTTTTATATATTTTTTAAAAGAACAATTATTCTTGGTTGGTTCCTTAGTTTAGGGGCTGCCACAACGTGGTCATTTAGCCCCGTGTACTTTAGGTGTGTGCATGATCTGTCTGATAACCGGTGTTAATTGTAATGGCTGTATTAGTGTGTATTAACACTGTAATTCAGGTAAGAACTGCAGACGAAAATTTCAAGTAGTTCCCACGTTTGCTACCAAACGCTACCATCCATTACACCTAGCTTGCGTACTTGACTACTAGATGCCATCGCAGCCAGCACCTGGCGAAGAACGTTGGAACTAATATAGCGTCATCAATTCTAACCTACAACTTGTGGCTTCACACAAGTGTAGATAGTGGAAGGTTCTTTTTCATGCCATAAATCTATGACATAGGCCCCCCGAAGGAAGGCAACTGAGGGATTTTTAACACTCTTAAAAATACGACGACTTCGGCCGGGTTTGAACCCGCGACCTTGGGTATAGAAACTCAGGACGCTACCAACTACGCCACCGAAACCACATAACAATTATTCTTGTTTAACTGTAAAAGCAAAGATCAACGAATATACAGTTTGTTTCAATCATTGTGACATTTTCAATCGGTCAACACGAGTGTGCCCAATTAGATTGGGTGGGGAATTTTAATGAATTTCTTAGTGCCTGAAATAAATTGCTTGCATTATTTATACCCCGCGGTGGTGGGGTAGCGAACCTGCCTCGTACCTGGAGAACCCGGGTTTGATTCCCGACTCCGTCAGGGAGTTGAGAAACAGACGTGAGGGCTGGAACGGGGTGCACTCAGCCTTGTGAGGACAATTGAGTAGCTCTCTGACTGTGAGGCAGCGTGCCGGTCACGGTGACCAAGATTAACCTCCGAGGGGGACCCAACGCGCTGACCACGTATCACCCCAATATCTGCAGGCCAAATGGCTGGGCAGCGGTCGTTTGGTGGGTCTAGGTCCTTCAAGGGCTGTAGACTACTGCCGCTGGGTTTGATTTTTTAATATTATTTATACACTTAATAAAACACTTCTCACATGAATGTGAGGGCTGAATTGGATGACAAGGTTTGTTCATCTAGCACACATTACCAGATTCTGCTCATTTAGGCTTTATCTAGGTTCAATGGATATGTATATATCACTTATGTACAACAGTATTTACATTATGTACATTTACAGTACATTATGAGGTACCTCAACTGAATTATAAATACACACTACTACAAACACTAAAATATCACCTGTTATCCTACACCCAAGTGCATGGGGCTAAATGAAAACGATGTCCAGCCCCTCAAATGGAACAACAACAACAACAACATGAGAGCATGGGGAACAACTTCTAGGATGGTTGAGATGGGAATCCAACCTGCCTCTTTTCGGTTCTATCTCACGATGCTGAGTGCACCCCGTTGCAGCCCTCAGATCAGAATTACATTTGTTGGTTGAGCCAGGATATGAACCCGGACCTCCGCAATGACAGCCAAGAATGCTTGTTACTATGTTATAAAATTGGGGAGAAAATCATATTCGTGTAGCAACTGAATTTCACCGTAGCCTGGGATCTAGACACTGAGCCACTGCTCCTATCAACAAGAAGATCGAGTTCCCAGAATGTAGTTGAGAAGAGGCTATTAACCTTCCAGTTAAGGACGACTGGTAAATTATATTAACAGTAATACATCAGAACATGTGATTCGTTATTGGTGAAGTATTGCATCATAAATTCCTAATTTGATTCGTGAAATTTCCGCTATACTTCTCGTCTGATAATCGCTTCTGCTGCTGAAGTACGTGCTGTTAGAGAGAAATTAACACTTTTGATGAAGATAAAGGTCAAGCTGAGCGTGGCCACGACCTCGCTAATATCTCCACTGCACCATGACCATTCACTTCAGAGTTTCAATTTCCCGCTATAATCCAGACAAAATGTATTTAAAGTGGGGCGGAATGAAAGATGAGTGCAGCCTTGTTCTTCCAGCAACCTCATCTGTCTCTCCTTGAGCAAATTGAAGTTACCGAGCCTAATGGTTTGAGAAATTATTCTATTTGTTGCCGTTACCGTTGCTTCAATGTGGGCCTAGTGACATCTTGGCTATCAGTCCTGCGTACTTAAGCTTATGTGTATTCATTCATGCGTGCATCTTGTGGTGGTTGTTGTTTTAAGGGATGAACGATCGTGGTGCAAGAGAAGCACGATTGCTTCTTACCTACGAGGCATCGGGTCGATTCCTGGCTTCACTAAAAAATTGAGATCTGTTGTTGTTGGGGGACCACCTCATGGTGCTGTGGCTAGCATTGTCGGCTGTCACCCCCGAGGTACCAGGTTCGATCCCCGGCTCTGCCAAGAATTTAAAAGTCTTGGTATGGTCTGGTACGGGATCTCCCAGCCTCGTGATGCAAAATGGGAACCTCCCGGATGCTATGGCAGAAGGAGGAGTGTAAAGGAACTGGCCACCTTAGCACACGTAAACTCCGGCTCGGGATGCCTGGTTAGTGATCCCTTGACGAAGTCAAGGGCTCTAATTCAGGTCGCCTACGTCCCTGGAGGGGATATGGCACTCTTAATTTATTATGATGTTGGGGACTTACCAATACCATGGTCATGTCGTCAATGTAAAGGCTGTAAAAGTGTGGGTGTTTGTAATTTGAGCTGGGATTTGGGCAGGAGGCAGCCATGGCCTACAGTTAGGAAACATCCCGGCATTCGCCTGGAATGCAACTGGAAACAGCAAGTCACTTAGAGGACAGCTGAAATGAGTCGGGTATTCTTTTCCATTAAAGAAAGCTTTTCAGTCGGTCAATACAAATTGTGCTCAATTACATTAGGTGGGAAACGAGTATTTACATACCGTACAAACTATCACGCTTGTATGTAGTCTACAAATATCTACTTTTCGAACGCCACGCGATCATCCCCAGATCCCACACTCACTTAGGCTTAATTAGTGTACGAAGTTTATGAATTACTCTTAAACACAAATATATATACAATGTTTTTTATAATAAACTATGTTTTACCTAAAGTCAATATTAGTACATTGAAACCGTACTGGTTTCGGTCACATTATGACCTTCTTGAGCGTGGTAAAGGATAAGTAACTGTGTAGTACCACACAACTTAATAAAAAAAATCCCTGATAGAGGATACTAAAAATATTTTTGTACCAAAAGTTCTCTCTGCACAGATCTCTCTACCTGTCATATACACATCAAGCATCATTTTTATAACCTAACTTATTCAACATACATATTTTCACATACACGTAAGTGTTATAATTTTTAATATATCTTCTGTTCTGTTTTCATGCTTTTGTTTCTCAGTTTAATTTCTTCTTTTTAGATCTCTTCATTTTCACCGCAGTTCTTTCAAGACTTTTTTATGCTTTATTAACAAAATTATTGCAACACATGTTTTTTTTTATTTTACTCCGTAAACTTTTGTTACAAAAATGTTTATAATATCCTCTATTAGGGGGGAAAAATTATAAAATTGTATGGTACTACACAGTTAGATATCCTTTCATTTTATATCATTCCATACAATGTTTTTTTTACATAAGTTTGTAAAAACTTGAAAAGCTTTCTTTATTAAAATTAGACAACACTGAAAAATGGCTTCTATCACTTCAATTACTTTTTCTGTTGACTTTGAGGTGGCCCCTCCCCTCCTTTTCTTATGAGCTTACTTTCCATTTTTCCAAAAAAAAAGCAATTAGACTTTGAGATCTACACGGGCCAAATGTATGTGTGTGTATAGGTGTACCATATATCGCCCCCCACCCTATCAATTCAAACACGATGAAACTCAGTTGCATCAAATTTGGTACAGAGGTAGCACTAGCATAGGACACCTCAGTGTCATGTTTTATATCGTCGCCATCTTAACTAAATCAAAATGGCGGCCACCCAAATGTTAAAAGCTTAAATCAAGTTACGACAAAACTAATCATTGGATCTCCACTAAATTTAGGAAAAGTATACCTTCATGCGGGAAGCATCTGTTGAACTAACAACAAAGTGTCAGTTAATATTTTCAAGAAAGCGGCCGTGCGAATCATGCTAACATTTTGAACCATAAGTTATGATCCAGTTAATCGATGTTCACAGTATTTGGCATTCAGATAGTTTTATATAAGGTTTCTCTGTTACCAGCGTTATGACAATATGAGCGTGAATATTACACGCAACTGCCATCTTGAAATTCGATATTATAAAAATAAATAACTCTCAACACCTAAGAGCTACAGTAACGATAATTAGTGACAAGGTAGGACCGTATATGTGACTTTGTTTGGCCAAGGCAAAAGAACAGATCCTCCATGCATCCAAGATGGTGGCTGCGCAAAATGTTAGAACATTAAATTCGAAAAATCAGAATGAAATTGGTTAATTAAGACTAAGCTTGCCCAATGTCTCATCTTTTTGGTCTCTGTTTCTGGCTCCTAGAACGTCTCTTTTGTGTTAACAAACTATTTATAATAATAATAATAATAATAATAATAATAATAATAATAATTATTATTATTATTATTATTATTATTATGGTGTTTGAAGCCATTTCTCATGTTTGCCTTAGTAAACAAAATGTTGGTGCTTTTCAGTCGGTCAACACGATTGTACCCAAATGAGATGGGTTAATCCTTAATCCTGAAAGGAATTACATTTATTAATCTCAAGTATTATTTTCACGCTTAGGGAATAACCCATCTCATTTGGGTATATTCGTGTTGACCGACTGAAAAGCACCAAACTGTTGTCACTTATATTTTTTTATCGTTATTCTCAAATACGGAGCGCGCTTGAACTTATTTGGCAAAATGTTCCTTCTTCTTTTCTTCCCAATATCTCTTCATTCGTTCACTGTGTTCCTTTCTGCGTGCTTCTGCCCCGCCTGTATTTTTCCTTTTAGGTTTCTCTGCAAATGTATGTTTGTTTACTAGGCTTCTAAATTTTACACTATCTGGAATGGTTTTCTCAGCAATACCCATTTCTTGTGGATCTTCATGTATTTCTGTTAACCAATTGTTGAAAACTATTTATTATTATTATTACTATTATTATTATTATAATGATTATTATTATTATTATTTGAATTTAGCATCCCTTTTCAACTATCAGCTTTTGGATACGACGAGAAACCAGAATTTTGCCCTGAAGGGTATATTTAGCGTGCTTGTGAATCTACTGATAAAGCACCCTGAAATGTGAGCTGACTGATCCCACACACCACGGCACAGTAGGCAAGAACGTTACCCGCCTCGCAATACGTTATATTTCAGAGTGTTAGAAAGTGTGTAGTTCTGTAAGTACAAATGGGATAAACTTTATGCTCTACAATACTTAAACCTCTACTCTCAACCCAGCCGCTCATTTCATAAACTCGCAACAGTACAATACACGACCTAATAGGCTATCTGAAAGCCTCCATGGTCATGAAAATCCAATTCTTGGTAATAATATTGTTGATAGATTCATACCGTGACTCAGGCATTATGCAATGAGTTCCCGAAGAAGCTCCGGACCACGCTTTGAGGCGGGGTCAGGTCAGGTCGCTATCCAGTAGGTCGACCCCACCCAAAATGGGTGAGTCATGAACAATATCCATCTTCTCATTACCGGAAGATTCATTCACAAGAATGTGGAGCGAAGAAAGTAAAAGTCTTATGACTTAATACTTCATCGTCTGACATTTACCTTGTTATATATGACGCTATGTTTGGCACGCTCATTGGCACGCAAACCAATCAATATTCGTCTGCACTCTCAACTACGTTGTAAAGATTCTTAGAAAAGATGGTAGTAGATGCTACCTGTGCCTTATCACGCAACATGAAATATGAGAGACATACTGTGCTGTAGAATGCCTTTGGAGGTGGTTGTTGATGGATGGATAGATAGGACAGCAGATAGATAGATAATTCGGAAATTGGTTGGTTCTTAAGTTTAGGGGCTGCGACAACGCGGTCATGTAGCCCCGTGTACTTTGGGTATGTGTAGAATCTGTCTGATAACCGGTGTTAATTGTGATGACTGTATTAGTGTGTGTTATCTGTTTTTTAATTCAAGTAAGGACTGCAGACTTTTGAGTTTTACAAATAGTTCCTACTTTTGTCGCCAAACGCCACCGTCAACGACTACTAGTTCAGAACTTAGCTACCAGACGCCACCGCAGTCGGCTCTTGGCAACGAACGTAGCAACGTAAGAGCGTTGTTTACATTCTTAACCTATACCATTTAGCTTCACACAGGTGTAATTGGTGGAGGGTTCTTTAACATGCCATAAATCTATGACATGGGACCGCCGGATTTACTTCCCCTCCGAAGGAAAACATACTGAGGGATTTTGAGCGCTCTTAAAAAATCCGACGACTTCGGCCGGATTTGAACCCGCGATCTTGGGCATAGAAGCTCAGCATGCTACCAACTATGCCACCGAAGCCGCCAATTCGCAAATTGGGGCATAGTCTTCGGTGGCGAATTGAGTAAAATTCAAAATGCCAGCCCCATGGTGTTGGGGTAGCGCGCCTGCCTCTCACCTGGAGGCCCCGGGTTCAATTCCCGGCTCCGTAAGGGATTTTAGAAACTGACGTGAGGGCTGGAACGGGGTGCACTCAGCCTCTTGAGAAAAATTGAGTAGCTTTCTGACAGTGAGGCAGTGCCCCAATCACGAAAGCTAAGATTAACGGCCAAGGGGACCCGATGCGCTGACCACGATTCACCCCTATATCTGCATGCCAAATCCTGGGCAGCGGTTGCTTGGTAGGCCTAGGACCCCACGGACTGTAGTGCCAGGGGATATTATTTACGCAATTCAGAATAAGTAATCTGACCAAAACTGAAGAATGTATTACATTTGTGTAAATAATGAATACCGTATTATTATTTTTAATTTAATTTTTTAATTTATTTTTTACGAGGGAAGTGGAAAATCTTACATAAGACACTTGAGAAGGTTCCGCACTCCTCAAGCGTGTGGGATTCATACCCACTAAAAGCCACGCCCTTCTATCCCTTTGACGAAATCCATTCCGGGATCACTTCCGTATTGCCTCAGGATGGTATCGTTTTCTATGCTTCTCGGATACCACCTTACTTCTCTACTCATACGCAATCCGCAGATCACATCCTTACTCCCTTAAATCCTGCAAGTCTCCCTCTTTCTTCTTATGACGGTGAAGCACTTGGACAAAGAAAGTGATCTTGTCCCAGCTGTACTGGTTCCTTAGCATAATTTCGATGATGTTGTCTGGAGTTATTGAACCAACGTCGGTTTCAAGTTGTGGTCTTTCCGCCGTACAACGAACGCAGACGAAGAACGTACTATGATATACATCGTCTGGATTATTTTCGTAGTAAATGCATAAAGAACTCCTTACTTTGGTCATCCTATAGAGGTAACTCCGAAAGTAGCCATGGTCAGTCTACTCTTTTTTTATTTTTATTTTTACGAGGGACTGGGTGAAGAATCTTCATGTCTAATGAAGATTAGACTTGTGAAGGGTCCGCACTCCACAGTAGTGTGGGATTCTTACCCACTAAAAACCACATCCCTTTTCCCAGGATGCGTTCATCATCCCGGAACAGGGTGATGTCGTGCTTACTCAGCCTTTCATACTTCTTCTTTCTTCATTTCTTCTTAAGGGCGTTCGTACGCTTCCAGATCCCGCTTTTTCTGGCGAAGGACATCCTCCACATACACTGCTACCTGATCCCATGATTGCTGGTTTCGTAACATGACAGAAATAATATTATCTCATCGGTGTCGTCACAATATATGCATGTTGCACCACTCACTCCGCCTACTCCATGCAGGAATTTCCGGAAATATCCGTGTCCTGTTAGAAGTTGTGTGAGGTAATAATTGACCTCACCATGGACTTTTTCGACCCAGGTATCCAGGCATGGTATCAGTCGCTTGGTCTATTGACCACGAGGGTCACTTTCCCAAGTGAGTTGCCATCGCCTCATCCGTTGATTAAAGGATCGCTTCTTTGCACATTTCTTTCCCAGCTCTCCTTGGGTACGCCAGATTTCTTGTCGCTCCAATGCAAGTAGATCTACTGGGGCTATTGCTGCCACCGTGAGGATTCCAGGTTCTGAAACCGTGCGGTATGCACATGCAATAGATAAAGCTGCTCTCCGTTGTACAGCAGCTCTCCTTCTCCACTACCATGCAAATCTCAAGGATTCGGCCCTAACTTCAGAGGCATACAGGAGCACTGACTGAACCGTCGTCATGAGGAGGCGTCTTTTACTTGATTTCGGGCCTTTAATGTTGGCCATCAGCCTACTAAGTGCTGTCATACCAGTCAACATAATAATTATAATAATAATGATAATAATAATAATAATAATAATAATAACAATAAAAAGTCCATCTCTAGGAATGCAAAGTTAAGACACTATCAAACTGTGATTAGACCGAAAGCACTGTATGCAGCGGAATGCCTAACAAACCGCGCAGCTGGCCCGATCAAGAGACTTGAAGTTAAGGAAAGAAACATAATTTGGAAAATTATTTGTCCTAAGTTCAAAGATGGAGGTTACAAGCACTGGAGTGATTCAGAAATATACTCCCACACTGAAGAGATCTCAAGTGTAATCCGGAAACGGAGAATAACATTATATGCCCAACTCCTCAGAATGCCAGTCAGTAGATTCTTCAACCGTCTATTATCATATTTCCGAGATTTAAAGATGATGCCTCTTTGGCTGGTTGAAGTGGATAAAGACCTGTTGAAGTTTGAAATTTCTAAATCAGATATCATGCTCAGAAGCCCATTGAGACGAAAACTCCGCCAGGTTCATCAAGATGAAGTAAAAGTCAGCAAGAGATATTTTCACTCGGATGAATGGAAGATATCCCATTCCGAAAGGATCAAGGCGTGGTGGACTAACGAGAAGAAAACCAATTGATATCTCGCGGTCCCTAGTGGCCACAACGATAAAAGGAAAGTAAGTAATGATAAAAGAGGTTTAAATTATCGGAACCCTGTATAATTTAAGTTAGAAAATATTTCAATTAGGGGCTTGCAACATCATGGTCGTCTACCCCATGTGTGTGTCTATTTGTGTAAAGATTTAGTGTAATAACCACTGTTATTGTTGTGTCAGTGCCCAACTCGTTACGTACCGTAGTGGCAAGCATTCTTGACTGTCACCGTGGAGGCCCGGGTTCGATTCCCGGCTCTGCCAAGATATTCTGATCTGAGGGCTGGAACGGGGTACACTCAGCCTCGTGAGACAAAACTGAGAAGAGGTGGGTTCGATTCTTACCTCAGCCATCCTGAAAGTGGTTTTCCGTAGTTTCCCATTTCAACCCCAGGCAAATACAGGGATGGCACTTAACTTACAAATACACAACTTAGTACAGACATCACAGTGACACAGGTTATCAGACAACTTATACACACACCCAACTACATTGGCCTATATGACCACACATCGCAAAACCTTTAAAGAATCAACAACTGTTGTGTCAGTAGTGTACAGTATGTGTGACTGTAAGTTAGATCATCACTAAAAACTCCATCAAGGAACTCAATGTTTATTATAAATGCATTCCTGTGGACATTGACACAGGATGATCTAGAGAATAATTTACCAGTCCAATCTAAATAATACAACCAACAAGTGCATATAGATATGGGTGTCATAACCACACCATGCATTGTAATGCCTCTAAGAACAGCTGATTCTCTATATACAACGAAAATAAGTCAGCAAATAATGTTGTGACTTTGGCAGATATCGAAGGTAGAAATCTCAATTCCCTATATCAATGTTTCCAATTTCACCACACTCCATCATATTTCCAGTTTAGAAACATCTTCTAGCGCTTTGCTTGAAGCATTTTGTTTTATGTGGAACTTATTTTAATTAAATACTTGTAATTATATCCAATTTATTTTATTTTACTAATGATAAACTCTTAATGTTGAAAACGCTGAATAATATATCATTGAATATCTTTTTTTAATTTTTTTTTTCGTATGGCCTCGGTGGCCGGGTGCAAGCTTTGTAATTTGACACCCAGAGGGTAGCTTGCATGTCGAATTTTTGTTGTTCCTTGAATCACTGTGAAAGTCAAGGAGGATAGATAATAGATATCTAAGCTCCTTGAACACTATAGCGCTTTCTAGTAGAGAAATGAGGAACTTTGTGTTGGCGGAAACTCCCGAGATTAATTTCGCCATTATGAACTCGGTCTACTGAATTCAAGTGGGTTCTTTGACATGCCAACAACGTATGACAAGCGTATCGTATTTTTGCCGCCTTTCAAAAATCACTTACCACGGCCAGGGGCGAACCTGCAATCTTGGGGTTAGTAGACCGACACGCTATCCACTCACCCACCGTGGCAAGCTATTGAATATCTGAACATGTTCGTTTAAATAATATTACACTTAAACATAACATTAATAGTATCGATAAGTAGGCCTATCGATTAAATAATGCAAATAATTACCAATAGTCAATACGGATCTACCTCTAGCAAACCAGCATTGTAAACACACACGTATTTTATAATACACCTTGTAAAATATAAATGTGTTTAAAAGCATTCCGTAAACACTATTATTTCCTATATTAAAGTTAAGTGTAAGGGAGGGCCATGTGCCCTAACTTAGTCACTACTAAAAAAGACATTAAATAATAAAATCTCTATAATCAAAAATGAATGTTGCTGTGCGTGATAGTCTGTATATATGTATGTATGTATGTATATATGTATGTCCCATATGCGACTGCGATGAAACTTTGGTCAGTTGTTGTGCACGCTCCTACGAATGTTTCCGGATTAGTAAATCCATTTTACAATAGTTGAGATCCAGTTAACGGAAAAGTAAAAAGGATATTGGGTATCCAAAAGCACTTCAACAAAGAAAATTACAACGCCAACACTTTCTTTGATGGGCATTGCAACGCATGCCGGGTACAGCTAGTAATAAATAAATAATACATTCTGTTACACTGTGCATAAGGCCCACGACTCATCGCCTAAGTTAATCAGTGGCCCTACATGTGGGCGTTCTGGATATAATTAATCGATAAAGAATATTTCCAACACTACGGTATAGCCTACTGAAGTAAAAATTGAAAAAGTACAGGATTCTAGTTATGCCAGTATGTGGACTAAAAGAGCGCCTATCTCTAAGTAACCATTGTGTAATTCAGTGTGGTGGAATGAAAGAAACGATGGAATTACCAAGTTTAATCTGGATATCCAGGATGTAGGATTCAGCCTGAGACAAGGAAATAAACGAGATAGTGCATCTATGGTGCATTGTTACAAAATTCAGGAGTTCCCTGTGAATGTTGGATGAGATAATCTATTACTATCGCCCCCACACTGCACAGTGATTAGATGTGTCGCCTATATAATTGACCACGAAGCTATTGTGTTAATGTGGATGAGGAGAGAAAGTGAGATCCAGATCTCGTTCCTTTTCCCTTGACTCACGAGGAATCTTCCCGAGAGCATTACACAGACGAGTTTCTCAGGGACCAAGTCTCGCAAGTGAATCAGGTGATGCTGAAAGGTCACATGGTGGTCATACCGGCTTTCGCCCCACTAAATCACCCACATGAATTTCATTGTGTTTCAACCAGTGGTGTAGTGGGGAATTAAACGGAGCCGAGGTGCTCAATCACAGTAGCCCCTTCTCCCGCAAATGACGTGTTGTTGTTGTTGTTATTTTTTCATTTAGGCGCTTCCACATTGTGGCTATCAGTCCCATGGACTAGTATGTGAGTGTGAGAATATGTAGAATTTGTCTGGTTAAGCTTTGTTATTGTTATGTCCGTAGAGAGGTGTGTATTTAATTGTAATTGGGCACCTTCTGTACTCTCCTGGTACATATTGAGATTCCAGATCAAATGTCAAGGGTTCGATTCCCGATTCAGTTCATTTAATTCCGGTCTGGGGCTTGGAACGGGGTGCACAGCCTCATAAGTCAAAACTTAGAAGAGATGGATTCGATTCAATTCTCAACCATCCTAATAGCTGGTTTTCGTGGTTTCCCCGTATCAACTACAGGGAAATTCCGGAATGGTTCCTAACATTCAGCCAAGAGCGACTACTTCCAAATCCTAGCCTCAAAATGCACACAGTAGGCTACTACAGCTAACAGAATGACACGGGTTATCAGATAGATTCAAAACACAAGTACGTTTATGGGAACGATGCTGCAATGCCCCTAAATTAATGTAATTGTAATTCAGAGTACGATTGGGAAGGAGGTGGCCATGGCAATATATTCGAAACCATCCTCAAATTTCCTGGAGTAGAAAGTGTGAAACAACGGGTGATCACTTCCACGATGGCCGAGTTTTACGTCATGAGTCTGACGGTTCCCTGATCCAACTCTCTGACCGAATTAAATATCTTGGCATAGCCAGGAATCGAACCCAGATCTCAGGGTTGACAGCCAATAATGCCAGCCACTACACAACGTGTGATTACCATACATGAGGTGTTTAAAATGTTACTTTACAGATTTTCGATGACTACAATCCGAAGAATATGACTTCCTCCAGTCAAATTGAGTATTGATCAAAAAGAATTCACTTCGAGAGCTACAAATAAGAACAGGAAACTCATTGTTGAAGTTAGAAACGTCCAGGAATAATACCCAAACCTGGTATTTCATTTAAATTTTCACCCTTTAAAAAGGATCACATTATTTAAGCGATGGGTTTGAAATACGTCCCTTAAAATAATCCAGTATTTTTAAACAGAGTAATATTAGACAGCCTATAAACAAACCCAGTGTCACTACAGCCCATTAAGGACCCTGGCCTACCAAGCAACCGCTGCCTATATATTAGGCCTAGAGAATGCTTGGTGACGCATGGTCAGCAAGCTGGATCCCTCGGCCATTAATCTTAGCTTCCGTGACCGGGGCGCTGTCTCATAATCAGAGAAGTACTCAGTCGTCCTCCAGCCCTGACGTCAGTTTCTAAAAGCGTTTCCCTTGGAATTTACCCCACTGACTGTCGGGATGATACTTTATGTTAAGTCCCGAGGCACCTGCCCTAAATCCTTACGCTAATAATTACAGTTATAAACTGCTCAACAAAAGTGTGCAATATCATAGGTTTTACTACAATGACTTCTAATACACACATCAAAAAAAGTTTTGCATCACCTCGGTTCCCAGATCTCCGGCATATAGACGTTGACTGTGTATATTGTATCCAAGATACAGTCCCTTTGACTGTTCATAGATGTCACTAAAACTGCTCAAAGATGTAAACAACCATGCATGAGCAGGGCCTATTAGACGGAGGGGGTACGACAGCCGATCAGTTCCAGTCATTCCACCAGGACGAAGGTACGCTGCTCATGTTGTCTGTAGTTCTACCATGCCTAGAAGGTCAATACCGCAGTTCGATCGCGTCCGCATTGTTACTTTGTGTCAAGAAGGGCTCTCAACAAGGGAAGTTTCCAGGCGTCTCAGAGTGAACCAAAGCGATGTTGTTCGGACATGGAGGAGGTACAGAGATACAGGAACTGTCGATGACAGGCCTCGCTCAGGCCGCCCAAGGGCTACTACTGTAGTGGATGACCGCTACTTACGGATTGCCGCTCGGAGGAACCCTGACAGCAATGCCACCATGTTGAATAATGCGTTTCGTTCAGCCACAGGACGTCGTGTTTCAACTCAAACTGTGCGCAATAGGCTGCATGATGCGCAACTTCACTCCCGACGTCCATGGCGAGGTCCAGCTTTGCAACCCCGACACCATGCAGCGCGGTACAGATGGGCCCAACAACATGCTGAATGGACCCCACGGAATTGGCATCACGTTCTCTTCACCGATGAGTGTCGCATATGCCTTCAACCAGACAATCGTCGGAGACGTGTTTGGAGGCACCCTGGTCAGGCTGAACGTCTTAGACACACTGTCCAGCGAGTGCAGCAAGGTGGTGGTTCCCTGATGTTTTGGGGTGGCATTATGTGGGGCCGACGTACGCCACTGGTGGTCATGGAAGGCTCCGAAACGGCTTTACGATACCTGAATGACATCCTCCGACCCATAGTGCAACCATATCGGCAGAATATTGGAGAGGCATTTGTCTTCATGGACGACAATTCTCGACCTCATCGTGCACATCTTGTGAATGCGTTCCTTCAAGATAACGACATCGCTCGACTACAGTGGCCAGCATGTTCGCCAGACATGAACCCTATCGAACATGCCTGGGATATGTTGAAAAGGGCTGTTTATGGACGTCTTGACCCACCAACCACTCTGAGAGATTTACGCCGAATTGTCGTTGAGGAGTGAGACAATTTGGACCAACAGTGTCTTGATGAACTTGTGGATAGTATGCCACGGCGAATACAGGCATGCATCAATGCAAGAGGACGTGCTACTGGGTATTAGAGGTAGTGGTGTGTACTGCAATCTGGACCACAAATGCTGAAAGTCTAGCTGTATGATGGTACAACATGCAATGTGTGGGTCTCATGAGCAATAAAACGAGCTGAAATGTTGTTTGTGTTGATCTCTATTCCCTTTGTATTTAACGGTTCCGGAACTCTTGGAACCGAGGTGATGCAAAACTTTTTTTGATGTGTGTAGTTGGTTGGTTCCTCAGTTTAGGTGCTGCGACAACGTGGTCATGAAGCCCCGTGTACTTTGGGTGTGTGTAGAATCTGTCTGATAACCGGTGTTAATTGTGATGGCTGTATTAGAGTGTGTTATCTGTTTTTAATTAAAGTAAGAATTGCATTCATTCGATTTTCAAGTAGTTCCATTTTTTGCTACCAAACGCCACCGTCAACGACCAACTAGTTCTGCACTTTGCTACTAGATGCCACCGCAGTTGGCTCCTGGCAACGAGCGTTGGAACCTAAGAAAGTTAGTCAAAAATAATCTGTAATTTAGCTTCACAGAGGTGTAATTATTGGAAGGTTCTTTATCATGCCATACATCTATGACATGGGACCGCTGGCTTTAATTCCCTTCCGAAGGAAGGCATACTGAGGGATGTTTAACGCTCTTAAAAAATCCGACGACATTGCCGGGTTTGAACCCGCGACCCTGGCCGTAGAAGCTCAGCATACTACCAACTACGCCACCGAAGCTACCGACTTCTTATAGTAGGCTAAGCCCATTGAGGTTTATACAATAACTTAACAAACTAAACATCAGCCCCTCTGAAAACAATAACAATGAAACGGTACAGAAACAAAGTGAACTCGCTTCTAAGTGTCCCTTTTGAACACAGAAACAAATTCAAATCTGTATCTCATGATGATCAGTATCTAGTCCTCCCCACACACGGAGGAGGCGTGCTCTGAATGAGACCATCAAGTTTATCTCGGTGTAAGATGTCCCACTCCTCTATGGCACCGTCAGCATACAATTGATGATGGTAGTCCAAACTTTTGTTGAGCAGTGCACTCGTACAGTCACTACAGAAACACAGATTTAGGCCTATTAGACAAATTCAATTCACACCCTGACCAAGATATCTCTACCCCCTAAATGAACTACCACAAATAAACTGTAATGTCCCACTCCACTACAAACTTTCTCTTGCACGGGGGCCACAACTAGTGGAACGAGAATTGGTGAATACAAAGACCGAGTTTAGTCCGTTCTTACACATACTTAAATGTCGTAGGCGCTTCTCTTTGACTTTTCGTGTCGATCGCTCGTTGTCAATTCCTGTTCTTTTTCATCGCGACTGACCTTGCCTGTCGTAAGATATAAATAACAGGGTGATACAAAAGAAGAGGGTAGTGCTACAACACCTTGGCCGATGGAGGGTTTCCTGTATCCAATATTACAGCCTGAAAGGTGGAAGAGGATCGAACCTTGGTTCTTTAAATTAGAAATGTTGCACCTCAACTTACCCTTCATACAATAATACCATTTTAGGAGCGTTAAAAATCCCTCAGTATGCCTTCCTTTGGAGGGGAAGTATAGCCGGCGGTCCCATGTCATAGATTTGTGGCATGAAAAAGAACCTTCCACTAATTACACCGGTATGAAGCTAAATTATAGGTTATATTTGACTAACGCTCTTAGACACCAACGCTCGTCGACTTTGGTGGCATCTAGTAACAAAGTTCATAACTAGTTGGTCGTTGACGGTGGCGTTTGTTAGCAAAAGATGGAACTACTTGAAAATCAAATGTTTGCATTCCTTACTTGAATTAAAAACAGACAACACACATTAATACAGCCATCACAATTAACACCGGTTATCAGACAGATTCTACACACACCCAAAGAACACGGTGCTACATGACCGCGTTGTCGCAGCACCTAAACTGAGGAACCAACCAACCATCAATAGTACGATCTCAACTTTTTTAAATATGTTGCAGATAGGTGACCCAAGACGAATTTTCGATTGGAGTATGGACAAGGAAATTAGTGTAAGGAGAGAGTTATAAATATTCCAATAATACTGAATTAATAATAGTAATTATAATATGTAGATTAAGACTTTGACAGCCCGGATTACTATTCAAATAATTCATGGTTTTTGGGCTAATGCCGTGTGAAAATGAAATTAAATACCACCAGACGTTTCGAAGGAACCCTGCCCCCTTTTTCAATGGAATTAAACAATGTTGCCAAAGAAAGTATATCAATGAGATTACAAAGAAAACTAGATAAATTCCTCTGTTCTGGTAAGACAGAGGTCCGCGTGACGTAGAGGCGATCTCTTTAGCAAGTGCACCTGAAACTCACCAGACATATGAGTGTATTATAAAGATTGGTCTCAAGGTGGAATCGCGTGACGTGGGTTAAGCGATGTGACGAATTCCCCAAGTCGTGGTCTAAGCATTATAGCGTAACCAGAATGAAACGACTGCGTCCCAATGTTTATACTTCAAACTGACAATCAGTGTGCGAAAATTGTTAAAGGTTTTCTTCTTGAGGAGTTCTTGAAAATTATAGAGCTACGTTCCTCATTGTTGATTAGTCCTTCTCTCAGGAGCTCCCAGCTAGTGAGTACCCTTGAGTTCAAATTACATTTAGAGATTTATTCCACCCATTTATTTCATCCAATCTCTTCGGTATGTCATGTTCCGACATCGCAATCTGCAATGCATTTTATAAATATCGCCTTTTGTAGCCTGCCTCTTTTAAAATAACTTCACTCATAAAAGTAGAAAGTAGTGTATTATGAATTCATTGTGTGCAAGTGATCATATTATAAAACTAAAATAATGAACGGGGCAATCATATGAAATGTTAGTTGCGTAAAATACTTACAAAATGTATTTTTGATACAATATTCAAAATACAATAACTGAATCCTTGTAAATACAAAATTGTTTTTAAAATACATCTAAAAATACCTAATAGTTCCAGCGAAAGAGATTTCCATTCCAATAAGAATTTTCAAATCAATGGTTTGCAAGCATAGTTTACTGAAAGTCTTCAGTATTTTCAATTTTATTTTAAAATACAATTTTGTATTTTCATGCATTCAGCTATTGTATTTTGAATCCTGTATCGAGAATACGTTTTGTGAGTATTTTGCCCAACTCTGCTCTCTTATTACTCAGAAACCAAGGTCAAGCAGAAAGGAACACAATAGGTATTTCAGTAACGTTTTAGTGTAGACCTATCTACAACAATACTCAGTCACCATTCTGTGTTTGGTGCTTGTTAGGATCATGTGTTTCTGTAATGAGTTTCATCTGAATTTGAATCCATGATTAAAGGTCTGAGTGAAGTCAGCTTTCTTCCATCACTCCAGTATGTGCATCTACATTTGCATTGCTACTTGGAAGGCACAACAGAAAATTAAGTCGTAATACTCGTCCAATAATGGAACGATCGATTTGATATCAAACCAGGACATGTAAGCGTCCAAAGAATGGTTTACAGGTCACTGGGACAGCAAACCGAAAACTGGGTCTCCGCCGTACCTTTAAAGTTTCTTAGAAGATTATCCTTGTTTTTAGTATTTAATAAATTTATTCGTCTTTTCTTCTTCATCATCATCTTATCCCGCTTCGAACGGGATCGATGTTTCCGTCCATTCCTTTCCACTTTTTCCTGTCCCACACATCATCTTCCTCTAACTTTTTCTCCTTCAGGTCTTCTCGGATATTGTCAGTCCATCCTCTTCTGGACCTGCCCCTATTTCTCGTTCCATCTACAACCAGATCCATTACTCTCCTCCCTACATAGCACTCGTCCCTTAGCAAAATATGCCCATACCGCAACAGTATTTTCAACTAGATTTTTTTATGCTTCTGTCTCTTCAACAGATCCTCTGATTTTCTCATTTTTGATGCGGTCCTTCCTAGTGACACCGCTCATCCAACTAAGCATCTTCATCTCCATCACATCCAGTTTATTACATTGTGACTTTGTTGTAGCCCACATCTCTGTTCCGTATAACAGGTCTGGCCTTACTACTGTCTTGTAGGCTTTTCTTTTCACTTCTATGTTGAGTCTCTTGTCACACACAATTCCAGAAATCCTTTTCCAGTATTTAAGTTCGACGATGTGGAAATGTAAATATTATATGTCAGAAAACTGTATCATAATGAGGGTCATTATAGTACTATTCTTCATTATGAAACAGTTTCTCCAGCCAATCAGAGCTCATTCATTGACCAATTAGGTAAGGATAGCTTCGCGCATGCGCTCAAAATCCAACATGTCGGACATGAATTACATGATTTGAAAGTTCAAAATGGATATCGGATCAATCATTGTAGTTACAATCCCATACACAAAGACAAAATCAGCAAGGTAACAAGAAAATACTATGACATATGCAAGAAATTTATGAATCTACGTACAGAAGTTGGCAACTCAGCATCCTTCTACATAAATTACCGACATGGAAGGTGCCCCGTCCCATATGTTCGCGTAAATAAACTGGCGAATATGAGACAAGAAATAGCACTATACCTTAATATCCCCAACTCCTATTTCTACACAGCGCATTGCTTTAAAACGACTTCGGTGACAATATTAGTGAATGCTAGTTCTGATCGGCTCTAGACATCATGCAGGCTGTAAACAATAGCATTGCCAAGCAAAGTAAATGGTCTCTGCTTTCGAAATTCTTTGACCCTCGCATGTGCTCTGTTCAGTCAGCAAACCACCCAGCGCGCTCTGTTCATTAACTGAAGTTACTGAATCCCACAGATATTTATGAATATTTATGTTAAAACATATAATAAAGTTATAATTATCGTCAAACATAAACAGTCGTATGCAACTCGCCTATAATGGTAATTAAGACACTCGTATGTAAATTATAAAACTCGCTTCGCTCGTTTTATAAACATACTCGTGTCTTAATTATTGCCATTATAGGCTCGTTGCATAATGTACTATAAATAAACTACAGTATATACTGTGAATTATTATTTCGTGGAATGGTAAGCCCAATTCAATCATTATCGCTTGAACCAATGTGTAACTAACCAACGATTGTAAAGTGCCTTCTGTGGCACTGGGGTACGCACTGAAACTTCGCATCCACAGGCACTGGGGTATATTCCCGGCTCTGTCAAGAAATGTTATTCCTGGTCTGAGGGTTGAAACGGTTACACTCAGCCTCCTGAGGCAATTAGGAACTATCCTGGAAGTAGTTTTCCGTGCTGGATGGTTCCTTAGTTAAAGCCACGAGATCTTAATTGGAGAATCTTGAGCTGTTTACAGGAGATAGGTTTGACCAAATAAATCGTGCATAGCATGCTCAGAGTAACAATATTAACGTTATGTAGATCTGCATGGAAAGGAATTGGAATTCCGGTGAATTCTATCCCAAAGGTGCTTGTCACGGTGGATGAGTGGTTATCGTGTCGGACTGGTAATTCCGAACTTGCAGGTTCGCTCCTGGCCGTTGTAAGTGAATTTTTTTGAAAGGCAAAAAAATTCACGATACGCATGTCGTACGATTTTGGCATGTTAAAGGAGCCATTTAAATTCAGTAGGCCGTGTTCTTAATGGCAAAATTAATCTCGGGATTTTCCGCCAACACAAAGTTCCTCATTTCTCTACTAGAAAGCGCTATAATGTCAAGGAGCTTAGATATCTAACCTCCTTGACTTTCATAGCGCTTCAAGGAGCCATACAATTCGACATTGAAGTTGCCCTCGGGGCGTCACTTATCAAGGCTTGCACCCGGCAGCCGAGGCCATACGATATTATTATTATCATCCCAAAGGGAACAAGTAGTTCCGTAAAGAACTAAAGAGCCTACTTTTCTTAAAATTTAAGATTCATAGCAATGATTGATCTTTATAGACCTATCTAGAATAATGATGAAACTAAGTTGGTAATACTGGTATTTATGACTTGTTTAGAGTAACTTATACCTGAAATACGAGGGGTGATGAGAAACTAAGGTTACAAAGCCTGCAGTGAAACGTTTACATTATATTTCATACCACCAATACAGCCAACAGACAGTACATACATTAGGTTATAGTCTCCACATCATAGGCACTTGTGGCTTGGTGGGGTGAGGTTGATTATTCCCTCATGGTAAATATCCTGGCCTTGCTTGTTCAACCACGTTGAAGTGAAGTGTTTCACCTCCTTGTCTGAAGTGAATCACCGACCTCCTAGGTGTTCTTTCAAGTGAGGAAACCGCTGAAAATCGCTTGGAGCGTGCTCCGGGCTGTAGGGAGGTTAATCAATGATGTCCCAGTGAAGCCGTTTCAACAGCGTGGTGGTTATGAAGGAAGATGACGCCCTCGGTGGGAAGTTCTTGCCGCGGTGGCATGTTTCGCCCACAGAAATCGAATAATTGATGGGATCTCCTCGTGAGACCAGTTTTCCAAACGAGTCACCATTAGTTGTTTACCTACAACTAGAGCTGTAGGTGGTGCTTGGCTGAAACTGTGCGTAGTTACCAACCGTATGTATTGGAATCACCCCCACACGACTAATTTCTCTATAACAGACGAAACTCCAGGAGCACCGGCCTTGTAAACATAGTTTCTCGCCATCATCATCATCATCAATTTCTGTTTTCCAGCCTAAACCGAGTCGGAGCAAATATGACACCCCTTCACATTACTCTGTCTGTCCACCATCCTTCCACAACCACTGAACTCCACTCCAGGTTTCGTTCTCTCGCACTTTCCTTCATCGAATCCATCCACTAGGTCTTCCTCGTCCTCTCTTTCCAGTCATCCGTCTATCCATCACTTGTTTCAGCATTCTTTCATCATTCATCCTTTTCACATGTCCATACCCTCTCAATCCATTCTGCTTCAGCTTATTATTGAACTTCTGTATATTCACCTCCTTTCGAATATCTTCATTTCTCTCTCTCTCTCTAATTATTACATTCTAATTAGTATTATTCATCCTGTATAATATGTTCGCTAATTGGCTTGTTTAGTTATAAGTATATTTTATATTTTGCTTTATTAGTTGTTAAGCTAGGTTTAGTTTCATATTACTAAACTTCAATCCAGACCATTATATATGCTACATAACAGGGCTCTTTAGCCTAAGTGGCAGTTCTCTATAAATACATTCAAATTCAAATTCTCCTAATCTTCTGTATCATACTCATCAGAAATTTCATTTTGGCTGCCTGTATTCTACTTTCATCTCTACTTGTCATCGACCATGTTTCTGCTCCATACGTCATTATTGGTAAGAAATAGGTCTTGTACATCACTTTATTAGCCTTCAGTGGTATGTCTTTATCCCAAATTAAACTCCGAACGTGACGATAGAACACACTCCCACATTGCATTCTTCCCTCGTATTATAGCCTAATAGAGCACTAGAGTAAGTTTGAAATAGTTCTCTTCCATGGACACTTATATACTGAAAGTCTACAGCTCAACATCTCAGAGAGCCCCTATTAGTTAGTTTGTAGGTCTGCTGTCTCGAAAAATGTGGCCTCACGGCATATAAACGATGTATACAATCTGTTAGTTATCCATTAAATGTTAGGGAAGTTTGATGCAGTTAGGTTGGTTGGTTGGCTGCTTCCTCAGTTAAAAGGGGCTGCGACAACGCGGTTATGTAGGCCCGTGTACTTTAGGTGTGTGTAGAATTTGTCTGACAACCGGTGTTAATTGTGACGGCTGTATTAGTGTGTGTTATCTGTAATTCAGGTAAGGATTGTAGACGATCAAATTCAAGTTGTTCCTGCTTTTGCTACCAAATGCTACCGTCAACGACACTTAGTTGCGAACTTGGCTAATAGATACCACCTCTGTCACCTGGCGATGCGCGTTGGAACTTAATAGAGCGTTCAATCAACAACCCCTGGCACTATACAGCCCATGACGGGCTAAGGCCGGCCAAGCGACCGCTGCCCAGCCATTCGGCCTGCAGATATTGGGGTGACGCGTGATCAGCGCGTCGGGTCCCCTCGGCCGTTAATCTTGGTTTTCGTGATCGGGGCGCTGTCTCACTGTCAGACAGCTACTCAATTGTCCTCACAAGGCTGAGTGCACCCCGTTCCAACCCTCACGTCAGTTTTAAAATCCCTGACTGAGCCGGGGATCGAACCCGGGGCCTCCCGGTGAGAGGCAGGCACGCTACCCCAACACCACGGGGCCAGCTTAATAGAGCGTTAATGAAGTCTAACCAACAAATTTAGCTCCACACTTTTGTATTTAGAGGAAAGTTCTTTTACATGCCATAAATTCATGACATGGACCCGCCGGCTTTACTTCCTCTACGAAAGAAGGCATACTGAGGGATTTTAACGCTCTTTAATAATCCGACGACTTCGGTCGGGTTTGAACCCGCGATCTTGGGTATAGAAGCTCAGCATGTTACCAACTACTCCCGAAGCCACCTTGATGCAGTTAAAACATTGTACCTATCATTACGCGTAGAACTATGTTGGCGACAATGGTCCTAAATGAGGCCTTTTAGCCCCTGGATTGGAAGGGTACAATACTTGCCAACGAAATATTTATATTTTATTATTATATATAATATTTGCGAATGGGGGGGTAATTTCCCGGTGGCAAATTGTACATATACAGAAAGTTACCAACAATAAGACCAAATACAATAGGCTATACTCAATTCGCAATTTGTGAACTATAGTAATTACATCGTAGTGAAATGAAAATCCATCGCAATTTGTGAACTATAGTAATTACATCGTAGTATTTACACAAATTTTCAGTCTTCTCTTAAACACATCAATATGTTTGGGGAAAGGCTGTAAGACTGAGGCAGGTAACGCGTTCCAATTATCAATAGCCTACCACGGTTAATGAAATGATATTTTCCATAATTTGTACGCTGCGGTCGGACCTTAACTTTATGTGGATGAACTGCCCTGCTCAGGTAAGTGGGATTTACCAGACGTTTGCTTAGTTCTTCCCATGCTGGCCAATTAGTGTAAGTGTTAAACATAGCGTATAGTCTGGATTTCGTTCTTCCATCTTCCGGAGATTCCCACCCTAGTCTTTCTATCATTCGAGTTACACTACTTCTAGGATTAAAACCGTTGAGCACAAACCTAGCAGCCTTCCTTTGTACCATCTCCAGCTCATTGACGAGCCATACCTGATGTGGGTCCCAAACCATTGAGCCGTATTCCATTCCAAGATTGGTCTCACCAGGGTCAAATATCCTATTTTTTTGCGGTAGAGCTACTGCCTTTTTATACCCGCGTTACAAAATGAAATGATTTGTACGCATTAGAGACGACACAACTCACATGGGTATTCCATTTCATATCATTCGTTACATGGATGCCCATTATTGTTCCTTTTTCAAAGTAATAAACCATTTTGGTATTTAAGTTAAGATTAAGTTCGCCATACCACCCAGATTGTTATCACGTTCCTCGCTTGTCAAATGCACGACGTCCCTAATCTAGTGAGATGAATGCTTCCTGCTCTAATCAAAGTAAGGAATATGGTCTGAATGAATGTCGTAAGAGCTGTCCATGTTCTCGTTCAGTGTGGATGTTACGGTGTCACACTAATTGTGATGATCTCGCTCACAGCATGACAGGAGTGTGCGAGATAAAGCCTCCAATGTTAATGTAAATGAATACTAACTGGATGACAATCAGAGTGTCATAAGGTAATAAAATGTTGTCACAGCATGTAGTTTAGTCGAACAAACAGCTGCTATATTCGGGTGAATGTACAACTCGTTAGAATGAAAGTTGTTGTTTGATTGAGTAGCTTGTGACATCATGGCCACCTGGTCCATGCACTGCGTGAAATCTGAAGTATTGTCCGTACATTACTAGGAAAGAGTGCACAATAACAAGACGTCTAATATGAATGTGAGAATTTTCCTGCTTTTTCTTCGTGGCTTCATATTTACTTCAATATATTTGGACAAGATATGCCCAACCCAAATGGTAGCGAGTGCACTGTTAACCACGAGCCTCACACGCTGACCCTGAACTACGCGTAAGAAGATTCGAATATCCTGTTAAAGATGAGGGAACGCAATAACCTATTGCTAAAGCTCTCATGAAAAAGCCACAGCCTGCTTCAAGTCTCCGACCGGGTCAGGAATGGAATGAATGAAGCCCCCATCTAGCGGCGAGGATATGAACTGTGCCGGCTGCCGAGGCCTGACGCACTCCTTTGGGGCAATGATTAAATGAATGGCAGATGAAATGAAATGATAGTGGAGAGTGTTGCTGGAATGAAATTTTGACAGGGAAAACCGGAGTACCCGGAGAAAAACCTGTCTGCCTCCGTTTTGTCCAGCACAGATCTCACATGGAGTGACCGGGATTTGAACCACGGACCCAGCGGTGAGAGGCCGGCGTGCTGCCGCCTAAGCCACGGAGGCTTTAATTGCTAAAGCTCTCATAATACAACCAAACCAAAATCTGTATATTAAATAGTATTTATGGACAACCGTCCTCCATGATCTAGAGGTACTCATGCATACCCTGTTAAAATTGGTCTTGGGAAATTTTTTGGTACAGTCAAATATTCGATTCCAGTCTCATCCTCGTGAGAAGAACTGGGAAGAGGCGGGGCCTGATCTAATTTAAGCCATTGTAATGTGCTCAATGTTAATATTTTCTCGTTTTCACTGTCAATATCTAATCCAAGCCCGGATGAGGAAGGAGGAGGATTGGGTGTCGGGTTAGCAACCCGTCCCCAAAAAACTTTTTTACCGCTACAGAAACAACAAGAACAATTCAGCGATCCGAACCTAACAGTTCTGAACCTGAACGTGAATTTAAATCTCGGCAAGGACATGACAGTGACTTGAATAATCCAAGAATGACGCGACTGGGTATCAAGCCACCGATGAAACGGAATTCAATGTTTACTGCAAAAAATATCACCCGGTTTGGAACTTGGAATGTGCGATCCTTAAACCAAACAGGCCGGCTTGCACAATTACTCCGTGAATTCGATCTGTATAAATTAGAAATATTGGGCCTTTTTGAAGGTCGTTGGACAGGTAGCGGTCAAATAGTTAGGGAATGTAAAACAATCCCCTACTCAGGACATAATGATCAACATGTGCGTGGTGTTGGACTAGTGCTTAATCAAAATGCGGCTAAGGCTCTCATTGGATGGAATCCAGTGAATGATCGAATCATCACTGCACGCTTTCATTCCACCCATACTAAAACAACTATTGTACAGGTCTATGCACCAACAGAAGATTCAGATGATGAAGACAAGGATGCTTTTTATGAGCAGTTGCATGATGTACTTGTTAAAATACCCAATCATAATCTTACACTTCTTATGGGTGATATGAATGCGCTACGCAGCAATGACCGTAATGGATTTCAACATGTTGTTGGACCCTTTGAGACAGCACAACGCACGAATTATAATGGTGAACGTTGCAGATTATTCTGTAGTCTCCACGGACTTTGTATAGGCAACAGTTTCTTTCAGCATAAAACGATACATAAGAAGACATGGTGTTCGCCTGATGGGAATACTCTAAATGAAATTGATTATGTTTAACAAGAGTTTAGTGCTTTTCAGTCGGTCAACACGAATGTACCCAAAAGAGATGGGTTATACCCTAATCCTGAAATAAATTACATGAGATTAATAAAACACTAGGATGACCAGTTTCGATCGTCAAGCGATCATCATCAGATCCATTACACTTAGGCTACAAAATCCATGTTTGAAATACAGGTGAAAATATTTACAATATGTACAATTATTTAGATGCAGTATTGGTACTGCAACTGTCAGTGTATGCTAAATGCAGTATATATGTTAGGTGAAATGCTAAATGGTGATTGCTATCCGGAGATTGTACTTTAGAGAGATTATATGGTTGTAAACTATGGTTAAACTATAAAATTTTAGGCTAACTACTTATCTGATTGTCTTCCGTACTACAGCTACTCGCAGTTTTCGTGCTCACTGGAACTCACTGTGCGGTCGACTGCGGTGGTTATCTTAACGACTGGTTTTTCCTGCCTTCTCCCCCCCCCCCTTGCCCCTACGTGCTGTGGGGAGTGATAGCGATGTGTTTATGTGAGGTGTTGCCAACCTAGATAAGATGTATGTTATTGAATGAGGTGGGTCTACAACTATTAAAGACCGTGGATTAGCCCTCGCCACGCGTGGAGCATAACCCATTCGAACTAAGCGTTGACGGTCTTATGAGGACGTCCCAGCACCTTTAATACTGCCGCGAATATGGGCCTTGGTTTATTGTAGAAGAAAAGTACATCGTACACCTGATCCAGATAACATTTACCTATCTAAATAATAGTACATATTGTAAATATTTTCACCTGTATTTCAAACATGGATTTTGTAGCCTAAGTGTAATGGATCTGATGATGATCGCTTGACGATCGAAACTGGTCATCCTAGTGTTTTATTAATCTCATGTAATTTATTTCAGGATTAGGGTATAACCCATCTCTTTTGGGTACATTCGTGTTGACCGACTGAAAAGCACTAAACTCTTGTTTACTAAGGCAACACTGAAAATATGGCTTCAAACACCACAATGTTCATGGCTAGTCAGGCAAATCGTGAAGCCAAGAAATTCAAATCACTCAGGCTTAAACTCTTGAATTTAGACAAGTCAATTTGGTTCAACTTCGTTGATTTCAGAAAAGCTTTGACAGTATACACCGAGAATCATTGTAGAATATTGTGAGCCTATATGGAATTCGCTACCTTCTCATAGATGTTTTCAAAAACCTCTATCTACTCTCGAGCTGTTGTATAAGAACAGAAGATGGGAACTCCCCTTTCTTTAGCATTCTTACAGGCGTCAGACAAGGACGCATTTTGTCACCATTCCTATTCTTATTGGTCATAGATTTTGTAATGAGAAAAGCTATGGTCAGTCCCAATATGGGATACGTTGGAATGAGTAATCTAGGCTAACGGATTTGGATTTTGCTGTTGACATCTTCCTTCTGGCAGAAACACCACAAAGTTTACAATTAATGACAACCAAGCTGGATGGAATGGCCAGTTCTGCTGGACTAGAGACAAATGGTGACAAGACAAATACAATGTTCATAAAGTGTGGGAATGTATCTACACAATTTATAGTGCAACAGAAGATTCTATAAGATGTTGACCTATTTTCATATCTCGGCAGCCTTATCTGTAGTAATGGATACGTAGTATGTCCACAAAAATTCGGCTATATTCCTCTATCATCTTACCGATCGCCATATATGCATGTGAGACCTGGAAAATATCAGTAAAATCAGCACACAAGCTCAACGATTTTCACCAACGATGCCTGAGGTGAATTTTGAAAATCAATTATCGTGACCACATAAATGATGAAGTACTGAGAAGAACTGGTCCACGCAGCCTGCACAAAATCGTTGCTCAAAGAAGAATGAAGTTCGCGGGACATGTCCTTAGTATTAATGATCAGCACTGTTGTGGAAACCAACGGAAGGATACCGAAGTAGAGGAAGACCTCGTAGTGCATTCCACTTACGGAACAGAGAGGCTTGGAGGAAACTGAGAATAACCTGGAGAGATCAACAACTAACCCACTGTGACACCCCAAAATACCAGGGAATAAAGTTGGACCGTTCCCTCACCTTCAAAGACCATTGCACAGATACAACAAGAAGTTCCGTGACGAACTAAAGAGCCTACTTTTCTTAAAATTTAAGATTCATGCCAATGATTAATCGATATGGCTCTATCTAGAATAATGACGAAATTAAGTTGGTAATATCGAAATTTCGAATTAGTTCGAAATACTGTATACCTGGCATAATGTAGCCTAATAGAGCACTACAGTTGGCAGCCCTGGTGACTGAATATATTCTTAGTTCCATCTCTTAAGGTACAGAATACAAAATTTGGTTGGAGTCCAATGAATAGCATGGACGTTACATGCAGTTAGGCATTAAACCTAACAGCGCGCGTAAAATCATGTTGGCAACAGTGTCATGCATGTATTGGTCAGAAATAATCTGAAATAATATGATCTATTGTTGTGCCAATTTTGAATGAAATCCATTAGTTAGTATAAAAGTTACACGCATTTTAAAATTGGACCTATCAGCAGGCTTAGAATCATGTTGGCAGCACTGACGTATATTAGTTACTCTTAAGTAATCTAGAATGCCAGGTACTATACGTGTGCAAAGTTTAGAGCTATTGGCTTGCATTCTTTCTGATATATTGATATTAGGGTAACAAAAATGGAGACAGCATTTATTAACAGTTGGCAGCCCTGGTTGCTCTTAAGAATACGCATTGTCATAGCTGTTATGGTACACATAGCACATACGAAATTTGGTTGAAATCAAAATGATAGTATGGAAGTTTCATGCATTTAAAGTTGGACCTCTCAGCAGGCTTAGAATCATGTTGGTAGCACTGACGTATATAAGTTAATCCAAATTAAAATAGAATGTCATGTACTATACGTGTGCATAGTTTAAAGCTGTCGGCTTGCATACTTTCTCATATATATTGGTATTTGAATAAAAGAAATTAAGAGCATTTTATAACAGTTGGCAGCACTGGTGGTTCATAAGAATACGTTCAGTCATATCTGGTTATGTACACATACAACATACGAAATTTGGTTGAATTCCAATTGATAGTGTAGAAGTTATATGCATTTAAATATTGGACCTATCAGTAGGCTTATAATCATTTTGGCAACACTGCCATGAATGGCCTTCTGGAAATTAAACTGAAAAATTATTATCTATATGTGTGCCGATTTTGAAATAGCTCCCATTCATACCTTCCAAGATATCCAACATGAGCTCAAATTTCAATTGCGATTTTTCTGCAGTTGATAGCACTGACATCATTTTCAAATATGGCCGTGAGATATTCAGGTATAGATCTTTACTCCTACCAAATTTTATTTCGATTGCTCCAGCCGTTTAGGAGTTGATAGGGGGGGGACACACACACAGCCAGACAGACAGACAGACAGACAGACAGAAGGACAGACAGACAGACAGACAGACACACATTTTCCCGGATCGATCTCATAAGACTACTTTTTCCTCATTTTTGCAAAATGTGAAAAGTAGGCTAAAAATGAAAGTTTGTACTAGGAATAACATTATTAGGAAACTGACCGGCAACAACTGGGGAGCACATCCAGATGTCCTCCGCACATCCGCCCTTTCCCTGTGCTTCTCCGCTGCTGAATATGCAGCACCTGTATGGCACAACTCCAGCCATGACAAACAGGTAAATATTGCCCTAAATGAAACAGGACGGATTGTAACAGGCTGCCTGCGGGCAACCCCTGTTAACAAAATATACCACCTAATGGGCGTAGCACCTCCAGATATCCGAAGAAGAACGGCAGGTGAAATAGAAAGAAAGAAGCAGGAGACGGACCCAAGACACCCCCTATTTGGAAGTGAACATCAACTACCAAGACTGAAATCGAGAAAAAAGTTTCCTCCAGACGACACAACCAATTCAGACACCACCTGCAAACCGTCGGATACAACTCTGGCGTAGCTCACCATCAGAGAAGTATTGGGACAACCCCAAAGAAGAACTTGCCGCAGGTCATCACCTCCCATACGAGACATGGAAGGTCCTTAATAGACTGAGGACTGGAGTATCTCGGTGTAAGGTGAACATGAAGAAATGGGGATTCATCTCAGAGGACGAACTATGTGAGTGTGGTGAACATCAAGTCCACCAGCACCTACTCAACTGCAGGAAACTATCAGAACCTGTCTCCTTGGACGATCTAGTAGCCGCCAGTGATAAGGCAGTTCGTGCAGCGGAATTCTGGGCATCACGTGGAATATAAAGATGCACATATACTTTGTAATCTTTGTACATATATATTTTTATAATATGTTATGTTCTGGACACGTAAAAATAAATAAACCTGGAAACGAACCTTTGCAAAGGATCTTGAATGCATGGATATGAACTGGGAGGAAGCTGGCAGCAGATAGAATTCGCTGGAGGAAACTTGTTGCCCGATCTGCTACCTATCATTGGAGGAACTAAGTCTAAGTCTAAGTAAGTCTAAGTAATCTGGTTTATTATTACGATTTGTCCATATGGTACATCACTTATACCTATTGTTTTCTTATTTTACACAAAAATACAACGCTTTGCTAATATAAAAATATGAAGTACGCTCCTACATATTCTCGTAGATTGTATTGTGCCTTCAATCAAACCCATTCAGAGGAGCTAGTAACTGCCTTGGACGAAATAAATGGAGATTCAGCTGTCTCGGTAGGTCTAATGCAGCAAGTTTCATCACAAATACAGCTTCATCAGTGTAAATTAACATCCAGTGACTTCCTTATTATGTTGTCAACTTCCATTTGGAGGTGCTCAGCAGCTGAAGGTTGGAACAAGAATATACAGACCAAACATAATTAAATGAGTATATTCATGTTTAGTTGGAAGCTTCGGTTACACATTACATCATCTCTGTTGTGGAATGAAGGCTTTTTCTGAAGGATAGCAAGCAATCTTTTTAAATAATCATACGCCCCTGACATGCGTACGTCCTAATACTGACAGCCTAGCATGTGTACTGTACATTCCGCAACTAGCGGAGATGTCCTAATTCAAATATGGCAGCGCAATTAATTGTATTTCATCATTATATGTACTCATTATTGCGTCTCATTAACTTCACCTGTTCATCTCAGTCATCGTAACGAGGAGAATCTTTACAGAATATTTTGTTGTTGTTAATAATTAATTTACGGCATCTTGGTCATCAGCCCCATGTAGTTGGGTGTGTGTTGAATGTGTCTGATAGCCTGTATTTCTGTGATGACTGTAGTAGTGTGTGTAACTGTATTAGGGGCGGGGATGGGGTAGGTACACTGGGACTTGAAATAATGCACAAGCCCGGCATTTGCCTGGAGTGAGTGGGGAAAACTACACTAAGGACAACCACGGCCAGCGTCGGTTTTCGAACCTACGACCTTCGGACTTGCTGCAGCTACCCGAGCGGTCGTGGTGCACGATTTAACGATCACGGCTACGCTGAGGGATGCAGAATGTTTCAAAATCATCTTAAATTAATTGAAAGTGTGGCAGACGAGGACTCCGTGAATATAATAAGGATATGTACGCCTAGATGTTATGTAAAATATTCTTTTCGATACACGTTTTCCTTATAAATCCAAGGTATTCGAAGTAATTCGCATAAGCTCGCACTGTTGACGTCCCTTGCGCACGTACAGTCACCAGTTGTCACTGTGTACGCTTCGCACTGAGTTTCTGAAAAGTTCAGGACATTCCAATAACCCACTCACAGTGAGATATTCGGTTCTTGGCAGCAGCTGACTTGCATTGCCATAAACACACTTGGATGATCAGTTTAATCTCACGTTGTTGTTTATTTCTTTTCAGGATTTGCGAACCACCCATTACAATCGTGTTGACCGACTGAAAAAACATTAAATTTCGATTACTATGGCAACACTGAACAAGTAGTCCAGTGATGAACTAAAGAGCCTACTTTTCTTAAAAGTTAAGATGCCAATGATTAATCTATATAATACTTATGTAGAATAATAACGAAATTAAGTGGTATTACTAACATTTCTAATTAGTTCGAAATATATCTGCAATAGAGTAGTCTAATAGAGCACTACAGTTGGCAGTCCTGGTGACTCTGAATATATTCTTAGTTCCATCTCGTAAGGTACAGAGTACACAAACAAAATTTGGTTGAATTCCAATGCATAGTAAAGCCGTTACATGTAGTTAGACATTGGATCTAACAGCGCGCGTAAAATCATGTTGGCAACGTTGTCATGTATGTATTCCTCAGAATTATTCTTAAATATTATTATCTATTATTGCACCAATTTTGGATTAAATCCATTTGTTAGTATAGAAGTTGCATGTATTTAAAATTTGAACTTATCAGCAAGCTTAGAATCATGTTGGCAGCACTGATGTATATCCGTTACTCCAAATTAATGTAGAAGGTCATGTACTATATGTGTGCAAAGTTTGGTGCTGTTGGCTTGCATTTATCTGATATATTGTTTTTAGGATACAAAATTAGAGAGAGCATTTATTAACAGTTGGCAGCCCAGGTTGCTATTGAAATACGCATACTCATATCTTTTATGGTACACATGCTTAATACGAAATTCGGTTGAAATCGAATTGATAGTTTTTTTTATTTAGTCAATTTACCCACTAGGTTGGTGGTTCCCACGGATTCAGCGAGGGAACTCACCACTACCGCCTCAATGGGCAGTGTCCTGGAGCTTGGAACATCTGGTCGGGATGGATACAACTGGGGAGGTGTGATCAGCACTTCGCCCAGGCGGCCTCACCTGCAAAGCGAACAGGGGCCTCATGAGGGATGGGATGGAAGATTGGGATGGATAGGCTAGGAAGAGGGAAGGAGGCGGCCGTGGCCTTACAGTAGGTACTGCCCCCGTAATTGAATTATATAGAGACCACGGTGGCTATATTTGAAATTATAAGGAGAGTTATGGCTGTCATAGTTATGACGTGGGTAGTCATGACGTAAGCACGGATGACGTATATGTTATGCCAGCAGGCTACTTGAGCTGAGATTCTCAGTGACGTCAGCATTTTAGTCCAGAATGTTCCAAGATGTACGACGCAGTCGCAGGAAACGAGGAATTCTGCTGAGGAAGAAACTATGCTATTGGAGGAGAGGCATGAACCAATCAACGATAGTTTAAAGGAAGACGGAGATTGCTGAAACTATGGTATTTTTATTACTTTTGGAATGCAGAATTGTGGAAATCCATTTGCAGTAAAAGCATTGATTTGGAATTTTGGTGAAATTTATTTTCAGTTTTTGAATTTTGAAAATCCGTCATGTATTAACGAAGTTGGAAGTTTTAGCGATGACGCAGTATCACGCTTTGGAAGGGATGGAAACGCCCCTCGTGAAGTTAATAAAAGGGCTTGCGCAGAAGAGAGGAGCCTCTTTCGTTCTCTGATCATTCTGAGATCTCATTCTCAGATCATCGAAGTATATTTGTGAAAGTTCTTTTCTTATACATTCATTATAGTGAGACGTCGAAGTGAACAGCAGTGAAAAGAATCGTCTTTATAACGCGTGGCGAGGCCACTATATTAACGAGATACAAGTCAAACTAGGTGAAGTTGAAACGGACCTTAGAAAGCTTCTACAAGTTTAGCTTCGAACAGTTAGCGGTCACCGATAAGCTAATTGTATTGTGCAGTGCTACATGCAGTTATAGAGAAAAGCTGAACAATTTCGACCGATTAGTTTAAAAGATATTAGCAGTTTTATACGACTGACAAAAGTGATTATCTCACCACAAGAAAAGCACTTTTGTATAGCCAGAATCAACGCAACGGCTGACGCTGCGAGTGGAATAGAAAGACTTCAGATTGCTTGGTTACACAACGATACCAGTATAATGGAGCAATTGAATACGGCAGTTTGTTCTTCTGACACTACAACCGAAGAGCAGATGGAAGGCTAAGAGGGCTTATTGCAATTGGGACATACTTCAACGGAGTAAGATAGCGACATGGAACTTCGCTAATTGCTATTCCACACAAGCGAACATGCGGTGAATACCATCTACACCCATGTTTCGTAATTAAAGGCTGAATTCCATCGAACAGCCATAGAAACAATTTCATACTCTGAATATGAATAATTTCTTCGGAAATTTCTACAAAACTTCATGGCGATTGTCTACTGGAACTTCAGGGAATTTTTCAAGAGAGGTCAGGGATATCCCGACTCACAAAGAAGATTATTGCCGGAAGGATGTCTATTCGTCTTCGAGGAGCAGAGCGATTCACGGAGAAGGAAGCAGTTCGATTCTCCGAGGGTGCTATTTCCTATTTCGAGGATGGAGCTCAACTTTAACGTGGTGAAATGGATCCATCAGCAGTCTTCTTTGGGGAATTTTCCTCTGGAACGTCAATCGGAAGATAAGGTAGTCGTGAACGTTTATTGTATTTGAGTTTACTAATAATGTTTGAGCAACCATTTTTCCCATATTTTTATCCTCATGTATTTTGCCCTATTTTCTTGTTGAGATTCTTATTCTCAGTATACCTTGATGAGTTTTGCATTTTTCGACGTTTTATTAAGACATTGTTATGTCATGGGCATAGTTAATGATTTTGAATCAGTTGAGACTGATATTTGGATTTTTCAGTAATTAATATTTTTGTAGTCACGATTTGACTGTAAGTTAATGATTTTTAATGGCAGATTTAAATTCAGACAGCGTGTCACTTTATTAAAGTAATTCTACCCCAGTTTAATTACTTTGACCAATTTTCTGTCATCATCAAGAAGGAAGAACATTTAAATGATTTTAGAGCGTTAAAATCTCTTACGTTGTCGACGATCTTGGAAATACTAGTCGTTATTTGAATTGATTGCAACAAAGACATTTATTGTCAGTTATGAATGAACATTGCACCATAGACACTTTTGTGAAAGATTAACTTTAATAATGAATTATTGAATGCATTAAAGTCAAGAACTTTTGTTAGGAGTTTTTCTCAATTAGAGAATTATAGAACGATGTTTGCATTCCCCAGTCTAATTGGATTCTATTCGACTACTTTGCATTTTAGTCGCACTTTATTTGAAGATAGTATTTTTATACTACAATTTCTTTTAAGATGTTAATCTTAAATTTTGATAGACCAGACAGGCGTATATAAGCGTATTCACTATTAAATTTGTTTGTGATTGGCAAGTTTTGACTTCATTTCGGTTCATGAATGAAATCCACGAAGGTTAAATAGAAAAACAGTTTTGAAACAATTAATGATTATAAAAATTTTTAAGTGGAACTATGAATGTATAATCGCTAGTGCAGCGCGTGTTGAAAGTCGCTGAGATATAATGCCCTTGAATATGAAGGAAGTTCCCACAGGAATAAATGTTAAAGAATTATTTGTGGAAGTTTTGTAAGTTATGTGGAAGTTTTTAATGCCATATAGATTAATATATGATGAATTTTGGGCCTAAATTTTTAAATGCAGATTGTGCATTAACTTGTTAGCGAAGGATTTTCCGCTGGAGTAAGATTGTCATAGTTCGTTGAAAATTTAATCAAGTGAGTTACTGTTATAATTAACACGAGTTTTGAAAGAATTTGAGATAAGATTTTGAATGAAGGTTGCCGTCACAAATCATTATTAAAACCTTTATTAAACCAGATTGTGACATTAACATGTATAACTAACCTGCATTGGTCGATTATATTAAACAGGATTATAAAATTACCAACCGAATGAACATGTGGTTAATGTATTTATTAAATTAATAATTTAAACAATTTAAATGTTAATATTGTAAATAATTGCTGTAAATATTTTTGAAAATAATGTAGAACGAGAGTGATGTTAAAGGCGTGCTTATAATATTTTTATTGTCTTTGACAAATATTATAAACAATTTCTAATTGTTATAAATAATTTATGTGATTTTGTTATAAACATTTAAGAGCTAATTAAACATTTGGATTGAACTTAACAAGTTTAAAGAAATTAACATAATGATCCAATAGGATGTGAGCAAAGTACTTGAAAGATTTGCGTAAATATAATGTGAGTTGTCTTATAGACATTTAAAAGTTTGAGAGAGCAAGCTGTACTCTTACGTAACATAGCGTGTGAGAAGGGAGTGCATTTGACCAGTATGCAACAGGCTGGAAGGTAGCCCGCAGCTGTGCCAACATATGGTTCTCAGGGAGTGAGGTCGTACACACTCTGGCCTTGCGACTATAAATACCATTCTCATGTTTATTAAAAGGAAACCAAATGCTCTATATATGTCACACCCTGACGTCCTTCTCCAATCCAATAGTGTTATGAATATTACGTTATTTGAAGCTCTTGGGAGCTAAAATGTTTTTATCATGTTGTATGATAATTTTTGCAAGTCCTACTGGAGGACGTAGTCAGATTGACTTGGGCTACTGATAGCCACGTTGTTTTTGTTGTGTTAGTAAAATCATACCCTTTATTAGAAATAAAGCTTTTGTACAGTTCAAAGTTGTCGTCTTCGTCTTGGTTCATTTTTAAATGTCATGGTGGAGGTTATTGTGTGAACAGACTTTAGTGATCCTGTTGTCAACTCAAACCCCGAGATAATTAAGAGGTAAGTAACGGTAAGTATGAACCCCCGTCTATTTTGGTGTGTTCCACAATGATTTCCTGTGAACTTCTGTGCTCTTATCTCGATAGTATCTGTCAGTGCCATTTTCATTGATGTAACTGTGCCGGTGCGATTGATAATTGGCAATCCGATTGAGGGGGCGGATATCTGACAGCCTACTATCCAGGTAAACGGGGACAGAAAGATTGGCGACCCTAATACGTGGGGAGAATTCGACAAAACTGGATCACCAGGTTGAACAATAGAAAGATTGGCGCACCTAAAACGTTGGGGCTCGATTCAACATAACTGGATTACCAGGTTGAACGCTAGAAAGAGTGGCAAACCTAAAACGTGAGGTTCGATTAGACTCAAATAAAGAGGTTGATTCTTTGTTAGATGTCTAGGCCAATTGTAGTATTTAAGAGTGTGATTATATAGGAATTAAATGTTGTATTGTATTAGGAAAATTACACTCAGAAAAGATCAGATCTTATACAACTTGAGAAAGGTTAAATAGGCTGGAAACTTAGAAAAATCGCCTATGATCTGGAATCTTATTTTATTTGACCGGCTTATGACATTTTAGTCATATTAAAGATAAAATTAAGTTATTTGGATTGTAAATGTAAATTATTTGTGTTAGGATATTTTAAAATGAGCCAAAGAAACTTCAACATGTGCTTGAGTTTGTTTCAACATGAAGTATCGTCGAAGGTTAATTATAAGGTAGTTATAAGTTAGATTTAAGACAGAAAATTGATCAAAATTATATATGGTGAAAAGTGTTGCTCAAATGTTGTTATTTTGCTCTTTTGATATATGTCCCTACAGCAATCCGTTTTTGAATAATATTGTAATGGCAGATGAAAGTTTGAGGTTGATGCTAGAGGAGATGTCTGCTAACTTGAAAGCTAGCATGACTAGTAGTATGAAGCAGATGCTGAATGAAAGCATGAAGGAGAATGTTAGTAATTTGTCTGCTAATTTAAATGCAAGAATGGAGGAGAATGCTAGTAATTTAAATGCAAGAATGGAGGAGAATGCTAGTAATTTGAAAGCTAGCATGGGTGAAAGTTTGAAGGTTCTTCAGACTAGTGCTGCTAATTTGGAGGATAATATGTCGCGTTTACAGATTAATACCCTAGGAATTGAGAATACTGTAACGGACATGCGTACAGACGTGTCTAATGTCCATAAAGATGTGTCTATTGTGCATAAAAGTGTTGATGATGTTAAATTTGATGTGTCTAAGGTACAGAAAGACCTTACAATGTTAAATCTAGATGTAGCTAATGTCCGAGGGGATATTTCTTGTGCTAGAGCCGAAGTAGTTGTTGTCAAAAACGATGTAGCGACTGTCCAAGACAAGGTCGAGGAAGTCCAAAAAGAAATTCAAAAAGCTAGAACTGATGTATCCAATGTTCAGGTAGACATTAATAACATTCATGCGGATATAACTGAGGTGCAAAGTGACATAACTAAGATTCAGGTAGAGGTCAACACAGTTTTCGTAGATATGACTAAAGTCCAAACTGATGTAAATAAAGTCAGGGAAGAAATCGAAAACTCAAAAATTCTTTGTACGCGTAATATAACTGCATTAGCGACTAGACTGGTTGATGAATCAGTTAGAACAACAACGTCTTTAGCAGAGTTGAAGTATGATGTAGAGGTCATGAGAACCCAGGTATTAGACCACAATAGAGTATTAAAAGAGGATATCGAAGTAGACATAGCAGAAATGTTAACAGCAAACGTAGCGGTATGGAAAGACGAGTGGAATAAGTCAAGTGGGGAACATGTAACCCAAATTCAGGAAAGGATTGAAAGAAAACTTGCCAGTACGCAGATAGAAATTAACAATGAGGTAGTACAGATTAGGAAAGATTTAAGCGTCAGGATAAATTCGTTATCCGAAAAACAAGTTGACGATAGAACACAACTAGATCAGGATATGCAAACTTTAAAATCTACATTAGAGGAACAGATGCATAAAGTTGTCTCGGATGTAAATGAAACGACGAGTAAACTGAAAAATTTGAAGTTAGGAGAGGCTAGTTTAATGGAGAACTACAAAGAAGAGATTATCAAGAAAGTCTTAACAGAAATCACCGACAAGGATACAGAAGGCTTAGCTTGCGAATTGAATAGGAATTATACTAGAAGACATAACCTAGAGCCAGAAGAAAGAGACGTGACTCCTGAAGAACGTGTATCCAGATTCAGAGAGGAGGATGACGAGAGGAATATGGAACCTGAGTGGAATTATCGAGATAGTGGGAAAAACTATCCGGATTCATATCCGAGGAACGTGACGGTCATCAGGAATTTCGAGGACAAACCACAAAAATTCAGTAACACTGATAGTTTGACACCTATAGAGTATGTAAGGAATCTCAAAGATTATTTCATCGAAGCTCACATTCCCAGAGAGAGAGAGATGAAGATAGTAGAGAGATATCTGATTGGAGGACCCCTTGAATGGTTTCGCGCATTTAGATACACATTCAGTAACTTTGACGAGTTTGCAGAGGCATTAATCAAGCGATTTTGGTCTATAGAAGCGCAGAATTCGTTAAGAGCGGAGGTGTATTCAAGAAAATACTCAGGTACTCTTCCAACGAGGTACGCTGATTTCTTTACGAGTCAGTTGTCCCGCTTGAGATTTTTGCAACCCCCATTGTCCACGGAGCAACTTATTGATGCGATTTCTCGTATGCTGCCAGTTGAAGTGAGAAGACTTATAATTTCGTCCAACATCAGGGATTTATCCAGCATGGATGAATTACTAAGAAGGTTAGACTACACAAGTCCAATGCCTAACGTAGTCCAGAAAGGTCAAAGGCAGGAGTTTAAAGAAATCAATACGGTATATATGGACCAAGTCCAACAAACTGATAAGCCAGAGCAGGAGAAAACTGACAATGTAGGTCCTCACAGGAATAATCAGTTTAGAAATTACAGATCACAAGGTTACCGACCGTATCAACAGAGAAGAGGTTGGAACTTCAACCGAGGAAACTACCATGGAAGAGGCAGATATTACAACAATAATGGGTATAACCGTAACTATAATAGGAATAACCAAAACCAAAATAGAAACCAGAATACTCAAGGTCAGGTTATGACACCTGATCAGTATCAGCAAAGAGAGAAGGAAAGCCAGCAATACTTAAAAGAATTAAGGGATAAAGAAGCTGACAATCAAAAGAAAAGGCAGGATGTTGTAATCGATCCTGGTCCTTCTACGAGCCAGCAGAACTTTGAAAATAGAAATACTGGTCAGAAGAGGAATTAGAGAGGAAAGAATACATTAACCACACACAACCCAGAGTAGAAGAAATTTATGATTAAGGAACATAGAGAAAAGATACTATCCTAGAGTAAGCCAGTAATAATTCAATTTCGTGTTCAAGAGAGTTGAGATACTTGTAACATTGAGTTTGAAAACAATTTGCAACTGTTTTTAAAACGTGGTGAGAGGAGAATGCCCCCGTAATTGAATTATATAGAGACCACGGTGGCTATATTTGAAATTATAAGGAGAGTTATGGCTGTCATAGTTATGACGTGGGTAGTCATGACGTAAGCACGGATGACGTATATGTTATGCCAGCAGGCTACTTGAGCTGAGATTCTCAGTGACGTCAGCATTTTAGTCCAGAATGTTCCAAGATGTACGACGCAGTCGCAGGAAACGAGGAATTCTGCTGAGGAAGAAACTATGCTATTGGAGGAGAGGCATGAACCAATCAACGATAGTTTAAAGGAAGACGGAGATTGCTGAAACTATGGTATTTTTATTACTTTTGGAATGCAGAATTGTGGAAATCCATTTGCAGTAAAAGCATTGATTTGGAATTTTGGTGAAATTTATTTTCAGTTTTTGAATTTTGAAAATCCGTCATGTATTAACGAAGTTGGAAGTTTTAGCGATGACGCAGTATCACGCTTTGGAAGGGATGGAAACGCCCCTCGTGAAGTTAATAAAAGGGCTTGCGCAGAAGAGAGGAGCCTCTTTCGTTCTCTGATCATTCTGAGATCTCATTCTCAGATCATCGAAGTATATTTGTGAAAGTTCTTTTCTTATACATTCATTATAGTGAGACGTCGAAGTGAACAGCAGTGAAAAGAATCGTCTTTATAACGCGTGGCGAGGCCACTATATTAACGAGATACAAGTCAAACTAGGTGAAGTTGAAACGGACCTTAGAAAGCTTCTACAAGTTTAGCTTCGAACAGTTAGCGGTCACCGATAAGCTAATTGTATTGTGCAGTGCTACATGCAGTTATAGAGAAAAGCTGAACAATTTCGACCGATTAGTTTAAAAGATATTAGCAGTTTTATACGACTGACAAAAGTGATTATCTCACCACAAGAAAAGCACTTTTGTATAGCCAGAATCAACGCAACGGCTGACGCTGCGAGTGGAATAGAAAGACTTCAGATTGCTTGGTTACACAACGATACCAGTATAATGGAGCAATTGAATACGGCAGTTTGTTCTTCTGACACTACAACCGAAGAGCAGATGGAAGGCTAAGAGGGCTTATTGCAATTGGGACATACTTCAACGGAGTAAGATAGCGACATGGAACTTCGCTAATTGCTATTCCACACAAGCGAACATGCGGTGAATACCATCTACACCCATGTTTCGTAATTAAAGGCTGAATTCCATCGAACAGCCATAGAAACAATTTCATACTCTGAATATGAATAATTTCTTCGGAAATTTCTACAAAACTTCATGGCGATTGTCTACTGGAACTTCAGGGAATTTTTCAAGAGAGGTCAGGGATATCCCGACTCACAAAGAAGATTATTGCCGGAAGGATGTCTATTCGTCTTCGAGGAGCAGAGCGATTCACGGAGAAGGAAGCAGTTCGATTCTCCGAGGGTGCTATTTCCTATTTCGAGGATGGAGCTCAACTTTAACGTGGTGAAATGGATCCATCAGCAGTCTTCTTTGGGGAATTTTCCTCTGGAACGTCAATCGGAAGATAAGGTAGTCGTGAACGTTTATTGTATTTGAGTTTACTAATAATGTTTGAGCAACCATTTTTCCCATATTTTTATCCTCATGTATTTTGCCCTATTTTCTTGTTGAGATTCTTATTCTCAGTATACCTTGATGAGTTTTGCATTTTTCGACGTTTTATTAAGACATTGTTATGTCATGGGCATAGTTAATGATTTTGAATCAGTTGAGACTGATATTTGGATTTTTCAGTAATTAATATTTTTGTAGTCACGATTTGACTGTAAGTTAATGATTTTTAATGGCAGATTTAAATTCAGACAGCGTGTCACTTTATTAAAGTAATTCTACCCCAGTTTAATTACTTTGACCAATTTTCTGTCATCATCAAGAAGGAAGAACATTTAAATGATTTTAGAGCGTTAAAATCTCTTACGTTGTCGACGATCTTGGAAATACTAGTCGTTATTTGAATTGATTGCAACAAAGACATTTATTGTCAGTTATGAATGAACATTGCACCATAGACACTTTTGTGAAAGATTAACTTTAATAATGAATTATTGAATGCATTAAAGTCAAGAACTTTTGTTAGGAGTTTTTCTCAATTAGAGAATTATAGAACGATGTTTGCATTCCCCAGTCTAATTGGATTCTATTCGACTACTTTGCATTTTAGTCGCACTTTATTTGAAGATAGTATTTTTATACTACAATTTCTTTTAAGATGTTAATCTTAAATTTTGATAGACCAGACAGGCGTATATAAGCGTATTCACTATTAAATTTGTTTGTGATTGGCAAGTTTTGAATTCATTTCGGTTCATGAATGAAATCCACGAAGGTTAAATAGAAAAACAGTTTTGAAACAATTAATGATTATAAAAAATTTTAAGTGGAACTATGAATGTATAATCGCTAGTGCAGCGCGTGTTGAAAGTCGCTGAGATATAATGCCCTTGAATATGAAGGAAGTTCCCACAGGAATAAATGTTAAAGAATTATTTGTGGAAGTTTTGTAAGTTATGTGGAAGTTTTTAATGCCATATAGATTAATATATGATGAATTTTGGGCCTAAATTTTTAAATGCAGATTGTGCATTAACTTGTTAGCGAAGGATTTTCCGCTGGAGTAAGATTGTCATAGTTCGTTGAAAATTTAATCAAGTGAGTTACTGTTATAATTAACACGAGTTTTGAAAGAATTTGAGATAAGATTTTGAATGAAGGTTGCCGTCACAAATCATTATTAAAACCTTTATTAAACCAGATTGTGACATTAACATGTATAACTAACCTTCATTGGTCGATTATATTAAACAGGATTATAAAATTACCAACCGAATGAACATGTGGTTAATGTATTTATTAAATTAATAATTTAAACAATTTAAATGTTAATATTGTAAATAATTGCTGTAAATATTTTTGAAAATAATGTAGAACGAGAGTGATGTTAAAGGCGTGCTTATAATATTTTTATTGTCTTTGACAAATATTATAAACAATTTCTAATTGTTATAAATAATTTATGTGATTTTGTTATAAACATTTAAGAGCTAATTAAACATTTGGATTGAACTTAACAAGTTTAAAGAAATTAACATAATGATCCAATAGGATGTGAGCAAAGTACTTGAAAGATTTGCGTAAATATAATGTGAGTTGTCTTATAGACATTTAAAAGTTTGAGAGAGCAAGCTGTACTCTTACGTAACATAGCGTGTGAGAAGGGAGTGCATTTGACCAGTATGCAACAGGCTGGAAGGTAGCCCGCAGCTGTGCCAACATATGGTTCTCAGGGAGTGAGGTCGTACACACTCTGGCCTTGCGACTATAAATACCATTCTCATGTTTATTAAAAGGAAACCAAATGCTCTATATATGTCACACCCTGACGTCCTTCTCCAATCCAATAGTGTTATGAATATTACGTTATTTGAAGCTCTTGGGAGCTAAAATGTTTTTATCATGTTGTATGATAATTTTTGCAAGTCCTACTGGAGGACGTAGTCAGATTGACTTGGGCTACTGATAGCCACGTTGTTTTTGTTGTGTTAGTAAAATCATACCCTTTATTAGAAATAAAGCTTTTGTACAGTTCAAAGTTCTCGTCTTCGTCTTGGTTCATTTTTAAATGTCATGGTGGAGGTTATTGTGTGAACAGACTTTAGTGATCCTGTTGTCAACTCAAACCCCGAGATAATTAAGAGGTAAGTAACGGTAAGTATGAACCCCCGTCTATTTTGGTGTGTTCCACAATGATTTCCTGTGAACTTCTGTGCTCTTATCTCGATAGTATCTGTCAGTGCCATTTTCATTGATGTAACTGTGCCGGTGCGATTGATAATTGGCAATCCGATTGAGGGGGCGGATATCTGACAGCCTACTATCCAGGTAAACGGGGACAGTACCATCCCGGCATTTGCCCGAAGACGAAGTGGGAAACCACGGGAAACCACTTCGAGGATGGCTGAGGTGGGAATCGAACCCCCTCTACTCATTTGGACCACCCGAGGCTGAGTAGACCCCGTTCCAGTCCTCATACCACTTTTCAAATTTCGTGGCAGAGCCGGGAATCGAACCCAGGACCTCCGGGGCGGCAGCTAACCATGCTGACCGCTACGCTACGGAGGCGACATGAATTGATAGTATGGAAGTTAAATGGATATAACAATATGACTTACTTGCAGCCGTAGAATCATGTTGCTACACTGTCATGTAAATGGAAATGAAACTGAAAATTATTATCTATATGTGTGCCAATTTTGGAATAGTTCCCATGCATACTTCCTGAGATATTCAACATGGAGCTCACATTTCAATTGCGATTTTTCAGCAGCTGGTAGTACTGTCGACAGTTTCATATATGGCCGTGGGATATTCAGTATAGATCTTTAGTTATACCAAATTTGGTTTCGATAGCTGCAGCCGTTTAGGAGTTGATAGGGGAGGGGAGGGGGGGGAACACAGACAGACAGTCAGACAGGACAGACAGACATTTGCCCGGATCGATCTCATAAGCCTACATTTTCCTCATTTTTACAAAATGTGAAATGTAGGCTAAAAATGGCTTGCAACACAATAATTGAAGTTAGCAAAAACATGGGGCATCTTGAATGTAAAATTGTCAGGATAGAGCTTTCTGACTCCCCTTTATGAATTTCTGACTAATTTATGAATATAAATAGAACGGCGCCCTTAGTCTAACAAAACGCTGAAATTTAAATTTATATCCCAAATAGGTGAATTACTTCTCAGTCGGTCAACACACATTAAAGAGCCATCCCGATGTTTGCATGTAATAGAAGTGGAAGACCATGCCAAAAACCATTTCTAGGAAGACTGAGGTAGGTTGGTTGGTTCCTTAGTTTAGGGGCCGCGACAACGCGGTTATGTAGACCCCTGTACTTTGGGATTATGCAGAATCTGTCTAACCACTGTTAATTGTGACGGCTGTATTAGTGTGTGTTATAGCCGTCACAATTAACAGTGTGAGTTATAGCTTGCCACGGTGGGTGAGTGGATAGCGTGTCGGTCTACTATCCCCAAGATTGCAGGTTCGCTCCATGCCGTGGTAAGTGATTTTTTTGAAAGGCGGCAAAAATACGACATGCATGTCATACGATGTTGGCATGTCAAAGAACCCCTTTGAATTCAGTAGGCCGTTTTCTTAGTGGCAAAATTAATCTCGGGAGTGTACGCCAACACAAAGTTCCTCATTCCTCTACTAGAAAGTGCTGTAGTGTTCAAGGAGCTTAGATATCTAACCTCCTTGACTTTCATAGTGATTCAAGGAACAACGAAATTCGACATGCAAGCTACCCTCTGGATGTCAAATTACAAAGCTTGCACCCGGCTACCGAGGCCATACGATATTATTATTATTATTTAGTGGGTGTTATCTGTTTTAACTCTTGTAAGGACTGCAGACGATAATTTCAAGTAGTTCCTACTTTTGCTATCAAATGCTACCGTCCACTACACCTAGCTGCGGACGTGGCTACCAGATGCCATCGCAGGCAGGACCTGGCGGCAAACGTTAGAAATAATATAGCGTTAGATAATCTAACCTACAAATTTTGACTTCACGCAAGTGTAGTTAGCGGAAGGTTCTTTTGCATGGCATAAATCTATGACATGTGACAGCCGGCTTTACTTCCCCTCCGAAGGAAGGCATACTGAGGGATTTCTAACGCTCTTAAAAAATCCGACGATTTCAGCCGGGTTTGAACCCGCGAGCTTGGGCATAGAAGCTCAGCATGCTACCGACTACGTCACCGAAGCCACCGGCTGAGATAGGAATAAAACCCACCGCTTCTCATGTTTGCCTCATGAGGCTGAGAATACTAAGTGTCAGCCCTCATAACAGAATTAAATATAAGACTTGACCTGAAAAAAAATTTCATTATGCACATATTACAAGAGGGGGGAGTGGTTCCAAGGATATCCTTTCTTCGTGTAGTCATAGATTTCCCTCCTAATATAACTGGGGATGTAGAGCCTACATGTCGACCGACTGAAAGTAAACAGTTAATTGTTAGTCAACACTGTAAATGGCTTCAAAACCTTCTTTATTCAAGAAGCGAAACTCTATTCTCATACTTACTACAAGCATCACAATAACACAGGTTATCAGACAACAAGAATTTGTTGTGTGATTCCTTTTAGGGCCTTTGCGACATCGTGGTAATGTAGCCCCGTTTATTTGGGTGCGTGTAGAATTTGTCTGATAACGTGTGTCACTGTGATGTGTGTGCTAGTATTTGTAATTGAGGTAGGATTTGGGCAGAAGGCGGTCGTGGCCGTAAGTTGGGTACCATGACGGCATTTGTCTGGAGTAGAAGTGGGAAACCACAAAAAGTACTTCCAGGATGGCTGAGTTAGGGATCGAACCCGTCTCTTCTCAGTTTTGCCTCACGAGGCTGAATGTACTCCGTTCCAGACCGCAGACTCGAATAAAAATCTTGGTAGAGCCAGGAATTGGACCTGGGCCTCCGCGGTAACAGCCAATAATGCTAGCCACTACACAAAAGACTGACGTACACTGAAATACTCGGGGATAAATGACCTCGATGTCTCTCAAAATATACAACATCTACTCTCCTACGAGTACCGTACCAGGACCATGTGTGCGGTTAGAAGCTTACCGCACGTCACCAAACATACCTGAAAGTTGCAACGAATCATGAAATGCTACATTGTCCGAGAATGGTATTCTGCTCGTAGGCTGGTTTGCTCCTCCAAGGAGGCAGTCCTGAGCAGAAGTTTACTTACGGTAGGGTGCTCCTCCTTCCCTACCTCCATCAACAGCAGAACCGGGCACCCACCCAGGCTCTGGCCACACCCAATGTTGCTTAACTGCGGAGATCTCACTGGTTCTAGTGTATCAACATGGCCTAGTCGTTAATAACTAGGCAATTAGGAACTGGTGACTGAAACTGATGTATTTATTATGATTCTACAGGAAAGCGTAACTTGTTCTTGCCATGAGCACTTGAACGCCAATCACGAGGATGACAACAAAATTTGCATATCATTAATTTGTCAGAAGATATTTATTTCAGCTTCGGTTAACAATTCTTCGGACACTGTCCGTTGTTCAACTGATGATCCCTTCCGGGAGAGATACTGTACCGTGAGTACTGTATGAGTATATAACAATTCTTCGGACACTGTCCGTTGTTCAACTCATGATCCCTTCCGGGAGAGATATTGTACCGTGAGTACTGTATGAGTATATAACAATTCTTCGGACACTGTCCGTTGTTCAACTCATGATCCCTTCCGGGAGAGATACTGTACCGTGAGTACTGTATGAGTATATAACAATTCTTCGGACACTGTCCGTTGTTCAACTCATGATCCCTTCCGGGAGAGATACTGTACCGTGAGTACTGTATGAGTATATAACAATTCTTCGTACACTGTCCGTTGTTCAACTCATGATCCCTTCCGGGAGAGATACTGTACCGTGAGTACTGTATGAGTATATAACAATTCTTCGGACACTGTCCGTTGTTCAACTCATGATCCCTTCCGGGAGAGATACTGTACCGTGAGTACTGTATGAGTATATAACAATTTGACGATTGTCGATAACAAACAACACGAGAAGATTAACCTTCCCTTTATCTCTTCGATTCGTGAGTTTAAAATTATAGGAATCTATGCTCTATGTTTTCCATATCATATCATCCATCACCTATTATGTCATCACACCCTTGCGCAGCTATCATGAATCTTAAACCGAGAGTTGGGCAGTAAATTATTAATTACGGTGCATCCCAGAAGCACCAAGGTGATCAGATGATGGTTTTGCGCAGTAGCATTGACGGATAGAAATATAGTAGGAAGAAAAAGGAAGGAGGCTTGTAGTTTACCGTGACCGTCAATCCTGCGATCATGAGCCGCAGGACCTCCTTTTTACGAGGAATCCAAACCACAGGCCATGGCATTTCATTTCGAAAGTCTCACATGTTTTTACCGGGAATATAGTAGGAAGAACTGAGCGTAGTTTTCATATGAAGAAGATAAATTACCTAAGATCAGGATTTAGAAATATTGTTGTTTCCAACATAAGTGTAAATATGTGTTCTTGTATTTCAGACTATGATTTGGAAGGAGGTGGCCGTGGCCTAATGTCAGATACTATCTCGACCATTTGCCAGAGTAGAAGTGGGAATTTGCCGAAAAGAACTTGTAGGATGGCCGAGAGGGAAATCAGACCCACTTCTTTTCAGTTATTCTGGTGAAGCTTAGTGAATCCCGGTTCATCTCACATACCAGAGTTAACATTTTGGTAGAGACGGGAATCGAACCCAGAACTTTGGACTGGAGTCTCAATACGAGCCCTTTATCCAGTACACATTGTGCAAGAACTGAACTGTAATTAAATATATGCCATTAAATCCTATTATTATATGTTCATTTTTATTAAGTGAATGATCATCATAATATAATTGCTTTGTTGTTGGTTGATATATTTAAGAGCTTTGCGACATCGTAGTTATGTAACCCCGTGTATGTGGAATTTGTTAACCTGTGCTATTGTGATGGCTGTATTTGTGTGTGTATTTGTAAGTCAAGTGAGGATTGGAAAGAAGACGGCCGAGGCCGTAAGTTAGGAACCATCCCGGCATTTGCTTGGAGTAGAATTGAGAAACCACTGAAAACCTCTTCCAAGATGGCTGAGGTGGGAATCGAACCCTCCTCTTTTCAGTTTTGCATCACGAGGCTTAGTGTAACCCGTTCCAGCCCTCACACCACAGTTGAAAGTTCTTGAGTGGGCCTGGAATCGATGCCGGACATCCGGGGTGAGAGCCAAGAACGCTAGGCGCTACGCAACGGGGCGGATAATGAAGCAAAGTAGCTGGGTTCGTATCTCTCTATATAACTTAACAATTATGTATAAAAACTGTTGTTGTTAGGTCACATTAGGGGCTAGGGTCGTCTAGGCCATCATTCTCGTGTACTTGGTGTGTGTTGGATTTACCTGTTAACCTATCTTTCGGTAGTGACTGTAGTAGTGTAAGGAGAAGGTGCCCCCGACTTGATACAAAGGATTAAGTCGGCATTTCCGTGAAGTGCAGAAAATCCGGGGCAGAAAACCACATTCAGAATAGCCTCTGTCAGCGCAGAGGTTCGAACCACCAACCTCTTTATTTACCGAAGCTCCCCATCGCGTGATATAACGCGCACGACTACGCCGGAAAGTATGTGCTGCAGCTATAAAAGCATGAGGAAGTTGACTGATAGGTTTGAAGAGATTAATACCGATATAATATTCTCTTATCTCCAGGAATCTCTTGGAATACTGAAATTGTAGTCCTGTGTGAAATGTACAAAACATTCGGTTTTCGTATGACTATTGTCTACGGATATTCATAACCACAGTCTCTAACTACCTTGAACGACAGTGTTGGTAACACTGGACTCACCAGATAAGTTTCCATTTCTCGGCGCTAGATGGGGCATCATGTTTGAGCCAGCACTTCATTGTATTCAGGTTAGTACTGTTGTTGTTGATTCAGTTAGGGGCTTTGTAACATAGTGGTCATGTAGTCCCGTGTACTTGGATGTGTGTAGAATTTGTCTGATAACCTGCGCCACTGTGTTGTTTGTACTAGAGTGTGTATTTTGTAATTGAGGTAAGATTCGGGTAGAAAGCGATCATGGCCTTAAGTTAGGTACCTTCCTGGCATTTTCCTGGATTAGAAATGGGAAACCATGGCAAATCACCCAACTCTTCTCAGTTTCACTTCACGAGGCTGAGTGTACCCCGTTCCAGTCCTCATACCAGAATTAAATTTCTTGACAGAGCCGAGAAACAAACCCGGGCTTCCGTGGTAAATGCCACTACGAAATGTGGCGGACAGTAGTCTACTAAAAGTAATGTGGATGTTTCCTCCAAACATGTTTTTTTAAAATTAGGTATACTGTAGGCTATGTAGGCCTATTATATTTTATAGTTGTGAAATTCTGTTCGATGTGTCTTTCAACTTTCAATTTGCTCTTCTGCTTGATGTGATCCTGTGCCCTTCAAATGTTAAATATTAAACAGGCCTTTAAAACTGAAGAGACAACTAGATTGAAAGATCTTAACATAAATAAGACCATGATAAGTACATTTTTGCATGTTTGTTTGGAAAGTTTCGTTCGAAAATCGATAGTTACTGTACATATGATGAAGAAAATTAAAATATTACTTTTAGAAATACAAGTCATCTCCTAAAAACATCATAAATCAGAAATTAATTTATTTTTAAATGCTTTCTGATAGGCAGTGAATAATTTCATAATTGATCCTTACAAACAAAATTTATGAATAGATTGTAGCTGATTCACAGAAGGTTGAACTTCAAACTGCTACCATATGTCACATGTTAATGAGCACTATGTAATGTACAATGCATATTAGGTTTTCGAGTGACCGTGGATTAATGTAATTGGACATGAGGTTCTGTAGGTGTAGGTCTACTGATTAATCTTATATATCACAATTTTCTTTCTAATATTTTACTTATTTTTATTGAAAATAGAACAATTTTATGCAGTCAAGTGTCTGCAAATCAACATTTCGGGAAGTGGAAAACATTTCTGACAATGAGGTTCCCTACCTTTTGACTTTACAAATCGGATACCCTACTGTCGGCGTAGAAATTATGTGTACTCGAGTTTGGAGATAAATAGAAAAAAACGTCCTAAAGGAAGTAAGTCACATCATAATTTCCCTTGTTTGTTCATGCGTTGATTGATTATAAAGTTAACATTTAGAAACACATTTTAAAATATTTTCAGGTAAATATAATGTAAAAAGAGCCGATTTTTGGTGGATTTCGAGGGAAACGTCGACTTAAAAGATTCACAACTCTCATCACTGTTGTGCTACAACAACCACATGTGAATACGGGTTACTCAGATATGTCAGATGATGATGATGATATTACTTGATTTTCTGTAGGTCTTTTAGTTATTTCGTTATTTATCCCCAAACTTGAGTGCACATAATTTTTGTGCCGACAGTAGTTAAAGCCCTTCATATTTGCGCATGCTACACTGTAAATGGGCTTTTCTATCAATTCCAAATGGAACCTGTATCATAAGAAGGTCGATATCTGACGTATAAATCATCCACCTCATAATTTGAAGTCAATGTGTATTGGGTGTTAATATAGATGCAGCATCCCACGGAATTGATAGACCCCAATCATACAGCGTCTTCAGATCGTTCAATTGAGTAATTTTATTTCCAAAGCCCAATATTTCGCCACAGGTTTGATCTGCACGTGTTGAGAGCCCACGTCATCAACTAATGATAGAACAGCTCCTCACGTGTTCCCAGTCCGCGCGTGACGTGACTGAAAGTAATGACCAAAACTCCAACGAAGAGGGCAAAACGATGATGTTGAACAGTTCAAACATTTAGCTACTCCATATCTAATTATTGCTGCAATGCACGATTACTCTCGGAGAGGTCTAGTATCTGGATGAAACATTCATGTTTTCACAAATTTCGATGTGAACTGGAAAGAACAAAAATTAGAAATGACAGTGAAATTATAACACCTACGCCAGAGCGCTTCATGTGTAAATAGTAATCTCAGTGATAATGTGTAAAATAATATTTTTTGTTGTTGATTCATTTCAGGGGCTTGGGACTTCTTGGTCATCAGCCTCTTGTAGCTGGGCGTGTGTTAAATTCGTCTGACAACCTGTATTTAGGTGTTGACTGTAGGAGTGTTTGTAATTGTACGGTATTCGGGACAGGGTAGGGTAGATGCCCCGTCACTTGAAGTAAGGTACTCTTCTCCTTCTTTATATGAGCCTTTTCCCACGTCACGTAGGATCAGAGTTACTTCGCTGGATTCTTCTCTTCCGTAAATGTCTATCCCATGCGTCCTCCCTCTTTCATCCTTTTTCTCTGAGGTCCCCTGCAACCACGTCTTTCCATCTCATTGATGGTCTTCCCCTCCTTCTTGATCCCTCAATTTACAGATCTCCAACTCTTTTCCCCTTTGTAGTCCCCCTGTCACTTCCATCTACCGTGGGATTTTGTAATTGGCCACGTTTATCCACCACAGAGCATCGCAGCCCTTACCACAGATTTCTCGAGCTTTCCTTTCAGCCTGCAGCTGACTTTTTCATCACACAGTACTTCACTTAGTTTCCTCCAGTTCATCCAACAACTGTTGGTACTATCCCGGCATTTGCCTGTAGGGAGTGTGGAAATACTCGAAGAAAAAGACACTCGGATTTGTTGCAGCTGCCATCACGGCCGTGGTGCACGATTTAACGAGCACGAATACGCCACGGGATTGTAAAATAGTTCGAATTATGTCCTACTTAAAACAGGTAAATCTCCTCTTCTATATATATATATAACAAGTAGTTCCGTGAAGAACTATACAGCCTATTTTCATATATCCTACTTATGTTAATTGCCTCTACCCACATACAAAATTTCAGTTTGATTGCTGTAATAGATTCGTAGATATTGAGAACCGACTAAATATTTCGGATGGTCGCCAAGTTGGATTTTATATATGTAGGTCCTAGAGTTATGTACAGTTACATGAAGATTATTGTGCACGTGTAGCATTCAAACTTCAATCGCACGATTAAGACACAAGAAGTAACAAGGAGATTTTAAAATTTCGCACAGCTGCCATCTTGTGGTTATGGAAACAATTGAAATAAATTAGATGCCAGTGGATTAACATTCGTATAAGGATTTACTGTACCAAGTTTCACTGCACTCGGGTGGTTAAGTTGCGAGAAACGTCCATGTGAATATTTACAATTCGCGTTGCCGCCATGTTGTATTTGTGATCACCAGGTTATTTAGAGTTTTATAGGTGAACTTAAAGCCCCTATCAACATAAAAAATCAATTTGATTGCTATAATAGATTCGTAGATATTCAGAGCCGTCTAAATATTTCGGATGGTCGCCATGTTGGATTGTTAAATGTATAGGAATTAAAGGAAAATTATTGCGTAGGTTCATTATTCAAACTTTGACATCGATCGCATGATTACGACACAAGAAATAAAAACTTAATTTTAAAATTCGCAAAGCCGCCATCTTGAGGTTATGTAAACAATTGAATTAAATTTGATACCAGTGTATTACAAAGTGTATAAACATTTCCTGTACCAGATTTCATTGCGGTTGGAACATTAAATCGCGAGAAAGGTCTATTTAAAATATTCAAATTCCCTTGGCTGCCATGTTCGTTTTGTAGTTAACCGGTTTCTGAAAGTCTTCTAGATGAACTTCCAGTAGTGCCCTTTATCTCCGTACAAAATTTCAGGGTGATACCGCTAATAGTTTCAGAGATATAGAATGTCGGTGAAATATTTCGCACATCCGCCATCTTGTGGTTATGTAAACAATTGCACCAAGTTGGATGTCGGTGCATTACAATGTGTATAAACATATACTGTACCAAGTTTTATTGCGTTTGATTGGTTAAATCGCGAGAAACGTCTATTTAAAAGTCGCAAATTCACGTGGCCGCCATGTTAGTTATGTAGTTACCAGTTTTTCAACAGTCACATAGGTGAACTTCTAGTAGTTCCCTTTATCACCGTAAAAAATCCAGGGTGATATCAGGAATAGTTTCGGAGATATTGAATGCTGGTGAAATATTTCGCACAGCCGCCATGTTGGATTGGTGAGACGTAACAAAATTTGAAGGGCATGGTCGGGGTCGTCCGGAATAGTGCTAAGAACTTACCGAGTTTCATTGAAATCGCTCCATCCGTTTAAAAGTTATTAGGACACACACACCCGCACCCACACACATACACACGGACAAGAGGTGATCTCATGAGCCTATTTTTTCAAAATTGAAAATAGGCTAAAAATCAATGTTATGTGATATTTTGTGGGTCTTTCTGTATGTCTGTCTGTGGGTATGTCTTCTATGCGTTCATATAGCATTCATAAGATTGCGATGAAACTTGGGGGATATGTTGAGTACACTCCAAGGAAGGTTTCTGACTTAGTAAATCAATTTTACAATAGGTAGCGCACGAGTAGATTCAACAAATGAGTGACGATGCGCGCAGCGTTTCAACAAAGTCCCGTATGTGTTCATATACCATTCGTCCGATAGCGATGAAACTAGGGTGAGATGTTGTGTACACTTACGTGAAGGTTTCAAAATTAATGAATACATTTCACAGTAGATAGCGCACGAGTAGATTCAACAAATGAGCGACGACACGCAAAGCGTTTCAACAAAGTCCCGTATGCATTCATATACCATTCGTCCGATAGCTATGAAACTTGCGTAACATGTTGTTTACACTTCAGGGAAGGTTTCTGGCTTAGTAAATCCTTTTAACAAATAGGTAGAGCACGAGTAGATTCAACAAATGAGCGACGACACGCAAAGCGTTTCAACAAAGTCCCGTATGCATTCATATACCATTCGTCCGATAGCTATGAAACTTGCGTAACGTGTTGTGTACACTTCAGGGAAGGTTTCTGGCTTAGTAAATCCCTTTAACAATAGGTAGAGCACGAGTAGAATCAACAAATTAACGACGACGCGCGAAGCGTTTCAACAAAGTCCCGTATGCGTTCATATACTAATCGTCCGATAGTAATAAAACTTTGGTGAATTGTTGTGTACACTCCAGGAAATGTTTCTGGCTTAACAAATCCATTTTGCAATAGGTAGCGCACGAGTCGATTCAACAAATGAGCGATGGCACGCGAATCGTTTCAACAAAGCCCCTTATGCGTTCATATACCATTCATCCGATTGCGATGAAAATTTGGTGAATTGCTGTGTATACTCCAGGAAAGCTTTCTGGCTTAGTAAATCCATTTTACAATAGGCAGCGCACGAGTAGATTTAACAAATGAGCGATGGCACGCGAATTGTTTTAACTAAGTCCCTATGCGTTCATATACCATTCGTCCGATAGCGATGAAAATTGGGTGAGATGTTGAGTACACTCCGAAGAAGGTTTCTGGCTTAGTAAATCCATTTTACAATAGGCAGCGCACGAGTAGATTCAACAAGTGAGCGACGGCACGCGAATCGTTTCAACAAAGTCCCGTACGCGTTTTATACCATTCGTCTGATAGCGATGAAACTTGGCTGAGATGTTGTGTACAGTCCAGGGAAGATTTATGGCCAAGTAAATCTATTTTACAATAGTAGCGCACGAGTAGATTCAACTAATGAACGAAGGCACGCGAATCGCTTCAACAAAGTCCCGTATGGTTCATATACTATTCACCCAATTGCGATGAAACTTTGGTGAGTTGTTGTGCACACTGCAGGGAAGGTTTTTGACTTAGTAAATCCTTTGTACAATAGGTAGTGTACGGGTAGATTCAACAGATGTGTGACGGCACGCAAATCGTATAAATAAAATCCCGTATGCGTTCATATACCATTCATCCGATTGCGATGAGACTTGAGTGAGTTATTGTGTACCCTGCAGGGAACGTTTCTAATTTAGTAAGTCCATTGTATAATAGGTAGCATACGAGCAGTTTCAACAAATGAATGACGGTGCGTTTCAACAAAGTTTCATCTGCGTTCATATACCATTCATCCGGTTGTAATGAAACAAGGGTGAGTTGATGTGCACACTGCAGGGAAGGTTTCTGACTTAGTAAATTCATTGTACTATATGTTGCGCACGAGTTGATTCAATAAATGTGTGACGACGCGCGAAGCGTTTCTAAAAAGTTACATCGGCGTTCATATACCATTCATCCGATTGCGATGAAAGAGTTTGGTGAGATGTTGTGCACCCTCCCACAAATGTTTGTAAATTAGTCAATCCATTTTACGATAGCTTAGAGGCAGTCAACGGAAATTGAAGAAAATATTGTCTATCCGAAAGCACTTCAAGAAACAAAATTAAAATGCCAACACTTGTTTTCGATTGGAATTGCAACGCATGCCGGGTTCAGCTCGTATCTTATATAATTTTGTAGTATGATAGTTCACAAGGATATGATGCTATCAAAAGGTGGAGAGAATTTTTAATAAGTTAAGTTTGTTTACGTCAGGTTGATTTAATGGCTTTATTTGCTAAGGTCAAATAACATAATATCCAGTCATTATTATGACTTACAGGTCTTTCTAACCGACGCACGTGGGCGACCTGCGCTTCGGTATGAGAGATGGAATGGTTGAAGATGAATGAAATTGGGCAAGGATGTGGAAGGAAGCAGCCGTGGCCTGTCAGAAGGTACCGTCCCAGCGCTTGCCTGGTGTTAAAATTGAGAAACAACGGAAAACTATTTCAAGGACGGCCAACGGTGAGGTTCTAACCCACGCATCTACCGTGTCAGCAGATAGCTTTGCCCCATGATCTAACGCTGTGCTTTAGCGAGCGTAGCCACGTCTGCCGGTGGTATCCATGATGATTTTATCAATAAAACATTTATTTGACCACAATATATTGGTTTCGAGATGTTCCAGACCCGTAACTTGCTGGCGCAAGGAACCTTCTTGTAACTTTTGTCACTGTGCTCGTAGCGTGACTGAACATCTTCAGCACGTAACACTATGAGTCGTCCAGTTGCAAAACTCGTTTAATCCTCCTATGAATAAGGAACATGTCGTGAAATTATTTATTTAATTAGTTTATATTATATTATATTACTTTATTTTATTTTGTTTTGTTTAATGTAATTTTATTTTGTTTTGTTTTATTTCGATTTTGTTATGTTTTATTTTATTTCGTTTTATTTTGTTTTAAAATGTTTTATTTATTTTTGTTCTGTTTTTTGTTTGTTTTTATTTTGGTTTTTTTGTTTTATTTTTATTTTGTTTATTTTGATTTAATTTAATTTTGTTTTGTTTTATATTACTTTGATTTTCCAGAAAACAAACATAAAACCAAAAACAGAAAACACGAAACAAAAAGAAAAATTCAAAAACAAAAGCAAAAGCAGAAAACAAAAAACAGGAAACACAAAGCAAAAAGCAAAATTCAAAAAAGCAAAAGCAGAAAACAAACACAAAACCAAAACCAATAAAATAACCAAAAAGTAAAATTGAAAAGTAAAAACACAAAGCAAAAACAAGAGAGTAGAAAACAACAAACACAAAAGATACGCGAGGCAAAGTCCAGAGAAACGTTTTTCATGAAAATGATTCTTATTCACAAGTGGCTTAAACGAGTTTTGCAACTGGACGACTCATATGTGGTATGTTGCGCTATCATCTAATATAGTATGACGATGTGTTAAATACCAGTTGTTGGAGCAACACAGCGGCCTGGATCAACTCAATTTACAATTACACAAACAGCGAGATAAATAAGACTCCACTTTCTCTCCTCATGTGGCTGAATGAGTTACATACTACGACTGTCACTCATTCATCGATGGAACTTAGAACCACTGCTGAAAGAGCTAGGATGCAACTGTGGAGGGCTACGACCTACCTTTCCCCTGGTTGGAAGAGAGTCTCTGAATCCTTACCTCCTGGCTATGATGAGGAATGGACGACTTGGAAGTCCCTGAATAGACTGAGATCTAGAGTTGGTAGATCAAAGGCTAATTTGGCAAGATAGGGCTACACTGGTCAAGATAATATTCATTGTGCCTCTGGAGAAGACCCGACTGTTCAACATATACTTCAATGTCGACTATGTCCAGACTCCTGTACATAAGACTATCTTCATCGAGAAACACAAAAACCATTGGAAGTGGCCATGTTTTGGGATAAATTTATATAACTGTGTGAAATATGTCCGTTTTAGATACGAGATTATACAGTAATAATAATACTCATTCATTTATTGGCATTGCCTGAGAATGGTCACTCTGCTTGGTCTCTGTAACCCACCTTCGTGATCTAGGGGTCCTTGATTTATTCCTACGTGTTTGAAAAGAATCAAAATTTTCAGAATTGGATTCTCACGACTAAAGTTATGAAGCTTCCAGCTATTAGATAGTCTGTGCACACAGAGTACAAGTAATATTAAAGCTCGTATTTTTACGTGAACGTTATTGTTGTGATCGCGAGCCATGGGTCCTCCAATTTTAAGTGGAATCCGAACCATATGACGTGATATTTCACTTCAAAAATCTCACATGCATTGACCCGGTCCGCCTTGGTGAGAGGCAAGCAGTGTGTCTACTGCACAAGCAATATAGATGTAAATCAGACAGTTATAATGGCATTAGAGTTGCTTGGATCGAACTGGAAACCTTTGGTTTTAACGTCAACGCTCTTCCAATAAGCAAATATGTCCAGTTCAATTCCCGCATGTATCATGAGTCATGAGATTGTAACCTACCGCTTTACATCTAGGCCTATATGGCTCGTACCCGATGTACACAACATGACCTAAAAACTCAAAGCCTTAAATTCTTATCTCAGAGTCAAAATTAGGTGTACTCGACCTCAAAAATACAACTGAGAATATGTAAGTCGAATCCCAAAATCTAGTGATTCTCCAGGAGGACTTTTTGTGGTTCCTACTGGTATTCCAGGCAAATTTAAGAATGATACCTACAATTAACCCGGATAGTCTCCTTTCCAATTCAAGACCTAGTTACATGTACTGTATATACGTTACACGAATATTATACGGAGTGGAAGTATGGGGTGTAGAAGAACGTGATGCAACCCTGGACACTATTGTAAGTATGTATGCTAAGATAATTTTGGGGCATGCTAGTTTCACGGTGAATTGCGGAGCAAGAATTATGTGTGAGAATGTAAGTATTCGAAAGCATATTATAACAAGTAGTTCCGTGAAGAACTATACAGCCTATTTTCATATACCCTACTAATGTTAATTGCCTCTATCAACATGCAATATTTCAGTTTGATTGCTGTAATACATTCGTAGATATTCAAGAACGTCTAAATATTTTGGATGGTCGCCATGTTGACTTTTATATATGTAGGGCTTAGAGGTACAGTATGTACTGTTACATGAAGATTATTGTGTACGTGTAGTATTCAAACTTCAATCACATGATTAGAACACAAGAAGTAAGGCGAGATTTTAAAATTTCACACAGCTGCCATCTTGTGGTTATGGAAATAACTGAAACAAATTAGATGCCAGTGGATTAACATTTGTATAAGGATTTACTGTACCAAAAAGATGGTATATTGGCTTTCACGGCCGGTGAACTAAATCTTCTTGGAAGCCTTCATAGGGAGATTAATGCTGCTTGAGCGTTTAGTTCTCGCAGTCAAGTGGTGCAGTTGCACCTAATATAAAGGGAGGTGGAGCGCAGTTCATCACTCCTGTGGGGGTCCGGGCGGGAACACCAAGAGCCCGCCGATGAGCCAGCTTGGTGTCCTAGGCGAAACCCCACACAAGACACGGCACAAACCTAAAAGAATTGCTGAGTTTTACTGTACCAAGTTTCACTGCACTCGGATGGTTAAATTGCGAGAAACGTCCATGTGAAAACTTATACTTCGCGTCGCCGTCATGTTGGATTTGTGATCACCAGGTTATTGAAAGTCCTATAGGTGAACTTAAGTCCATAGCCCCTATGAACATTAAAAAACCAGTTTGATTGCTGTAGTAGATTAGTAGATATTGAGAACCGTCTAAATATTTCGGATGGTCGCCATGTTGGATTGTTATATGTATAGGCCATAGAGTCATGTACCATTAAAGGAAAATTATTGCGTAGGTTCATTATTCATACTTTCACTTCGATCGCATGATTACGACACAAGAAATAAAAATAATAATTTAAAAATGCACACAGCCGCCATCTTGAGGTTATGTAAACAATTGAACTAAATTACATACCAGTGCATTACAATGTGTATAAACATTTGCCGTACCAAGTTTCATTGCGTTTGGTTGGTTAAATCGCGAGAATCGTCTATTTAAAAGTTGCAACTTCGCTTGGCCGCCATGTTGATTTTTTTAGTTACCAGGTTTTCAAAGGTCACATAAGTGAACTTCTAGTAGTTCCCTTTATTACCGTACAAAATTCCAGGGTGATATCGGTTATTGTTTCGGAGATATTAAATGCTGGTGAAATATTTCACACAGCCGCCATGTTGGATTGGTGAGACGTAAGAACATTTGAAGGGCACTGTCGGGGTCGTCCGGAATAGTGCTATACACTTACCGAGTTTCGTTGAAATCGCTCCACCCGTTTAGATTTTATAAGGGGGAAACACACACACGAATCACACATACACGAATCACACACACACACGCACACACACGGACAAAAGGTGATCTCATAAGCCTATTTTCTTTCATAAATGAAAATAGGCTAAAAAGAATCGTAGAATCTTGGATACGTCTGAAAGTAGGTGGAGGGGGTGAAATTTTAAAGTTAGTCTACCTGCACGAAATGAAGCATCAGCAAAAAGGTACTGGGTTGACGGGGTAAGAGATGTACTGGAAATACTAAGAATGGGTTATTTACGGGATAGGGACTTACGAAGAGAGGAATGTAGAGTGTGTAAAGAAGTGTGCAGAAGGGTAAATGACATAGAGTTGCAGGTACTGAGAGAAAGAAAGTAGGTGGAGGGGGTTGAATTTTAAAGTTAGTCTACCTGCATAGTTTGACAATTTCTTCGAGCACCATTCTTCCATATTTTAAGATAGTTTATCGACTTCGATTTTCTTCGATTTTATTTAAATTTGGATTTCATGTTGGATGATTTTGTTTTTCATTCCAACAATGATTTCGATGCTAAAATTTTGGAACTTCTAAATCGTTGAGTGGAATTTTGATTTTCTCAATTGAAGTATTTGTCTTAAAATATTTTATTTAATTTTGGATTTTTATTTCTGAATTTCTATTCAGAAATTCGTCTTCGACGATTTTGCCCATTCGTTTGGATCAACGAAGTTGGGTATTTTTCTGTAAGAAGATTTTAATTAGGAGAAAGATTTTATTGATCGTTATCGATAAACATTTATATCAAAGTGTGGTTTGATATTATTAACGCTTCGACGATCTGGCAAGAATCATTTTTGATATTGCTACGCTATTTCAAGTAGAAATTTGCATCGAAGACATTGGATTGAAATGATATTCGTTATCAGTTGACTATGTTATGACTTTATGGAAAGCTTTGATCTTTCATTAATTATTCATGGATTAGGAATAAATCTTATGATGAAGGGAATAATTTGATCCTGACATAACTCAGATAAATCGAATACCTAAAATAACAGTGAAGTTATTTTAACATGTTTGCAACGTCACGGACCAATGTTGACGCGATTTTGCAACTATGTAGAATTTTGAGGTAAGAGCAGTACGAGGAGACATGTATGTATAATTATTAAATATTAGAAACAATTGTTGATGTCATAGTAACTTTGTGAAATAAACTTGCGGGAGGTCAATCTGCTTACAAGTTTTAATGATCACAATTAATTTACTGAATTACAGTATGAACAACAAGTAATGTTGTGGTAACGAAAGATAATGCAAATATTATGGTAACGCTTTTAAGAAAGCAGTAGTAATGAAGTTATATGAAGTTTATTATAGAATATACGAGGGAACTTTAAATCGTATAAACATATATTTTGAGAAGGAGGTCTGCGAGTAAATATGAATGAATTATTCCGTATTTTAGAAGTAATGCATTAATATATTGTGGTGAATTAAGAACATGCTAATTGAAGCATTGAATTGTTGTGAAGATGAGTTTTTAGTGTCTCATATTTTGTTGTAATAAGTATTATTGATGAATTGAAAAAGTAGTATGCTTGCGGAAAAACGAGGTGAGGTGGTTGATAACGTTGGTTTTCTAATTATTAGTAAATCATTATCAAGGATTTGCGTATTAATAATCATATGAACTGTACTTAATTGAAAGGTCTAGACTGGAAATAACAAGTAAACCAAACTAAGACTATTTGGTAGAGTGACTATTTAAAATAAAGACTTAAAGTGAACTAATAACGTGAGCGTATTTAAATACTCACATTAACATTATTTAAAAGTTAATTTAATCATAACAAATATTAATAATGGAATTATTATTGAATATTGGAACAGATAAACAGTTTTAAATCTAAACTTGTGGAAATAATCCGTTGTAAATAATTTTCATAATTATTTAAATGCATTTAAATTTATTCTTCGACGTTTAAAGGTTTAAGATAATAATACATTATTATCGGTTTTGTAAATATGGTATTATTAAGTAAATCTACGTATTTTTGAGGTGAGAAGTGAATTTATATTGTGGAACAGTAAGGTAAGTGATAGTTTGTCTTATGTGACAGTCTATTGTGGAAACATAACGTGTATAAGTGGAAATGGAGATTATTATTCATTCTCCAACGATGTTGCCATAGAGAAATGAAGTTATTTAGACATAACAAGGCATAAGTATATTTGTGGATTGTATAAATGAATATTTGAGGGTTCAGTTATGTGTAAGTAGAACCCGGGTTTGGAAACAGCTGATTGCTGATTGTAATGGAGGAGTGCCTGGAACAGCTGTTAGGTTCGGACACTAGACCAGCTGATTAGTGGATGTGTATTATAGGCCTAGGAGAAAGTTCTGTGTTGTATAGAGTAACATTTAGAAATGTTAATGATTATTTTTATTTTGCGTGTGGAAAATAAATTGTGCTTTTAAATTAAATTTAAATCACTTTAATGTTTATTTAATGAAATGTTGTTTGAAAGAAGGAGACGTGGACGTTCGCGAAGATCATGTGCGATCTTAACACATCTGTATTTAAAGGCATGTGAGCCTTATTTAATTTTTCAGTGGAGGTGTTTTTTTATATTGTTATTTTGGTTTATAAATTTAATTTCGTTCACGAGGAAGTTACGTGATTTATTTTGGTTATTAAGGAGATTGTGTTATGAAGTTGAAATCAAGGTATATGGCACACTTAACTCGTTGGTAAGGATCTCACTCTCCGAATGTAGTTAGCATCCTTATTCACAGTAGTTAGTCCATACACGATCAGTAGACTGTTGTGTTTATCATAGAAGAGCTTGTCGGTAGGAAGGATTTTCAGGTTTTCTAGCCTGAGCCTTCAAGATTCTACGATGCATTCTCGATCTTAGGAATTCGACAAGTCAGCTTTATGATAAATATGGGTACAATACCTAACGTAAGGCCACGGCCGCCTCGTTCCCTCTTCCTTGTCTACCTCCCATTCTCTCATCAGGGCCCTGTTCGCTTTGCAAGTTAGGCCACCTGGGTTAAGTGCTAGTCCCACCTCCCCAATTTTATCCCCCAAATCAGAATCTCAAGCTCCAGGACACTGTCCTCAGTGGCGGTAGAGGTGGGATCCCTCGCTTTGTCCATGGGAAATGCCGACCCTGGAGGGTAAAACGATAACGAAGATAAAATCAATAATTATTTACTTATTTATGTATTTATCAAAGAACAAACTACAGCTGTGTGGTCCCTTCAAGTTTGTACAAATTCAAGAAACGATAGAATGTCAATGTTCGTAGCCGTGACTTCAATTGCCAACATGACAGTTCTACGTGCAGTTCAAGTTTTTGTTTACTTATTTCAAACACAACTATTGAACGAGAAATCCATGGTTAATCACGTGAGTCTTTTCCACTAAATACGATAGATATCATAGGAGGATAGAGAAACTGGCCACCGTAAAATAGATTCTTACTGTGACTCACAGATTGCGCTAGCGCCGTATGAGAACTCACGGTCAATTCATAGTATCATGGAAGTTGCCCCTTTCGCTAAGACTTGAAAAGTGTCCTAGTCAAAGTGTAACCGCATTGGTGTAAGCTGCTAAACCCAATCTGCCTGGACATCAGAACATTGAGTTCGAACTCCGGCTACGGCCAAATTTTTAAGTCCCAAACAACAGTTACCCTTGAATAGTTTATGGACGAAAAATCACTAGCCATTCGTAGATCAAACAATCATAGACCAGTACTGCATTCAAGAAGTGTACAAATGTAGGGATCCAGTCCTACGTATAGCAAAAAGTAGTTCCGTGAAGAATTTAGTAACCTATTTTCATATATCTACATATGTAAAATGCCTCTATCAAATACAACATTTCAGTTTGATTACCGTAATATATTTTTGGATATTGAGAACCATCTAAATATTTCGGATGATTGCCAAGTTGGATTTTTATATATGTAGGCCATAGAGTTAGCTACTATTAGATGAAGACTATTACGTAGGTTTATTCAATTGCATGATTAGGACACAAGAAATAAAAACGAGATTTAAAATTTCGCACAGCCACCATTTGAGGTTGTGAAAACAATTGAAATACATTACATGTCAGAGGATTAAAATGTGTGTAAGTTTCACTGCCCTCGGACTGTTACTTAGCGAGAACCGTCCATTTAAATATTTAAATTTTGCATGGCCGCCATGTTGGATTTGTGCTCACCAGATTATTGAAAATTCCAAAGTTAAACACACAAAATTTCAGTTTGATTGCTGTCATATATTATTATATATTGAGGACCGTCCAAATATTTTGCATGGTCGCCATGTTGTATTATATATAAAAATGAGATGGTGTGTGTATGTCTGTCTGTCTGTGTGTTACTCAATAACGCAAGAACCACTGGTCCGATTTAAATGAAATTTTGCATGGATGTAGCTCATTTACCAGGTTTACATTTAGGATACTTTTGATTTCGATATTTAACACTATTAAAAATGGCGACCATTTTAGTAACGTCACTACACCCTTTAGTTTAAATATTTTATATTTCCATTTCAAATAAAAGGAGAATGCTATGAAATATCAAACGTTTGATGGCAGCGAGCTTTAAAATTTAATTTCCTATCCGAAAGGTCCTTATCACTTTTCGTGTATCTACAACGGTTAGCGAGTAAAACCCACATTTGTGACGTCACTACACCCTTTGGTTTCAAAATTTCATATTTCCATTTCAAATAAAAAGAGAACGCTAAGAAATATCAAGCTTTCGATGGCATACACGGGCTTTAACAATTAATTTTCTATCCAAAAGGTCCTTATCACGTTTCGTGTATCTCCAACGGTTAGCGAGTAAATCCTAAATTTTTGCAATAAAACACGGTCAACACTGAGCGGTGCAGTATATCTCTACATATATAAAACATGAACGTTTGTCTGTTTTTTTTTCTGAATTTCTGCGGAAATTTGAGTTATTTGCGCGTTTCAGACTGTTTTATGATGGATGCGCGCGAAATAATGTGTCTGTCTGTTTGTTTGTTTGTTTGTCTGTGGACAACTTTGTTCCCTTATAACTCGAGAACGGCTGGGTGTATCAACGTAAAAGTTGGTACAGATATCCCTCAGAGGCACGGCACTAATCATTGATGTAACTCTTCTCCGTACCTCTCATAAAAGGGGCCCACCCCCTTAGAATACATGCTGAAATAGGCGTAGAAGGACGAGACAAAGCTCAATTTCAGCCCCTCAATGAGAGAGACAAAACTCGGGTACCACATTTTAAGGCCCTAAAACAACCGTTTTTGAGATATTCCCAGAAAACTAATTTCATTTAATTAACTAATGAACGAATGCAAGCCGGTAACCATGACAACAGATTTTCAGAGGTCCTTCTATTGCTGTAAGACGCAATGCAATTCCATTAATCAGTGTGAAAATTTGCAAACGGCTAGAAGGTTATCACGGAACCCAATTAAGCTGTAAAATTCATCAATATGTATATGCGCTTAAGGGGGTCAAGGGGTACTCTAGACTTTTTTCACGCGATTTGCACCTGCGGGTTTGGTACGGCAGGTCTATTATATTCCTGTCCCTATATATTATTATTATTATTAGTAGTAGTAGTAGAAGTAGTAGTATATTATGGCGTACAATGACGAGACAAAGACCCTCGGTGCTAGAAACGAAACTCGGGGTCCCTAAAGGTTCCTCAAACACTACATTATAAGGCTCTAAAACCAACAGTTTCTGAGATATTCCCAGAAAACTAATTTAATTTAATTTAATTTAAAAAACTAATGAAGGAATGCAAATTGTTAACAATGACAACATTAACTCAAGGGGTGACATCCAACTCTCCATCTATTTCTGTGAGAAGCAATGTCACTCCATTTATTACATTTCTGTGAAAGTTTGAAAATGGCTATAAGGTTAACACGGAACCAACTTAGACTGTATAATTCATCAATGCAGTTAAGGGGGTCAAGGGGTAACCTAGAATTTTTTCACGCAATTTTCCCGTGATACATATTATAGTACAGAAGGTCTATTATATCTCCAAACAGCAACATTATTTTCAAAAATTCTTGAATTTAATCAGCATTTGTTGCAGCTTTTATGAATTTGGGCCATTTGAGGTAAAGAACCTGAATTTTCATGCACCACAAGTCTTTATAATTTATGAAAGGGGTCTTCCTGTGTATGGAGACCTAACACAACGTAGAGGGTCAGTTTTTATGTGGCGTGTATTGCGTTTCGTCTACACGGCTTTCAATTTTATTTCAGGTCAGGAAGTACACATGAATTTAGGTGAATTTAGTTTGAGAGCACATTTTAAGTAATCTTTTTTTTTTGTCGACATACGGGTTCATCGTAAGGATGATTTTGTTTGATAATGTGTGGTAGATATACCCATATTTGGATATCTGGGTGATAAGTTGTAGACAATAGAATTGTCTGTCTGTCTTTCTGTGTATCTTTATGTACGCCTATAACTCGTGTTCGAATGCTTGGTGCATCGTAAAATTAGGTATGGTAACCATGAGAGTCAATACACCAATCGTTTATAAAACTCTTCACCGCACTTTTCATACAGTAAAAGGGTGGATATAGGTAAAAAGTTCTCAAAATACATGCTAAAATAGGCGAAATATAAAAATTATCCTAGAAGGACGACCAGAGCATATGTTGCTCTTCTCAATGTGGGACATAAAATTCGGGAGTCTATAAAGGGTTTCCGAAAACCACATTTTAAGGCCCATAAATATTCCCAGAAAACTAACTTCGTTCTGATAAACTTATGAAGGAATGACAAACCGCTAACCATTGCAACAGTAGCTCAATTGATAATGTCTGATGTTAACACCGAACACCGTTCGAAGAACGGGTACTTCTGCTAGTATATATATATGTACTATTAGATGACGATTATTGCGTAGGTTCATTATTCAAACGTTGCCTTCGATCGCACGATTAGGACAAAAGGAATAAACTTAATTTTAAAATTTCGCACAGTTATGTAAACAATTGAAGGTAAATTAGATGTCAGTGCATTACAATGTGTATAAACATTTGCTGTACCATCTTTCACTGCGCTCGGATGGCTAGATCGCGAGAAAAATCTATTTAAATATTTCAATTTCGCTTGGCCGCCATGTTCATTTTGTACTTAAGAGGTTTTTGGAAGTCACATAGGCAAACTTGTAGTTGTGCCTTTTGCGACCGTACAAAATTTCAGGATGATATCAGTAATAGTTTCGGAGATATAGAATGCCGGTGAAATATTTCACACAGCCGCCATGTTGGATTGGTGAGACGTAATAAAATTAGAAGGTCATGGTCGGGTCGGACGACATAGTACTATGTTCTTACTGAGTTTCATTAAAATCTTTATGTTCGACCCTCACTATTACGTGTCAGAAAACTGTATCATAATGATGGTCATTATAACACTGTTTTCCATTATGATACAGTTTCTCCAGCCAATCAGAGCTCGTTCATTGACCAATTAGGTAACGATACCTTCGCGCATGCGCTCAAATTCCAACATGTCGGACATAAACACAACATCGAACTATAATAAATTACCGACATGGAATACGCACCGTCCATATGTTCGCGTAAATAAACTGGCGAATATGAGACAAGCAATAGCACTGTACCTTAAAATCACCAACGCTAATTTCTGCACAGTGCACTGTCTTCAAATGACACCGGTGACAATATTACTGAGGGACGGCTGATGTAAACATATGGCTGCATATGGTATTGCAAGCACACAGAGCGCATGCGTCGGTCGTTCAAAGATCTTGAAAGACAGAGATATAACACCCAACGCTCGCTCTGCAATCACAAAATTCAAGTACCGTAGCTGACTCTCAACAGATATTTATGAATATTTATGTTAAAACATATAATAAAGTTATAATTATCGTCGAACATAAACAGTCGTATGCAACTCGCCTATAATGGCAATTAAGACACTCGTATGGAAATTATAAAACTCGCATACGCTCGTTTTATAAAAATACTCGTGTCTTAATTATTGCCATTATAGGCTCGTTGCATAATGTACTATTCCAGCCGTTTATATTTTATTAGGGGACACACACACACATATACGTGCACACATACACACACATACACATACACACACACGGACAAAAGTTGATATCATAAACCTATTTTTCCATAAATGAAAATAGGCTAAAAATGACAACCCACGAGATAGATCTGAACTTGTATGCCGAAGAACGGAGAACATACAAACTTTTAATAAACCAAAAGATAGAGATAGAGAATTCATGAAACATGCTAAGGAAGCTTGTAAAAATCATTTTCTTGCGCAAACCTTGAAAAGACATTAGCGATGTGTTTAATAAAATCATGGACTATGGGATAAGGTGTTAAAATGATAAGCTATTTATTTTGTATCCTAACTACTAATTTGTTGCTACAATTCTCTCTCTCTCTCAGTAGATCTGTCCGCAGACTGGCTTCAGCTGGACGTCCTCCAGTTCGGTCTGTCCTGAGCATTTTCTTAATTTGCTTGTAACTTCTTCCCCTCTTCACATATGTTAACATTCCAAACCTTCTTCTTCCTCTCCCTCGTTTTCCTTCTACTTTCCCTTCTATGATTCTCTGTAGTAGATAATTCCTTCGTAGTATGTGACCCACCCAAGATTTTTTCCTCTTCTGTATCAACCTCATGAAACTCCTCTCCTCTCCTACCCTTCTTACCACCTCCTCATTACCCATTCTATCGGTCTATTTCACTTTCTCCATTCTTCTCCATAACTACATTTCAAAGCATTCTAAATATTTTTGTTCTTTCTGTCTGACTGTCGATGTTTCCGAACCATAATACACCACACTCCACACAAAACATTTTGCAAACCTCTTCCAACGTTTGATTGGTATGCTTCAGGCTGTTAATAAACCTTTCACTCCGGAAAGCGCTCTACCCCATGGAGATTCTGCGTCTCATTTCTTCCGTACAACTTCCGCTGGAGGTTATCAAGCTTTCTAAATACTGGAATGATTGAATTTTTTCAAATACCATTCCATCTACAGTATTGTTAAGTTACATGTGTCTTCTTCTTTTCCTACTTTCATTACTAATGTTTACCTCGAGTCCGGTGGTTACTGGCAGTCATTTTGTTCATAGATGAAAATCAAACAGATCTCACAATTTCATGGAATACAAAAGGAGCTTTATATTTGAGTTCTATGTAGCCAGTAACCCACGCAATCAATACATGTCGGTCGGAGGGGCCAAAGGCAATCCCAACTAAGCAATCTCTACTTAGTATAATACAAAGTCCCCGATTCTTGGATGTCACGGGTAATCTCGAGAACCACTGGATGGATTTTGATGTGGTTTTCACCCTTCCGTAAAGGATATATTGAGAAAGGTTTCTCTAGAAAATAATTTATTTATAATCGAAAGAAGCCAAGCGGTAACGATTTCAGTGAATAAGTCGAAATAAAACCTGGCGTCCGTGCGCTTTTTAAGCTTATGTTGGGCAAACTGTTAAAAATGTCTGTATAGTATGAGTGTAAGAATTGTTCAGCATGAAAAGTTCTACAAAAAAAAGTCCGCGAGAGCATATCTCTATCTTCAATACATCGACCACTATAAATATTTTTACGTTGTCATGTCTTCCATCAATCTCCATTCAATTACTGAGATAACTGTTCCCGGGCGAAGCCGGGCGGGTTGCTAGAAAAAATAAAATACGCACCCACACAATTGTGTGGCCACGGATTAAAAGAGGTATAAGATTCACTAGCATTACCCGTCGTGGCTTCGCCCGCGAATATTCTACTTGTAAAGAGTACACTTAGCAAAATCTCAATCATGAATGCTATGACTGATTTATCCTTGGTATGAATAATCAGACTTTATCAATTCAGCTACTTGTGCAGTGGTTAGGGGTTTGTCATTCCTTGATAGGTATATCAGAGCGAAGTTAGTTTTCTGGGAATATAACAGACACTGTTAATTTAAGGGCCTTTAAATGTGGTTTTCGCAGACCCTTTATAGTCGGGTGAAAAAGATATTTCGTACCACACTCACACGTGAAAATTGCGTGAAAACATTCTAGAGTGCCCCTTGACCCCCTTAAGCGCATTATACTGTATGTATTGATGAATTTTACGGATTAATTTGGTTCAATGATAACCTTATAACCGTCTGGAAACTTTCACAGTAATGTAATAATTGGAATTGCATTGCGTCTTACAGAAATAGATTCTGTTGCCATGGTTACCGTATTGCATTCTTTCATTACTTCATTGTAAATAGACATGTTTTAAGGTATTTATTTAATTGTGATGCATTTAAAGAGTAAGTGAGTGCGTTTCGCTTACGCATTGGGTTTGCTGAACCTGTAGGTACCCGATATGTGTAGGTTGGTGTTAATGGGACCTTATTTTCGGTACAAAACTGGAATGGGACCTTAGCAGATTAATATAGGGAGGGATAACAGGCACAGTTATTATTTCAAAACCGTTATTGTTTTGGTTCCTTAAGCTGGATGTTCCCCCTTAAATTTAGTCTGCATTTTCCAACAACCAACGCATCTAATAAACATCTAAATTAAAGGAAGCAGAAAAGACCTAGCATCTGGGAAGATTTATATTGCGCTGATGAATAACAATAACAGACCTAGAATTGGCTTTCGATAAAATTCCTGACAGTATGGTGAAAAGGGAATTGCGGAAGAGAAGTTTACAATTGTGGGAAGAAGAGTGGAGAGAATCTTCCAATGGATCCTTGACAAAAGAATACTTTCCATGTGTTCAAGCGAGACGTGCCTCAAAAATTCTCCTGAGCCATAATATGACAGTTATGATGACAAGACATGGAAAAATAGGGATCTCTCTGTATTGGTTTAAAGTCCATGACCATATGACGTGCTGGTGTGGCGAAGAATCGCAAAGTGTGGACCGCATCCTATATGAGAGTGAATTACTAAATCACGAAAGGAAACAAGTAGTTCCGTGAAGAACTATACAGCCTATTTTCATATATCCAGCTCATGTTAATTGCCTCTATCAACATACAAAATTTCAGTTTAATTGCTGTAACAGATTCGTAGATATTGAGAACCGTCTAAATATTTCAGATGGTCGCCAGGTTGGATTTTTATTTTTGTACTATTACATTAAGATTACTGTGTACGTGTGGTATTCAAACTTCAATCGCATGATTAGAACACAAGAAGTAAAAACGAGATTTTAAAATTACGCACAGCAGCCATCTTGTGATTATGCAAACAATTGAAATAAATTAGATGCCAGTGGATCAACATTTGTATAAGCATTTAATGTGCAACGTTTCACGGCACTCGGATAGTTAATTCGCGAGAAACGTCCATTTAAATATTTATACTTCGCGTCGCCGCCATGTTGGATTTGTGCTTACCAGGTTACTGAAAGTCCTATAGGTGAACATAAGTTCATAGTATCTATGAACACAAAAAAAATCAGTTTGGTTGCTGTAAAAGATTCATAGATATTGAGAACCGTCTAAATATTTCGGAATCTCGCTATTTAGGATTGTTATATGTATAGGCCATATAGTTATGTACCATTCAAGGACAATTATTGCCTAGGTTCGTTATTCAAACTTTCACTTCGATCGCATGATTACGACACAAGAAATAAAAACTTAATTTTAAAATTTCGCACAGCCGCCATCTTGAGGTTATGTAAACAATTGAATGAAATTAGATAGCAGTGCATTACAATCTGCAAAATCATTTACTGTACCACATTTCACTGCGCTCAGAGAGTTAAATCACGAGAAAAATATATTAAAATATTTCAAATCCGCTTGGTCGCCATGTTTGTTTTGTACTTCACAGCTTTATGAAATATACATAGGTAAACTTGTATCAGTACCCTTTATCACCGTAAAAAATTGCAGGGTGATATCTGTAATAGTTTCGGAGATATAGAATGTCAGTGAAATATTTCGCACAGCCGCCATTTTGAGGTTATGTAAACAATTGAACTAAATTAGACTCCAGTGCATTACAATGTGTATCAACATTTGCTGTACCAAGTTTCATTACGTTTGGATAGTTAAATAGCGAGAAAAGTCTATTTAAAAGTCTCAACTTCGCTTGACCGCCATGTTGGTTTTGTAGTCACCAGTATTTTGAAAGTCTCATAGGTGAACTTCTAGTAGTGCCTTTTATCACCGTACACAATTTCAGGGCGATATCGTTAATAGTTTCGGAGATATTGAATACTAGTGAAATATTTCGCACAGCCGCCATGCTGGATTGGTGAGACGTACCAAAATTTGATGGGCACGGTCAAGGTCGCCGGGAATCGTGCTATGACCTTACCGAGTTTCATTGAAATCGCTCCATCCGTTTAGATGTTATTAGGGGGGGACACACACACGCCTCACACACACACACACACACACACACACACACACACACGCACGCACACACACACGGACAAAAGGTGATCTCATAAGCCTATTTTTTCAAAATTGAAAATAGGCTAAAAATGAAGACAAATGTAATCAAATCAGGAGGCCACTGGCCTGCAAGGATTAATGAACTTGTTGATAAATATGTCAAATTCTATAACCTATTTGTGCAGAGCATCAATTTTGATAACCTGATGTAGGAATAATTATGTCAAGAAAGAAAAATATCGCTTAAAGAACGGAAACATATTATATCTAAGCTAGGCACACTATAATCAAACATGTAGATATACTGTAGGTTACATAATGTAAAGACAAATTATATATTACTTACATATAAGATCACCAATGCATGTAGTAATACTTCAATTGTAATGGAGCATGCAGTAAATATCTTATATATAAAAGTGAAAGTCTGTATGTATGTATGTATGTATGTGGGTGGGTGGGTGGGTGGGTGGGTGGGTTGGTTCCGTATACAAATCTACACCGTTCCACCAATCTCAACCAAATTTTTCATACACATAGTTTAGGACCCAGAAGGAACCGCTGGCGACATGAATTTTCGATACTCTTTCTCATTCTTCTGATTTCGGCCCTTTTGCACTCAAGCACAGGCTAATCAAATCATAAAATATACTCATGAAGGAATGGCAAGGCAGATAGTTTCCATGGCAACATAGCTCAAGTCGAGACACGGCCGTCTGGATGCCAGTTGCGCTCTGCACTACCGGTGTAGAAAATGAGCATCTTTACTTGAAATCCCGTTAGTTACTCACCTACTCACACAGCACTGTCAACCGAGTTTAGCATAACAAAGACTTGACACTATCTTCTACTATATATTAGTCACATACCACTCACTCTCTCACTCACTCATTCATTCATCACGAAATCTCAGAAACCACCGAACGGATTGGAATGAAATTTGGTATGCTGCTTCCCCAAGGGCAGCAAATGCCCACTAAGAGAGGATTTTTGTATATTCAGGTTCTAATGGGGTGTTAAGGGGGTAGACCTGCATTTCATTGAATAGCAATATCTCCCGATTGGTTTCATTGGGGGATGTGATACTCGGCACATAAACTCATCATTAAAAATAAGAAGACACGAGTCTGAGGGTTTTTCGATGTGGCGTATATTATGAGGTGAAAGGGGTGAAAAGTAGGGATTGAAAGAATCCTAACGGAGCGTGTATCTCTTAAACGATATAGGCGAGGAGTTTGAAACTCAGCGGAAAAAATCAGCATAAAAAATAAGTAAATATGTGTTTGACCGTTTATTCATAAATCCAATTTAAGGGGCCCATGGGGAGGGGTCACATTCTGGGGGGGGAACAGGAAAGAAAGTATCCTAACTGATTATCTGACTGACTCACTCATCAAACTCAGGGGGAAAAACTGCTTTAAAGTAAGTAAGTAAATAGCTGTTCGACATTTTTTTTCATAAATCAAATTTAAGGGGTTCATGGGGAGGGGTGAAAATCTGAAAAAAGAAAATTGAAAGAAAATGTCCTGTCTGACTCACTCACTCATCACGCCCAGCGAAAACTATTAAAGTTGGAAAAATTAAATTTTGGGAATATGTTCGCTGTATGTCGAAAACGTCAACTAAGGAATGATTTTGTTTATTCGGGTTTTAAAGAGATGTTAAGGGGGTAAACGTGCATTTCATTGAATAACGATATTTCATGAGTTGTTTCTTTGGGGATGTGATATTCGGTATATAAACTAATCATTAAAAATAATCAGACATATATCTAAGGGTTTATCGATGTGGTGTATATTATGAGGTGAAAGGGGTGAAAATTGGGGGTTAAGGGATTCTAATCGGAGCGTGTATCTCTTAAACGACATAGGCGAGAAGTTTTAAATTCGGCGGGATAAACAGCTTAAAATACAAGTAAATAGGTGTTCGACCGTTTTTTCATAAATCCAATTTAAGGGGCCCTTGGAGAGGGATGAAAGTCTGGGGGGAAAAACAAGAAAGAAAGTGTCCTAACTGATTGACTCACTCACTCATCAAACTCAGGGCGAAAACAGCTTTAAATAAGTAAATGGGTGTTCGACCTTTTGTTTCATAAATCCAATTTAAGCGGTTCATGGGGAGGGGTGAAATTATCAAAAATAAATGAAAGAAAATGTCCTGACTCACTCACTCACACACTCATCATCGCCAAGCAAAAATTATTGAAGTTAGAAACATGAAATTTTGGGGATATGTTTGTTGTAGGTCGAAAACGTCCACTAAGGAGAGAGTTTTGAATATTCAGGTTCTAAATAGGTGTTAAGGGGGTAAACGTGCATTTCATTGAATAACAATATCTCACGAGTGGTTTCATTTGGGGATGTGATACTTGGCATATATACTAATCATTAAAAATAAGCTGACACATGTCTAATGGTTTTTCGATGTAGTGTATATAATGAGGTGAAAGGGATGAAAAGTTGGGGTTGAAAGATTCTTAACGGAGCGTGTATCTCTTAAACGACATAGGCGAGGAGTTTGAAACTCGGAGGAAATCAATCAGCTTAAAAATAAATTACAAATAAAATAAATAGGTGTTCGGCCGTTTTTTTCATAAATTCAATTTAAGGGGCCTAAGGGGAGGGGTGAAATTCTGGAAGAGAAACGTCCACTAAGGAAGGATTTTTGTATGTTCACTCTCATCGACCAACCCAAACTATTAATGTTAGCCGAATGATATTTTGGGGATATGTTTGTTGTGTGTCGAAAACGTCTACTAAGGAGGGATTTTTGGATATTCAGGTTCTAAAGGGGTGTTAACGGGGTTAAACCTGCATTTCATTGAATAACAATATGACTCGACTATGACCCGAGCGAATCGAAGCTAAAAATGAAATGGTGTGTGTCTGTGTATTACTCAATCACGCAAGTACCACTGGTCCGATTTACATGAATTTTACATGGAAGTAGCTGATTTACCTGGTTAACATATAGGTTACTTTTGTTTTCAATACTTTGCACTATTTAAAGATGGCGACCATTTTAGTGAAGTCACTACACCCTTTGGTTTCAAACGTTCATATTTCCATTTCAAATAAAAAGAGAACGCTAAGAAATAGCAAACTTTTGATGGCATATACGAGGTTTAAACTTACATTTCCTGTCCGAAAGGTATCTCCAACCGTTAGCGAGTAAAACCTACATTTGTGCTATAAAACACGGTCAACGCCGAGCGGTGTAGTTGGACAAAATGTTCCATCCTTAATCTCCCTCTGCGCAGCACCTCGCCTATCGCCTGTTTTAACTGTCACCTTCATATTTTATTTTATTTATGACGCGTAGCGAAGCACGGGTACTTCAGCTAGTGATGTTATAAAAAACAAGTAGTTCCGCCAAGAACTAAATAGCCTATTTCATATATCCGACTTATATTAATTGCCTCAAACAACATACAAATATTCAGTTTGATTGTTGTGATAGATTCGTAGATATTGAGAACCATCTAAATATTTTGGATGGTCGCCATGTTGGATTTTTATATATAGGCCTTAGAGTTATGTACTATTACATGAAGATAATTGTGTGCGTGTTTTATTCAAATTCAATCATATGATTAGGACACAAGAAATAAAAACGAGATTTTAAAATTACGCTCAGCCGCCATCGTGTGGTTATGAAAATAATTTAAATGAATTAGATGCCAGTGGATTCAAATTTATATAAGCATATACCGAACCTTGCCAAGTTTCACTGCACTCGGATAGTTAAATCGCGAGAAACATCCGTTTGAATATTTAAATTTCGCGTCGCCTCCATTTTGGATTCGTGCTCACCAGGTTATCGAACGTCCCGTATGTTAACTTATGTATATGGCCTCTATAAACATACAAAATGTCAGTTTGATTGCTGTCATAGATTAATAAATATTGAGAACCGTCTAAATATTTCGGATTTTTTGCCATGTTAGATGTTAAATAGGCCACAGTGTTATGCACTATTAAATTAGGGTTATTGTGTACGGTCATTATTCAAACGTTGATTTCGATCGCATGATTAGAACACAAGAAATGAAAACGTAATTTTAAAATTTCGCACAGCTGCCATCACTAGGTTATGTAAACAATTTGTCTAAATTAGATGTCAGTGCATTGCAATTTGCATAGTCATTTGATGTGCCACGTTTCACTGCATTCGGATGGTTAAATCGCGAGAAAGGTCTATTTGAATGTTTCAAATTCATTTGGCCGCCATGTTCGTTTTCTAGTTAAGAGGTTTTTGAAAGTTATATAGGTGAACGTCTAATAGTGCTCTTTATCATCGTACAACGTTTCAGTGTGGTATGACTAATTATTTGGGAGATACAGAATGCTGGTGAAATATTTCGCACAGCCGCCATGTTGAATTGGCGAGACTTAATAAAATTTGAAGAACACAGTCCGAATCGGCCAAAATAATACTACGACCTTACTGAGGTTCACTGAAATCGCTCCAGCCGTTTAGAAGTTATGGACACACACACACACACATACACACATACACACATGCGCACGGACAAAAGGTGTTCTCTTAAGCCTATTTTTTCATAAATGAAAATTGGCTAAAATAGAATAGACGAAAAGTAAATACAGTACACACTCAGATACACAGTGACGCGGTTTGCAATCCATGGATTCCATCACCGGATATGTAAAACAAAGACTTTTCACTCACTGGATGTCATATGCGTTTGTGAACTTTGTGGTGCTGAGTGTCACAGGTATCATCTGCTCCATTGATCCAAAAGAACTAGCTCCATTGTGAACTATAGTGAGGAAAATATATATATATATTGTGCCCTTGGGATAGGCACAAGTATCGAACCCACACTCTTTTACTTCAAGAAAAGAAGAAATTATACCTATTTTAGAGCAGTTTCAAGGGTTTCTGAAGGGTTAATATGAAATCGCCCGTGTATGACGCATGGACTAGTGATGCAACTTGGAGGCAAGCACTCGCAGCCGGGCGTGAGGTCACTTTGACAGCTCAGCGGAAAAGGGTTACGCATGGGACGGAAATAGATCAACGAAACTTTCCACTCAAGACAAGGATAGAAGATCCTGTGATAAAGCGGTTATTTGCCAACACTGTAGAGAAGGTGTGGCCAAGAAATTAGAGAAATAATCAAAATTAGCCAGTTACGTGCAATAATCTGAAGAAATCACACCGCCAATGTTATTTATTCTGGAAGATAGAATTTTGAGAACCAGAAAAGTTAATAATAATTGCACAGGATAGAAGTGTCATATCAGCACTACGCAATTGGGTATTCACCAAGCCAGGAGTTAGTGGTGGTGGAAAAAACGAAGGCACTACCTACGCAATTCAGGAGCTCAATTTAATTAATATCATTACGACCTACGATCGGTTTTTAGATATTTTGATATATTTCGGACATTTAAGTTGTGAGCATTCAGGAGGTAATTTTTTTATAATCGTGCGACGATTACTTTAGAAGTTAGATCTGGAGAAGAAGCGAAACTGATCTTTTTGTTGCAGAATCAAATATAAACCCTGGGAGCGCTAGGAAATTCATTCAGTCTAAGCAGGCTGGGGAGGCGCTGCACTGTTTCAACAACAATTCAGTCTTCAGTGTCCGAGAAGGGCGTGTTGCTGTTTCACGATAATGCAGTTTTCATTTTGACCGTGAAGGGTCACGTTGCATCACAGCGTATGTAGTCTTCATCAGTCCGTGGGACGTTATACTGTAGCCGACGTAAAGCACTCCTGGAGGAAGTTGCTGCTCCAGTAATTATTCAACAGTGCCGCCGTGCGATTGAAGCGTCGTAATCCTTGTCAGAAGGAAAAGTACTGTCAAGCTTCGAACTTTAAAAATTAATTTACAGATTTAGGCAAGGTAGTATACTTTGGCCTTAAATACTTTAGCCGGCGAGGGCATATAAGCCTTATAATATCAGTGAAGAATAGGCATCGCAATATCTCAAAGTAATACGAGACAACGAAAGAGTAGTGAACTCTATATCTTTTCATCCAGTACGTTAAATAACCGAATTAGGGTAAACGTAGGATAAACCCCTAATTTTCCTGAACTGAGGAGATTAGAGCCAGTGACGATAGATTTTAGGAATCTACATTCGAGGCATCATTTGCCAAGTCAAAACGCAGTAGGATTTTGGGATCTATTCCATAAGCAGAGACTACGTTGCGTCAGAACTAAAATTACAGACGTGGACCACAAGAGAAGCAAATACTAGATCGCAGTAGTAGCAAGCGCCGCGAATAAAGGAGTGAACGTCAGTTATAAACATTTGCTAGACGAACATTTGCGCATTGAATGAGATATGACATCGTGCAGAAACTCTAAGAGTGCCGATAGTCGAAATAGCCCGAATAGGAGAATCAGCCGTACCAGTAGAGGGTAAGAACGAACGAGAGTTTCAATCATCCCCTGTAGGAGTAGGAAGTCGACGTAAAATACTTGCATACCTTGGAGGCGGGAAAAAGGAAGAGGTCACTTGTGTAAGGCAACAATACGTGCCTAAAAGTGAAAATTTTATGTCTAATATAATCTTTTGTGAAAATATAAGTGTATTAATATTTTTACTGATTTTTAAATGGTAATAAATACCATGAGTGCATTTCTTAAAAATAAGATAAGCAGTGTATGTAATTTGTGTGAATAGGAAGAAATGTTAACGTGTGGGAATATGAGTGTTAATATGGTGTGAATACCAGTGAGTGGGCAAAATGTACCGTCATTGGAGACCAGATCGCTGGCCTGAGTAATCATGTGAGTACCAAGTTTTATTATATGTGGTGTCTGGGAGAGCTCATGTAATATGCATATGGAGATATAATTCTAAAATTTGAAACAGGGATGTATAAAACAGTGTATAACGATGTATTGCGCGATCTGAGCAAATGGTTTGATGATAAATATAACTAATTAATTGTGTTAATAAATACTCAATGAAAAGTATTCAGTGGAATACCAGTAAATGATAGAATGATGTAATAATGTATACAAGCAAGATAATAATAATAATAACTTCATGAATTAATTATTTAATTAATTTTCATATGATAATGATGGAAGCCGTAGAGCTCCTTGTAATAATGATAAAAAGTTTATTGAACTGCTAGAGTTCTTGGAAAAATATAATGTCAGAATTGTTTATTAAAGGCAAACGCTAATAATATTCTGGGACAAAGATCAATTAAGTGATGTGAATTAATTATTTTTGCTCTAGAAGGTAACTCGGCAATATTGAAGTAATTAACGCCTTGGAGCGCATGTAATTGTAGTTATCACGCTAGAAACGCAGTGAAAATATGCTAGGCAGAGTAATTATGGGGAACAGTTGGATGCGGTAATTGATCATTTGTGTGTATTGCTGTATGCAATCTTTAAAATGGTGCTAATTTATATTGAATATGAGCGCAGGGATTTGCATTATTGTCACCCAGAAGACGCTATTGTTGGACGACTGGTCTGATACCAGCGATCCTGTTACTGTAGGGTCCTAAGTCCTCAAATTTGGAAGTTGTTCCAGAGGCCGGCTAAGGAACGATCCGATGTTCCATTACCTAGAGAGCCCATTATATTTGTTGGTGTTGTTGAAGTATCTTACCTGCCAATGCTAAAACGCCATAATTTTACTCCTGCCTGAGCCAGATGGATAGGTTATAAGAACCTCATAATGTATAGTATTGAAATGAATTAATCGCCTTGCCTTCCCAAGTTTTAAAGAGAGCTGCTGTCTACAGGCTCGTTGAATGTATCGTCCAGGAGGTAAGAAGCCGCGCGCTCCCGTTTGAAGTCGTAAATCTTGCCTAAGTGTTTGACACACTAACAGACCCCTCGGGTTGAGGTAGGTCTTGTATGAACCGTAGTTTCCCATGGTAGACGGAAGTAATTAATGATGTTTTAAGATGACCCAGTAGTTGTACTGAGATCCATTCAGGTTAAATATTCTTGCTTGTAAAGTCCAGATCCTCGTTCACAATGATTAAATTGTCTTTTGACACAGATATAAAAATCCCTTCTTAGTGTTACATGACCGTATTATTGTTCCCAAGTTATGATGGAAACATTTGGGATAACTGGTAGTTTATTTTGATTTGATTCAATCAGTAGTTTCCAGAAACTCGAGAAACATGAGTTCTCCCAACACAAGTGTAATTTGGTAGTATTGAAGAGAGAGATGGTAAATTTGAATATCATTGAGCCCAAATAAATGGGAATTATCAGTACCAAGTTATTATAACTCAGTAATAAGTAATATCCAATTAAGGAGTAATAAGTGTGTGATTAATTATGAAAATAATATGTAAAAGTAAGCCATCTTTGAGCCCGCTTGAGAAATTTATGTAATTACTTTATGGAAGTGAAATCTAGATGACATTTTTGGTCAGGTTCAATGGAACCGTAAACTAGTGTTTTGTAAGATCTTTAATTTAGTGATTCCTTGTTCTTAGTAGGACAAGTGTGAAGATGTTCTTTTCAGTTTTTATGTTTTATTTGTAGCGTCTAAATTTTGAATTTATGAAAATATTTTAGATTATGATTTTGATGTTTATTTTTGAAGTGTATCCTATGCTTGATCCAGAATGTGTAAATCATACAGTGGGAAAACATACTACGCCCCGATTGTCTGATTTGAGCTGGCTGACTGTGATTTACATATTCCTTTGTTTAAAAGGGGACAATATATATATTTTCGTATTTGCCATTGGTTGCAATAAATAAATGTTAATGGTGTATCCTGTTTCATATTACATAGACGGAGCAGCGTCGAACTCTGAGGAAAAGAAAATCAACCCAGGTGGAAGTAAGTTCCATAACTTTGACTGGCTCATGCATGATGGAAGGACAATGTGAGACAGCCACACAATTCACCGAATAGGTTGTAACACCTTGAGATTTGACTACATTTTTAGCCTACTTTCGATTTTTGCAAAAAATGAAAGTAGACTTATGAGATCAACACAGGGCGAAAAAAAGTGTGTCTGTCTGTGTGTGTGTATGTGTGTGTGTGAGTATGTGTGTGTGTGTATGTGTGTGAGTCTGTGTGTGTGTGTGTGTGTCTGTGTGTGTGTGAGTGTGTGTACTCTGAATGTCTGTCCCCCCCCTATCAATTCGAACACGGTGAATGCGAATTGAACGAAATTTGGTACAAAGGTAGCACTAGCAAAGGACACCTCAGTGTCATGTTTTATATCGCCGCCATCTTTACTAAAACTGAATGGCGGCCACTCAAACGTTCAAAACGTAAAATCAAATAACGACTAACCAAATCATCCGATCTCTACCAAATTTGGTAACAACATACCTTCGTATAGGATGCGTCTTGTGACCAAACTACAAGGTCGTCCGCCATACCATTTCAGGATGGCGGCCGTGCGAATTATGCAAACTTTATAATCCATATCATGGGACCCACCAGTTCCGATTATCGAGCCGAGAATCGTTTTAACTGTTCTAAAGGAAGAGGCACGTTCGAAATTAAAAGTTTATTTTGTAATACTATAGTGCAGACGTGATTTTAAACAGCTGAGCTGATTCAGTAATAAGACAAGATGGCAGCGGATATCTTGTGCCTGACTTATATTTCACTAATTTGAGTATTGCATTCAATATAGCGTACTGATACAAAGTAAATAAACTTTGTATGAAATGCTTTATATATAAATAATATACTCCAGTGATGAAATCGTTTAGTATAAATCATTATTTGCTAACAAGTTCTATGTAAGTCATTTTATAAAGAACGATATTCGTTGACACAATTAGCTCAGTGGTAGAGCGTTAGCCTGTCGCTCTAATGCCTATGGTTCAAACCCGATCGGAGCTAGGTTTTTTGCTTGAAATGTTATATGTTTATTGTTTTGTAATGACTCAGATGTTTTAAAATTAAGCGTTATATTGTGCATATTATGGTGTAAAATATATATTTAATTAAAACATAATTCGCCAGCAGATTTACTCGAGACATCTAGCTGCCAAAAAGGTACTTATTAACTTCCAGATTTTATTGAAAAGTTTCTTCTTCTGGCCGCTAGAATGCACTCGCTCTGTTAGGATTATATTGTTCGATATTTCAGCACTAGATGTCACAACTAGTCTACGTGGGGCTCCATTGATTAATATACCATTGGCATTCTATGCGCATCGAATTTGAAGAATGACAAGATGATACTACGATACATTTTTACTTTTTATTTTAAAGGCTTTGTAACAGTCTATTTTGCGTTACTTGAAAATGTTATTTGAAGTAAAGAACAAAACGATTTCGCATAGTAACTGAATTGAAGCCGTTGATGTTAGTTCAGGTTATTAATTGCTACTTTTATTTCAGGCAAATATCAATCGAAAATATCCACATAGTTTGTATACACATGTCTCTGTAGGGTCATGGAAAGATTTGTTAATTCAATTAGGGTTGTGAAAGCCATGCACAACCAGACGTGTAAAGACATGCCTCAACTCAAATTTGGATGTTGCCCACGGCAGGTCATATATGTAATAATAATAATAATAATAATAATAATAATAATAATGTTATTGGTTTTACATCCCTTTTAACTACTGCTGCTTTTAGAGACTCCGGGCTGCCGGAATTTTGGCCCGAAGGGGATCTTTAACGTGCCAGTAAATGTACTGACACGGCTCCCTCGCATTTGTGCACCCTCAAATGCCAGCTGACTGCGCCGGAATTTTGGCCCGAAGGGGATCTTTAACGTGCCAGTAAATGTACTGACACGGCTCACTCGCATTTGTGCACCCTCAAATGCCAGCTGACTGCGCCAGGATACGAACCTGCAACCTAGGGCCCAGCAAGCGAGAACGTTACCGCTGAGCCACGCAGCCAGTCCGGTCGATTATGTCTCCAGATCCATAACATTCTTGATATACTTCTTATCTTTCTTTCTTTCTTCAATGATGGTAGCAGTTTTTATCTAGGTTGTGGCGTTTGGTAGAGGTAAATCGTTTCTAAGGTCTTCAACAAAGAATAGTTCTATTATACTCTTTGATAATAACAACGAGTTATAACTATACTCATACATTTAGGAGAAAGTAGGCTATATGTTCTTTACTGAACATCTTGTTTTCACTCTAATTATACGAAGTATGTCCAGAAAGTAAGTTCCGTTTGGTAATAACATTAAATTGTGTACAGATACAGAATTTATTATTTATTGCACAACATTCTACAACCCTTAAACTACTTTTCCACATAACTGCCGAAATGTTGCAGGCATTTGTCGTAGCGTGGCACGAGTTTTTGTATACCTTCTTCATAGACGTGTGCCGCCTGTGTCTTCAACCAGTTGTACTTTCCGCTGCAGCGGTTACAGAAGAACTGGTTCACGCGATTAGTGACAAGATCCGGGAAACCGCAGGTTTACAATTAGTGCTTTCGCTATGGAATTTCCCCAAATCTCACGATCACTAATTCATGAAATTGTTACCGAAAAACTGAACTTTCGTAAACTTTGCCGACGTTGGGTACAAAGATTCTTACGGAGCAAAACAAAACAAAACGGATGGGTAGTGCACTTCAGTTTTTGACCCGTTACAATGAAGGCAGCGAAGAATTTCTGGCACAGATAGTCACAGGAGATGAAACTTGGGTTTCTTATGACACCCCTGAAAGTAAGCGGCAATCAATGGAATGGAGGCACACTTCATCCCCAGCAAAGGTTAAGCCGAAACAAATCTTGACACCTCGGAAAATGATGTTTCCAACTGGTTGAAGACACAGGCGGCAAACTTCTATGAAGAAGGTATCAAAAAACTTGTGCCACGCTATTAAAAATGCCTGTAAAAGTTCGGCAGTTATGAGGAAAAGTAGTTTAAGAGGTGTAGAATGTTGTGCAATAAATAATTTTTCTGTATATGTACACAATTTAATTTTATTACCAAACGGAACTTACTTTCTGGACGTGCCTCGTAGAATACCGCTTTCAGTGGCATATGGATTAGCAAATATTAAAGTTTAATTCTAATGTGTTCGTGTCTTTGACAAAGGATTGGTGTCCTCGATTCACCATACTGTTCCTGTGATAGGTAGTCAATAGAAGACTTGAAGAATTCCTTCTTCGCCTGTCTTAACTGGCTATATGGCGCTTCGATAAGTTTGCCGGAAGTTTGTCCTGAAGGGAATCTTTTTCTACTGGCACGGCTCCCTCGCATTTGCTCATCATCTAATGCTAACTGACTGCGCCAGGATTTGATCCTGGAACCTTGGGCACAGCAAGCGAAAATGATACCGCTGAGTCACGCAGCCAGCCCAAACTGATAATAAACAATACACTATAAACTATATATACATTTATTTCATGAAATAATGCTACTTGCTGATGAGTGTATAGCTCATACTATGATTGTGATCACCACCGCACACGTCGGCTCTTGCTGATGTACTGTTGTCACGTTTCGGACCAGCTCCCCATTGAAGCTACAAACGTCTTCATGACAACATAAACAGTAACTCCGTCCTCCCAGGGTTTACAATAGAGCCGTCCGGCCTTTCGCAGATGTTGTCGCAGTGGAAACGTGTGTGTTCTTATTAGCCTGGCGCTCGTCTCATGAAACCGGACTAAAGTAAGAAGGCATCAGAGGCGGTGGATTGAACGTACATTCACTGCGATGTGAATGCAAGTTCTATTCGAATGCGCTAATCATAAGAATCATGGGCCTAAATTAGGTTAGCCTAATTGCTTAAGAAATGAAGATCTAAACAAATAGTAAATAAGGTACGCAAACACCACACCTAAAATGAGGAACGATAATGTATGTATTCTCAAAGTAAATGGTCTTGAGAAATGACGAGGAAGTGTATACATGGCAAGGTAAGGTAATATGCACATCTAACATAACACAAGAGATAACCTAGCCGAACGAGGAACCGTAACATTAAGGTTATGTGGGAATATGCAGTAAAGGTAGGGCAGGGAAACGTAAATGGGGAAGATGTACTCGTAATGAGTAAAATTACATTGTGAAGGGAAGGAGATTATAAGGGCTAGACGAGAAGTCAGGAAACGTGAGTCTGCCGTCAAAGAGGGATCGGCAGCTCTGATAGCCCAGGAGAAAGCAAGAGGTGAGGGAATCTAAGAAAGGTCGGAGAATAAATAAAAGTACGCGTAGACATGACGAGAACAAAACAAACATAAAAATGAGGCGCAAGAAACCGAAATGAAATATATAAAGGGAAGTTAAAGTTACACATTACAAAGATATCCATCAAGATAAGTTCCGTAAAAAGGTAAGTCAATCTCATGGATTTGCGTATGAAAACACAATCCTAAGATAAGGTAGACCGATAAAGATAAAAGGTAAGGTGCTGGTCTCACTGTGATGTACGTACCATCCAGTAAACCGAACCATAACCAACATAAAGGAACGACGATAAAGAGACAAACGATAAAGGAACGATACAGGCACACAATGGACATACTAGAAAAGGCTAAATGCCCTAGTATTCCATACAAAAGCCACATATCTACACTCACACACAAGGAATATTAAGCCGTGAATCACCTTGATGGATTCAGCTTATCCGACAACACAAGATAGTACAAACACAAATTAATAAACGTCTCTATGCGCACCTTTACATAAATAAAAATAAAAGGGGAGAAAACGGAAATAAAGATAGGCATCTTGAATACGAGAGCGGGAGCGCGAACAAAAACATCCTACCAGGATTTTAAAAAACAGAAGACTGCTCCGGAGGGTAACAAAGGGTTGTTACAGCTGACGGAAAAGAGAAAGTAAAAGGAAAGAGGTGTCACTGATCACGATTCGGCATAGTAAGAAATCACTATAACGAACCTTAATCAGCAATTAAAGATATGTCCACTGATCTGCTCGGTTACCCTGGCCAGTAATAACCCAGAAGGAAAGAGAACAATTCCGATAATTGACACGCCGAAGAAGAGAGAAAAAAAGGGAGGACTACAGGTGGAAAAGAAAAACGGTTCAGATTCCCACACACTCCCCTAAAATATTTGTTACGTCCACCAAAATAGACGAACAAAAATTTTAACGAAACAAACACATGGAAGGGAGAAGGGAGGAAAACGGGTTCGTCACGAAAATGTGACGGGAAGGAGCCTAGAACTAGGAGAAAACGGGGAGGACTCAAAAAGAGTGTACTTCAGTGAAGATAAATATAAGAATCAAAAGACGAAAATTTCACAATAAGAACGTAAGTTAAACCAGATAAAATAAAATAGTTAAAATAAAATAAAAACCCTAGCTTCCTCGCCAAAAATATTATACAAAAGTTACAAAGTTACAGATTTACAATATATAATAAATATACGTATTCAAAAGCTGTCTTCCATAATCTCCCAAGGTAGGATGTCAGAGAGCAGATATCGATAATTAACTTAAACAAGAAAGAACGATTAATCGAGAGTGATATTAATTTATTCTAATAATGGGGTAAGATTGAGTGGCGACTACCACGGTACTCCGACAAAGATTAAATTTGGGAAGAAGAAAAAATTACTAGACGTCATCTACTTAAATATTATTCGAAGGAATAACCGGAAAAGAAGTAGATAATTATAATTGATAGCAATGCAATTTTGCGCCAATGCACGTAAACTTGAAGAAATAAGCTGAAAAACATGTCACAAGAGAAATGCACATTCTAGAGAAAAAGAAGGTACTTGCTGCAGGCTGTCATTACTTACACGTTCCACGGTACACCCCTGCATTGCTCACAGAGTGGAGCTCACCAAGACCTAGTCATTTGCCTGAAAAAATAATGGCATACCTTCCTGCATTGAACCTATCTTACTGATGGTAGGAAAATCAGTTATCACCGAAGCGTAGTCTCTGCTGAAATAAATCTTCCCAGCCTCACGATTGGATTCATCATCGCAAGGCCTCACAAGCCCTCCGAGGTATTAGTAGCATTGCAGCGAGGACAGATTAGTTTAGTTACTCCTGGTAACCCACACCCAAAACAAAACTTCCCTTTTAGCGGTACTAAACATTCACGGTAGACATGGGACCCTTTTAAGCAGTTCCAGCACCGAACAGGGGAGCTGGAAGCATTCACGTGAGGAGAGACATTCACATCAATGATGTGAGAACGGAACGTACTACGTTGGACATGATCACGGCATTAACGCGAACGTTAGTTCTATGTGAATTAACAGAGGCGAAGGTATTGGCTCGATTGTTGCAGCGTAGTGTCGACAAACGAGCTGGAGTAACATTACCACGTTGCCCACATGCAGGTATATCGATCTTATTACTAAACTCATTCATGCTGAACGCTAATTCAGGGAACATAGATTCAGAAGGTCGTGGAGGTGGGATATATCGATTACACAGTCGGGCAGTTGCTTCAAATTCACGCCCTTTGAATAAGAATGTCTTCAATATCTAGTACTGAAGAACGGCGAATAAACTGTTTATATGAGGGATGTAAATTACAATAAACAGTATTAATGGTTTCACGAGAAGACAGTGAAACTGAAAGACGGGCTATTAGGGTATGGATCGCTGTGACATAATCATCAATATTCTCCCCGATGTTGCAATTCAGGTTTGTCATCACACTCGCAGAAAATGCACGAAAATATAATTGATACAGGTCTTACCTTTACAATGAAGCTCAAAACAGTTTGCTACGGCAAGAAATTATCACCAGGATGATAATCTGCACTAACTTCGTACTAGATCAACAACAGTTTGTTTTTATCCTTTTTTCATAACAATTTCCAGCCATCTTTTAGTCTCGACATGAAAAAACTCAAACAAACGATATATATCATATTGCCAACTTACACATATAGGTGGACGTATTTGTGGGCTAAACGTTGCTCTTATATCATTTTGGGGAATGAAACTAGGTGTAGTTACATGTATAGCGATGCATTCGGATAGTAACCACGCTCTGCTACAATTTTGAACCATCCGGCCTTTCGCAGATGTAGTCGCAGTGGAATCGTGTGTGTTCTTATTAGCCTGGCGCTCGTCTCATGAAACCGGACTTAAGTAAGAAGGCATCAGAGGCGGTGGATTGAACGTACATTCACTGTGATGTGAATGCAAGTTCTATTCGAATGCGCTAATCATAAGAACCATTGGCCTAACTTAGCTTAGCCTAATTGCTTAAGACATAAAGATCTAAACAAATAGTAAATAAGGTACGCAAACGCCACACTTAAAATGAGGAACGATAATGTATGTTTTCTGAAATTAAATGGTCTTGAGAAATGACGAGGAAGCGTATACATGGTAAGATAAGGTAATATGCTCGTCTAACATTACACAAGAGATAACCTAGCCGAACAAGGAACCGTAACATTAAGGTTATGTGGAAATATGCAGTAAAGGTAGGGGAGGGAAACGTAAATGGGGAAGATATGATGTGCCCAACTCTAGGAATGGGTATTCCAAGATTCAGACACCTAGTTATCAAGGGAAAGGCTACAGCCGCTTTTGAAAGTTGAGATTTTTGAATATCGCGCTACATTGCTTCTCGAAGCAATTGGAAAGAATTTACCAATACTTGCATGTCAAGTGACGTAGCGAGTAATAGCAGAGGTCGTGGCTATTTATTGATTAAATAGTTAACCATGGAGTAGAGACTTGAGACTTGGATCAGATTACTGGCTCGGCCAAATGAAAGAGAATGCACTTAGTATCAAGTAAATCGGACCAGGGATACCAGAGATATGATGATTTCCAGATATCAGCTGATGACGCGTGACCCTGGCAGTTTTGAATAAAAGCCGGCCGGCCGAGGCATCGATAGCTGATTCCAACACAAGCATTTGCCGAGCAAGTTGCTGCTACGCTGAGCCAAGGCACATGGTTGCTGGATCTACGCAGAAATAATTTTCAAAGTTGTGATAGTCACAAAAGTGCTGCGCTACGAAGTGGAACTTAGTAAGTTTCCGGCGAGGAGAATCACTGAGGTGATTGAATTTTTTTTTCTACAGACATTAGTGGAAATATTTATGTTTCTACATGGACATATGCTAGACTTTGTCTAGAATTAGTACTTTGTCACAGTCCAGTAATAACCTAATACTTGGATATTTAAATCCATTTTAGTCAGTTTTCATATTTGTAACTTAATAACCACTTCGATCTATCAGTACATTGAAGACCAGTCTATCACGGTGTTGTTCGTTAGTCTACGCAAGGGAAACTACAGGTTGCTTAGCGCATGGTAGATGGCGAGAAGCTATGCCCAGGGAACGATCTTCAGGACAGCCGTTGATTGGTTAGACTGTCAGTGTCTTCTTGTATTGATAAGATTACCGTGAGTTATGTTACAACTGACATATCTAAGAATAGATCACTTAGATCTGACCCCATTTAAACAAACTGTTATGGCTTTGATAGAAGCCCATATTAAAATGGAACAACAGTTAATTCAAACGTCAAGAGATACTACCACTATGTCTGACTAGACGGATTGTGGGTATATAATGGCGGCCGATACAAGGAGTATACGTGCTTGTCCGATAGGGCATGTCTATGGATAAATCTGGTAAAGATCAGGTTTACTACGCTTCAAGACCATCAAGAAATGTAAGCCACATTTGAATTATATTATGCCTAGCTAATTGGAACAAACTATTTTTCTGCAGATGACCAACACATTTATTTTTCTTCGTATTTAAATCTTGCAATGATTTACGCAAGACATATTAGAGTTATTCTGAGTATTTTCAGCACTCAGAACAGTTTAGGATCTATGACCGAGCATATCGAGCATTTATTTGAATATTTCATATTTTTGGGAAATCACGGTAATCAGCCGATGTAACTGTAAAAGTTAATAATTATTTTTGTTGAGGAATGGATATTTTTTCCATATTCGAAGGTTCGAACATGTGGATTCTCACATAATGAGATGATAATTAAATATATTTAAAATAATATAACTAATAATAATAATAATAATAATCCACTAATAATAATAATAATAATTTTTATAACTTTTCTAAATAATTCTTGGATATTAAATTTTCTAATAATCATATGTATTGAGAGAGAGCCTATGAAGTAGTTTAATCATTTCTAGTTTGGAACAGGTGATTTTCCGAAGGAGAGAGGTTAGCGCAAGCCCGCATTCAACCAACATTTCAGTTCTGGTTGAACAGTTGATATTTGCAATGAGCAAAGTATATTTTTCAGATAACACGGAGAGGCATGGAACGGGAAGCAAATGATATTTGTATCAAATAGGATATTTTTGTATTTATATAAAATCATGACGTAAATACACTCGAAAGTGAAATAAAGATTTTCATAAGTATGGTGAATTCACGGGTTGAACTGAATGGTAAAATAAAATAAACTTGTGAGTTTATTAATCTTCCAGTGTTGATAACAAGCAGAGGCTTGATTTATTGTATAAATTTTGGGAAGAAAATTTATATGTGTGGAGTAGTTGAAATGCCATTCCCAGGTGCGCATGTTTAAGTCGCAGGAATGAGGAGGTTTTTTCGAGCATCAATCAAATAGCAGGTTCGATGGCTCAGGTTTATAGTAGGAGTATTGTAACTACACATTTCGTCGTATGAATGACCCGAAGGTTATTTCTTAGAAACCATCAGTTCTTATTTCAACCTTGTTTACGAATTCCATTTAGACTTTGATTTTGCTAGAACCCGGATTTGTCATGATAGTAGTTTATTCTTCTTCAGAGGAAGACCTTTGCCGTTGTTGTTGTAATATTGTGTTCTTACACAAATAATAGAATGGGCCACTGCCAATTAAAAATAATTCTTTAACCACGAATAATTTGAAGGATGTTTTCAATCCTAGTGCCATGAACTAAATGAATTCATTATGAAACTAAAATTCTTATTTCCGCATTCTGTTGAAGAATTGCAAGTTGTGAAAATTGCTAAAATGGCCATGAATATAAATATTTTTCATAATAATGATTCCAAGTGGAAAATCAAATAGTTGAATGGTTCAACCATTTATTGATCAAGTTGATGATTCAGAAATCATATATTTTGTGAGGAACTTGAAGTTCATAATCGAGTCACTTCTCGAAATGTTTAATGTCAGAAGAACAATTAATTTTTGTTGTGCTTCGCACAAGTTCTTCGATGCTATGCTCAAGGTCAAATACTTTTCAGATGTTATTAATATGTGTAAATAATTTGTGTTGCTTCAATGATGATAATATTTTTCGACAATATATATTTTTTGAAACTGGAAAAATAAGTGAAAGTTAAAAATTCTATGAGCATTTATTCTACGAGTGTTAATATTATGTAAAAATTCAAACAGTGAACTACGATATTTCCAGTAGAGACAATTAAATTTGAACTGGATTTAATCATAAATAATTTTGGAACACAGTCTACAGGACTAATAATCAGACTTGTGTTTCCAAAAAATATAATTGTCAAATGTGTTTGGAAAATTTCTGTATATTGTGTAAATAGGAGTGTGGGTCGCCACACGTGAGTGATGCTGCTTTGAGCATTTTTGCAGTCAATTTTAAATTCAAAATAAAATGAGATAATTTTACTTGATGTGTTATACCCAATTGAATCTCCTTCTATCCTTATTGTTGCATTGAGCCAAAAATCAGTAAAGCATTTTTTTCATTTGATGTCGTTTTTGCGATTTGCTTTAACCCATCTGGCGCTCCGGGATATTTTGACTTTCGTGCTGACTGATTATTGGTAAAATGCATATGTGGTCGTGCGGACTCCGGTCTAAACGGGCACAATACTCGTAATGAGTATAATTACATTGTAAAGGGAGACAGATTATAAGGGCAAGACGAGAAGTCAGGAAACGTGAGTCTGCCGTCAAAGAGGGATCGGCAGCTCTGATAGCCCAGGAGAAAGCAAGAGGTGAGGGAATCTAAGAAAGGTCGGAGAATAAATAAAAGTACGCGTAGACATGACGAGAACAAAACAAACATAAAAATGAGGCGCAAGAAACCGAAATGAAATATATAAAGGGAAGTTAAAGTTACACATTACAAAGATATCCATCAAGATAAGTTCCGTAAAAAGGTAAGTCAATCTCATGGATTTGCGTATGAAAACACAATCCTAAGATAAGGTAGACCGATAAAGATAAAAGGTAAGATACTGGTCTCACTGTGATGTACGTACCATCCAGTAAAGCGAACCATAACCAACATAAAGGAACGACGATAAAGAGACAAACGATAAAGGAAAGATACAGGCACACAATGGACATACTAGAAGAGGCTAAATGCCCTAGTATTCCATACACAAGCCACATATCCACACTCACACACAAGGAATATTAAGCCGTGACTCACCTTGATGGATTCAGCTTATCCGACAACACGAGATAGTACAAAAACAAACTAAATAAACGTCTCTACGCGCACCTTTACATAAATAACCATAAAAAGAGGAGAAAACGGAAATAAAGATAGGCATCTCGAATACGAGAGCGGGAGCGCAAACAAAATGGTCCTACCAGGATTTTAAAAAATAGAAGACTGCTCCGGAGGGTAACAAAGTGTTGTTACAGGTGACGGAAAAGAGAAAGTAAAAGGAAAGAGGTGTCACTGATCACGATTCGGCATAGTAAGAAATCACTATAACGAACCTTAATCAGCAATTATAGAAATGTCCACTGATCTGCTCGGTTACCCTGGCCAGTAATAACCCAGAAGAAAATAAAACAATTCCGATAATTGACACGCCGAAGAAAAGAGAAAAAAGGGAAGACTACAGGTGGAAAAGAAAAACGGTTCACAATGTAGCTTTTCCCCCGCGAAATATAGCCTTTTTTCAATCTGAACCTACCGCCAAATTATTTTAAATTCCCGCCTAGTGGGACAGTTATATATTTTTCATTTTCTCAGCGGGAGAGAAACTATATAAATTAATCTAATTACCACTAAAACTAAAATGATTTAATAAATAAAGACCTAGAAAATTCTATTGGACTATTAACACTAATTTGAATATTGTTGTTAAATTCTTGAATGTGAGGTAGCTATGTTGCTTCACATTACATAAATATACAGTATGTCCAGCAATTCCCTGAATTTCGGTTATTCCCCCTCCCAATTGATCGATCTTGGCTACGCTACTGCAACAAACCTACTTTCCCCTTATCTTATTACGAAATGTAGGCTAATAAGTACACTTGATACACCCGTAGTTAAGATGCGTGTAGTCAATTGCACGCGGGAACATGGTGGTGTCGACTGTCTCTCCCTACAATTTATTTTCAGTTAAGAGTTTGACATTAGGCCCAATGTCGAACATGGCCGCGGAACAGAGTGTTGTAATACACCTTAAAGAGCATCGCACGACATACACACATAACGTGACAAAATATCTCATTAGGCAGCTTGGAGTACTCCCAATATAACGGCTCGGTCTCGACAGGCTCCGTCCGTCCCGCATTGTCACTGGCGATGGAAGAATTCAAACAACATTTCGAGTTTTGAAGTTTAGAAGTGCAGAGAATGAGACTATTATTATAATTATTATATTACATTACATTGTGTGAACCGGCCAAAACTAAGGACCACGCAAATATCATTTCATGTCCTTCTCATAGTTCTTTCTTCCTTTCTCTTCTTCCACACTTCCTTCATTCTTTTAGAGTGTTGCGCCGTTCTCTCTGCTGTCCATCTTCCTCCCCTGCGTTTTCTCATTTTTCCCACATGAACCTTTATGTTAGAAACGATTTCCCTGATTTTTTTTTGTCTCGACAGTCGTCATCAGTAATTCCTAGCCTCCGGAGTTTTTCCTTCGTCAGCTTGGTGTACCCCCCTTGGCTCTTCAGATTGTATATTTTATCAAAAATTTGTTTATTATTATTATTATTATTATTATTAATATTATTATTGATCTCGTTTCAGAAACATACATGTAGTTTATCATATAGGCTTACAGGATGGAGCCGCGTCGTATATCGGAGATAAACTAGACACCGGCCGCGAAACCTACGATCTAAATACATACATGTACACAGTTACAATAGTTGGTAGATGCTGAGCTTCTGTGCTCAAGACCGCAGTTTCAAACCCCGCCGAAGGCGTCAGACTTTTTAGGGGCGTTAAAAATCCCTCATTATGCCTTCCTTTGGAGGAGAATTAAAGCCGGTAGGGCCATGTCATAGATTTATGGCATGAAAAATAACCTTTCACTAACTAAACTAGTACAAAGTACAAACTCCGGATAGCTATCACCATTTAGCATTTCACCTAACATCATATATACTGCATTTAGCATACACTGACAGTTGCAGTACCAATACTGCAACTAAATAATTGTACATATTGTAAATATTTTCACCTGTATTTCAAACATAGATTTTATAGCCTAAGTGTAATGGATCTGATGATGATCGCTTGACGATCGAAACTGGTCATCCTAGTGTTTTATTAATCTCATGTAATTTATTTCAGGATTAGGGCATAACCCATCTCTTCTGGGTACATTCGTGTTGACCGACTGAAAAGCACTAAACTCTTGTTAACTAAACTAGTGTGAAGCAAAATTTGTAGTTTAGGTTTGATTAATGCTCTTAAGTTCCAACGTTCGTCACCAGGCGCAGGTAGCTGGTTGCCAAGTTTACAGCTAGGAGTCGTGGACGGTAGCATTTGGTAGCGAAAGTAGAAACTACTTGAAATTATCGTCTGCAGTCCTTATTCGAATTAAAAACAAATAACACACACTAATGCAGACATCACAATTAACACCGGTTATCAGACAGATTCTACACTCACCCAAAGTACACGGGGCTACATGACCGCGTTGTCGCAGCCCCTAAACTGAGGAACCAACCAACCATTTGTAGCTCTTCAGTTGGTCAACACAATTTTGTCCAAACAATGGGCGGCGAACAAGATATAAATATAAAAATCACTCCTGGAAATAATTACATGTATTAGTTATAGTGATAATTAACTAATATCCTACGTATAATTTTTTTTCCAGAAGTGTATTTTATACTTATATCTTGTTCCCCGCCCATTGTTTGGACAAAATTGTGTTGACCAACTGAAGAGCTACAAATGACAATTTTGTATTGGCAACACTGAATGAATGCCTTCACATTTCTACTTAATTTAGGTACCAGTAGAATTTGGAAACCACTTCCAGAATGGCTGAGGTAGGATTCAATCCCACCTCTTTTCAGTTTTTAATACGAGGCTGACTGTACCCAGTTTCAGACCTCATTATATTTTATTATATTATTATTATTATTATTATTATAGTTTTGTTTGACAACATTATCACGGCAAATACCGGCTACATTTTCTGTTACAGCCTGGTTCGGCCTTCGCAAAGAACCATCTGTACTGAGATAATTTCTATTACACCGTTCAGGGACTTCACATCCATGTCGTGCCCGCAGTCTTCACAAGTCTCCTTCATTTGTAGGATGAGCTAAATTTGCATCTGGATCATCGAGCCTTGCTGAGTATTCGGCCAGGGTATTGTCACCAAGGAACTTCCTAACAATATGGCATGTGTTTAACAGAGCTGCCTTCTGTTGTTCAATATATATCTGCGGGTGCAGATTCAATATTGATAGACTACTGTGGAGAGTTCTCGTTGTGAGGCTTGAAGCCATTTTTCAGTGTTGCCTATGTAAACAAAAGTTTGGTGCTTTTCAGTCGGTCAACACGAATGTACCCAAATAGAGCTGGGTTATGCCCTGATCCTGAAATAAATCACATGAGATTAATAAATACACTAGGATGACCAGTTTCGATCGTCAAGCGATCATCATCAGATCCATTACACTTAGGCTATAACATCTATGTTTGAGAATACAGGTGAAAAATATATACAACTAGCTGAAGTACCCGTGCTTCGCTACGCGTCATAAATAAAATAAAATGTGAAGGTGACAGTTAAAACAGGGGATAGGCGAGGTGCTGCGCAGATGGGGATTAAGGATGGAACATTTTGTCCAACTACACCGCTCGGCGTTGACCGTGTTTTATAGCACAAATTTAGGTTCTACCCGCTAACCGTTGGAGATACCTTTCGGATAGAAAATGTAATTTTAAACCTCGTATATGCCATCAAAAGTTTGCTATTTCTTAGCGTTCTCTTTTTTTTTCTCTTTTTTTTTAAATGAAAATATGAAAGTTTGAAACCAAAGGGTGTAGTGACGTCACTAAAATGGTCGCCATCTTTAAATAGTGCAAAGTATTGAAATCAAAAGTAACCTATATGTTAACCAGGTAAATCACCTACTTCCATGTAAAATTCATGTAAGTCGGACCAGTGGTACTTGCGTGATTGAGTAATACACAGACACACACCATCTCATTTTTAGCCTCGCTTCGCTCGCGTCATAGTCGTGTCATATTGTTATTCAATGAAATGCATGTTTAACCCCGTTAACACCCCTTTAGAACCTGAATACCCAAAAATCCCTCCCTAGTAGACGTTTTCGCCACACAACTAACATATCCCCAAAATATAATTCTTCTAACTTTAATAGTTTTGGTTGGTCGATGAGAGTGAACATCCAAAATTCCTTCCTTAGTGGACGTTTTTCTTCCAGAATTTCACCCCTCCCCATAGGCCCCTTAAATTGGATTTATGAAAAAACGGTCGAACACCTATTTATGTTATTTATTTATTTTTAAGCTGATTGATTTCCTCCGAGTTTCAAACTCCTCGCCTATGTCGTTTAAGAGATACACGCTCCGTTAGGAATCTTTCAACCCCCACTTTTCATCCCTTTCACCTCATAATATGCACTACATCGAAAAACCATTAGACATGTGTCAGCTTATTTTTAATGATTAGTATATGTGCCAAGTATCACATCCCCAAATGAAACCACTCGTGAGATATTGTTATTCAATGAAATGCACGTTTACCCCCTTAACACCTCTTTAGAACCTGAATATCCAAAACTCTTTCCTTAGTGGACGTTTTCGACATACAACGAACACATCCCCAAAATTTCATGTTTCTAACTTCAATAATTTTGGCTCGGCGATGATGAGTGAGTGAGTCAGTCAGGACATTTTATTTCATTTGTTTTTGATAATTTTACCCCTCCCCATGAACCGCTTAAATTGGATTTATGAAACAAACGGTCAAACACCTATTTACTTATTTAAAGCTGTTTTCCCCCTGAGTTTGATGAGTGAGTAAGTGAGTCAATCAGTTAGGACACTTTCTTTCCTGTTTTTTTTTTCACAGAATTTCACCCCTCTCCAAGGGCCCCCTAAATTGGATTTATGAAAAAACGGTCGAACACCTATTTACTTATATTTTAAGCTGTTTTTTCCCGCCGAATTTCAAACTTCTCGCCTATGTCGTTTCAGTGATACACGCTCTGTTAAGAATCCCTCAACCCCCAATTTTCACCCCTTTCACCTCACAATATACACCACTTCGATAAACCCTTAGACGTATGTCTGATTATTTTTAATGATTAGTTTATATACCGAATATCACATCCCCAAAGAAACAACTCATGAGATATCGTTATTCAATGAAATGCACGTTTACCCCTTAACACCTCTTTAAAACCCGAATAATCAAAAATCATTCCTTAGTTGACGTTTTCGACATACAGCGAACATATTCCCAAAATTTCAAGTTTCCAACTTTAATAGTTTTCGCTGGGCGTGATGAGAGTGAGTCAGACAGGACATTTTCTTTCAATTATTTTTACCAGAATTTCACCCCTCCCCATGGGCCCCTTAAATTGGATTGATGAGAAAACGCTTGAACACTTATTAACTTATTTTAAGCTGTATTTTTTCCCCTGAGTTTGATGAGTGAGTGAGTTAGTCAGTTAGGACACTTTCTCTCCTTTTTCCTCCCAGAATTTCACCACACCCCATTGGCCCCTTAAATTAATTTATGAAAAAACAGTCGAATACCGATTTACTTACTTTTAAGCTGATTTTTTTTTCGCTGAGTTTCAAATTTCTCGCCTATGTCGTTTAAAAGATAGGCCTACACGCTCCGTTAGGAATCTTTCAACCCCCACTTTTCACCCCTTTAACCTCATAATAATACACCACATCGAAAAACCCTTAGACACATGTCTGCTTAATTTTAATGATTAGTTTTTATGCCGAGTATCACATCCACAAATGAAAGCACTCGTGAGATATTGTTATTCAATGAAATGCAAGTTTAAACCCCTTAAGACCCCTTTAGAACCTGAATATCCAAAAAACCTCCCTTAGTGTACGGTTTTGACAGCAAACGAACATATCCCCGAAATGTCATGTTTCCAACTTCAATATTTTTGGCTGGGCGATGATGAGTGAGTGAATGAGTCAGGACATTTTCTTTCAATTTTTTTTCTTCAGAATTTCACCCCTCCCGATGAACCCCTTCAATTTGAATGAAAAAAAAACTGTCGGAAAGCTATTTACTTACGTTAAAGCAGTTTTCCCCCCATGAGTTTGATGAGTGAGTCAGTCAGTCAATCAGTTAGGACACTTTCTTTCCTGTCCCCCCCCCCCATAATTTCACCCCTCCCCATGGGCCCCTTAAATTGGATTGATGAAAAAACGCTTGATCACCTATTAATTTATTTTTAAGCTGTCTTTTTCCCGTGAGTTTGATGAGTGAGTGAGTTAATCAGTCAGTTAGGACACTTTCTCTCCTTTTTTCCCCCAGAATTTCACCCAACCCCATTGGCCCCTTAAATTAATTTATGAAAAAACAGTCGAATACCGATTTACTTACTTTTAAGCTGATTTTTTTTTTCGCTGAGTTTCAAATTTCTCGCCTATGTCGTTTAAAAGATAGGCCTACACGCTCCGTTAGGAATCCTTCAACCCCCACTTTTCACCCCTTTCACCTCATAATAATACACCACATCGAAAAACACTTAGACACATGTCAGCTTATTTTTAATGATTAGTTTTTATGCCGAGTATCACATCCACAAATGAAAGCACTCGTGAGATATTGTTATTCAATGAAATGCAGGTTTAAACCCCTTAAGACCTCTTTAGAACCTGAATATCCAAAAAAACTCCCTTAGTGTACGGTTTTGACAGACAACGAACATATCCCCGAAATGTCATGTTTCCAACTTCAATATTTTTGGCTGGGCGATGATGAGTAAGTGAATGAGTCAGGACATTTTCTTTCAATTTTTCATCTTCAGAATTTCACCCCTCCCGATGAACCCCTTCAATTTGATTGAAAAAAGAACTGTCGGAAAGCTATTTACTTACTTTAAAGCAGTCCCCCCCCCCTGAGTGTGATGAGTGAGTGAGTCAGTCAATCTGTTAGGACACTTTCTTTCCTTTTCCCCGCCCCCCCCCCCCCCCCCCAGAATTTTACCCCTCCCCATGGGCCCCTTAAATTGGATTAAAAAAAACGGTCAAACACATATTTACTTATTTTTTATGCTGATATTTTTCCGCTGAGTGTATCACATCCCCCAATGAAACCAATCGGGAGATATTGTTATTCAATGAAATGCAGGTTTAACCCCCTTAAGACCCCTTTAGAACCTCAATATCCGAAAATCCTCCCTTGGTAGACGGTTTTGACATACAATGAACATATCCCCAAACTGTCATGTTTCTAACTTCAATAATTTTGGCTGGGCGATGATGAGTGAGTGAGTGTGTGAGTCAGGACATTTTCTTTCAATTTCCTTTTTTCAGAATTTCACCCCTCCCCATAAACTCCTTAAATTTGTATTTATGAAAAAAAAAAATGTCGAACAGCTATATACTTACTTTAAAGAACTTTTTCCCCCCTGAGTTTGATGAGTGAGTCAGTCAGTCAATCAGTTAGGACACTTGCTTTGCTGTCCCCCCCCCCCCCAGAATTTCATTTCTCCCCATGGGGCCCTTAAATTGGATTTATGAAAAAACGGTCAACACATATTTACTTCTTTTTTATGTTGATTTTTTTTCGCTGAGTTTCAAACTCCTTGCCTATGTCGTTTAAGAGATACACGCTCCGTTAGGAATCTTTCAATCCCCACTTTTCACCCCTTTCACCTCATAATATACACCACATCGAAAAACCCTCAGACACTTGTCTTCTTATTTTTAATGATGAGTTTATATGCCGAGTATCACATCCCCCAATGCAACAAATCGGGAGATATTGTTATTCAATGAAATGCAGGTCTACCCCCTTAACACCCGTTTAGAACCTGAATATCCAAAAATCCTCTCTTAGTGGGCATTTGCGGCCCTTGAGGAAGCTGCATACCAGATTTCATTCCAATCCGTTCGGTGGTTTCTGAGATTTCGTGAGGAATGAATGAGTGAGTGAGTGAGTGAGTGGTATGTGACTAATATATAGTAGAAGATAGTGTCAAGTCTTTGTTATGCTAAACTCGGTTGACAGTGCTGTGTGAGTAGGTGAGTAACTAACGGGATTTCAAGTAAAGATGCTCATTTTCTATACCGGTAGTGCAGAGCGCAACTGGCATCCAGACGGCCGTGTCTCGACTTGAGCTATGTTGCCATGGAAACTATCTGCCTTGCCATTCCTTCATGAGTATATTTTATGATTTGATTAGCCTGTGCTTGAGTGCAAAAGGGCCGAAATCAGAAGAATGAGAAAGAGTATCGAAAATTCATGTAGCCAGCGGTTCCTTCTGGGTCCTAAACTATGTGTATGCAAAATATGGTTGAGATTGGTGGAACGGTGTAGATTTGTATACGGAACCAACCCACATACATACATACATACATACATACAGACTTTCACTTTTATATATTCGATATGTACAATTATTTAGTTGCAGTGTGGTAATGCAACAGTCGGTGTATGTTAAATGTGGTATATCTAATGTTAGGTAAACTTCTAAAATAGTGATGAAAATCCGGAATTTGTCTGTTAGGGGTGATTATATGGTTTTACAAAATCAACTATGGTTATACTGAAATAATGCAAGCTTATAATTATCGAGTTGTCTCTTTAACTGGAACTTGAAGCAGTTGCGTGTTGCCATAGACACCAGTTGTAGTCGACTAACACCGAGTGTTCGCTGGGTGGAACTGGTTTTCCCCTTCCTCCCCATTTAGTTGCTATGTTCTTCCAGAGGTCAGTGCCATGTATATTTGTGTGACTTTGCCAAATCTAGATAAAAGTGTATGCTATTGAATGCAGGAGTCTGCAACTACTAAAGACCGTCGAACTATCTTCGCCACGCATGGGCTAAAAAGCCATTTCTCACTAAGCGGTACACGGTCTATTGAAGAATATCGAGAGCTCTATCGAGAGCTCTGCCTTTCGATTCGTGATGAATTATTTTTAGATCAGTCTCGATTTTAGTGATGCTGTGCCCCGTATCACTCATATGTTCGCATACGGCTGAATGTGTTCCGTATCTTATCGCATTCCTATGTTCATTATAACGTGTATCTACTCGCCTTCCGCTCTGTCCAATGTAATTAGCTTGACAACCAATGTCTTGGCATGTAATAGAATATACCCCTGACTTTGAATACGGGTCTTGTTTATTTAGATTGCTATTTTGCTGGTGCCTCCCGGTCGTATTATTCGTTGTGAATGCTATTTTTATGCCTTGCTTTTTGAATAGATTAGTGATTTTATATGTGTTCTCATTCACATAGTTGAAGCGCGCGAAATTTTTCTCATTAATGTCCGGTTTTGGAATAATTTTATCTTTATTTTTATGTTTGGCTACAATTTGGTCTATTTTGCTTGGCGGGAAATTGTTTTCCTTTGCTATTTGTTTAATGGTTCTTATTTCCTTATTATAATTGTCTGTTGAAATGGGTATGTTTAAAGCTCTGTGCACCATTGAATTGAACCCCGCTAATTTATGCGTACTGGGGTGATTAGACTGATAGTCGATTGCATGCGAGGTTTGTGTGGCTTCTCGAAATATGGAGTATGAAAGCTCGTTGTCCTTACGTAAAATAGTTATGTCGAGATAATTTATTTTTCGATCTGTTTCGGCTTCCATGGTGAATTTGATTGAGTGGTGTAGGCTATTAATGGATTGGAGAATTGTTTCTTCGCTTGTTAATTCAGTAACGAGTTTTTAGAAAAGACTTCAATAAAAGGAATAGTAATATGGAAAAGATACGTAGATGATGTAATTTGCATCTACGATGCTGAATTAACAAGCGAAAAAACAATTCTCCAATCCATTAATAGCCTACACCACTCAATCAAATTCACCAAGGAAGCCGAAACAGATCGAAAAATAAATTATCTCGACATAACTATTGAGCGTAAGGACAACGAGCTTTCATACTCCATATTCCGAAAAGCCACACAAACCTCGCATGCAATCGACTATCAGTCTAATCACCCCAGTACGCATAAATTAGCGGGGTTCAATTCAATGGTGCACAGAGCTTTAAACATACCCATGTCAACAGACAATTATAATAAGGAAATAAGAACCATTAAACAAATAGCAAAGGAAAACAATTTCCCGCCATGCAAAATAGACCAAATTGTAGCCAAACATAAAAATAAAGATAAAATGATTCCAAAAACCGGACATTAATGAGAATAATTTCGCGCGCTTCAACTATGTGAATGAGAACACATATAAAATCACTAATCTATTCAAAAAGCAAGGCATAAAAATAGCATTCACAACGAATAATACGACCGGGAGGCACCTGCAAAATAGCAATCTAAATAAACAAGACCCGTATTCAAAGTTAGGGGTATATTCTATTACATGCCAAGACATTGGTTGTCAAGCTAATTACATTGGACAGAGCGGAAGGCGAGTAGATACACGTAATAATGAACATAGGAATGCGATAAGATACGGAACACATTCAGCCGTATGCGAACATATTTGTGACACGGGGCACAGCTTCACTAAAATCGAGACTGATCTAAAAATAGTTCATCACGAATCGAAAGGCAGAGCTCTCGACATAAAAGAAGCAATCGAGATTCACCTAGCCAAACAAAACAATCCCAACAATCTAAATGAACACACTTTTATGGAGAGTTCACCCCTTTTCGCTCTACTAAAAAACACACCCTGTCGAAAACAAGACACAACTTAGCGATACAGCCAAGCTAGATAAAAAAAGGGGGGAAAATAACGGTGTTTATAGGTAAGTGTTATTTGGATCAGGTGTACTATGTACATTTTTCTGCAATAAACATAGGCCGATATGCGCGGCAGTATTAAAGGTGCCGGGACGTCTACAATAGACCGTGTACCGCTTAGTGAGAAATGGCTTTTTAGCCCATGCGTGGCGAAGATAGTTCCACGGTCTTTAGTAGTTGCAGACTCCTGTATTCAATAGCATACACTTTTATCTAGATTTGGCAAAGTCACACAAATATACATGGCACTGACCTCTGGAAGAACATAGCAACTAAAGGGGGAGGAAGGGGAAAACCAGTTCCACCCAGCGAACACTCGGTGTTAGTCGACTACAACTGGTGTCTATGGCAACACGCAACTGCTTCAAGTTCAGTTAAAGAGACAACTCGATAAGTATAAGCTTGCATTATTTCAGTATAACCATAGTTGATTTTGTAAAACCATATAATCACCCCTAAGAGACAAATTCCGGATTTTCATCACTATTTTAGAAGTTTACCTAACATTAGATATACCACATTTAACATACACCGACTGTTGCATTACCACACTGCAACAAAATAATTGTACATATTGTATATATTTTTCACCTGTATTCTCAAACATAGATGTTATAGCCTAAGTGTAATGGTTCTGATGATGATCGCTTGACGATCGAAACTGGTCATCCTAGTGTATTTATTAATCTTATGTAATTTATTTCAGGATCAGGGCATAACCCAGCTCTATTTGGGTACATTCGTGATGACCGACTGAAAAGCACCAAACTTTTGTGGAGAGTTCTCGGTATAACACCAGTACACGACACAATAATTGGGATGTTAGTCACCGAATCAAGTTTCCACATCTGCTTTTTCTCAATTGCCAGCTCTGTGTACTTAGATATTTTAGTAGCAGCTGTTGTTTGGATGTTTTGAGTGTTGGGACATGCGATATATATCAGTAATGCCTCTTTGTGTTATTTATTGATGACAATGATATCTGGCCGGTTTTTACTGACTGCGACATCTGTCACAACTCCTCTGTCCCAATAAAGCTTGTGTGTGGCATTTTCGAGTACTGCAGATGGTGTATATTTCCAATAGTGGACGGAGCTTTGAAGAAGTTAGTACTTCAAGGCCAGTTTCTGGTGGATAATGTTGGCAACTTGATCGTGTCGATGTTTGTAGTCAGTGTTGGCAAGGTGGGAACAACCTGATATGACGTGTTGAATGGTCTCACTACATTTGCCACAGCGGCGACACTTCTCATTCTCTGTTGTTGGATCTTTTATGATAAATTTCCGATAGCTTCGAGTAGCAACAACTTGGTCTTGGATAGCTACAACAAATCCCTCTGTTTCCGGAAAGAGTACCGAGTTGGTCAGCCATGCGTGCGGCGCTAACTTGTCGATGTGACACTGGTCCAACTCATGTGGAAACTTCCCATGAAGCGCCTTCTGTTTCCAATTCCCGATCTTGTATTCAGTAGTTTTCACTTCGTTTACTGGTGAATCTAAAGATAACAGATGGAGCGGTGTGTAAATATCATCAGCTGAAGATACAGTGCGATGGAAAGGAGATGTTTCTCCTTTGTTGCGAAAAAATGCACGCAGAGTTGTCACTTGTTTCGTATGAAGGTTCATGATGTCTATCAGTCCTCTACCACCTTCAGACCGAGGTAGAGTCAGGCGCTCTCTTGCTGATTTCGGATGGTGCATACGATGGCGTGATAAAAGCACCGATGTTTTTCGTTGCAGATCGTGCAGCTCAGTTTGAGTCCACCTGATGATACCAAAAGAGTATGTAAGTACGGGCATTGCAAATTATTATTATTATTATTATTATTATTACTATTATTATTTTACGCGATCACGCGCAGGTGACAACACGCTGCTACAAGGGTTCTCCTCCACTGGATTCTGTTTGATGCTCTCTGTTTCCAGTCGTCCTCTATTCCAATCCTCCAGACCTTATACCAGAATGTAATATCTTGGCATAGCTGGGAATCGAATCCGGTCCTCCTTGGTGACAGCCGAGAATGCTAGCCACTGCGCAAAGAGACGGACCAGTGGTACAGCATGTGTTTCGTGGTCTGTTGCACTTGGTGCTATATCTTGCCAGATTGACCCTGGATTGGCCTCTTCCCAGAGGCTTCCCTTGTTATAACCAGGTGGTAAAGTTTCAGATACTCTCTCCCAGTGAGAAGGAATGGGGTGGAGGCTTTAGCTGCCCAATGAAGCCCTAAACCCTGTATTTTGGGCAGCTTAGCAAACCGGTTACTCCGCGATCGATGCCCGGTGGTAGCTCATTCGTTACCTCTCGAAGCCATGGCTCGATGTTAACGGCTCATGCGTGTGCCCAGAATATGGGGCAGAATGTATTCGTATCCTTAAGGTAATCTCATCTTCAACTCTTAGGCTTCAAAGAACATTACTCAAGGGGTTCACAAGTAGTGAGACGTGGGTTGGTGACCACGGGGACTCAGCTGAGCCCTGCATTGCTTCCATTTATTTTTGTCAGCCTCATCTCTGCCAGAACTCAACCATCATTCCTGTCGACCAACCCTTGGTCAACTCATGTTCTCTTCCATTCCCGATTCCCGACAATGTTAGGGTATTAGAGGCCAAGATTGCATTTCATTTTTCTGCCTTAACCAACGGCAGGGGGCGTGATTCATAATTCTTGATATCTTGAAGGTCACGCAAGCCTGCTTGAGTACCATCCATCGGACTCGTCCTGTGTCGCCTGCCCTTGGTGCTCACCATCCATGTATACACAGTAATCCTTCAAACCACGTTATCTGCCGGACCGGTCTTGAAGATCGCGCGAGCCTGCTCAAGTTATTTATTGCATATTATTGAAATTTTAAGTCTTAAAATATTGCTAGGAATTCATAACGATAACCGAAAAATAGACTCACAATTATTTTTGGAATGTGCGCATTTTTAACGCAGAAAATACTATGACATCCGCAATTCGTTGTTAATGTTGTTGCTGATTTATTTGTGACATCATGGTTATTTAGCCCTTTGTACTTGGGTGTGTGTAGAATTTGTCTGATAACCTGTCTTATTGTGATGGCTGTATTAGTGTGTGTATTTGTAAGTTAAGTGAGGATTGAGAAGGAGATGGCCGTGGCCTTCAGAACCATCCCGGCTTTTGCCTTGGAGCAGAAGTGAGAAATCACGGAAAACCACCCCCAATATGGCTGAGGTTTTTCCTGTGTAGCCTGTTCCAACCCTCAGACCAGAATTAAATTTCTTAGCAGAGCCGGTAATCGAACCTGGGCCTTCTGGGTGACAACTAAGAACAGATAAAACTATGGTGCGTGTATAACAGTCGTTTTATTCCGTGGTTAAGAATACGAGGATGCGCGAAAATAAAAATCACTTCTCAACAATAAAAGAAAAGAAAGTAAAGAAAAGTGTAATTGAGTGAAAATAAAATTGTTGAATGTGAACAGAAAGGTAGGGAGATAACTGGCGTGGACCGCAAGAAGTGCGCGATGAAAGGTGGAGAGTGTAAAGTGGATATTATTCTTTTTCTTTTTTTGAAAGGAAAAAAAGAGACGAGGAAAAAGAAGGTGAAGAGCATGATGATGGTTGATGGTAGAAAGAGGTAATAGGTTTAAGTATTTATTTATTTATTTATTTATTTATTTATTTATTTATTTATTTATTTACTTGAATTTATTTTTTCATTTATATATTTTTATTTTTATTTATTTCTTTTAATATATTTTTAATTTTTAAATTTTTAATGATTTTTAATTTTATATTTTTGATTTTTGATATTATTATTAGTCTGCTTTTCACATTTTTAAAAATGAGGAAAACGTAGACTTATGAGATCGATCCGGGAAAAAGTGTGTCTGCCTGTCTGTGTGTCTCTCTGTCTGTCTGTCTGCCTGTCTGTGTGTGTGTGTGTGTGTGTGTGTGTGTGTGTGTGTGTGTGTGTGTGTGTCCCTATCAACTCCTAAACGGAAACCAAATTTCCTATGAGTAAAGATATATACCGGAATATCTCAAGCCTATATTTGAAAATGATGTCAGTGCTACCAACTGCTGAAAACCCGCAATTGAAATTTGAACTCCATTTTGGATATCATTGAAGGTATGCATGGGAGCTATTTAAAAATTGGCACACATATAGATAATAATATTTCAATTTAATTTCCATGAGGCCATACATGGCAATGTTGCCAAAACGATTCCAAGCCTGCTGATACGTCCAATTGTTAAATGCATATAACATCTACACTATCAATTGGATTTCAACCTAATTTCGCATGTACTATGTGTACATAAACAGATATGACTGAGCGTATTCTTAAGAGCCACCAGGTCTGCCAACTGTTAATAAATGCTATCTCTATGTTTTTATCCAAATACCAATACAGTATATCATAAAGTATGCAAGCCAACAGCTTTAAACTATGCACAAGTATAGTACCTGGCATTCTAGAAATTCTTAAATTTGTACTAGAAAGTTTGGCAGGGTACTAATGTTAACAAGGGTGCTGCAGGGTGGATACCGAGACTGTGGGGTTTAAACCATGGGATCGTAATTTATTGTTTAGTGAAAGAAACTAGAAGAGGGAATAAAGAATTAGAAATCTGTGGCGGTGGAATATGAACTAGAAATTTCCTAGGGTAGTAATGTTATCGAGAGGGCAGCAGAGTGGATATTGAGACTGTGGGGTTCCAACCAAGGGATCGTTGCCAACACGTTATCAAATGCAAGACTTCTCTTCCACCGTGTAAATCCGATCGCCGTATACTGTAGTATTGCTCCAAACTCCTTGTCGATGTAAAAGTTTCATTTTGGATGTTCTACTGGCTTAAGCATTGCGCGCCATCTAAGGAGACAAGAGCAAACTAAGTATTCGTGAAGGACTTGCCGATGCGCTCTCTACGGGTCATTTCTGAGGAACTGAAGAGGAAACAGGGCAACGCCCTCGATAAGAGTATACGATTGTTGTTCTGTGTCGTAGTCAAATGCTCCATGTACGTCGGTTCGAAAAATTACCTGATAACCTGTATTTATGTGTGTCTGTAGCACTTTGTGAATTTGTAATTCAGTCTAAGATTGGGATGAAGGCGGCCGTTATCTTAAGTTAGGATCCATCCCGACACTTACCTGGAGAGGAGTGGGGAAAATACGGATACTTCTTAAATGGCTGCGATTGGAATCGTACCCACGATTTACTCACTTAACCTTACGATGCTTAGTGGGTCTCGTCCCAGCCTTCGGACCAGATATTAATTTCTTGGTAGAAGCGAAAATCAAATTCGGACCTCAGGACACTAACCATTACACCAGACGTGGCCTGACGATCCGATTCACGGGCAGTGTTATTTCAACATTTTCTTCGTAGGGTGGGGCCCGTGGAACAACTGCCATTTTCGTATTCCTTCCAGTGCAACGGCGTATATGTGTATACTGATCTCTGATGATGATGATGGTGGTCAAGGCGTGGATTTTTATGACATGTCATCTTTGTTTCTTTGTGTCCTACGCAATGCCAGTAAACATATAAATCCCGTATACGAGTCTCTGATCACAGAAATGCAAAGTGTTAGGGCAAGTTTTTTGTCATATTCTCTATTTTCAAGTTTTCGGTCTTTTTTGTACATTTCAGGACTTTTAGGTAATTTTCTTTACATTTTACGAAATTTTCAGTTTTTTTTGTACACTTGTGGCAATTGTTAATGACTCGTGCCACAGCATGACTGGTGATATTGGCGAGAAATGTAGAAACGTATTAGACAAGAATCCAAATACAAAACTTTTTGCACGATAGTCAAAGTACCCTCAGGAGATAGTTTTAAGACTGTGGAGATAAACGAGGCATTGGCATCCACTGACTTGTTGCTGTTTAATTATGCTCCTAAGGTCTGTGCGGAAGTGGAAATAAGCTTCTCAATGTACAACAATATTCGTGAATCTTCGGATGTACATGGTCATTTACTGCAATGGAGAGGATAACTGTTAATTAATATTAAGGTAATATTTTCAATTCTTAAAATGATTTAGTTTGTTTTAAGTCATTCAAAAAAAGATTTAATATTAATATTTAATATTTAATTTAATTTTAATTTATTTATTAAATACATTAATGAGATATATCTCAAGAATCTGATGGCAAATCAAGACATATTAATTATTATTTACAACATATATACAGATTGTATTTCACTAGAATAGTGTATGCAAATTGTTTTTTTCCTTTTAATGTTTTTACATTAATATGTTTTAATTATAATATTATTGATTTTTTATTTTGTTTTGTTTCAATTTTCTTTTTCCTTCTTATATATAATTTGATATAACATGTTAGGTGGTAATGAGAAAAATATTAATGTAAATAAAAGCAAAGCAAAGCCAATTCCATACAGGCCATGGAGGCCCTGGGAGTAGTGGAAGGTAGAGGCTTCCACTTATTGTGACATCGGCACTGGATGGGATGGAGTTGTCAGCTCCACGCCCGGCCGTCTTTGCTCCCAGGAATTACTCTGGTAATCATTTCTGGTGTAGGCTGAGTAAACCCCAGGGCTATTTGCGTTTCCAAAAGTGGTAGTTTTGTTTCTAAAATCCACTACCTGGTTGGGGATCGAACCCACACCCTTTCGGTTAGAAGCTGAGCGCCTCTACTGACTGTGCCACGCATAGTTACACTATAGTTGTTATAATAATAATTATTATTTTAGTAATAGTTTTTAATGCGACGAATAGCTAGTTGTTTGCTGTTCAAGATCGAAAATCCAGGTGGTAGTTCATTAAGTAGTGATGGTATAATATATTTTGTTTCTTGAAAACATAGCTATTATACTACGTATTTATGTATGTTAATAATAATAATAATAATACTATTATAAATAATAATAACAAATACAGAACTTTCATAAGCTGCATATTACGTTTCCGTCACTTGTATACGATAATATTCATTGATATCATTCAGTTAACCCTATAGCATAACCATGTTTGTTAGGTCACGCGTCATGGCTTCAAGGGGGAATTTGGAATCTGGATATCCCAGTGCTGACAGCCGCCATCCAGGAGTTATCCACACTCCCTCCCAGGATAGTACCTTGCTTCAAGTTTCAGGTCACCTAACCTGACCTAAGATCCCAAAGTTTAGTGATAAACACACTACTATATAGTCACTACACCGACACAGGTTGTCAGGCAAATGAACATTCACATCTACACGTACAGTGCATGAGGCCGATACCACGATGTCCAAGCTCGTAAATTAAACGATGACAACAACAATAATGATAGCAGAATATAGCAGTCTTATAGAATGAAGTTCTCTTCGACTACTCGAATTTTAGAAACATATCCTTAAGCTTTTATTAACCGACAACGGTAGCACGCCCGTTAACGCATCGCGCTAGGCCATAGTGCCAAGCTCTCTGCGGACTTGGTAGACGTGGGTTCGAGTCCCACGGTCAGCCATCCTTGAAATGGTTTTCCGTCATTTCACATTTTCAACTCCAGGCAAATTGCTGGAATGGTAAATTCTGACAGGCCACGGCCACTTCCTTCCACATTCTTGCCCAGTTCCATTCATCTTCATTCGTGACATCTCTCATTATCTCCTCTCATGAGATTCGTGTCAGGAAGGGCATCCGGCCGTAAAACACCCACTTTATATAGACTTTCATCGGATATCATCCCCGACCAGGTTGACAAACGGTAATTATAAGGGGTAGACACACATACATCCTTAAGCTATTAATATAATACACAGTAGAACATAATACCATAAATAATAATAATGTTATTGGTTTTACGTCCCTTTTAACTACCCTGGCTTTTAGAGACGCCGGGGTGCCGGAATGTTGCCACGAAGGGGATCATTAACGTGCCAGTAAATGTACTGACACGGCTCCCTCGCATTTGCGCACCCTCAAATGCCAGCTGACTGCGCCAGGTTTCGAACCTGCAACCTTGGGCTCAGCAAGCGAGAACGTTACCCCTGAGCCACGCAGCCAGACAGAACATAATATCCACAACAGTAATATAATATCTATTTAGTATGGAATATTCTCAAGTTTACGGCATTAGATTGTTGGTTCAAGTAACCGCAGTCCATTTTCAGCCTATTTTCATTGATGAAAAGAAAAAATAGATTTATGAGATCACCTTTTGTCCGTGTGTGTGTGTGCGCCACCCCCACCCCCTTCCCCTAATAAAATATAAACGGCTGAAACGATTTAAATGAAATTCGGTAGGTAGGCCTACATATTACTACGCCTTTAACATTTTAATGAGTTTCACCAATCCAACATGGCGGCCGTGCGTAATATTTCAGTGGCATTCTATATTTCCGCAACCGTAACGGATATCACCCTGAAATTTTGTACGCAGAAATTTAATCTACCGGCATCTAATTCTATACAATTGTTTTCATAACCCCAAGATGGTGGCTGTGCAAAGTTTTAAAAGTAAGTTTTTATATCTTTTGTTCTAATCAAGCAATATAAAATAGGTTCGTATAATTAACTATTATTAGAATATTCATCTGATGGCATATCATTCTATACCTTATACATGAAACAATTCAACATGGGGTCCATAAAATATATTTCACCTGCTTCACAATATCTCCGTAACTATTTAAGCAATCAAACTGAATTTTTGTATGGTGATAGAGGACTGTTAACTAAGTACATTTTTGTGACTTTCCAAACCCCGAGAAACACAAAGAACATTGCGTCTAAGTGATTTTCAAAATTTTCAATTGATTTTCCTAGCGATCCTTTCACCCGAGAGCAGTGATGCTAAGAAGAGCGAATATTTATTCATATCTTAGTATAGAGACATCTCATGTTCAATTATTTTCCAAAATTCAGATTTACGGTACGTACAATTCATGGTTTTCATTATGTCGTTATCACTTTTACATGAATGATGCAAGAACTGATATATTCCAGCTTAAAATTCCATAATGTCTGGGAGATTATTTGACATTTACATTAAATTATGAAAATGTACAATTGAAAGTGTGGAATCAACGGTAGGTGTTCCAGCCAGCAGCCAGGAAATTAGTATGGAAAATTCCGGATACTCTGTACATTTACGGTTTTTAACCCCTGTCTTGTGAAAATAAACGATGAGCATAATTTTTAATTTAATATCTCTGTATAATAACCAGTGTTGCCAATTTAAGCAACGATTTGCTAATATATGGGTTCTTTATGGCAAAAATAGCATGAACTTAATATTGTTTGGATAAATTAGGAATTTAACACATTTTTAGCCTACTTGCGAGTTTTGCAAAAAATGAAAGTAGACTTTTGAGATCAACACAGGGCGAAAAATTGGGAGTCTGTGTGTGTGTGTTTGTGTGTCTGTGTGTGTGTCTGTGTGTGTACTCTGAATGTCTGCCCCCCCCCCCCTATCAATTCGAACACGGTGAAACCGAATTGAACGAAATTTGGTACAGAGGTAGCACTAGCATAGGGCACCTCAGTGTCGTGTTTTGTATCGCCGCCATCTTGACGAAATCGTAATGGCGGCCACCCAAATGTTGAAAGCTTAAATCAAATTACGACCAACTTAATCATCTGATCTCTACCAAATTTTGTAACATTATACCTTTATGTTTGAAGAATCCTTTGACCAATTTACAAGGTCATCGGTCCAATACTTTGAGAATAGCGGCCATGTAAGTGTGAAAATCGATTCCCCCTATCCATTCAAACACGATGAAACCGAATTGAACAAAATTTCTTACAGAAGTAGCAGTAGCAAAGGGCACCTCAGGGTCATGTTTTATATTGCTGCCATCTTGACGGAAACGGAATGGTGGCCACCCAAATGTTAAAATCTTAAATCAAATTACGACCAACCTAATTATTTGATCTCTACGAAATTTTGCAACAACATACATTTTTGTAGTAAGCATCTTTTGACTGAACTACAAGGTCATCAGCCCAATAGTTTGCAGATAGCGGCCATGTATGTGTGCAAATCGATTCACCACATCAATTCAAACACGGTGAAACCGAATTGAATGAAATTGTGTACAGAGGTAGCACTAGCATAGGGCACCTCATATTCATGTTTAATATCCGATTCACACGTTGTATTTCAACACTATACTACAACCAACATTCAATTATGCTCCTTGAAAAGGACAAAGAGTTATAACAATACCCATGCATTTAGGAGAAAGTCGGCTATATGTTCTTTACTGAATATCTTGCTAAATTTTGTATAGTGACGAAAAACTCCGTTGATAGCATTCAGTAGATGCAACATGACAGAAATATATTGACAACACTGACTATTGTGTGTGCCCTCATGCAGTCGTGAAGCGCACCTTAACAAAGTCGGGTACGCTGCATATCGTTCACACAGAACAATTTACGGTAGTTACAATTTCCAGTGTAGACAGGTACGTAACTTAAGACGTATGTCTAACCCTTATTATTCCAGCTTCTACAGGATCGGGGATTTTTTGTGTGGCTGGAGGTCTTTACAGCTGGATCCCTCCCCGTGCGAACCTCATGAATGATAGGTGAACATGGCAGGTAGGGAGGGGGGGGGGGAGGGAGAGGGGGTTGGAAGGAATCGTCCATGGCCAATTAGAAGGAACCGACCTGGAATTCTTCTGGAATTGAAAATGGAATACAATGGAAGACCATTTCAGGGATGGCTGACGGTGGGGTTTGAACCGCATTCGTTAGCCGAGTCCACAGGTAGCTTGTTCTCAAGGCTTAGTGCTGCACCCTATGGAGCGTAGCTACAGCTGTAGATTCTATCTGTGTGCGCGTGTTAAGGAAAATAAACTTTAAATACAAGTAGCTTGACTAGATAATTTATTTTAGGGGACTGGGAGATTTTGGTCGTCAACCTCGTTCATATGGATGTGTGTTGAATTTTAATGATAACCTGTGTTTTTGTGGTGACTGCATATTTAAGGTCTAATATTGGGGTAGGAGCCTCAGGACACGAAACAATGTACAATTCCAGCATTTGCCTGAAGGGTGGAGAGCTTACCTACATAGAAACATGCATATCTACAGTGCAATTATTAATATTATTATTTGATACAACCACCTAATGGACTACGAATAGACAACAACCGTTCAGGTTTTCTTCTTTGAAGTGTTTCTGCCTCGTCGTTTAGCTTCCTGCCAATGATCTATCAGCCACTGGCTCCTTATCAATCGTTCTTCGGCTGAAAGCGTGGGTCTTTCTTTGGGGGGATCCTGCACTGTGCAATATAATTTGTCATAAATTGAACGTTAAAATGATTCTGCTAAAATTAATACCGGTCCCTTGCCTATCGTGAAGAGTATTTACAACATAAATATTATATTATAATTACAGTTACCTCCATTACTTTCCATTTATAATAGAACCATAATTTCAATATAATCATAATACAAGAAATAAAATATAATTATTCAAATTTCGCATTTAAGCACTCTATATGACAACTGACTGCACTTAAGATTCCAACCTACAACCTTGGGCGCAGCAGGCGAGACGTTACCGCTGCGCCACGCAGTCAGTCGTTAACTATACATCTAAAAGGAAAGCAAGAGTTCATGGTTTTAAAACTGTGAAATATGCTTATAATAATATGTATAATATTAATATTTCTGACGGATTTATAACGTGTTACTCTTTGTTTTAATAAGTCAAATGTTACTTAATATTTTACAATTCAACATATTTCATAAAACAATTACCTACCGTACTACAACTATGTAGGGGAATGCTATCAGGGACGTTTAACGTAACCTTAGCATAATGTTTCATCATCCGTTTGGCACAACCTGGGAGTTTTGACCTCCCTCTCATCTCTCTCAGGGGCTGAAAATGTATATGTCCAAGTTTAGCAACCACGGGACACCTGCTGACTATGGTATTGCTTCCACCTCCTTTGTTATTTCCTCACAATTTCCATTGGTCAACTCTTGTTCTCTTCCAAAAATGTTAGAGCATCCGAGGCCTCGGGTGTATTTCATTTTCCAGACTTTCATGGCCCTTCGTTTTCTATTCCCAATACCCTAATTATTTAATTTTCCTCACTTTAACGTGACAATGCGGATCACCTCAATGTTCCACCTCTAACATGAACAAGCACCACCACAACCAATTGTCTTACTCCATACTTCGAAAGATATGGTGCTCCGTCGCCGACTCAGCTACTGGTATTCTGCGCCTTCCAACAGGTGTAACATGTTAGGCTACAGTGATTTACATTCAAAAAGACCTGTTTCTATATGTTCCACTTCATAGATATGAAAATTGCCCATAATATCCCTGAGGTCGTGAATTCAGCTCTCACATGCGTCTGACATTTTAATTTTCTACCTTCTATCTAAATGATTCGTAGTTTGTACTGTATATACAATACAAGACCTAGAAACTGAAAGCCTCTATTTTTCAATAATTATTATACCTTAACTGAATGATTAGACACTATTCTTTTCTTATTAAGAATTATTTAAGATGGGCTGGTAAAAATCAGAAGTACACTGGCACCTTTCCCCGGAATGGAAAAGATTGCATTATCTCATAATACTGTATGATAAACGGCTATTGATCTTTCGTCCACTGAGTTCAACCTCCGAAATGCCGAATGCCCTACACCAGTGGGGTTGGATTGATTCCCCCTGATGTGACTCTGGTTTTGAAATGCAGACTATCGAGCATATTGTGCAGGAGTGCCCTCTGCATTCATATCCCGGCGCCTTGGATGATCTCCACTCAGCAACTCCTGATGCAATTGCGTGGATTACAGACCTTCCTATCCAAAGTTGATGTGATGGTCCTAATGCTGTGAATACTTTTTATTGTAAATAGTGTACATACTGTAATTATTTTCTGTCTTGTAATGGTTTCAACTAAATCTAACCTAGAAATATAGCTTCACACGAGTTTAGTTAGTGTAAGGATCTTTTGCATGCCATAAATATATGACATGGGACCGACGGCTTTAAGGTGATATATTATATGGAGTAGAACTGTGGGGAGTAGGAAATCAAATTCAAATGTTGAGTGTTTTAATTATTAAATAAATATTGCATTTATTATTTAAGAGAGAATTATATTGTAGATATTCTAGTTCTACCTAAATTAAATCGGTAATAAAGGCGACTGAACGGTAAACATAATTTGACTATGGTTGTGGTGGTTCGAAATTTCTAGGTCGGTTGACTTTGTATAAGTAGCCTGGATTTCTTAAGTCAATCTAGTGTGGGTATTCACAATGAATGCTACCTTAATACTTCAACTGTTTCCTTCCACACTTCAAATATTATTGCTCGAGCCTAAAACGTTGTTGAAGTCCAGGTTATTTAACGTAGTATTCAATATTGGAGCTTGTAAATGAACTTAAAAGTAGAACATTTTAAGTGTTAATTTTTACTCAACATACTGTAGTTTCACATGGTATTATATGTTGGTAATTCCTTTTAAGCATTACGCTGTATCCTTTTATATATTCAGCCACTCCACGCGTGTATTTCCTATTGAATTGTATAATGCCAGTGATTTATTTTGTTGTTGATTCTTTCGAGGGACTTAGACATTGTGGTAATTTATCCCCGTGTACTTCGGTGTGGATAGAATTTGTCTGAAACCCGTATCATTGTGGTATCCATAGTAGTGTGTATTTGTAATTCAAGTGAGGAATTGTAAGGAGTCGGCCGTGGTCTTAAGTTAGGAACCATCCCGGCATTTGCCTGAAGCAGAAGTGGGAAACCACCGAAGACCACTTCTAGGATGGCTGAGGCGGGAACATAACCCATGTCTTCTCAGTCTTGCCTCATGAGGCTGAGTGTATCTTGTTCCAGACCTCAAAACGGAATTAAATTCCTTGGCAGAGCCACCACGAGGTGGTATGATTTATTTTACGTTTATTCTATAATATGTTACGATCGTGACAAGTCTTTTGTCAGAAAGTCGTCTTATTGTGTGGTCATCCATCAGTGATATTCTATCCTAATTAAATGTATTGGGATTTCAAGGAAGGTATAAAATAAGAGTAAATGACAGTTTATAACCACAATGCATTTTTATTTGTCTACACATTGTAACCTTGACTAATTGCACATGAACATGTTTAAATTACTTATTTTACATATAAAACACTTTATAAGTCGTATTTAAATAAATGTTTTAATTATTAAAACATTCACATCATTTATCTTATATCAATTATTATTGCAGATCACGGATCGTATCTTGTCACAAGGCTGTTGGTTCTTGCGCATGCTCGAAGGCTAGAAGGTTGATTGATTGGGTCCCTTTTAGAGATTACCAAAGATGTGAAGACCACTTAGATTGATGTTCGTTTATTTCGTCTCTACGACTCCAAGTTAAATAGTCTTCCCATCTGTTTAGCTAACTCAGGGTGTTATGTGACTTCATTCACAGATCGTAAGGATTGTCCCCAAACTAGCTAGAGTTATTCACTGCCTAAATATATGATTAGAAACATAAATAATATCCTTCCCTAATGAGAGAAACTATTATAAACTCTGTAAAACCAGAATTTATTGTATGCAGTGGCAGGTTGAAAGATGAAGCAATACTATCGAATCCGCCCATCCATACTTATATAATCCACTGTCAAACCTCAGCCCCTTATATGGGAAATTGTTAATTAAAATGATAACAAACTTCGTACGGTGAGCAAGTCAAGACAGTACGTTAAAATATATGAAGGTATAAAGCCCAGAAGATGAAGTCAGAGGTAGGATTCTAAATAACTACTGAAATAAAAGGATAAAATACAATAGAGTATCAGAGCAAGCGGTTGTGCTATACAGCAGAAAGGTTGGTGAAGTGGAGAGCACGAATAAGAACCAACATTAGAAACCTAGTGAACAAGAATGGGTGCGAGTGTCGGAATAGAATTAGAATGGCCTAGGTGGTGGGGGAGGGAACCTGTTGAAGGGTTGAACGGGAGGAGGGGGAGCGTTCCTGGCGAAGGCTACTTGATCGGCGACAGCGCGGGAGATCTGGGGAGCAATGATGTTGCCGATGGGCTGGAAACCATTCTCATCGGCGATGTAGTTCACAGTGACTGGAACTCCATCAGTTCCGATGTAAGAGTAGGAACCAGTGACTGCTGTAGCCTCTGCGGGAGTTCCTGGATTGTTGAGGACACCGCTTTCCTGACGACTGCTGCCATCAGCACTCTCGTAGCTGAGGAGAAACAAAGCACAAGTTATTACAGTGCACACAGACAGGGAAAAATGGTAGAACTAAAGTTGCGATGACACTGATGCCAAGTTTAATAAGTTTAATAAAACGTATGAGACACCAATGTAAATATTGGGATGTAGGTAAATAGGAGATGGATATTGACAATATAAATTTAATTTGTTCCTAGTATTGTTGATGTGAAACGCCCTAGAGGTGGGCAACTTTTGCGGTATGTAACGTACATTTTACAGCATCTGAAATTCATAGATTGACAAATTGAACTTGACATTCAGTATCACATGCAAGTAAGTGTATTCGATGAACTGCAACACATTGAAAGAAGAAACATGAAAAACCCAAAATCATGACGTGTAACACACGGTTTAGGAGCAGATGATCTCACCTTTCCGCCCCTTACGACAACAATAACTAAAACACGGTTGAATTATTGGATTCTATGTGCGTGGTCTTTCAAGCTCTTTAAGTGAGCTCACTAGGCATATAATGAAGTAAAATCCTAATCAGAATATCCCGGTTTTTTATGTTGTAAGTATGAAAGTGAAAAGATTGATAGTTAAAGAGTTCCATGGATTCAATCGCCCAGTGTACATTAGATAGAGTAAAATCAAAACTAAATGGTTCACTACACTGTATGTCGTAGACCCATAGAGTAGGCCTATTTAATACATATATATTTGATTCCTTCAATCGCTGTAAGTTGTGATGTGAGTCAATAATTCACAATTGGTACTTACTTGAAGTTGTAGGAGCCATCAACGTTGAGGTCGAAGTTCTGTCCCAGGATGGGCACGAAGGGTCCGGGAGTTCCTGGGGGAAGGAATGGTCTGGGGGCCTGTCCGGGAAAGCCTCCTTGTCCTGGGAAGGCGCCTTGTCCTGGGAAGGCTCCTGGTCCTGGGAAGGCTCCTGGTCCCTGAGGGGCTGCTGATACGATAGCAGCGAGCGCGGCAAGGACTACGGCGATCATCTGCGTGCACAAGAGTAAATCATACTCAGTACAGATGTCAATCGTGACATAACAATACATTACACAACATTGCTTACTACTACAAAACCTGTTGACGATCTACAGTTCTACTAATTTATGGAACCCAGCGGCGTAGTCAAGCGCGTTCAGTCACACTCCACGAAGGCAATGGGAGAGATGAGTGTTTGGAAATCAAAGGTACAACAATCAGTTCAAATAGCGTGTATCTCAAATGTATGTTTTCTATATTGCCCACACTCCTTCCATGAAAATGATTTGATGGTACCTTATTTCAACACACGAAGCACCTATTCCAATCTGTCATCCTAACAATTAATTACAAACTACTACAGTCACAAAAACAAAGGTTCCCAGATAAATTTAATAAATGCCCAAGTACACAGGGATCATTGTCCATATGTCCCAAACATCTTAATGAGTTACTTCAACAAAGAGCTTGTGAAGCCTGCCTAGGCATAGCTGGTGTTTAATGGCTTGAGTTGCGTTTTGCAAACAAACAAAACAAGTAGACAGACAAACAATAGTCTCCGCATTGACAATGAAAGCCCGATAACAGAATCAGTTTGCTTTGAATGATTATTTTCATTCTCAAATGGGGCAAATGTTACCTAGAAGGATGATGGCGCTAATATATTTGAGGGATTGCTGTGAAGTATTTAACGGAAAGGATGTGAATTACCACCGTGCGTAAGTGACGTTCAATGGATAAAACTAATCTGTCTGGACTAAATCCCATGCTGGAAGGGAAGCAATCTAACTCAAAATGTAGGGGTGTGGTAGATATCATACCTACGAGCATAGTTAGTCTCGTTGATCTTGGATCAATGATGTCTGTAGCCCTTAACAGAAGCGACAAGTACGAAACTCATATTTCGATTTATCAGCACTTCTTAAAATATATTATTGAAACGGTAAGTAATATTGGTTACAAACTATACCATTGTTCCGAAAATCTATGCGTAGGGTCATGTTGGGCCCGACGGATAGGCAACTAACCACGCAGTCAAGTCAGGAGAGATGCCTACACCTCTTCACTTTGTCTTTCGCGAGACATTACCGAAATGGCAAGAACTAATTATCTGTAGCCAATATTTGGTATCATAATTTAAATATGCGTAATAATTTTAAGACACTAAATTTGGATAATTTTAATATAATTATCTGATGCATATGCTCTCATATTTGCCGAAGGTTGTTTGCAGTGAGTGTGGCACATATATAATGAATAGGACATGTAATATGGTGTGTTCATTTGTCTGTGTACATACATCATCTTCCTTTATGCGTGACCGAGACTGGGGCATGACGAGACACACGAACTATATTACGTAACGAGTATTGATGGGTCAGCAACTTAACCTATAGCTGTGAGCTGTTGTGCGTATAATGATAGTGGTGCAATGGAGGATTATTCTTCGAAAATAATAAGAACAGCACAGTAAGAATGATGTGTGAATGTCGTGGCAATCAGTTATGTAGCCCTGCGGAGTTCTATTCACCCACTAGATGCAGTATCGCAATATGTCTCAATAGTGACATGAATTCTGCCGCAACATCATATAAGCGTTCTCATTACAAAACTGCAAGCGTGATAATTTTCAATAGGGTAGAACGAAAAAACTATTCTCTTTTGTTATGTTTTTGAATCTAAATAGCAAAACTAAGGAGTGAATTTACGTCATTATTAACAAAATAGCTAGAGTTTGTTTCTTGTGGTGTCACGAACCATTTTGATGCTTCTGACTGGTGTTTGTGTTTCCTCTAAAATAGTACTTATTTGTTTGTACGTTCCCAGCTATCTTGAACAGTGACGACAAATTTCATTTCTCCTACCTTAAGCAGTAAGATTGCAAATAACTCCAATGGCCTTAGTGCAATTTTCAATGTGGTAGTATTTTTTGGAAAGACGATGGAAGTAAGGGAATATATCGCGTTTCAAGATAGGAGAGGATCTTCAGGTTTCATGCTATAATGTAATGAAATAGCCTACTTGTGCCGGAATCACTAAGAAATACACAAGTCGTAACTATCTTGAGGATGTTCATGATACCCCAAACCATCATTTGACTGGAATCATATGGTTAACAATAAGATGATCTTGTGACTTACTTTTGCTCCTATAATTTAAAACAAATATGGAATTAGGCAATCCACTGCTAGTTGAGTAAATAAAGATATCGTGCTCTAGCTGAGTATTTTTGATTTAACGCCCGTGGGCTCCCAACAAACTCAATTTGAAGTAGATCCACCTTTGGCTAGCAGATGCTACTCTCTCTAACACCTAGCGTCAAACGTTGGAACTTGATAGAACGTTTCTAACTAGCCAAATATAACCTACATATTTTGCTACACACTACCAATTGCAGTGGTAGGTTCTTTTACGTGCCGTAAATCTGTGACATGGGCCCGCCGGCTTTACTTCCCCTCCGAAGGAAGGCATACTGAAGGATTTTGACACTCTTAAAAATCTGACGACTGCGGTCGGGTTAGAACCCGCGATCGTGGGCACAGCAGTTCAGCATGCTACCAACTACACCACCGAAGCCGCTTATCTTGCTCTGAATGATCTTAAGATTATAGCTAAGCCCTTCAAACCCAGGGGTGGTATCGCTAATTATCCTGGGCGAATTGTAATCTGGACCAGCCTCCCTGCTTTATAGGACCACAGAAATATTTCAAACATTCGGGAACGTGCCTGAAAAATTATTACATGAATTACGAGGTGATTTTGAACCATTTAATCGTTCGTCACGTCGAGCACCTATTTTCATCCTGTGAATTGATTTTGACTCTTAAAGGGCGTACTTTTTGTCCCAAAATTAGGATACTGTACTTTTGGCCTATTCTGCTGCTAACTATACGAATGGGGACCAATGATATGCAATGAAAGTGATTGGTACTGTAATTGTATTCCGGTGGTGAATATTTCAGTACAAAATACCAGGTGAACCAGCTGTCCCTAATAATAGTGTTTTATGCAGCCAAACTAGCGTTGTTATCAGGAAGGTTGATATTTTTCTGCTTGCATCCCATATGGTACTAATATACTGTAAGCATATCCTGCGAACGATACTGGACACTATTATCTTTCCCTCGTTGTGACTACACACTAATACGAGGGAAACATAATATAGTTCAGTATCGTTTGCGGGATATGCTTGCAGTGCATCAGAACCATACGGGATGCAAGCAGAGAAATATCGACCTTCCTGACAACACGCGTTAGTTTGGCTACATAAAACAATGTTATTAGGGGCAGCTTATTCACCCGGTATAGCCATATTATGTAACTTTGGTTTAGTATTTGCGAATATGCAACTTCCTATTAGTGTGAATTTGATAGATATATCAGGTAAAAAGGAAGAAGAAATATTGCTGTAATACCTACAGCTCAAACAAATAAAGTGGTTAGTCTCATGCAAATAATTCGTCTTCCAAATACATTTGCGATTCTTCAGTTGACGGAGGGATAAAAACATGGAGGGCTAAAAAAATAGTCATCCAGTTTCACGTCAGCTTGTTTACTGACGCCCACAAATCTAACTAAAGCAAGGGAGAAGACCTGAATCTGGGAAGTACTCGGACAAAACGCATAACCATTTGGAGGAACAACCATCGACAACCGGTGACTTACGTAAGGAAACTGTGTCAGTACTGTGGAACATTCTGCAATTCCACGATTGGCATTGGCATATATCACGATTGGATCCGATTATATCCATGGAAAACAATACTGCTGAGTATGAGTTTTCTATTCTTAATTACCAGTGAAGTACTGTAAAATTAAGTGAAATGAGAGTTCGTCATACGTTAATAAGCCAATTTGGAGAATCTTGTCAATAGTAATACGCATGAATGACTGCTAACGTAGGCGAATATTATACAGACAAACAAGTGTGCAAACACGTAAAGGAAGATAATACAAGCGAATGAGATGTTGTGAGATGCGCACGACGAATCTTTGAGTACAGATCCTTGCCGGATGCAATTATCTAAAGAGCAAGGCCAACACTCATTTAATTGGACAGTTCAAATTACCATAAAGGGACTATAATATCAATTCTTCTTCTGTTATTTTACCTAACATGTGTTTTTAATTGCAGCATATTTACTTCTACTTCCGAGCACGTTCCTGCAGTAGCCTGTACTTCCTTGATCTTGCAATCAACAGAAACTTTTCACTGAATATACCGTAGGTAGCCTATACAGTATGGGAAAGATTGAAAAGGTCACATTCTGTGGTTTAAGTGCACTTATTATCCCGAAGGTCCTGAGTTCCGATTCAAAACTTTGCAAACAATTAAATTCTGGTTTGAGAGCTGGAAGGGATTCCACTCCGTCATGTGGGGATGGAAAAGTGGGCTTAATTTCCCTCTCAACCATCCTAGACGTGGTTATTCTCTGGTTTGCCACTTCTCCGCTTGGTAAATGCGAGGATAATCCCAAGATCATGACTACATTTTCACTAATACTAGTGCCTGTTGACAATACACACATAGAGAGATTATATTATCACAGCATTGCCCAAAACTAAAATCTGAAACTAATCAAACCCCTTTTGATTTTGATGAAGGGTAATTAGATCAACTTATGACCCTATATTTACAAACAAAATATTTATGACAGAATTCACACACACAGTGAGTTTATGGTAATTACAACAGTTACCATGTGATCACGGTCATGTCCTCGAAGTCGATCCCAGTCCCTTCTTCATTTAATACTTGGAAATGAATCTTGGCCGTGGCGAGGTTGCAGTGCTATAGATGACTAAACCCACATGCTCTAAAAGCAGGAGATTCGGGTTAGAATCCTGACTGCCCTTTTACTCAACCTTTCCATTGGGAGTTGTTCCTTAAACTTATTTCTATAACACTTTTGTCGCTGTGAAGTGAGACCGATAAACTGCGTAGTTTTATAAAGTCAGAATTTGACAAACACAAATGTTCATTATTAAGGAACATTCTGGAATCCTTTGAATAGTCTGACACCTGGTGAGTCTAAGGAGTTCTAAAATGCTTCTGTCATTACTAGAACTTCCTTCGCCTATCAGATGCCAGCGGAATTATATCACAGAACATGTATACTGCATGCCATAGATACTTCTTTCCTGCAAGATGGACTTACGATAATTTTAACTGATAACCAGCATAAATAGTTGATAAAAATTTGGAAAAGGTACTTGTGGCCTATTTCGTAGCCTACTATACAAATGGTGAACAATACTATCAAATAAAATTTACTAGTAGTGCAACTGTAATTCGGGAACTGAACGAATATTTATCTAGAAAATATAATTTTGTTATGATTAAAATGTTTTAAGTGGCTATAGCTCTATTTTGAAGGCTTTCGGCGATGTTTTAGTACCTAATCATTTGGCCATTAGAGCACTCCGTAATCTTAAGTTATTCAGAAGACCTCTCTTACATTGTGAGTCGAGTAACCTACTTCTGGGGTCCGCATGACAGTGACTGTTTCATAATTCTAGTTAGAATACAATGCAAATCAAGCATTGTCTGTCATCGATTACAGCGTGAATGAGATTTGCCTCTATCCAGATCTTCTGACCTCGTCAACACAATGGAGTAAAAACAAAGGAATGTTTATATTATCCTTTGTCTTAAACATGAAGAATGCTAAATAGTTTAATTGCTTCCCATTTTATGGAGATGCGAACATCCTACATTGGGCTGGTTGAAAGCACGCGTGGCTTTGAGATCGTGTGGTCCGTGAGGCTTCAGACAAGAGGTCGTCAAACCCTTCTTCATTCATCAACTACATCAGCGAAGACGAAGATGAAACAGTATTCTTCGGAAATTGGCTGGAAGAAAGGGCTTGTTGACGTTGTTTCTTCATTACAGGCATGTGACTCACACAGAGGTCTGATACGTGTATTCCGAGTTGACGCAACTGGACGAGCTACACGCCCCTTTGAAGATGAAATAAGAAAGGAGATGCCATGAATAACCAGCTAGGATGTAAAAAAACGGGATGTTGAACGGGAAAATACCCCATGACCATTCGATCCAAAGCCTAGTGTAACAAACGTTCTGTCACAGGGTCATACGTTGGTTCATTTTGAGGTTAGGGATATCTTTGTCATCTGTCCCTGGTGCTCTGTGTGGGAGTGAAGTCAGTATTGCGTTATATTGGTCCTCCTCCAGGTGTAGCGGCTAGTGTACTTGGCTGTCACCCTGGAGGTCCCGGTATGATTCCCGGCTCTGACAAGAAACTGAATTCTGATCTGAGGGCTGGAACGAGGAACACTCAGCCTCGTGAGGTAAAACTGAGAAGAGGCGGGTTCGGTTCTCACCGCAGCCATCCTGGAAGTGGCTTTCCGTGGTTCCCCATTTCTGGTTGGTTCCTCAGTTTAGGAGGTTCGACAACGCGGTTATGTAGCCCCGTGTACTTTGGGTGTGTGCAGAATCTGTCTAATAACCGGTGTTAATTGTGATGGCTGTATTAGTGTGTGTTATCTGTGATTCAGGTAAAGACTGCAGACGATCAATTTCAAGTATTTCCTACTATTTTTACCAAAATGTTACCGTCAACGACACCTAGCTGTGAATTTGGCTACTAGATGCCACCGCGACCGGCACCTGGTGGCGAACGTTGGAATTTAATAGAGCGTTAATCAAATCTGACCTAGAAATTTAGCTTCACACATGTGTAGTTAGTGGAAGGCTCTTTAACATGCCATAAATATATAACATGGGCCAGCCGGCTTTACTTCCCCTCCGAAGGAAGGCATACTGAGGGATTTTAACGCTCTTAACATCCGACGACTTCGGCATTGAAGCTCAGCATGCTACCAACTACGCCACCGAAGCCACCCTTTCCCATTTCTACTCCAGGTCTAAATGTCGAGATTATTCATAACATAAGGCCACGTTCGCCTCCTTCCCTATCCTCACTTGAACTACAAATACACGTACTACTACAGTCACTATTATATCTCAGGTTATCAGACAATTTCTACACACAACTTGTGGGGTCAATTGACCACGATGTTCAAGTCACTCAAATGAAACAACAAAGCGGCATTTTTCTGCCTTTAGCAGTGTGTATTTGCAACTCTAACTATATGAGTTGAAATAGCTGCCACAGATCTTGAAATACGTACGGAGTGAATAATGTGGTTGTAAAGAACATTTAGGATGAACGCTGTTGGCACTTAATTCGAGTAATGAATCTCCAAACGGTGCAGCAACTCAATGTGATGTCACATAGCACTGGGTTATGGAGGTGGGTCATACAGAATTGGTATCGGTGCCACCTTAAATTAAATGTCCCCTCAAATAAATCAAATGTCTTCTATACATTTTGTTGGAAATGAGGCTTCCAAACCCCTTTCTATGTAAATGAACCACCGTCTTATTTGAATGATTGTACCTATCGAGACTTCTGTTAAAAATCTAGGGTTCAATTCACAGCTTTGCTACGAAATTTAATTTTGGCATAAAGGCTGGATTTGGGTACTCTAAGGTTCATGGGGGAAGTTATGAACGTAAGGATTAGATTTGCACTCCAGCAAAGCAAGAAGTGGATTTTCATATTTTCTCACTTCTACTTCAATGCCTTATTGGTATTAAAATTAAGATTCAGTCACCTCCTGCCCAAGCTTAGTTAGGTGGCAAGTATTGGCGCTGCATTCAAAAACTGAACCTTCAAATGATGGAGCAACCCTGTCATCAATGTAGACTAATAATTAAATTTACACACACTAGTATAAAACCAAGAATTGCACAAGTTATAAAGCAGAATCAATACACAACCAAGTAAATGGTGATTATGACCTAGATTTTACGAGCTCTAAATGAAGCAAGTGTCATTTAATAAATGATAATGTTCTTGGTTTTGCGTCCCTTTCAAAGTACTGTGGCTTTTAGAGACGCCGGGGTGCCGGAAATCTGCCCCGAAGGGGATCTTTAACGTGCCAGTAAATCTACTGACACGGCTCCCTCACATTTGCGCACCATCATATGCTAGCTGACTGCGCCAAGATTCCATCTTGCAACCTTGGGATCAGCAGGCGAGAATGTTACCGCTGAGCCACGCAGACAGCCAACTGTTATTTAAAATGGACAATCATGCGGTTGTGCTGATCGTTATTTTAATGGCCGTCATCTGCTCCGATGGTCGCATGAATATTTTCGAGGAATTTGCCTCGTTCCTCCTACTGTGTATGTAATATTCAGACTAATTATTGGTCACTGTGGTAATATAGCACCGCCGCGCCGAGCCACGCGCTGTTCATGACTCTCGGTCATGGTCGCTTGGGGCACACGTCTCTTGCGCATCACGTGCAGCTCTGGCGTGTCCAGCCAAGCGGTCTAAGGCAAGTTCCACCGCTGATGGTTGGAGGTCCGGGTTTAAAATCCCAGCGATAACAACTACCTCCTCAGTGTTAGTTTTCCTATACTTTCAAGGTAAATACCGGGATCGGATCTATCCCAATTTCTAGACCTTCACGAAATTGCCACTGCACATACTGTACTTTTACAGACGACAAAATAACAGAGGTTATCAGACAGACTTCATATACGAGGCTGATGGCCAGTGGGCCCTAGGCTCCTTACGAAACACCAATCAGTTTTGCCGTCCATAGATGTAACCATGGGGGCTGCTTTTCACGTTATGAGGAAGAGACAAAGATGAGGAGCTCAGAGATGACATAATATGCTAAAAAATGTTCAGATTATTCTTCCAGATACTGCATGAGAAGGCCGCGTGCTTTGTGCCTGTGAAATTCTTGTAGCTGCTAATATTCAGAGAAACAAGTTGCGCAAGAGCGAAATAAACAGTAATGTAATTTGCATGTTACACCTTTAAGGAATGTAGGTAAATTTATGCAATTTATACGCGATCAACATAGTCTTTAAGCGGATGCTCTTCCTGATCATATGCCGAATTTTCAGGTGAAAATATCACCCTTCTACTGTCGAGATTCAACTCAGAAATCAAATGAAGAGCGTGTGAAGTAATTAGCATTCAAATTCCCTCAGTTCATTGTCTGTCTGATCAATGATGCTTGGGAGAATTTATTATTTGATCCCTACTGCACTTGATCTGTACCAGGGCCGTGGTGGCACAGCTGTCAAGCTGTTTGTCTCTCACAAAGGTGGCCTGGGTTCGATTCCCGGTCAATGCATGTGAGATTTTTGAAGTGAAATGGCATGTCCTGTGGTTCGGATTCCACGTAAAAAGCAGGTCCCGTGGCTCATAATCGCAGCCACGTAAAACTACAAGCTAACTTCCGTTGAATTGTAATTAAGAGTTTCAGACATCTTAGGTCATCAGTGCAATGTATTTGTCTGATAATCTGCTGTAACTCTGGTGATCCTGGCGGAGACAGTAGTCAGTGACTCTCGGGTATTTACACACTCCCTCCAGGAGAATGCTGGAATTAAGCCTTATTTTACTTCTTATGAGATGTGCCTTGACCTTAATAATTACAACAAGAATACCGATTAATTATTAACAGACACTAGCCTAGACACCCAAGAATAGGGAGCTGACGACCAAGATATCCCCAGACCTTAAGGGAAGTAACAACAACGCTATTACGCGATTCCCAGACGACTACCTTGTGTTTTCTCCCAGCAGCTATCAATGAACACAAACTTATAACTCATCCGTCCGCCTCGTTACGTAGGGGGTTGCTCCTCTTGGCTGTCACAGCGGAGGCCTCGGTTAGATTCCCGGCTCTGAGGGCTGGAACGGGGTACACTCAGCCTAGCAAAGGTGATTCCTACCTCAGCCATCCTGGAATGGTTTTCCGTGGTTTCCCACTTCTATTACTCTAGGTAAATGCTGGGATGGTACCTAACTTAAAAGTCAGACAGATTACACACGGAGTAAATGACCACCTCGTCGTGTAGCAGCTAGCATTCTTGGCTGTTGCCGCCAGAGGTCCGGGTCGATTACCGGTTGTGCCAAGAAATGTATATTCTGGTGTGAGGTTTGGAACCGGTTACACTCTGCCTCGTGAGTCAATGTTGAGAAGAGGAGGGTTCTATTCCCACCTCAGCTATCCTGGAAGTGATTTTCCGTGGTTTCCCACTTCTACTCCAGGCAAATGCTGGGAGGTTCCAAACTTAAGGCCACGGCCTCCTGCTTCCCAAGCCTATCCCCCTCCTCCCAATTTACAAATACACACACTAGTTCATCCATCACAAAAGCACAGGTTATTACACAAATTACCCACACACCGAAGTACATAGGGCCATATGACCAGGATGTTGCAAACCCCCTAAAATAAGCAACAACACTTAGTAAGTACACTAAGTTAATATCCCAAATATTCCAAGGCCCTAAATGAATAATAAAATTAACCTACCAATTCTACGTTTTTTGTCGCACAAGCTCCTCTCGTTAAAAGAAAATAGGGCCATAATAACGATTCCACACACTCCCAAGTAAACGCATACTTTTTGCTCGAATAAATGTAAAAGCTACCGTACCCACAGAAAAGATTTTGTGTGTATGTTCACTCTACTATACTTTAATTCATAATCTTGTGAGGTGAATATTTTGCTAATTAGACTTACCATGTTCAGTGGTACTACGGAGACTTGAATGCACACGTTTACTGTTCGCTGTCTGGAGTGGAACTAATGCCCGAACACTCTTAAAATCTCGTATTTATACTCAAAATCGAGAGAACATTGCTTTAGTATTGAGAGAAAGACTTGTACTTCCTATCCCCTCTCTTCCCCCTCCCCACGATCTCAACATCTTGAGTGTTTGCTTCATGATCTATAGCTCTGTCCTTTACCCCTCCCATTCGTGAAGCCATAGATTAAAGCCAACACGAGAATGAGGATTGCTAGCGCCATTTCTCGTAGAAAATACGTTCAAGTTTCAGTTAATAAATAACGTGGAGTCTGGTTTTGAAAAAGATGTGGCTTTAAAAGAATAATTATGTTATTGTTTGACGTCCCTTTTAACTACTGTGACTTTTAGAGAAGACGGGGTTCCGGAATTTTGCCCCAAAGTGGATCTTTAACGTGCCATTAAATCTACATACACGGCTCCATCGCATTTGCGCATCCTCAAATGCCAACTGGTTGCGCCAGGATTCGATCCTGCAACTTTGGACACAGCAAGCGAGAACGTTACCACTGAGCCACGCAGTCAGCCGGCTTTAAAAGACACCGTCAGTCAAACTCGAAATGATTTTCTCTTTTAATTCACTGCAATGAGATGGTACTTGGTTAATTCACTCTTGATAGTCTCTCGTTACAGTTCTACTGGAACTTTAACCTTTATAGTGTCAGGAACCGATATATCTGCCATGTTTTTAATTAATGTTATATTATTATTCCCAGTGTTGGAGTAATGACAACGCGGGTATCATTTTCTGTCTGGAAACATGTATGTTTCGTGAATAATTGGATTCATAATAAGTATTCTTTGAACATGCTGCAATCAGCTGACATCTCGCGCTTGTTATCTTTTGAAGTCTTGTTTGTTTACGTTCTTGCTCTGGGCTCATTAAGAAAGACCCTTTTTGAACGATAAGGAAATAAATAAGGTTCTAAAAAAGTTTGTATTTAGGTTACGTAGGCTGTCAAAATAATATTAAAAGTTCGAATTTAAGTCTTGAAAAATTAAATTGGATCATAGGTTAATGTTAATTATTTAGAAAATTACACTTTTAAAATGTATTTACCTGCTACGAAAAAAAATATCAGCATTCCAGGCAATTTTTTTTCTCAAATTTTTAATTACCCTAAACTTGGCTTGGGTTTATTAACATCCAGCTTGGCACGGAAAGGGTTAATACTGTGATCCAATCTTAAATGATTCTAAAAGTTGACTGTAAGATCTTCGAACAATAAAATATGATACTTCCTAGCTTCTGTAGTTAAGAACTCCTCGTAGTTTAGTGGCTGTCACCCTTAAGGTGCGGGTACTCAAATCCCGGCTCTGCCCAGAAATGTACGAGTAATTCAGGTCTGACCGCTGGAACTGGATTCACTCATCCTCTGCGGCAGAATCGAGAAGAGGTGGGTTCGATTAAGTTACCACCTGAGCCATTTTAAAAGTGGTTTTTCCGTGGTTTCCCAATTTTACTCCAGGAAATACCAAGACGGTTCATAACGTAACGCCACGACCACTTCAATCCCTGTCCTTGTCTCAATTACAAATAGGCTACCCACTCTACTACAGAAGCACAATAACACAGGTTGTAGGATAGATTCCACAACACCCACCCAATACACGGGGCTGAATGAACAAGATATCGCAAGACCCTAAATGAATCAATAATTACTTCTCTACTCAAAACATTTATTCCATACACTGTCCCGCGGTGTAGTCATGCTCGTTAAATTGTGCAATATGGCCGCGTGGGCAGTTGCAACAAGTCCGGAGACCACAGGTTCGAATCCTGGCGCTGACAGCGGCTATCCTGAGTGTGGTATTCCCCGAGGTTTTCCACACTCACTCCAGGCAGACGCCAGGATAGTACCTTACTTCAACTACCTCATTCCTGCCCCTAACACAATTACAAACTACTACAGTCATCACGTAAATACAGGTTATCAGAAAAGTTCAACACACACCCAACTAAACGGGGCTGATGACCTAGATATCCCAAGCACCCTAAATGAATTAATAACAACCTGCAGAATTTTGATTTTTTCTCGGGGATTTGAACCCGGATGTCCTTCCTGGCACCACAGGAGAAAATTTTTGGACGAATATTCTAATTCAATGTTACTGGTATTCAAAGTCCAACCAATTGAATCAAAGGCAATCGATTATATCACTGCACCATCACGCAAACTTCCTAACTTCTCTCCTAGTTGGTTGATTAATTTTAGGGGCATTGTGTGGAATTTGTCTGATATAATGATGGCTGCATTAGTGTGTGTAGTTGTAGTTCAAATGAGAATTGCGAAGGAGCCATCCCGTCATTCGCCTGGAACAGAAGTGGAAAACCACGAAAAACTACTTCCAGGTTGGCTGATATAAGAATCGAACCTGACTCTTGTCAGTTTTGCCTCACGAGGCCGGTCTAGCCCTCAGACCAGAATTTAATTTCTTGGCAGAGTCGGGAATCGAACCCGGGTCTGCCAAGAGTGCTAGCCAATAAGCATCGAGGCAAGTCCCTCCTAGTTCCACTATTGTATGCTTCCCTATACACATCACACCGGACTTCCTTCAAAGTAGGAACAGTAAAATCCTTGCGACATTTTAATAAGAAGTGCGTGATTTAACGATTTAACCAAAGTTATGTTACATAGAGTTATTTCTCACTGGATATTAGAAGAAAATCCCATGTCTTATTAGATTGGGAAATCCAATTGCCTAATACAACGATAGTAAAACATCTTTTGAGATGCAATCTATAAAATATAGTGTCTGAACTGACCACTAAGCTACTGAGGACATCACTTACGACACTCTTGCCTATTCTCTCATTGACACCAACTTATCAACACACAGACCTAACCCTGGAGAGCCTGAGAAAGTTAATCATAATATCTCAAAGTCCATTTTGATTGGAATATGTTTCAGCGAGCTGATTGCAGGTGAATATTTTGCCGATTTGAACTCACCATGATGGTAGTACCACTGCGTCTTGAACACACTGGTGTACTGTCTGTAGTCTGGAGTGGAACTGGTGCCCCAACACACCCTACACTCTTATTTATACCCGAAATCCAAGCAACATAAAAACCCTTCACTAAATGGGGATTAGAGAATAGCACGAACCCCTCCTACTCAACTTCCCCTCCACGTGTTCACAAGACCCTCAATGGCCTCAAAATCTACACGAGAATAAAGATGTCGATTTTTTCTCGTAGAGAATACTTTCACTTTTAAATGATTTGAAACATCTACATTGACACGACGTAGTGGGTTCTCAATTCAGAAAAGAATTTAGTTGAAATGACACGGTCAGTCATCGTTGAAATAATGTTCCCTAGTCTCTCATTTATGTCCAGAAAGTGTTGTGGTTGTTCTCTTCGAAGTTTTAGGCCGCCTTTTTTCATAGTTCTTTGGCGAGTAGCAAATTGCATATATCAAAATTAATATGATAACGTCTGAAGTGACAACTTAACAACTGACTCACTGCAGAATTATTGCGCAACTTCATCTCCTTAGCTGCAACGCTATTTGAAACTTCAATGCACTGAATTAATTCTGAAATAGTTTTACATGCGAAATAAATGACGAATTCCCTACGCTTCAATGTAGGTAATATTTTCACTTAAGGTATGCGTTCGTATGAATTATATTGTTTCTTTAAAAAGCTAAACGTAAAAAAAAGTTCAGTAAGTAAGCCGAGTTTTAAATCATAAATCCCTTAAATGTGGTTCTTCTCTAATGGATGTATCAAATAAATTATACTTTTAATTCATCGATACATATATCATCATTGATACCAGTGGTACAAAACCAAAATCCCACTTAGGCTAAATAAAAAGAAATAGCGGATGATGTGACCACTAATAGAGCCCAACTGGCTAAGAAAGTGAAAGTTACGTCACTCTGAAAAATCCTCTCACTGATTGTAACATTTTAACACAAACCTAATGCCGATTTCAAAAATTGCTTTATATATCTCATTAGAAAAATCTGTTTAAAATATATTTTTGTACAAGTTGGATTTCCTTCACGCTGATCGTAGTTGATGGTCTCGCCGATGTGAACTTACCATGTTGGTAGCACTACTGTGGCTTGAACACACTGGTATACTGTATGTTGTCTGGAGTGGAACTGATGTCTGAACACTCCATACAGCTCATATTTATACTCGAAAACGAGGCAGTGGTAAAAAAAAATCTTCTCACCGAGTTGTAGGAAATGTTCCAAGAGTTTGGCATTGTGTGAGGCCGGCGTGTACCCTCCCCTCCACTGCCTGTCCCCCCACTCGCAGATCCTCCGGGATGAAGCTCAGATACCGCCCCGTGGTATATCAGCATGCGTGCCAAAGCATTCAATTACACATTTCTAAAAGAGGTTACGTATGATTGCTAGGGGATCATCTACTCACGTTCCAGACACGAACACTTGGACAAAGAGGTGCACTTTACCTTGCTATCGTGGGTGCTAAACGAAGATGGCAGATGGTGATCTTCTTAAAATTCATTAGCGATTCATGTTTAATGAGTGTAAAAAAATAAAAACGAATGAGTTAACAAGGAGTAAAGTTTGCAGAAATTGTGATTTATTCCAAGTAGATGGCTGTGCTAACCTTCTCCCACCTCCGCGCGGCCTAATTGGCACGTCTGATTATAGCAATTTCTTCATTGTACTTACTCCACCTCTGCCTTCCAGGTCGAATGCAGCAACAACCTTCAAAATTGAAACCTTTTTAAAGATCTAGCGAGGAACAGCAAGACTATCGGTCACACTTTGATAGCATCTGAAGATCGGAGCTTTATTAAGAACTAATTGAAGACCCTCAACTTAGCTGTAGATTCATTTTGTGACATGAATCATTGTGATCATTTATGTACTTGAAGGTGTGTAGGATTTGTTTGATATTTGTAGTACTGTGTGTAATTGTAAATGAGACAAGAATTTGGATGGAGGCGTCCATGACCTTAATCAAGGAACCATCCTGACATTTGCCTGGAGTAAAAGAGGAAAGCCACTACTAGGATTGGTGAGGTGGGAACCGAACCAACCCTTACTCAGTTTTGCCTCACGAGGCTGAGTGAACTCCGTTCCAGCCCTTAGATTAAAACTAAATTTCTTGCCAGAGTCGCAAACCAAACCCGGACCTCAGGGGTGAAAGCCACGAGTGCTAGCGGCTACACCTCGGGATTTTCGATGGTTAACTTAAAGAGGCTTTTGACAGATTTGTTTTAAAGAGATAAACAAATTAAGTTTGGAATGAATAATTACTTATATTCAAGAAGATGTCGCCAAAGGCCTCGTGCACACTCGGCGTGGTTTTCCTGTACTAGAAACGTATCGAAGTTAGCATTGAAGAAATCTAAAAATTATTATTTTGATGTAAACTTATATATTTATATACTCTATACTATTGCTATCCTCCCAGTTTGGCTTCACCCACGGACTCGGCGAGGAATATCATTCCTCTACCGTCGAAAGGACGGTGTCTTGGAGCTAGACACACTTTGACAGCAGATATGACTGGGGATACGGGCCAATCGCTTACCTGAATCTAATTAACCTCTTCAGACTCAAGGAAAACATATGTGTACTTACACATTTTAATATTCTTTGTTAGCAGTTGTTGGTATCATGCGAATTCTACCCCTAATATTCCCATTTTTCATAGCTGGGAATGAGATGAGGTGAGTTTTCTATACGACGGATAGGTTCCATGACCTAATGCCCTTCCCGACGCCTAGCTCATCAGTGGTGATAATTAGACGTGGAATGCAAGCTGATGAATGAAACTGGGCGACATTTTGGAAGGAAGCAGCCGTGGCCTATTAGAAAGTAACGTTCCGGTTTCGCCTGAAGTTGAGAATGATACATCATGGGAAATCATTTCAAGAACATCTAACTGTGGGTTTCGAACCCTCTCCTCTTCTCAGGGTATTACTATGATCGGTAATTGTGACCTGCAATTTTAATATTTTATTAAGAAACTACCGTTTGTTTTCAAATATGTGCGATTTGTGCCTTTGTATTATACGAAAGACAGAAAAATAAAAAACAGCTACGATTTTTTCATGGGTCTGGAGAGGTTAAGGAAGGGTCAGGGATTTTATTTATTTAACGTATGGCTTTTAGTGCCGGGAATGCCCGAGGACATGTTCGGCTCGCCAGAGGCTGTAGCTGCTTCAGTGCGGACACCCATGGCGTGAGCTACAAGTTCCGTTCAATTTCAAGTAGTTCCAACTTTCGCTACCAGATGTCACTGACACCTAGTGGTGAACGTTGGAACTTTCATAGAGCGTTTCAACGAAATCTAACCTGCAAATTTAGCTTCACACAAGTTTAATTAGTGAAAGGTTCTATAACATGCCATAAATAAATGCTATAGGACCGTCGGCTTTACTTCCCCTCCGGAGGAAAGCATAATGAAGGATTTTAACGCTCTTAAAAAATCTGACGACTTCGGTCGGGTTTGAACCCGCTATCTTGGGCATGGAAGCTCAGCATGCTACCGACTACGCCACCGAAGGGAAGGGATTTTGTAAGGAAGTCGGTCGTGAAAGGAACCGTCCCGACATTTGCCTGGCGGTGATAATGGGAAACCACGAATGCCATTTTCAGGACGGCCACGGTGGGATTCAAACTCACGCTCTCCAGATGCCAGCGAAGCACGAGCCAACGCGTTAGCAACAAAATTGTTCACCAATAAATCAGATCGAACCAAACATAAACTTATATTTTCTAATTTCTGTGTGTCTTATCTTCCTCATCTGACACAAGCGGCTCGAGTATTGATTCATTTAGGGGCTTAACATCATCGTGGATATGTAGCCCCTGTGTACTAGGGTGTATGTGGAATCGATCTGATAACCTGTGCCATTGTTATGTCTGTATTATTGTGTGTGTTAGTAATTGCGGATATGATTTGGAAGGAGGCTCCCGTGGCCTTAAGTCATGGAACATCTCGGTATTTGTATGGAAAACAAGTGATAAGAATCGAACAACTTACTTCCTCTAAGACCTGCCCCATGATATTGTATGTACCCAGTTTTAGCTCTTAGACGAGAATGAAATTTATTGGCAGAGTCCGGAATCGAATTCAGACTTCTGCGGCGAAATACAACAATTCTAGTAACTACGCCAAGTCCGATTAGAGCCTTTGGTTATGACAAATGATCACTAACACTACTCCTTCTACCCCAACATCAAGTAGCCTCCCATTTGGCTTCATGAGACTGGAGACCCCGTACGGAAGACTTTTGAAAACTTTGAATATCCTGTAATTGAACCCTGGACTTAACGGTTACCAGCCAATAACGCTAGCTACCGTAACATGAAGCGGTGAGTTTTCAGAGGACATTTGTATGTAAAATATTCTTCAGTCAACACTGTTGACCGACTGAAGAGCACTTTACGTAGATTCAAAAATACAACAGTCAAGAAGTGGCTTGTAAGATTCCTAAAGGACAGTTTTTTGTTGTTGTTGTAAAATCTTCAAAGTTTTTGCTTCACCCACAATTGCGTGCCATGTTGTCTCGAGAACTTGTTTTTCACCTCCTCTGTCTTCTTGAAGGTCCCGGACTACTTGATCTCGCCAACGAAATCTAGGTCTTCCCAAATGTTCCTTGCCGTCTGGACGTCCAATCTGAGATTACCCTAAACCTTTCAATCCCTTACTTCGAATATAGGTGGTTGGTTGGTTCTTAAGTTTCGGGGCTGCGACAACGTGGTCATGTAGCCCCGCGAATATAGGTGATGCATGGTAGTTATTAAAGGTTTCTCCAACGTCCTGGTTGCCGAAAAGTGTCCTGGTGTTCTTTAATTTAATAGATCCTAAAACGTTTCCTGGAATTGCTTGTCAAACGGAGAATTCTGCAGGTGTCACACAGGTGGCAATATTCGGTATCGATGAGAATGTGGACTGGGACAGTGTAGTCCAGTCGGTAGAGGCACTGTGGTTCTAGCTGAAAGGGACTGGGCTTGATTCCCATCCAGATACTGTATTCTAGAAACAAAATGCCCTGGGGTTTATTCATCCTACAACAGAAATGAATACCAGGGCATTCCTGGGAGCAAAGGCAGCCGGGCATGGAGCTGACAACTCCATACCATCTAGAGCCGATGTCATGAAGGATGGAAGCTTCTACCTTCCACTGCTCCATGGACCTCCATGGCCAGTACCGGGTTGGCTTTGCTTATACCGAGTGAATCAGCTGCCCCTAATAATATTGTTTTATGCAGCCCAACTAACTCGTTTTGTCAGGAAGGTCGATATTTCTCTGCTTGTATCCTGTATGGTACTAATGCACTGCAAGCATATCCCGCAAACGATACTGAGCACTATTATTTTCACTCCCGATCATATCATTTGAACGGTATGTAGTCACATCCAGGGAAAATACTAGTGTTCAGTATAGTTTGCGGGATATGCTTGAGTTGCATTAGTAAAATACGGGAGGCAAGCAGAGAAATATCGACGTTCCTGACAACACACGTTAGTTGGGCTGCATAAAACGATATTATTAGGGGCAGCTGATTCACCTTGCATTATAGTCATCTTACTTACCGTCAATTAATACATAACCTATAAACTGGTGAGTCTGATTTTTAGTTATATTTCTTCCTAGTTATATTAATTTTATTAATGCAGCCAATGTCCATTTATTTAATTTTCATGACGGTTCAGGTAAGGGAATTTAGAAGGAAATCGGAACCGTTCCTATTATTAATTTTGTTTACATTTGAATTGAGCCTCCACTGGCTGCATGTTAAGAATCATGTTTATTTGTGTCTAGATCTTGTTCTTCTATTGTCTTTGACATCAACCCAGCATTTCGTAAATCCATCAATAAGTGCGTTTTATCGTGCTCTCCGTGGAATTTAAAATACTGAACGTGTTTAACTATAATTATTATTATTAAAATCTTCCGCTAAATGTTGGCTAATCACAAATCTTTGCTCCCTTCTGGCCTACTGGCTAGATTTACGCCTCTACATTCTAACCTGTTGGTGCTATATTAGGAAGTAGATTCCAATCCCACACTCGAACATCTTAAAAGTGGCCTTTCTTGGATTCCCACATCAAATGCAAGCCAATGCCAGGATGGTTCATAATTTAAGGCCAATTCTGCCCTCTACCTAATTCTAGTCTCAATAAAAAACACAACTCAATAACACAAGTCATCAGACAAAATTCTACACGCATCCAAGTACACGGGCGTTTCCACACACACACACACAAAATTACACGATGCTGGTAAACTGTTGCAAGTGGACAGACAACACATTAGGAATTTCTAAACTGAGTTTATTTCAAGTTGAACTTAGTATTTTATAATTGACAGCGGTAACTACATGCGCCCTAAAGTCATGAGGCCAGACTATCTCTGGTATCGTTAGATGAGTAGGTTTGAACCCCACCGGCAACCGTTCTTGAAAATGAGTCTCCGTGGTTTATCACTTTCAGCTCCAGGCAATGACGTTATGGTACCTTCTAGTAGGCAATGAGTGATTCCTTCTAACATCTTGTCCAATGGCATTCGTTTTCATCAATTTCATGTCTCAATAACGCCCATCATGATATTCGTGTCAGATAGGGCATCCGGCCGTAAGTGCCATCCGCTGAATATAATCGTATCCCATTCCCGACCCCAATTCGTTTGGAAAAAACAACAACCCAGTATTTCACAATACTTTTATCAACTTACAACGCACGACATCAAATGAGATGAATATTTCATCACACCGCCAATTGCCCTAATCGCTTCCCTAATGCATCTTAATATTGAACCCTTGCAAAGAAGCATATGAGACTCAGATTCGGGGCGTAACAGGTCATATTCGTAAGTTGCTGTCAGGGCGCTTCATTAACTTGCAGGGTAACATATAACAAAATAACATACAGGAAAGAGTGAAGCCAGGATTAAAGCAACTGAATTTAATAACAAATCACCATATTTACATATAAACAATTAACAACAAAAACTCCCACTTGACTCCCGCTTAATAAAAAAAATGCCAAAAACATAGGCGATATCTCTGGAGAGATTAATTACCTGGACCAAGTGTCCTTAAATAAAAGATACAAAAGTGACCATATAAGTGCGTACGCCGTTCTACATGCACCACGATGTGTACTTTGAATGCGTGATTCGTTATCATCCAGAATGACCCTTCAAACAACGAATCCGCATTTCCTAGAGCTAGACCGACACAAGGGAACACAACTACAATACTTAAGTTAAATCGACACTTCCTAAATCTACTATAAACAAACCCAAAATTTCCGTGTGAAATTGGACTTAAATTGCCGTCGCAACATTTACTGCCTAAAAACTTAGGACTTCTCACACAAATCAACACAAGTACATTAACACGTGACCAGTAGAAAAATACTCAAATGACCGCTGTCAAAATTTACAAATACTCTACCACTACACCACACGGGTGTGACAAACAAAATTACATGAAATCGAGTCATCAACAAAGCAATAGGCAAACAGCCAACATTTACGTTAATCACAATATTCTTATCCATACAAGGTACAACAATCCGTTACACACATGGCGAACTCCCCAATTAATTATGGCTTAAAAATTAGCCATCACAATGAACAGGTTTGCTACGTGAAAGCTTACAGGGTTCAGTCGGACAAATAGGACTGCCTATCAAAATAAGTCACAGGCAAAACGGGCGGTTTGTGGAACTCTGCATGTCTGTCAACCCACGTGTCAATAACCTCGACCTCCCAGAACATGGGGTCGAACCTCGAAGAAATGTGCCCCAAAGCACAATAATACGTGTGTGTCAGAAAAACATATGGACAAGAATCAGCAGTCTCCCAAGAGCACTCTGTCTTTCCATCTAAAAATACAACAGCAGCAAAAATATATAAGGGCGGTAGGACAACTACCCCCTCCTCACGTAGAATCAACACACACAAGACACATCAACACACACTGAATCACACGTATGGGTTGTGACAGACCCTGAAATAAAAGACACAAATAATATCCACATGCTGGCGCCATCGTTCTATGCCGTGACTAGTCACCTGAAAAGGACTCAAGAAAAATCTATCAAAATTAGAACGAAGGTGTTCTATAATTACTTTTAAGTTGGTGCACTCGGCTACCCTAACATGAATAATAACCTGTTCAGCAAAATGTTTTACAATCATTTCCTCCCATTCCTATTTTAAAAATATTAACGTTAATAAAGCACCATTTATCGAATGTAACGGGTTCCGCAATTGCAAGGATAAAAATCACGCACGCACGCCGCGTACATTACACATGACTCAAGAAAAAAAATCAAAATATCAACAAACACATTGGCCACGCGCCAACGGACATTTTAAACATATAGTGTCGGTACAAGAAAAACAGCTATAAAACAAGAAAGAAAAACATGACTATTTACAAAGTTCCCCGGCCAAATCTAACTACATAATTGAAATAATCCAATTTTAGTACATCACCGCTTCTGCATGTAGGACTAAGGACATCCTCCTCAACCCATTGCCCTATGGACAATTTAGCACTCCATAGTAGTCGTCTGCGTTGATTTCTTGAAGCTCATCCCAACTTCAAACCACGTGCTGATCATCTTGGTCTCGACTCCTTGGCAGAAAGTTCAATGTTAAATATTTGCCTATCTATAATCGCTTGCAGGCTACTCAGTTCACCCACAATTGTCCTACTGCGATTAATAGCGAAGACTGGCCCTAATTATATCGCACATACGCACTATAAAAAACACATACAATACACACAATTTATAAATAAAATATACATCTCGAGTCCGCGCCACTGGCTCGTTAACAAGTTCAAAATCCTGGCTGCACTCCCAGTCGCTATCTCGTCCGGTATTTCCGTCCCGTCTTATGGACTTCGGTTCTGGTAAGCGCTAATGAGGGTGACACGATACTTCCCCCTTAAAGTTGAACTCGTCGTCTTTAAAAGAATGTTACAGTTTATCACGCGCTGGCGTGAAATATTTAGATCACACAACTTAGTTGATTTTAGAACAAAATGTATTATAGCTTATAAAATTCGGTACTGCCAACGCTGCGACTTTAGCTCCCCAGAGCTCAGAAAATAAAATTAGCTTCACTGATTTTAGAGCGTAAAAATCACATTTTAAACTGGCGTGGAGTATGCCTCTGAAGGCTCCACAAGAATAGTACTTAGATAAATTCGAGCGTCAAAATCACACCTCAAACTGACGTGGAGTATGCCTCTGAAGGCTCCACAAGAATAGTACTTAGATAGGTGTCAGGCCAGACTATTTATGAGAAACTGACAAGGGCGGTGGAGTGGGGCGGAGTCGGATAAAAACTTCCAGAGTTTATGTCTCACAAAGATGGGGCTAGTGTCATTCTTCTCCAAATGAATCCTACGTCTCAAATTACCTGAGCGGAGATTAATCCGTTCGGCGGTTCCTTAGATACACACTTCCGCGCGCTTTTTACTACTGACGCCGTCCACCTCGTGGTCACGGCTTGGTCTCTTGCGATTGGCTGATTCAATCGTATGTTCGTTGAGAGGACCTCGTGATTCTTCCTTTATGTCTCCAATTTTGGTACAGTAGTTGCACAATTTGGCCTTGAACTCGACTAATTCTGGCCGTCCCCAGGAATAGCTACCAACTCAGCTTCTGTTGCAACCATTACGAAATGCTGGCCTCCCTAAGATCCAAGTCGACTTCCTTATGTGCTGCCTGGGCCGTAGTAATAATAATAATAAATATGAATACTTATTTATCGAAGATCAATAAGGGTTCAATATGGTTCCAGAATGTTCATACATCGATTTTTGTGTAATCTCCTCATATTGACATGATTGCAGCATAGATTCCGCCACATTGATTGGCCTCTGAACTCTTCTGATATGAATCTCACAGAGCACTTGTGGGATTCAATGGACAGGCACATGACGGGATGCATCAAACATCTCAATACCACAAATGAAGGCCATATTATACACAGTTTGGTATACTGAAGAACATCTCTTGTATGAGATCCGAAGAGGAAATATCCAAATCGTCTCAGAGACCAAAATTAATCAACAACAAACTCAATATTAGAAATCCACAAATTGCTAATAATGGAAGTAATTAACCATATGAGGTAAAAACATGAGCCATGTTTGATAAACAATGGATGTCCAACAATTTAATAAGTAATGAACATTCCATCACACCACTGTTTTCCCTAATCGCTTCCCTAATGCATCTTAAGGGGATGCGGAACGGATAAAATTGTCAAAATGAACGTTTTATATATGTTTATATTATATGAATCGCTGAACTCTGCCCTTTAAAATGATGTAAAATACAGTGTAGTTAAACATTAGAGATTTCCAAAATTTTAATTACACTTGCAATAACAATGAGATAAACATTTTAACTGCAGTTTATTTTTATTTTTTTATGTATGATCGTCTTTCTATGTGATTATTTATTACAGAGTTGTAGAATTTTCACCATAAATTTGTCTAATGGTGGTTAATATTTCAATGGCGAAGTGTCCTTATTTAAAGTAAAACTGTTTGGGTTTTGGCTTTTCAGAAGAAAAATATATTTTTTGACAGTTAAATGAAACTAATTTCTAACTCCCCTGAAGTCCAATATAAAAAATGCTCCATTAATATTATGTGACGTATCATACCGTTATTTGATTCTGAGGAAGAAGGAAGGAAGGAAGCTTGTAGTTTAACGTGACCGTTAATCTTGAGATCATGAGCCACGGGACCTCCTTTTTACGTGGAATCCGAACCACAGGACATGGCATTTCACTTCGAAAATCTCACATGCATTGACCGGGAATCGAACCCGGACCGTCTGAGGAAGAGGAGCATGAATGAAACAAATATAAGATTGGTAAGATAGGCGATTCCGTATCCTCTTAATATAATTTAATATTAACATTTAATTGCATGTACATAACGGGGATTAGATGATATTGGAATAGCGATTGGTACAGATCAACAATTATACCTCAGTATGACTAAGACACTCCCATTGGTCATGCGGTCGTAAATATTCAATTCTTGGAACATCATAGATTCTTCTCAAAGTGCCTGTCCGCTTCGAACGTTGGCGATCATTCTGGCTATGGTGTCTGTATTGGTCACTATGGATGTTTTTCCGAACCATACTCTGTGGTTGGGAAGCCAGGAAATTCTTCTTCGTCCTGGGGCTCGTTTTCCTTCTATTTTTTCCTTACAAAAGAATTGCAGTAGTTCGTATCTGCCTCTGTTCCTCATTATGTGACCCAGGTATTGAAGCTTACGGCATTTAATAATATTGACTATTTCTTGGGTTGTATTCATCCTTCATAGATGCATCAATAATACCAACTGAGAATGGAATGACATGTCTAGTGTCCTTCTGGGAGGCCTGGTGACGTCCGAAGGATTAAATGATGATGACGTCATACTCACACAATCCCCGAGCCAAGGGGAATTAGCCATAAGTGATTAGAATCTCCTCCAACTGACCATAAGAATGAATGAAACCTGTGACCTTCGGACTAAATCTACCACGCTAGCCACTTAAACGCAGGACTGAAAAGTAATAATATTTGTTTCAAAGGCTGTACACAGCGACTTTAGGCATATTGAGAGTCATATAATCCCTGAGGGTAATGCTAGGAAATCACGTGGGAGACCAACCTTGCGAGATTGTGCAGAGCGTCAGCGAGATTCCACGAGGAGAAAGATAAGATAATCATCTAACAAGAGAGAAGGAATTCCATTTAAAAGTCATATAATTTAATACGGAAGGAATGCGGTGGTAAGATAGCAAAATAGTTTTAAATTTTTTGTGGGAAACAAAAATAATTGAAGAGAAAAAAAAAACAATGATGTTACGACTACACAGAAATGAGAAACATAATATATCCAAAATCTGACCATATATACTGACTCAAGTTTCTCTATCAGTTGAAATAATGTGCTAAGAGGTATTTTATAACATTTTTACGTGTATAGTGTGCAAACTAATCGTTGTTCATAATAACCATTCCTTGCCAGCGTGTAATCCGAGGCATTGTATTTATAGAAGGAATCACCACCGTCCAGAGTGCTCACAAGAATGTCAGACTGGCAGGTTGCAGGCTTGTTCACAAGGAGCTATCAATAGAAACGATGTGTACAAAGGCTGAGATTCTACTTCGGCCTTGAGTCAATTACAAGGGTACCTCTGGGAGAAAGGGTGTAAAATATCGATCGGACAACCAGGATTCAGTTCTAGATACAGTGGTCAATGAGTTCAAAGACGCCATTTTATAGTCAGGGTTAGAAAGATTTCAGCAGCATTCTCAACCTGTTCAAAGAACTGAAGAAAACCAGCAGTAACACGGGATTAAAGTGTCAGACTTCATTTGTCCTGGCCTATACTTTCCGGACTATACAAATCGTGTTCAATTCCTTAGGATATGCCTATGGGCAGTGCCACCATCCAAAGCGCACCATCATCAAGAAAGTACCGGGTGAGTTAGCCGTGGTCGCTACGGCGTGGCTGCAGGCAGTCACTCACATCCGGGAGGCAAGGAGGTTCGAATCCCCCGCCGGCAACCTTGAAGATGGTCTTCTGTGGTTTCCCATCTTCCTTCCAGGCAAATGCCGCGGTTGGTCCATAACTATAGGCCACAGCCGCTACCTTCCAACTTCTCGTCCTTACATTCAAACTTTCCTCCCCAGACAACACTCCACACTCGACTGTACTTGTAGCTCACCTCATGGGTGTCCGCATAGAAGCAGCTACAAACTGGCGAGCCGAACATGTCCTCGGACACTCCCGGCACTAATAGTCATACGCTTAAAAAAATACAACAAGAGAGTGGGATTTTAAATAGGCCTACCAATATTGAATGAAAGTTCATCGACTCATTCAAATACATTGTTATAAATGGCTGAATTCATCGGATGAAAATTTCTAAAATGGTAAAGTATCTCTCATAACCGTAAGCTTATTTCTAGTAGGCAAAACATAACTTACCTCTAATTGACTCATTAAGTTTAAGAATTATACTGTTGATATTGGTTCAAGGCTAAAAGCTGCTTGATAGTGAATTATTCTCTCTCAGATCAGTGAAAATAAGGAAGTTCTGGAGATATAATGAGGCAAGAACAGCAGCAGCAGTCAAGATTAACCTTTCTGTGTATAATCAATGCAATTGTAGAAACGAGTAAAAGGGAGTGTTTGGCTGCAGTTCCAATTGCAACAATTTACATAAATTCAAGGAATCAGGTGGGCTTCATTGGCATGCACTTGCAAGTGTATGGGGACTGGCAGTTCATACGGTGGTATTAAGATCGACGATGCTGCAGTGGTGATAGTTGTTTTAAGACCTCCCCTATTCAGACAAAGTTTGAAACGCTTTATAGACTATCCAGCTTGACCCTTGGGTATCACACTTCTCTGTTTCTCCGCCTCACTATCATTCCTTAAATACCCTATATTGACTGTGAGCTGAATTAAGGGTGTTGAAATTTACAACTTAAAATATGTCCGAGAACTAAGTTGCAGAAATGAAGCCACCGTCAGCAAGAAAATTACCCCCGGTATATATAGGTCAGAATACACAGTATTAGCGAGTATAGAAGATATTTATGGTTGGGCGGTTGGATTCCTGAATTAGAGGATTATTGTGTTTCATTCCAGGCCTTGGACATTGTTGTCATTTCAATTCCATGTAGTTGGGTGTGTGTCTGATAACCTGTATATTTGCAGTGTCTATATTAGTGTGTAACTGAGGAGGGGAAGGGATGGAAGTTTTCAGCTAGGAACCATCCTGGCATTTGCTTGGAGTAGAAATGTTAAACCACGAATACCACTTCTAGGGTGGCTGAGGTGGGAATCGTACCGAACACACCGCATCTCAGTTTTTACTCACGATGCTGACTCTACCCCGTTCAGCCATCTGACCAGTTTTTTTTTTTTTTTTGTAGAGCTGGAAATCCAACCCGGACCTTCAGGGCGAAAACCAAGAATGCTAATAATAATAATATCGTATGGTCTCGGGTGTCTGGTGCAAGCTTTGTAATTTGACACCCAGAAGGTAGCTTGCATGTCGAATTTCGTTGTTCCTTGAATCACTATGAAAGTCAAGGAGGTTAGATAATAGATATCTAAGCTCCTTGAACATTATAGTGCTTTCTAGTAGCGAAATGAGGAACTTTGTGTTGGCGGAAACTCCCGAGATTAATTTTGCCATTATGAACTCGGCCTACTGAATTCATATGGGTTCTTTGACATGCCAACATCGTATGACATGCGTATCGTATTTTTGCCGCCTTTCAAAAATCACTTACCACGGCCAGGGGCGAACCTGCAATCTTGGGGTTAGTAGACCGACACGCTATCCACTCACCCACCGTGGCAAGCTAACCAAGAATGCTAGTCGCTACACACGTTTAACTGAAAGACTTGTAACATCTTTGGTCTTCAGCCCCGTTTAATATCCCTGGTATTGGTCTAATACCCTGGGTTGTGGTGGCTGTAGCTTAGGATCTGAGGACTGGATAGGTGCCTCGGGGCTTCCAGCATATTTTTAGCCTACTTTTCACATTTTGCAAAACTGAGGAAAAAGTAGACTTATGAGATCGATCCGGGAAAATGTGTGTCTGTCTGTCTGTCTGGCTGTGTGTGTGTCCCCCCCCGTATCAACTCCTAAACGGCTGCAGCAATCAAAACCAAATTTAGTATGAGTAAAGATGTGCACCGGAATAGCTCACGTCCATATTTGAAAATTATGTCAGTGCTACCAACTGCTGAAAAAACGCACTAGAATTTTGAGCTCCATGTTGGATATCTTGCAAGGTATGCATGGGAGCTATTCAAAAATTGGCACACATGTAGATAATACTATTTCAGTTTAATTTCCAGGAGGCCAACCATGACAGTGTTGCCGAAATAATTTTAAGCCTTCTGATAGGTCCAATGTTTAAATGCATATAACTTCCACACTATCAATTGGATTTCAACCAAATTTTGTATGTAATATCTGTACATAAACAGATATGACTGAGCGTATTCTTAAGAGCCACCAGGGCTACCAACTGTTAATAATTGCTCTCTCTATTTTTTTAATCCAAATACCAATATATCAGAAAGTATGCAAGCCAACAGCTTTAAACTATGCACACGTATATTCTGACATTTTAGATTAATTTGGAGTAACTTATATACGTCAGTTCTACCAACATGATTATAAGCCTGCTGATAGTACCAATTTTTAAATACACGTAACTTCTATACTATCAGTTGGATTTCAACCAAATTTCGTATGTGCTATGTGTACCATAACAGATATGACTATAAGTATTGTTAAGAGCAATCAGGGCTGCCTACTGTTAATAAATGCTGTCTGTATTCTTTTTACCCTAATATCAATATATCAGAAAGTATGCAAGCCAACAGCTCTATACTTTGCACACGTATAGCACCTGACATTCTAGATTAATTTGGAGTAATTAATACAAGGCAGTGCTGCCAACATGATTCTATGCCTGCTGATATGTCCAATTTTAAAATACATGTAACTTCTATACTAACAAATGGATTTCATCCAAAATTGGCACAACAAGATATCATAATAATTCAGATTATTTCTGACCAGCACACGCATGGTATTGTTGGCAACATGCTTTTACGCGTGCTGATAGATCCAGTGTCTAACTGCATGTAACGTCCATTGGACTTCAACCAAATTTTGTATTCTGTACCTTAAGAGGTGGAACTAAGAATATATTCAGTCACCAGGGCTGCCAACTGTAGTGCTCTATTAGGCTACATTATACCAGGTATATTTTGAACTAATTAGATATTTCGATATTACCAACTTAATTTCGTCATTAATCTAGATAGGTTCATATACTGTAGAATAATCATTGGCATGAAAAGTAGGCTGTATAGTTCTTCACGGAACTTCTTGTTCTAAGGTGAGATGGAAATTCCTCGGATAAATCACACTATGTATAACCGCAGTCAGCACTGGGATTTGAACCTTGGATCTCCGGACAGCAGTCGTGTAGTATGACTTGACGCTCTTGAATACGCTGATGGGTAGAATAAATGCACGAAGAAATGTTTTGATGTATCTTATCGTCTAATTGATCCATTCTCAGTTAAACTAACAGGAAATGTTAGAGTATTTTTCCCATTCCTCAACACTCTGTAATACTTTTAGATTTCTTTAAGGGAACGGGGAGGGGAGAAGCGACAGAAAAGTGCAGCTTCCTATATTTGACAGTGTACAGTTTATCACAACGTATTTCAGATATTTCCTTTACTTTCCTGAATTCTTTATTAACACTAATGCAATTATACAGGGTCTTTCAAATAAAATAAGAGCGCCAATCGGCGGCTTTGTTAACCGCAGCTGTGGTCACCTTGGCCGAGCTTGTGGCGCGCCACGGCCCCCTGCTGTAGTATTGAAAGCGCGCGCATAGAACATACGAGGGCTGTTTTTTTTTCAAGTTCCGATGGACTGTATAAAAATAACAGATTGACATTACCAAACTTGAACTTGCAATAAGCGTGCAGGTGCTCAGTCGCCAGTCTAAACCTCAAGTGCTAACATGGTGAGACAGTTATCATTGCAACATCGTATTTTTTTATGTAAAACTTATTTCATGTACGAGTCGGCTCAGCGGGTACGTGATGCATTTGTTCAGCAATTTCCTGATGAAGTGCCTGCCACCTTTACTAGCACGGATTCACGTAATTGCAAATAAGTTTGACACTACTGGCTCGGTGCTCCATAAAAAACATGCCCGCACACGAACAGTTTTAACAGAGGATGAGCTAGATGACATTGGCGAGAATCTTGAACGGTCTCCGAATCAATCACTCATAAAATTAGCACAAGTAGGGGTTTCGGTTTCATCAACTATAACTAACTAAAGTAAGATTTCAGCATTGTACACACGCTAGGAAGGCCGCTGCATGATATAGGATTGTACACACGCTTAAAGCAGGGGGCCGTGGCGCGCCACAAGCTCGGCCAAGGTGACCGCAGCTGGGGTTAACAAAGCCGCCGCTTTGCGCTCTTATTTTATATGAAAGACCCTGTATGTAGGGGGTTTCAGTTTGTGTGGCTACGCCATGGGGTATCGATAAGAGTAGCAATAGTATCTTTCTCAATAGCATCCTCACCATTAAATGAGACTACCTCGTGGTGTAGTGCCCAGCATTCTTGTCTGTCACTCCGAGGGTCTGGGTTCGATTACCGGATCTCCCAAGAAATTTAATTCTGGTCTATGGGCTAAAGCGGTGAACACTCAGCCTCATGTGGCAGAGCGGATAAGAGGTACGCTCGATTCCCACCTCAGCCATCCTACAAGTGATATTCGATGGTTTTCCCACTTCAACTCCTGGTGAATGCCGGGATGGTTCCTAACTTAAGGCCACGGTCACCTCCTACCCAATTCATGGCTCGATTACAATATTGCACACTGGTACAGTCATCAGACAGATTCCACTCACACCCAAGAACACGGGGCTGCATGACCACGTTGCGTTGTCGCCAAGTACCTAAATGAATCACCCCAGGGGCTCACGACTAGTGGGACGTGGTTTGGCGACCACGGGACCCCAGCTGAGTTCGGCATTATTTCCACTTACTTGTGCTTCTCTCTGTCATCTTTCCTGTCGACTTCCCTTGGTCAACTCTTGTTCTTTTCCGACCCCGACGATATTAGGGTATCCGAGGCCTAGAGAGTCTTTCACTTTCCCGCCTAATTGGCTCTTGTCTCATCTTTCCTGATACCCTCATTCTTTGAGGGGTCAGATCTCTTCTTTTCACTCCTTGATATCTCCTGCCTTCTGGTCAAGGCTATTAAGGAGGTAGCGTGTATAATATAGCCCCACCACTTCTGGTGCACCCTCGATAGTGCTACACCCTCAAGGGCTCACGACTGGTGAGTTCGGGAGTTGGCGACCCCGAGATATTCCCGAGCTGGTTCCGTTTTAGCCTACTTTCGATTTTTGCAAAAAATGAAAGTAGACTTATGAGATCAACACAGGGCGAAAAAAGTGTGTCTGTCTGTGTGTGTGTATGTGTGTGTGTGAGTCTGTGTGTGTGTATGTGTGTGTGTGAGTCTGTGTGTGTGTGTGTGAGTGTGTGTACTCTGAATGTCTGTCCCCCCTATCAATTCGAACACGGTGAATGCGAATTGAACGAAATTTGGTACAAAGGTAGCACTAGCAAAGGACACCTCAGTGTCATGTTTTATATCGCCGCCATCTTTACTAAAACTGAATGGCGGCCACTCAAACGTTCAAAACGTAAAATCAAATAACGACTAACCAAATCATCCAATCTCTACCAAATTTGGTAACAACATACCTTCGTATAGGATGCGTCTTGTGACCAAACTACAAGGTCGTCCGCCATACCATTTCAGGATGGCGGCCGTGCGAATTATGCAAACTTTATAATCCATATCATGGGACCCACCAGTTCCGATTATCGAGCCGAGAATCGTTTTAACTGTTCTAAAGGAAGAGGCACGTACGAAATTAAAAGTTTATTTTGTAATACTATAGTGCAGACGTGATTTTAAAAAGCTCAGCTGATTCATTAATAAGACAAGATGGCAGCGGATATCTTGTGCCTGACTTATATTTCACTAATTTGAGTATTGCAGGCAATATAGCGTACTGAAACAAAATAAATAAACTTTGTATGAAATGCTTTATATATAAATAATATACTTCAGTGATGAAATCGTTTAGTATAAATCATTATTTGCTAACAAGTTCTATGTAAGTCATTTTATATAGAACGATATTCGTTGACACAATTAGCTCAGTGGTAAAGCGTTAGTCTGTCATTCATATGCCTATGGTTCAAACCCCATCAGATTTAGTTTTTTGCTTGACATTTTACATATTTGTTGCTTTGTAATGACTCAGACGTTTTAAAATTAAGCGTTATATTGTGCATATTACGGTGCAAAACATATACTTAATTAAAACATAATTCGCCAGCAGATTTAATCGAGACATCTAGCTGACAAAAAGGTAACAGATTTTATTGAAAAGTTTCTTCTTCTGGCCGCTAGAATGCACTCGCTCTGTTAGGATTATATTGTTCGATATTTCACAACTAGATATCACGACTAGTTTTTATATTTATTGTTTCTTGAGTACTGAGACGTTATAAAATAAAGCTTTATATGGTGCTTTTTGCAATGGAAATTATATATTAAAAAAACGACATTCTCCACTGGAGTGACATCTTCCAGCCTTCAGTTGTACTATGCAGAAACTATAGATTCGAGCAGCGCTCTATACCGGCCAGTTAGTGAACCCAGTCTTAACGACTGCTAGGAGTAATAAGACAGTAACATTCGTTTATTCCTTGTGCACAGAGGCGTTGTTGATAATCTCAAAACTTGCAATATGGATGATTTGGAGATGGATTATTTTGTTATACCGTGTATTTAAGATTAGCCTATAAATTAACGGGTTGCGAAGTTACTTCACTTAGTTCTATATCATTCGTACACGACACAGAACAACAACGTGACGTCAGTTTCTGATCTGCTCTGATTGGCTATTACATTGCTGCAGTCGGGTAGTTGGCAGTCAAGGATAAAATTCTCGACTGCCAACTGCCAGCTACCAACTGCAACTTCATGTTGTGTATGGTGCCTATAGTATACACGGAGTCGATCGCGACTGCCGACCGAGGACTACCAACTACGGACTGCCGACTGCGCATTGTAGATGGGCCTTATTAGAGCAACGAAGTTTCAATTATTGTAAGTAGTCGGTGTTTGGAGTGTTTGCTGATGAAATTGCAAAATGCTGGGGTAAATTATAAACTATGGTTTGAACGCCACTGTTCAAATCCTGTGTGCCAATTTGCACTTCAAATAGGAAGAAATTAGGAGATGATAAGGACAGAGAGTTATAACTATACCCATACATTTCGGAGAAAGTAGACTATATGTTCTTTCCCGAACATCTTGTTTTCTTTTTCCATTGGCTTTGGGGCGGACCATTTCTCTTCCCTACCTGCCTTTCATGGCTCTCCTTCCTTCCGTCTCATTCTTTGAGGGTTATTCTTTATTTGTTTACCATTTCTTCTTCATGTAAGTCTGTAGTTCGTTATTTAGTTGTAATTCTGTAGTTAGTATTAGTTATAGTTTTCAATTACATTATCATCTTTCACTATGACCCAAACCTTAAGACGCCGATAACCTAGATGTTAGGCCCCGTTAAACAACAATTGTCATCATCATCGTCATCACCTAAATGAATCAACAACTGTATCATTCGCAGTATTGTTATTTTCATTACACACTATGAGTTGTTTTTAACTTTGCGCGCCATTTCATTCCATTTGTGGAAAAACAATATCATTATCGTCATATTTTTGTGAATTAAGATAAACCAATTAGATGCATTTAAGGTATCACAGTCTTAAGAGAACATTGTAAGTTAAATTATTCGAAATTGTACCAACATATGTTTCAGAAAAAATGTCGTAAATAGTTACATAATTTTCAGCATAACTTGTGTTATGTTTCCCATGTTCTGAATATTAGCCAACTGCTATCGCTGAATTTCTCTGCAGATATGCATCATTTCAGTTGAGCTATGAAGTTGATAGCCCGGAGATTACCACACTTACTAGCTCCTCCTATCATGATTATCGCAACAATTACTTCATAAGTACAAACTCAAGAATAACAGCAGTTAGAAACGTATCGTGAGAGGATTAATTAGGTTTTGAGCTGCCACGTACAAGAAATACATCATTACTCGCAACGATAAGGAAGCTAATGGCCAGGGCCAGTAATGGGTGGAGAATGCTTACTGGTTAAATTAACCGCGGTTAATACGTAAGTGATCCAGAGTGGGACGATTGGTGAAGTGTTATTATTATTATTATTATTATTATTATTATTATTATTATTATTATTATTATTATTATTATTATTCTAAATTTGGCTACATCGAGTCCTGCTGCCCTACAAGTTACTGACGAATGACTACTCCAAGAATGATATCCTGGTAGAATTCATATTCGTATTCCCACCCCACAATCATTGATAGTATTTTTCCTTTCCTTTCTTCCTTCCTTCATCTATTTTTTAGCCTATTTTCAATTTTGAAAAAATAGGCTTATGAGATCACCTTTTGTCCGTGTGTGTGTGTGCGCGTGTGTGTGTGTGTGTGTGTGTGTGAGGTGTGTGTGTGTGTCCCTAATAAATTCTAAAGGGCTGGAGCGATTTCAATGAAACTCGGTAAGTTCATAGCACTATTCCGGGTGACCCCGATCGTGCCCTTCAAATTTTGTTACGTCTCACCAATCCAAAATGGCGGCTGTGCGAAATATTTCACCAACATTCAATATCTCCGAAACTATTCTCGGTATCACCCTGGATATTTTACGGTGTTAAAGGGAAATACTAGAAGTTCACCTATGTGACTTTAGAAAAACTGATAACTACAAAACCAACATGGCGGCCACGCGAATTTGCGACTTTTAAATAGACGTTTCTCGCGATTTAACCAACCAAATGCAATAAAACTTGGTACAGTATATGATTATACACATTGTAATGCACTGACATCTAACTTCGTTCAATTGTTTACATAACCACAAGATGGCGGATGTGCGAAATATTTCACTGGCATTCTATATCTCTGAAACAATTAGCGGTATCACCATGAAATTTTGTACGGAGATAAAGGGCACTACTGGAAGTTCATCTATAAGACTTTCAAAAACCGGTTAACTACCAAACGAACATGGCGGCCAAGCGAATTTGAAAATTTTAAATTGACCTTTCTCGCGATTTAATGAACAAACGCAATGAAATCTGGTACAGAAAATGTTTATACACATTGTAATGTACTGGTATCTAATTTAGTTCAATTGTTTACATAACCTCAAGATGGCGGTTTTGCGAATTTTAAAATTAAGTTTTTATTTCTTGTGCGGTAATCATGCGATCGAAGTGAAAGTTTGAATAATGAACCTACGCAATAAATTTCCTTTAGTGGTACATGACTCTATGGCCTATACATTTAACAATCCAACATGGTGACCATACGAAATATTTAGACGGCTCTGAATACCTACGAATGTATTATAGCAATCATACTGGATTTTTTTTATGTTCATAGCGGATATTAACTTAAATTCACCTATAGGACTTTAAATAACCAGGTGATCACAAATACAACATGGCGGCGACGCGAAGTATAAATATTCACATGGACGTTTCTTGCAATTTAACCATCCTAGTGCAGTGAAACTTGGTACAGTAAATTCTTATACGAATGTTAATCCACTGGCATCTAATTTATTTCAATTGTTTCCATAACCACAAGATGGCAGCTGTGCGAAATTTTAAAATCTCCTTGTTACTTCTTATGTCCTAATCATGCGATTGAAGTTTGAATGCTACACGTACACAATAATCTTCATGTAACAGTACATAACTCTAGGACGTACATATATAAAATCCAACATGGCGACCATCCGAAATATTTAGACGGTTCTCAATATCTACGAATCTATTACAGCAATCAAACTGAAATTTTGTATGTGGATAGTGGCAGTTAACATAAGTAGGATATATGAAAATAGGCTGTTTAGTTCTTCACGGAACTACTTGATTTCTTTTTCATTTTTCTTTATCATTTCTTTTCCGTTTTCGTATTCATATCTTCTTTTTTCCATTCTTCTTTTTCCTTTCTTCGTTTACATTTAATTTGGATGGTTCCTTACAGTAGTTTAGGGGCTGCGACAACGCGGTCATGTAGTCCTGTGTACTTTAGGTGTGTGTAGAATCTGTCTGATAACCGGTGTTAATTGTGATGGCTGTATTAGTGTGTGTTATCTGTGATTCAGGTAAGGACTACAAACGATCAAATTTCAAGTAGTTCATACTTTTGCCACCAAATGCTACCGTCCACGACACCTAGCTGCGGACTTGACTACTAAATGCCATCGCAACGAGCACCTGGCGGCGAACGTTGGAACTAATATAGCATTATCAAAGTGTACCTACAAATTTTGCTTCACACAATTGTAGTTAGTGGAAAGTTCTATTACATGCCATAAATCTAAGACATGGGACCGCCAACTTTACTTCCCCTCCGAAGGAAGGCATACTGAGGGATTTTAACGCTCTTAAAAAATCCGATGACTTCGGCGGCTGTTACCCCGCGACCTTGGGCATAGATGGTCCGCATGCTACCAACTACGCCACCGAAGACGCCTTTCATTTAATTTCATTTCAATTTATTTCATCGTTCCCTTTTTTGTTTTCGCTTTCGTTTTTCATTCTTCCTTTTTTTCTATTTCCTTTTTTCGTATTCATTTCATTTCAATTTAGTTCTTTTCATTTCTGTTTTCTGTTTTTTTTTTTTTCTTTTTTCGTTTTGTATTTTTTTGTATTCATTTCAATTCCGTTTTCATTTTCGTTTTTTATATTTTAATTTATTTTGTCTTTTTATTCCATCTAACGTCCCAAAAGTTATTCTGAAATTACTGAGATACTCATGAGAGCATCATCCAGCGGGTGCTGAAAATGCCACTGTCAATTATTTGACACCAGGTACTTTGTAACTGCCGTTTGTAAAATAAAAATCTATACAAATCAAAGTTATTTTGGTTAGAGGAGGGGGGGGGGGGGAGTTTGCTTGTGTTTAGGCTGCTGGATCTGGATGCCCGGGGGAAGTACTTTCATCTCTGTGATGTATGTATGTCACTTTTTTCATGTGAGCCGATAATCTAGATAGGCCCCATGAAACAAAAACTATCAATCATCATTTTGCATGCTTGTAATCTGAGCGTAGTTTGGAGGTTTGGAGTGAAATTTATGTTGTGTATCCACCAGAATTGTGGATTAAATCCTTACTACAGTATTTGACCATATCACTGATTTATTTTTGGGGAGAGGGGTTTGTCCCAAAAGGACTGCACATAGGTCATTTTAAACTGTTTGATATGTGAAAAAAATAAATCTGAGACTCAGGGAATCACTATTCTGATTAGCTCACAATGTACTTGACCCGTCCGGGAATACTAACTACAGTAACACTGCACATAATGAGTGTATCAGTAAGCTATACTATCAATAAGAGAGTTCACTTTCGCTATTCCATTGATCGCTAGATGCCTCCAGCGAGAGAGTTAGTGAAGGAGCTTGCCATGTTATGTTGTCTTCTACAATGGCATTCGTGGATCTTCCCTTGTTACAGCAATTAAAATTTTCCGTTGTGGTAGCAGCCAATGAAAACAAGATATCAGCGTCAGTACGTAGCCTGAAGGCCTTTGAATCCAGGAATTTCAACTGTACATATCCATAGGACGCTCTTTCTGAGATATCAGTTGACATTACATCCTGCGCAATCGCTTTTTGTGAAAAAGGGAATAATTAAGCATTATGATTTATAAGTCACTGAACACGAACATAATGTTTAAATTGTCAGATTAGATCTTGGTTTTGAATTACCAACACCTTCTAATTGCATTAAATTATATATTAAAAATGTCGAATGAATTCCATATTAGCTAACATAAATGTGACTTAAAACTCAGCAATTTTTCTAGGTTTGTGCCGTATCTTGTGTGGGGTTTGGCCAAGGACACCAATCTGGCTCATCAGCGGGCTCTTAGTGTCCCCGCCTGGACCCCCACAGGAGTAGCGAATTGTGCACTACCTACCTTTTATGAAGCGCACCTGCGCCTCTTTACTGCGAGAACTAATAGCTCAAGCAGCCATAACCTCCCTATGAAGGCTTCCAAAAGAATGATATACAGTATTGGCTTTCACGGGCAGTGAATTAAAAATCAGCAATTTTCCTAGGTTTGTGCGGTGTCTCAATATACCATCTTTTAAATGTGACTCTTTTTGGTTCTCTCAGGTATTCTGTTTGAAATTACTAAGAGCTGTGTTTCAATACCAGAACATGGTACAGTATTTATCCCACAATACGTTTATTGCCTATGTTGGGAGTTCTCCGTTCGTCGTTACTGTATTCCTAGGGAAGTGCAGAACACCATCCACAATGTAAGCCATAGTATCAATAAGAGATTTCACTTTCGCTATCCCATTGATCGCTAGATGGCTCCAGCGAGAGAGTTAGTGAAGAAGCTTGCCGTGTTTTGTTGTCTTCTGCAATGCCATTCGCGGATCTTCCCTTGTTACAGCAATTAAAATTAAAGACCGTGGGTTACTGGAAAGAGATGCAAATGCCTAATCAAACAGAATTTAATTTAGTTTTAAATCATAGCAAACACAGCTTTCTTGCTAGCATGCTCAAAATATAATGTTCATAGTAACACAAAGTTCATAACGCACTGCGTTATTATTTGCATGTTTATTACCGGTTCTCACCTCATGGATAGGTGGATAGCACATTATGGTTTTGTTTAAAGAGACCCTGATTTTGATTTACCGTTGGATCATGAGATTTTAACTTCTTATGGTTGAGTCTTATGTAAGAAGCGTTTTCATCGTTCGTTTCAAGTTCATCACGACTTGCAGGTTGCCGTACAGTAGTGGGAAAACTCGAGAGACCTGCACCAGGCCTCTTCGTAGTCAACACATCATTATTATTTTATTACGTTTATACTTGATATTGAAGCCTCCGTGGCTTAGGCGGCAGCACGCCGGCCTCTCACCACTGGATCCGTGGTTCAAATCCCGGTCACTCCATGTGAGATCTGTGCTGGACAAAACGGAAGCAGACAGGTTTTTCTCCGGGTACTCCAGTTTTCCCTGTCAACATTTCATTCCAGCAATACTCTCCACTATCATTTCATTTCATCTGTCATTCATTTAATCATTGCCCCAGAGGAGTGCGTCAGGCCTCGGCAGCCGGCACAGTCCATATCCTCGCCGCTAGATGGGGGCTTCATTCATTCCATTCCTGACCCGGTCGGAGACTGGAAGCAGGCTGTGGATTTTCATTTCATACTTGAGATTAGTTAGTTGCATTAAGATCGCACTCACCGCTTATTTATATACCCATGACAGCAGTAATGAGCAAAAAATCACCTACCTCTCTCTGAGTGAACGACACCAAATACCTAACTTAAGTGAAACTGAGAAAAATGCCCGCAAGGACTAATTGCAACATCACTTGGTCTTAAGTGCTCTTAAAATAATATTTATAATAATAATTAATTAGAGTTATTGTTATTATTAATGTAAACATTACTACTCACATGCTAGGTACTACCTTACCAGGGAATTGTTACCGCTAGGCGTGGAGCGGGGCTGTTGTGTATACATTACGTCAACTTGTCACGTTATGACTGCCGCGGGCGGGTGGGGCAAGAGGGGAAAGCATATACAGTCATACAAGGAGAACACACCGCACAGCGCACGACCCAGCACGAATCTTGCCCACACACAACCAGCGATGAGGTTTCGCTGGCGACAACTGCACGTCTATCGCAGGCTTGAAGCTAAGCGGAGCGCGTTAGTTCCGATGTCCACCACTGGCAACAATTCGCTGGCATGGTAGTAAAGAAAACGGGGATGTAATTACAGATCTGGATCCAAAAATGCCCGCACTTAAAATTGGTTCTTTTTCTCAAAAGTAACTTAGGCTATAATTGAGACCATTATTACATTGTGATCGGAAAGCATATGTATTTTTTTTAGCGTATGGCTTTTAGTGCTGGGAGTGTCCGAGGACATGTTCGGCTCGCCAGTTTTGTAGCTGCTTCGAGACGGACACCCAATGGGTGAGCTACAAGTACCGTTGAGGAGGAATGTTGGATGGGAGGGTCAAGGAGTTGGAAGGTAGCGGCTGTGGCCTATAGTTAGGGACCAACCCCGGCATTTGCCTGGAAGGAAGATGGGAAACCACAGAAGACCATCTTCAAGGTTGCCGGCGGCGGGATTCGAACCTCCTCGCCTCCCGGATGTGAGCGACTGCCAACAGTCATGCCGCAACGACCTCGGCTAACTCACCCGGTAGCATATGTATCTAAAGTGTCAATGCAATACCACGTATCTGACAATGCCCTTCGCTGCCATTATTTTCCTTATGATTGGAATAGCCTCCCACCTTGTGTAGATGTGCTGTCCAACAGAAGAATTCACATTTTGTTCATTTTTCTGTGCATAGCCGTAAAGAAATGAACATTAAATTCATTGTACTGTAGATAAGTACATTTTCGTGTAGTTATGCACTCCTGCAGTACAGTATATTTAGGGTTGATTTTCTTCTAGGCTGAGACACAGGAGAATGACCGTAGCGTGCAATGTTCTGTTGGACAGCATATCCACATACGGCTGAGATGCGTGACCAATCATAAGCAAAATTGATCACGTCCAAGCTGAACTTATTGTCCCATTCCATTCATTTATAAATTACTACTGTAGTTTTTGCACGCCGTTTCACAAGAGTAGTGGTGGCGGCGGAGGCGCGCCTTGTTTCTACGGAAATTAATAGGTGAGCTAATTAATACTGGAAATTGTACGAACATGTGTTTATTGGAACCAACAACCTGATTTTGTTGGCACGCGCCACAAAGCTGAGCATCCTATTCGTGAAGCACACAAAGTTCTGTCCCTGTTCTGTAGGATAGGTGGTATTATAAAGTTCAAACAAATATTACTACTTCTATCATCATATTATTTTGGTTTCATTGCATTCCATGATCAGGTGTGCTGCACCCATAACCTTCCCACAAAAAACACAAAAGTTCTCTTCTCCAGCAGCTGCAGCTGAAATGGCTGAAACTCCACGAGAGCAGGCCACTTGCCATTCTGACACATAAAATATTACATACCAAGACTCCGTTATATCTCTACAATTTCTTTACACCAATGCATTCTGTTCATAATCGAGAAAATAGATACACAAAATTATCACTCCAGATTCCTATACACCGAACCATGAAGTTCAATAATTATTTTGTTTGCACCACCTCGCGCTTCTTCAACACCTTCTATTCATATAAGTTCGTCACCATTGTAAGCCCTGCAGATCTCAAAAGTCGTCTTTCAACCTGCTTCTTGGAGCAGTATACCTCTCACATCTTGGGGACGATAACCTAGATGTTAGGCCCCTTAAAACAACAATTATCATCATCATCATCTCACATCTTATTACTGCATTATGTTAAAATGCTATTTTAGTTCAATTATAACATCAGGACAATAGCTGACAACCTTCCTACGTTAATATCTTTTCATGTATATGGTGTTTGTTTTTTAGGCTGATACTGTTCTATATGCACTCTTTTGTATATAATTGTTCAATTGTTATTATTGTAATATTACTGTCTTTTTGTTGCTATTATTGTTACACTATTATTATATCTATTGTGAATATTAGCCAAATGTTTTATATTTATAAGCCCTAATCTTATTGTATGTAGGGCGCTACGGTAAAGGAAATCTTAAGCTCTAAGTGTAGCCGTGGAAATAAATCAATCAATAAATAAATCAATCAATGCTTTGTTCTTGTACACCCCCACCACCAAATTATCCCTCTCTTTTCGTTAGACTTCAGACTTATATTCATAAACTGCCTTATTTCACAGAACACTGTTACGGTTCTCCTGTTACTACACTGCAACTCTATTCTTTCACCCTTCTGCACACAGTTTTGCGTACCCTGTTCTCCTCCCTTCGCAAGTCCTTATCCCATGAGTGCCCAATTTCTAGTCTTTCCCGGATATTTCTACCTCCCCACCCCCCATCGTGCTCCCAGTACCCTTTATCCTGATGCTTAATTTGGTGTAGGTAGGCTACCTATAGACTGTTACCCTGTCCATCTACTTTCAGACTCATCCAATATATTATGATTATTTTTACGGTATATTTTCGAATTCTTACATCCTCACACAATTCATTCCATTCCTGACCCGGTCGGAGACTGGAAGCAGGCTGTGGATTTTCATTTTCATCCTCACACATTACTCTTGCTCCAACGTTCGCTATACAACTCGGTAGCCCCATAATTATCTTAGCTAACTTACTTAAAATAGTATTCATTTTTGTAGTTCCTTCTTCTTCTATATATTGGAGATATAAACACATTAGAAAGTTAAATTGAATATAACACTTCAGTAAAACTACTAAATAGAGAATAGAGAAAGCCAGGTAAATTACCGAAACGTTTTAATGTTATCAGGGGAATATGTTATAAGATGAGAAACACAACAGAGATGCATGTGAAAGAAATATAAGGTTACAATAGACTGTTTCCTATACTATAAAACTTAGTTAAGGTCTATGATGGCCTTGCTGTATCAAATAGAATAAGATAGAATAAGGTACTAGATAATTTATAGTCATTATCAGTGTTTTCAATAATTGTTTATAACATTCAACTCTTCTTTTTGACTCTGAGAGTCCTGTACCCTCACCCCTCTCCTCCTCCACCCCTTTCGTCTTGCTTGTTGCTTCAATGTTGACACACCGTTTCAGTACAGCACAGCCTCCGTCCGACTCAGCACGGCTCTGTTAACTCATTGCCGCATTACATCGTAAGTTTTTACATAACATTTAGGGGTTTTTATAGTTATATTTTACATACCACTTCATTCTCTCATACATAGTTTCATTTCTTTCCTGTTAGGAATGGTCACCACTTGCTTGGGCTTTTGAAGCTAACATTAGAAACAGGACATGAAATAAACCAAGAAAGACTGTCAAGCCCGGCTGAGGGTTTTATTGAGCTTTTAACATAAGAAAATGTTTTAACAACTCTTTAATGTCTTACATTGTATACTTTTAGTGATCTATGTGTGTTTTCATGTACAATTTTTAACTACATCCAGTATATAAAGTGAATGTTTTAAGTGCTTCCCAAATAAAATAGGCTGATGAAGACGTCAATAAGTGTTAGACGTCGAAACATGTACCATGTGTTAAAAGACAAGTGATTGTATCACGAAATTTTAATAAATAGCATTGACGAGGCGGAACCATTTGGAACTTTGTTCTTAATATAACATTCAATACAATTTAAATTATTTATAGGTTCTGTGACTATTTTTTTAAATACGTGTTGTGATGTATTAATCTTACTGGGCAGGATTTTTGTATTAGACTTTCTGTAACTAATAATCGCATGTATCAGGTGATGGTTGCAATAATTAATACTCTCGCACCAATCTCTGGCTATCCGAGATTTGAAACAGAGGTTATTCTATTCTATTCTATTCTGATTTCTAACATCTGGAGATCTGTACTTAAATTCTGGCAAGCTATTTAATAGTTTTTTTGCGTTGGTTGAGATCAAATCGAACGACAGTCAGACAGACAAAAAAAAAATGGATATAATATCTGCACGGATATAATTAAGGAAAGTGTGGGATGCAAAACCTACGGAGAAATGAAGAGAAAAGCGTAAAGATGCGAAGAGTGGAGATTTTATGCAAACCAATCCTCGGATTAATCACTACAGAAGAAGAGGCATTTGCATCGAAAACACACTATCAGCAAAATTGCGACAAAGAAATTAATGTACGGACTGAGACACGTTATTGTTAATTTAATATTTTGGGGTTTGTATCGTGCGCAGGGGCGTATATACAATTTTTCGGGGGTAGCTGACTATCCTGGAAAATTGTGAGTATTGTCACCGCAAAATACCCATAAATATCAACCAATATCTTAGAGCATATAACGTTGTGTAATTATTTCAGATAAGACTCAAAGTTCATATAGCCTACAATTATTACTGGCAATACAAAACAAAGTTGTAAAATAAAACAACACACTAATACAATTTTATACTTAATGGATTTTCTATTATGATCTATGGAGAATGAATGGCAATGGAATTCACAGTTTTGCCTCACAAGGCTGAGTGTACCCCGTTCCAGCCGTCAGACTAGAATTAAAATTTCTTGGCAGACCCGGGAATCGAATTCGGGCCTCCAGGCCGGCAGTCAAGAATGCTATCAACTACACCACGAGTTAGGCCTAGTATAATTTCAATCTTAATGTTGTTTTTAACTTAGCCAATAAGTTAAGATTAGGATACAACCAAATTTACAATTATTTTATGCTCTTACCAAAGCAACACATTCTTAATTTGTATTGTTTTTTCGGGGGGAGGGGGTGGAGCCTCCTCAGCACCCTCCTTATATATGCCCCTGATCGTGCGGTGTATGATCTGTTTCCAAAGTATGTGAACATCCTCTTCAAGAGAAACACTTGGATAAAGAATCAACATGCGATGTCAAGGGCATCATTAATAAGTGATAGGCATATTATATTAGCAAGATGAATGCAACAACATTTTACATAAAGTAATGACTATGAAATCTTTTTCATTGAATCAAAAGAAACTTAATGGGACTACAAGCATTATGCGCTGTCACTAAGTAGCACTTCGTGCTTTTATAGCGACACGCTGCTCTCTGCATAGTTTATTGGCTGAGATCGTGACTGTGATTAGTGATTACACTGCTCATAACTTTACGGGAACAGGTTTCTCAGCGATTAGCCAGTGAATCACATTAATTATCGTACTCTCATCTGCATAGTTGTGTACTTGTCAGAAATAATAATTGCATAAGGTTTTTAGATTTATAGTAGTACTGTGCTTCTTCTCTGTTCCATAAAGTATTGCATTTAAATCTAGAGACGTGTCCAATTATAAAAATAGACTAAACATTAGTTTCCCAATCTACTGTCTATTTGCAAACTTAATGCATTTCTTTACATTTCGATTGAGCGTCTATGGACTGCATGCTGACAATCAATTTCATGTGTGTCTAGATATTGTTTTATTACCAAACTTGATATCCTCCCAGTATTTCTTCAGTCCATCAATCAGTGCCTTCTTTGGAGCTTCTGGTAGAGGCCCTCTCCATCTTCTGAGCTCAGATTCCACTATAAACCCTGATAGGTTTAATAATTTCTTGAAATTCAAATCTCACGTGGATTTTCTTTTCTTGAATACCAATCTTCATCAATTATTTCTCAATTTATTGGAACGATCTTTATTTGGTTGTCTTTGGCTTTGTGAAATTCCAGATTTCCTCAGTCAGACATCAGTCATTCGGAATATGTGCTCGTAGAACAGCAATGAAATATTTACCCCCATATTATTGAATGATTATTTTATATTCACTGGTAGTTGTGAAATTTGTATTTCTTTTAGCTATTTCATGTTTTGTGCAAATCTTGTGAGTCAGAATGTCGTTACTATGCTTTTGTTTTGCGTAGGATATGGCTCTCCTTGCACATAATTTCGAACTATCGTTATTCAGATGACACTCTTATGATACTGTCCTGTGATGACTGAACACACAAAACGTTCCTATAGTTAAAACATTATGTGGACCAATGAGTGTAAATGCAAAAATGAATTCTTGCCAACTTTTGTGGTGTAAATTCATTTCGAATAGGCTGTAGCAAGCACATGAAGGGACTCCAGTGTGTCCTATATTGCCTATGTTAATTTTCAACTATGTATTTACCTCTCCCTCGTAAACTATTTACAAGAACTAATTGATTTTTTCAGGGATTTTTCCTTGAAGTTCTGTCCGTATTAGCAAGCACAGACATTTATAAAATTAATATATTTTTGATTTTTCAATAATATTTTTAAAACGGCGTTATTTTATAGCATTTTCTTGATTATTTTCATTTGTCAAAATTAAACTTAAATAAATTTATAAAAACTGATGTCTTTAATATAACACATAAGATGAAAATACTTTTTTAATCTTGAAAATTTCGGGAATTAAGGTAATTCTTATATGAAGAAATAGATTTTAATGAGAACTTGGAGTCAAAGATTTTTTTCCGCTAGCTGAGGAAACGACGAAAGCTTAGATTTTCGGGTGGGGCACACTCCGGCTCTGCTAGAGCAGTTTTGGTTTCTAGTTTTTTAATGTCTATTGTCTAATACAGAGGAAAATAGTGAGTTTATTAATCGGACGCACGGATGTGGGAAATTGCCTTAGAAATGAGCTACGAAGAAAATAAATATACCGTTACATAGCTAATGGTCCTCAGCTGAATATGATGCATAAAAATGAAATTTTGAAGGTTTTGAAGATTTTCGACATTCGGTAGCCCCTTAAGAGCTGTATTGCCTTTCATAATTTTATGCAGGCATGGAGAAATTATTCACACACTAACTTGCGGATATCGACACACCTGGAGTGTCTTTATGTCAATATCACAATATTATTCTAACATTTGATCACATCCTTATTGAGGTTTACAGGAGCTTCGATTATGTGTTTTAATTTCATGGGAACGGTTACATGGACTTATCAGGGAGAAACACGTACAAGTGAAACGTTTTATGAACATGTTTTATTGAGCACTTGCTGTGTAACCAGTGTTTTCATAAATATCATTTTCGTTATTGATGAGAGTGGAATTTCTCTATTTTGAGCTATATAATACTTTATACGATTATTTTGAAGTGCACGAATCTTTTCTATTCCATTGATTTGTGAGACATTTTCACAGCCATTTTTCAGTGTTGCCTTAGTAATCAAAATTTGATGTTTTTCAGTCAGTTAACACGAATGTACCCAATTGTGATGGGTTGTTCCCTAATCCTGAAAAAAATTACATCAGATTAAATAAATACACTTGCATGACCAGTTTCGATCCTTTATGGATCATCAGATCTCTTACACATAAGCTATTAATTAAGTGTATGAAAGTAGGGGTGATAGTATTTTTTAAGCTTTTTAAATGTACATATTGTAAATACAGTACTATCACCCATAATTTTAGACATAGATTTAATAGCCTAAGTCTAAAGGATCTGATGATGATCGCTTGACGATCGAAACTGGTCATTCAAGTGTATTCATTAATCACATTTAATTTTTTCAGGATTAGGGAACAACCCATCTCAATGGGGTTCAAGCAATTTTACCGACTGAAAAAAATAAAATTTCGGTGTTTTCGTCCATAATCAAAAAATATTTAAATTTAGAAAATAAATATACAAGTCACACTATCCATAAAAAGGCAAATATATAAGATTTTTTAATAACTGGGCAACATTAATATTTATAAACCAATATCATTAATAATTGTGAACAAAAATGTGTCACTTCCTAATTTATTTGTTTTTATTTATATCCAACGTTTCTGGATCAAATGCAGCCGAAATCCGTTTCATGGAATACATTTATTTCAAAATATATTAGTATGAAAATGAATTGTTGACAGACTGCTCTAGAATTAATAATGTATCTATCTTTAAAAATAATACAGAACATTATTTCTAGATTTGAACAGATTTGCAAGCAGTTGTAAGCCCTTGATTGGATAGCACTCGCCAGGCATTTCGAGGATAAACAGCTTGAAAACCATTATAACCCTCAAGTTTGGTTTAATTAACTGACCTTCTGTGATGCTCAAGCTGTGATGTCTATTTTGAAAATTGAATGTAGAATCATACTGATCGCAATCAGTATAAAACGATTTTTATGTGTTCTGGCTGGTTAGTGTAATTAACGCTGAATAATAAGACTAGCTTAGAAGAAATTTAATTAGAGATGCATCTTTAGTGTCGAAACCAGGATCACACAACGTTGCTTACTAGGAAATTGTTACGAGAGGTTAGCTAATAATTTTATTTGCATGAGGAACTTGAGTAATTAGTATTACGGCTGAACTAATATCAGGTTTAGCGGAATTGCAGATATGAGCCGCAAGGTGATCATCGTTAAGCGCGAGGCAAGCCACTTGTACTGTGCTTGTTACTGGCCAGACAAACAAACCAATTGTCAGAAAGTGAAAGCTTTTCCATGTTTGCTCCTATCAAACATACGTTGTTATTGTTATTACTGATTCTTTGGGGCTTTGCGACATCGAGGTCATATATCCCCGTGTACAAGGGTGTGTGTAGAATTCGTCTGTTTCACTGTAATGCCTGTACTATAATAGTGTGTGTATTTGTAATTGAGGTACGATTTGGGAAGGAAGCGGCCGTCGCCTTAAGTTAGGTACTATCCCGGCATTTGACTGGAGTAGAAGTGGGAAACCACGGAAAACCACTTCGAGGATGGCTATTCTCAGTTTTGCCTTTGCCACTTCCTGATGTAGCGACTATCATTCTTGGCTGTCACCCTTGATGTCCGGGTTAGATTGCCAGCTCTGCCAAGAACTGTAATTCTGACCTGAGGGCTGAACGGGATACACTCAACCTCGTAAGGCAGAATTGTGTAGAGGAGGGTTTAAAGTGGTCCTCCGTATATTTCAACTTCTACTCCAGGTAAATCCCGGGATGGTACCTAACGTAAGGCTACGGCTGCTTCCTACCCATTCCTAGTTCCACACACACAAATACAGCCATCACAATAACACAGGTTGTCAGAAAACATATTTATATAGGCCTACCAGGTGAATCAGCTGCCTCTAATAATATTGTTTTATGCAGCCCAACAAGCGTTGATAACAGTAAGCTCGTTATTTCTCTGCTTGCATTCCGTATGGTACTAATGCACTGCAATATTATCCTGAAAACTATACTGAACACTACTATTCTTCCCTCGGTATGACTACAGATTAATCATCATCTTCATCATCATCATCATCATCCTTTTCCGTCTCCAGTTTCCCGGGTGCGGTAGACAAGCGCTTGCCACTGCTTTCTGTCATTGTACAACTTTCGTTCTACAACTTCTTCCCATTTCAGCCCTTTTTCTCCAATTCTGAGTTCACGGTCTCAATCCATCGTCTTCTGGGTCTTCCCTTCGGCCATTTCCCTTTTTGTTCTCCATTGATGTAGTCCCTTGCTGTTCTAGTGTTATTCATTCGCATCATATGTCCATACCAATGGAGTCTATGCTTCCCTATAACATTTGCAACAGTTTCCTGTATCCAGCTGCTTTCCTATTTGTTTTATTTCTGATCTTGTCTTTTCTGGTCCTTTGATTCATGGTTGTAATGAATTTCATTTCTGTTGCTTGGATTTTGTTAAGGTCCAGTAAAGTACATGTCTCCAGTCCATACACCAGAATTGGTACTAAGTAAGTATTGATCTAACAGAAGCAGAGGACATTAAGGAAAGATGGATGGAATATGTAGAAGATCTGTATAAGAAAGAACCATGTATTAGGGATAATGAAGTTCATGTGCCCTTCGAACCAGAACCAGATATTTTGGAAACTGAAGTCAAATGGGCCCTAGAGAATATTGCTAAAAACAAATCAAGTGGACATGATGGAATTCCAATAGAAATGTTCAAAGAAGTTGGAGATAGTGCAGTGAAAATTTTACATTCCATATGTCAGCAAATATGGAAAACCCAACAATGGCCAAAAGACTGGAAAAGTTCAGTATTCATCCCAATTCCTAAGAAGGGAAATTCTAAAGAATGCACGAATCACCGAACAATAGCACTTATCTCACATGCTAGCAAAGTCATGCTTAAAATCCTACAAAATAGACTACGCCAGTATGTAGACCGAGAGCTACCTGAAGAACAAGCTGGGTTTCGTAAAGGAAGAGGGACCAGAGATCAAATCGCCAACGTAAGATGGATAATGGAGAAGGCAAGAGAATTGCAGAAAGATGTATATTTTTAGCCTACTTTCGATTTTTGCAAAAAATGAAAGTAGACTTATGAGATCAACACAGGGCGAAAAAAGTGTGTCTGTCTGTGTGTGTGTATGTGTGTGTGTGAGTCTGTGTGTGTGTGTGTGTGTGTGTGTGAGAGTCTGTGTGTGTGTGTGTGTGTGTGTGTGAGTGTGTGTACTCTGAATGTCTGTCCCCCCCTATCAATTCGAACACGGTGAATGCGAATTGAACGAAATTTGGTACAAAGGTAGCACTAGCAAAGGACACCTCAGTGTCATGTTTTATAACGCCGCCATCTTTACTAAAACTGAATGGCGGCCACTCAAACGTTCAAAACGTAAAATCAAATAACGACTAACCAAATCATCCGATCTCTACCAAATTTGGTAACAACATACCTTCGTATAGGATGCGTCTTGTGACCAAACTACAAGGTCGTCCGCCATACCATTTCAGGATGGCGGCCGTGCGAATTATGCAAACTTTATCATCCATATCATGGGACCCACCAGTTCCGATTATCGAGCCGAGAATCGTTTTAACTGTTCTAAAGGAAGAGGCACGTTCGAAATTAAAAGTTTATTTTGTAATACTATAGTGCAGACGTGATTTTAAAAAGCTGAGCTGATTCAGTAATAAGACAAGATGGCAGCGGATATCTTGTGCCTGAATATAATTCACTAATTTGAGTATTGCATGCAATATAGCGTACTGATACAAAATAAATAAACTTTGTATGAAATGCTTTATATATAAATAATATACACCAGTGATGAAATCGTTTAGTATAAATCATTATTTGCTAACAAGTTCTATGTAAGTCATTTTATATAGAACGATATTCGTTGGCACAATTAGCTCAGTGGCGAGTTGGTCACTAGTCGTGGCCGAGTGAGGTGCGTGTGAGCGCGCTGTGTGACCGCATTGGAAGAGTGTACATTTTCTAATACCGGTGCTTCCGATAGTTCCACGGGTGAACTGACCTCCCGTGTGTCATTCGGACAATACTTTTTCAAGTAGTGTTCCAGTTAGGACAACAAAACCAGGAAACCCAGAAAACCCCGCTGAAAATCATGTCCGGATACCAGAGGAAAAATACCGTACGCTGCCAATGGGACAAGCAGAGTTCTCGCGCCACACCAGGGGAAATTCACCGCTGGATTAGCGATACTCTCCGGTTGACTGTCGACCAAGTAGAAGCCATCCAGTTAAATGCCCAAGAAAAAACCATGTACATCAAGGTAATCAGCATATCTACTTATCAGAAATTGTTAAATAATTTTGCAGATCCTATTAAATTTCAGTATGACTCAGGCGAAATGACTAATGTTAAGCTCTCCCCAGTGGATTCCAATTTTACCACAGTGCGTATATTTAATGTCCCACTTGAAGTTCCACCTGAAATTTTCAAATCCGTCCTGTCGAAATATGGCACTGTGAGTGAAGTCAGGAAAGAACAATGGTCTTCTGCTTATCAGTTCCCGGTCTATAATGGAATACGCGCAGTCACTATGGAAATCAAACAAGATATCCCCTCCACTGAGACTTTTGGTGGCCATTCTGGCTACCTATCTTATAATGGACAGAAACAGACCTGTTTAATTTGCAATGCTAACACACATCTACGTATCAACTGCCCACAGAAAATGATTCCCCTCGGTATAACTCCTACACAACAACGACGTGCCCAATACTCGGAAGTCGTGACACAGCAAACGTCACATGAACACATGTTTATTGATCAGTCAGCTGGGACAACACCAGCAGTGGCCTCTGATACACACGACGCAGAACTGGTACCTTGCACTGATCAGCTCAGCGAGCCACAGAGTGCCCCTGTGCTATCGGCAACATGTATCGCAGCCTTAGAACCAACTATGCCGTCACTACAGGCTGCCACAGAAATTTTGTCTTCACTGCCCCCACCTTCTCTGGTACCTACCGACTCACTTAAGCAGGTTGATCGGGGATCCGAGAACGTATCTAAAAAGTTAAAAACAAATGCCTCGATTGCCGTACCAGCCCAGAAGAATCAAACTGGCTCTACAAACGTTCCCGCAGCTGTGAAAAAGAAACAAAATCTTCATTCTACGTCATCTAGGGACCCACGAACGCTCTCAAACGCTGACAGCCGGCCTATGAATGGCAATCATAAGGAACTATCTCAACCTAATTTGACATAGTGCACCAGGATAATTCTCACCTGTGTCTTCTTTCGAGTCCACCTTCCAGTATGTCTAGCACAGCCTTTATACTTCTCTTAATGGCGCAATTTCTCACTGTGGCCACTGTGAATATCAATGTAATAGAATGCCCTCTGAAATTTCAACTGTTGGAGAGATTCCTTCGAGATGCAGACATTGACATTGCCTTCATTCAAGAAGTTGCCATACCGTGTTTACCCATATCTGCCTTCTACAAACAATTCATCAATACCGGTAATACGAATAGAGGGACCGGATTCCTCATAAGACATGATATCCCACTCGAAGGTGTGCTATGTCATCCATCAGGACGCATAATATCTGGACACATAAACAATACCATCCTGATAAATGTATATGCCCCATCCGGGTCCAATAAACGTGTGGAACGGAAAATGTTCTTTGAACAGAGTATACTGCCTCATCTGCACGACGTTAAGGAAAAACTTATTCTTGCAGGGGATTTCAATTGTATTCAACGCCCAGAGGATTCCACTAGTCCATACAAAGGTGTCAACCCGGCTCTCAGGACCCTTCTTACCTCCCTACACCTCATTGATGCTGTGGATAGTTTAAGGGTGCCCCTGCCCCATTACACCTGTATAAGTCACAACTCCTCATCACGAATTGACCGCATCTACCTTTCACAGGAACTTATCCAGCCTAGACGATATGAAGTGATACCTGTCAGTTTCACTAACCACCATGCTGTCGTATGTACAATCTCTTACCCCCATCCCATATTTCACATAGGAAGAGGTTATTGGAAACTGAATTGCTCGCTGTTACTGGAGGAGGAATGCCAAGATATTTTCAGACAACACTGGACTCGATGGGTCCAACAAAAATGCAAATTTCGCGACTGCGCAGGCTGGTGGGATATTTTGGTTAAACCAGGGATCCGCCGCGTCTTTAAGAACATATCCTACCATCGAGGTCGGGAAAGACGGGATACAGTTGAATTTTACTATCGAGTTCTTCGCCAGCTCCAGCAAAGATCTGATGCTGGGGAGCGTATATATGACCAGATTCGGGAAGTTAAAACCAAGCTCCTGTCTCTACAGCAACGAACGCTCGCTCATATAAACGTGGCTTTAAAAGATCGTACAGTGCTCCCAGACGAAAGTGCAAGTGTATACCATATCGCCAAAGGACAACGTGAGCGGCAACGTAAATATATCCACCGCCTCCGCACCAGTACTGGAAGTGTCGTCACCTCCCCTGACGCTATACGTAGTGAAATATCATTATTTTATCAACGGTTCTACGCTAAGGCTCCCATTGATCCACAGCAGGTGACCCTATTGCTGTCATCTTGCAGTACCAAACTATCTCCGGACAACAAAACTCTGCTCAGCGCGGATATTACGGATGAAGAGATTCACTCTGTGGTTAAACGACTCCCAAACAACCGCTCACCTGGCATTGATGGACTGCCATATGAAATGTATAAACACTTCTGGCCTCTCATTGGCAAAGAATTTTGTCATGTCCTGCGTACCATTCTCCAACGTCGTGCGCTTTGTCGATCACATCACGAGGGTACCATAGTCCTCATACCAAAAACATCCTCTCCCATGGCAGTTGGTGACTTCCGACCAGTTACTCTGCTCTGCAGTGACTATAAAGTCCTTACCAAAGTACTTGCATGCCGATTGAAGACTGTTCTACATGATATCATTGGTGATGAACAATGTTGCAGTATTCCTGGAAGAACTCTGTTAACAAACTTAGCGATACTAAGGGACCTACACATAAAAGCCGAAATGCTCCCCACTGAGCCAATGAGTTTTCTCACCTTGGATCTTGATAAAGCTTTCGATCGCATCAGTCATGAATACTTGTACATGGTCTTGCAGCACTTTGAATTTCCTGCAATCCTTATTGACTACATTCGTATGATAAATTGCAATAATACGTCTCGAGTGCTCGTCAACGGTTTTCTTTCCCCTCTGATTCCAATACAACGATCAGTTAGGCAAGGATGTCCCCTCTCCATGCTACTTTTTGTCATTGGCCTTGAACCGTTCATTCGGACTACCCAGGTGACGCTACAGGGTTACAAACTGTCCACACATGTTTTTGGCATGTGCGCCTATGCTGATGACGTATCCATATTGATCCGCAATAATGAAGACATCTCCCACATCGATAGCGTCCTTCAGCTCTACCATATCGCCTCTGGAGCACAATCGAACCCCCAGAAAACTGCTTTGCTTCCGCTCAATAATAACTCAGTGATTACCCAACAGCCCTGGTTCCGGATAGTAAATGAGGTGAAAATTCTTGGCATTACCAGGAAGCAATCGATTCTGGACACGGTGCAAGCAAACTGGACTAAGGTCATTGCCAAAGTTAGGGGAGTGCTGATCCAATTTGGTCAAAGAAACCTCAATATAGTGCAACGGGTCATAGTCCTCAACGTATTTGCGCTCTCTAAAATATGGTATGTCGCACAACTTTTCCCACTTCCCAAAATGTTTGAGAGCCAATTGGCAAAATATATAGGTTGGTTTCTATGGCAAGGATTTTTGTTCCGAGTACAACGGGAACAGTTGTATCTCCCATCCCGGCAAGGCGGGCTGGGGCTAACCGCTCATGGCATGAAATGCCGTGCACTCCTCTGCAAGAACGATATCACCATTCTTTCCCAACATGACACTTTTACGAAAGCGCTATACAAAGATATTCGAAACACAGCCCGTGGTTGTGAGAGAGCTTTGCCGAAGATATTTAGGGACCATCAACAGCACCTTCTGGAGACTGTTCGCCAAATGCCTTCAGGGACTGTTCCAACGACGAAAAGTATTTATAACATGTTGCGGCAAGTGGTACACTCCAAACCGCGAATCGAGGCCACCACCCTCTACGTCCATTGGCCCACTGTTTGGAAAAATTTTGGGGCTATGACCATTTCTTCTGCTGTACACTCCCGGGTTTTTATCTTCCTCAACGATCTCATCCCAACCGCTCTACGGCGATATACCATCCGTCTTGAAGCTTACCCATGGTGTACTATATGTGGTCAAACTGATACGGCGATACACCGCTTCACATCATGCACGCGAGTTGCCTCCACGTGGCTGTGGTGTAAGGGAAACGTATGTCAACTATTAAATGTGCCCACGGATGACCTTGATGACAGGAAGTTGATTCGCTTGTCGGTGACCGCCTTCCCCCAAATTAAACAGACTGCCATTGTGTGGATAATGGGCCAATATGTACACTTCGTGATGGACAATGATCAACATTTCTCATTCCTGGATCTCAGGTATCACCTGCAGAAAGAGCGTTGGAAGCTTAGTGAAAGTGGACAATTGTACGATAAATATGGACACTATCTGGACTTTCTTGTGATGTAATAGTATGGTATTTATCATATCTGAAAATTCTGTAATTCTGTAAAGAGCTAATAAAAAAAAGTGGTAGAGCGTTAGCCTATCGCTCAAATGCCTATGCTTCAAACCCGATCAGAGCTAGGTTTTTTGCTTGAAATGTTATATGTTTATTGTTTTGTAATGACTCAGATGTTTTAAAATTAAGCGTTATATTGTGCATATTATGGTGTAAAATATATATTTAATTAAAACATAATTCGCCAGCAGATTTACTCGAGACATCTAGCTGCCAAAAAGGTAACTGCACTTATTAACTTCCAGATTTTATTGAAAAGTTTCTTCTTCTGGCCGCTAGAATGCACACGCTCTGTTAGGATTATATTGTTCGATATTTCACCACTAGATGTCACGACTAGTCTACGTGGGGCTCCATTGATTACTGTACCATTGGCATTCTATGCGCATCGAATTTGAAGAATGACAAGATGATACTACGATACATTTTTACTTTTCATTTTAAAGGGTTTGTAACAGCCTATTTTGCGTTACTTGAAAATGTTATTTGAAGTAAAGAACAAAATGATTTCACTTAGTAACTGAATTCAAGCCGTTGATGTTAGTTCAGGTTAATAATTACTACTTTTATTTCAGGCAAATAGCAATCGAAAATATCCACATAGTTTGTATACACACGTCTCTGTAGGGTCATGGAAAGATTTGTTAATTCAATTAGGGTTTTCGATTCCCGGTCAATGCATGTGAGATTTTCGAAGTGAAATGCCATGTCCTGTGGTTCGGATTCCACGTAAAAAGGAGGTCCCGTGGCTCATAATCACAAGATTCATGGTCTCGTAAAACTACAATCTTCCTTCCTTTTATTTTCAATTAGGGTTGTGAAAGCCATGCACAACCAGACGTGTAAAGACATGCCTCAACTCAAAGTTGGATGTTGCCCACGGCAGGTCGTATATGTAATAATAATAATAATAAAAATAATGTTATTGGTTTTACATACCTTTTAACTACTGCTGCTTTTAGAGACACCGGGGTGCCGGAATTTTGGCCCGAAGGGGATCTTTAACGAGCCAGTAAATGTACTGACACGGCTCCCTCGCATTTGTGCACCCTCAAATGCCAGCTGACTGCGCCAGGATACGAACCTGCAACCTAGGGCCCAGCAAGCGAGAACGTTACCTCTGGCCACGCAGCCAGTCCGGTCGATTATGTCTCCAGATCCATAACATTCTTGATATACTTCTTATCTTTCTTTCTTCAATGATGGTAGCAGTTTTTATCTAGGTTGTGGCGTTTGGTAGAGGTAAATCGTTTCTAAGGTCTTCAACAAAGAATAGTTCTATTATACTCTTTGATAATAACAACGAGTTATAACTATACTCATACATTTAGGAAAAAGTAGGCTATATGTTCTTTACTGAACATCTTGTTGTTTTATTGATTATGCTAAAGCTTTTGACTGTGTTCATCATAACGACTTATGGAGAGTACTAAAATACATGGGAGTACCAGAACATATCATTAACCTCATCCGGAAATTATACTCTGATCAAGAAGCTACAGTGAGAACCATATATGGAACAACTAAATGGTTTAAGATTCAAAAAGGAGTACGGCAAGGCAGTATATTGTCACCTTACCTTTTCAATCTGTATGCAGAACACATTATGAGGTATGTGGGGTTAGATGAAGAAGAAACAGGAATCAAAATAGCTGGGTTAAATATAAACAACCTGAAATATGCAGATGATACAATCCTGATGGCTGAAACTGAAGAAGATTTAAAAAATCTCTTTCTGAAAGTGAAAGAAGAAAGTTCAAAGGCTGGACTAATGTTGAATGTCAAGAAAACAAAAATTATGACAACTACAACTGTCAATTCATGGCAAGTAGGAGGAGAAAAAATGGAGATAGTCTCTGTTTTTAACTATCTTGGCTCTCAGATTTCTGCCGATGGTTACTGTAGTCATGAGATCAAAAGACGACTGCTACTTGGTAGACAGGCATTTTCAAATCTGGACAATATATTAAGGAGTAGAGACCTAACCTTAACAACAAAGATCCGTATAGTAAGGGCTGTGGATTTTCCAGTTGTGATGTACGGATGTGAGACCTGGACCATAAGGAAAACTGAACGCCGTAGAATAGACTCCTTCGAATTATGGTGTTGGAGAAGAGTTCTTAGAGTTCCATGGACTGCGAAGAGAACCAATAAGTCAGTTTTACAGCAAATTAAACCAGCTTGTTCCTTGGAGGGCTTAATCCTGAAACCAAAAACTGGGCTACTTTGGACACATCATGAGAAGACATAATTCATTAGAGAAGACCTTAATGCTGGGGAAGATGGAAGGCACAAGAAGAAGAGGGAGGCAAAGAATGAGATGGATGGATGGCATCACAGAAGCACTAAATTCCAGCTTGGAAAATCTTCGAGAGGCAGTGCAGGACAGGAGAAATTGGTGTAGTCTAGTACATGGGGTCACGGAGAGTCGGAATCGACTAAACGAATAGAGAGAGAGAAGTATTGAACATGGTTAATTTTGCTTTCAGGGGTAAGTTGCAGTCCCATAGTAGGTTTCTCACTTCACTGTAAAAATATGACGATTTCTCTGTCCTGTTGAGTACTTCTTGCTGAGCAGGGTTATCCTATGAGATGGTGCTTCGGAGATATTTGAAGTTGAAGTCAAAGTCTAATTATTACCAGGAAAAAATAACAGTGTTCAGTATCGTTTGCGGGATATGCAATCAGTGCATAGGTAGCATACGGGATGCAGGCAGAGAAATATTGACCTTCCTGACAACACGCGTTAGTTGGGATGCATAAAACAGCTTTATTAGGGCACCTGATTCACCTGGCTAGATGACCACGATGTACAGTCGTTTAGTGGGTCAAACTCACATCCAATAAGCTTGGCATCGAACACCTGCACAACCATGTAGATGCGCAATAATATGAAATTCCCAAGAATATTCGTTATTTTAAGACCAGGAGTGAGTCATCTCCTGATTCAAGTGTAAGTGATGGATGGAACAGCTTCACACCTCTTAAGGACGCGCGAAGCGTGAAGAATAAATTTTAAGGTTGAGAGGTTGCCGCGGCAGCATGTGTAACTGATATTCCTCACAAACTAGAGACTGGATACGTAAAATTGTGTCTGAGGTCTAGTACGCCATGCTGTGCTGTCATTATTAGGGTCAGGATTTTAATAAACAAGTGCACGTTTTATGCTATAATTCAAATATATGTAAATTAATGTCAAATATTAAGGTTTCGTACACGTAAAATTAGGGTCTCGTGATTTATGATCACAAGGTAAAAACTACATTAAAATACATTATAAAGGTGCTTTTTACCTAAGGCATGCACCACGATACGATAGCTAAAGGTTTGGAGATCCAAGGTTCGAGTCCTGGCACTATTAGCGGCTATTTTCAGATAAGGACATTCCCTTTGATCTTCCCACCAAACCTAGACCAATACCAGGATGATACCGTATTTCAAGTTATGGGATACCCATATCTAACTTAATTACAGTTAAAAATACTAATATCATAGGTTCTCAGTAAAATAATACACACTGATATGTACACAGGGCTGATGACCAACATGCCCCTAAATCAAGAAATGAAACCAAGATGCACTATACAAATACGTTAAAAATGCAGTGTTCCGTGGAAACACTATGTTGGATCTAAAGCCGCCTCGTGGCGCAGTGGCAAGCATACTTGGCTTTGGCTGTCACCGTGGGGATCCGGGTTCGATTCCTGGCTCTGCCAGAAATATTAATTCTGGTCTGAGGGCCGGAACGGGGTACGCTCATCCTGGTGATGAAGAACTGAGAAGAGATTGGTTCGATTTCCACCTCAGCCATCCTACAATTGGTTTTCCGTGGTTTCCGCACTTCTACTACAGGCAAATGCTGGGATGGTACCTAAAGGCAGGCCACGGCCACTTTCCACCCACAGTCTTGCCCAATTACAAATACATACGCTTGTACAGACATCACAATGGCGCAGGTTATCAGACCAATTCCATACATACATAAGCACACGCGGCTACATGACTACATGACTACGACCATATGAATCAACTACAACATATAGCCGTCACACAACTGGTATTAAAACACATCTTTAGGAATCATCTTTCATGGAAAATCTGATCGTCATCGAAGTTTTTGGAACTGGAGAATAATTTTGTTGCACTATCGTGTCACGCGAATCAATTATCGCAATTACCTGACATGTAAATCCGCCTCGGACATGAAGGTGTGCCTGTGCACCATCATTACCAATACCAACCCTGGTTGTTGTACCTAAATGTCAAGAACTCCAATTCCACTGTAACAAATATCATCTGGCCTAAGGTAATTTCAAGAAGAGTACCTTGTAAGCATGAAGTTTCACGTTAGTCTATTGTTAATTCATTTCTACGAGCCTCCCTGCTATCACCGGTTAGCCGTGGGGAACTCGGACCGGATTCAAGGAGGCGATTACCGCCACCCCACTTAACTTCAATCAACTCCATAACTCGTATCCACCTCCCAGGGCAAGAATGTTAAGGAGCGCTCCACGAAATGTGCAATATAGTCTACTGATAGAAATAGGAAGCAAACATATAGTGGCAATCCGGATTTTCTTCCGTGTTAGTGTCAAATATCATATGTAAAATAATAACGCAGTATAATCTCGTCACATGCATTTCCTTGCAGCCAACATTATACACTCCAGGACCAGCCACGGTCGCTAACGCTCGGCCGTCCTGAAATTGGTTTTCGTGGTTTCCCATTTTCATCACCAGGTAAATGCCGGGACGGCTACTTTCAATAGGTAAAAATTCTTGGTTACATGAGCGGAAATGGCTTGACGAGTGAAAATGCAAGCCATCCAGCAAATAAGCGAGTATTTCCTGCCAAACTCCCATCATTGGCCCGTCCTTTAAGGAAAATAATAATAATAATAGTAATAATATTACTGGTTTTATGTCCCTTTACACAACTGTGTCTTTTATAGGCGCCAGGGGGCCAGAATTTTGCCCCGAAGGGGATCTTCAACGTGCCAGTAAATCTACTGACACGGCACCCTCGCATTTTCACACCCTAAAATGCCAACTGACTGCGCCGGGATTATATCCTGCAACCTTGGCCACAGCAGGCGAGAACGTTACCACTGAGCCACGCAGCCAGTCTAAAATAAAATAAATAGTCACTGGCTTATTTATTAGCCTAATTTCGATTTTTGCAAAAAATTAAAGTAGACTTATGAGATCTACACAGGGCGAAAAATTGTGTGTCTGTCTGTGTGTGAGTGTGTGTGTATGTGTGTGAGTGATTTGGTATGTCTGTCCGCCCCTATCAATTCAAACCCGACGAAACTGAATTGAACGAAATTTGATACGGAGGTAGCACTAGCAAAGGACACCTCAGTGTCATGTTTTATATTGCCGCCATCTTTACCAAAACGTAATGGTGGCCAATCAAATGGCCAAAACTTAAAATTAAATTACGACCAAACTAATCATCGGATCTTATTATTATATATTACCGGATCTTTACCAAATTTGGTAAAAAAATACCTTCATATGGGACGCGTTTTCTTCCCAAACTACAAGGTCATCAACCGTATAATTTCAGGATAGCGGCCGTGTGAATTATGCAAACTTTATAATACATAACATGGGACCAACCAGTTCCGATTATCGAACTGAGTCATTTAAACTGTTCTAAAGGACGTGGCCCGTTCGAATTTAAAAGTTTATATTGTAATATTATAGTGCAGAAGTGACTTTTAAAAAGCTGAGTCGTCTCGGTTACAAGACAAGATGGCAGCTGATCTCTCGTTCTGACCTATCTTTCACTAATTTGAGTATGTTGCATGCAATATAGCCTACTGATAGATATAATATGAACTTTGTTTGAAATATACTCCAGCGAAGAAATCGTTTAGTCAAAGTCATTATTTACTAAGGCGTTGTATCTAAAACAATCGATAACGTTCAGATTGGCAGATCATATTTGGCCCCGTGGTTATAGCTTTGGGCTTTCACCCGGCCGGCTAGGGTTCTAGTCCTAGCAGAGTTGTATTTTTTTGCTTGATTTTTTATATTTATTGTGTTCTGAGTACTGAGACGTTATACAATTAAGCGTTATATTGTTCATTTTGCAATGGAAAATATATATTTAATTAAAACAAAGTTGCTACCGCATCTGCACGAGTGACATCTACTAGTAACTAGTTGAACTATGCGTGAGCTAACCACAGCCTACTACATGCGAGTTGCGCTCTATACCGGCCAGTTAGTGAACCCATGCCTATGGTGTAATTGAGTGTCTCTTGGTGCCGAAAGAGCGCACTCCCAAGGATAGGCGCGATAAAAAAAAAGTCCTCTCAGCACGCCGGAAGGCGGAGGTAGATTTCACCGGACAAATAGGCAGAATATGCAGGTTTTCGTAGAAGGATCAGACCTCATTTATCGCGTGAAAATATTTTATAATTGGAGATTAATTAACTTTGTTTTTCGTCATTTTATGCATATTTTAAACATTCTATTGTCTTATGATGACGGTAACCTTCTTGTCATTTGGAGTCCATTTTTATACTTGTGGTCACACTGTCCTTATGCAAGGTTTCGACACTGATGTGTAACTATGTAACGGTCTGTTACTTCTTCACGCAAAATTATATCTCCCGCAGAGATGTTGGTTGGTTCCTCAGTTTAGGGGCTGCGACAACGCGGTCATGCAACCCCGTGTACTTTGGGTGAGTGTAGAATCTGTCTGATAAACGGTGTGAATTTTGATGGCTGTATTAGTCTGTAATTCAGGTAAGGAATGCAGACGCTCAATTTCAAGCAGTAGTTCCTAATGTTGCTACCAGATACTTCCGCCAACGCCACCTAGCTGTGAACTTGGCTACTAGATGCCACCTCAATCAGCAACTCGCAACGAACGTTGGAACTTCCCCTCCAAAGGAAAGCTTACTGAGGGATTTTTAGCGCTCTTAGAAAATCCGACGACTTTGGCCGGCTTTGAACCCGCGACCTTGGGCATAGAAGTTCAGCATGCTACCAGTTACGTCACCGAAGCCGCTTCACACTTAGTCAGATGGAAATCTGAATCTGATCTCGCGCAAGTGCGTTGTCATGGCAACGTCTGATGGCTCATCCCTCATCACTTTTGTAGTGTTGCCATGTCAACCACTGATAGTTCTTGGCATTTTCTTATAATTCCGAAATCATTTTTCTCATCCCTTGGCGTAATGGTGGCTCATATCAAAAATTCTTTCAGACAAACGTTTTAGGTAATTATTAGGGGAATATTGTCCATTTTGTACGGTTTTGATATTGTGCCTATTAACAGAGATATGATTAATGTTTCCCGAAAAAAACACTTTTTCCCACCCCTTTGGTCAATGGTTGGTGCTATCAAAAAACGTTTCAAACATAAATTTTTGAGCTTTATCCGACACATAGTATGAACTTTGAACGGATTCGATATTTCACATATTAAGAGAGTTATAACAATATTTCATTTTTTTTTTTGAAAAAAAAAAAGTCCCCCATTTTCATCCCCTTCGACCGATTTAGCCCAGTAAGGAACTCGTCCGAGATTTTATGGGTATACATATTCGGTAAAAAATTCAAAGTGATTGGTGCAAAATTACGGCAGTTATCGTGTCCACAAGAAACTGATATACATATACAGGATGGGGCAGAAACAATGACCCATTTTAAATTGCCCGCCATTATTGCACACGGCTTCCTAGAGAGTTGATATTGGTACCAGTGTGTAGTGCAGTTCAAAGCATTGCCAGTCAGTATGGAGCGTTGGTCAAACGAACACCGTGCGTTTGCAATAGAAACGTTTTTCAAATGTGGTGACAGTGTCGTACGAACACAGCGTTTGTTCCGGCAACATTTTGACACTGGTCGGAATGATCAAGTTCCGTCTCGGAAGTCGATTACGAGATGAGTCCAGCAGTTCAGAGCAACAGCATCTGCAACAAACAAGAAACCGTCTGGTAGGCCACGTACAGTTCGCACCCCGGACAACATTGCACGCGTGCGAGCTGCTGTCGAGCAAAGTCCAACGCGATCAGTTCGTCGGCATTCACAAGTTCTCTCGGCCAGAAGTGTGCGACGGATGTTGCATCTGGATATGAAGTTCCATCCCTACAAACTCCAAGTAGTGCAGCAATTATTGCCCAGAGATCTCCAGGCACGTCAAACATTCTGTACACAGCTTCTGGAGATGATAAACACTCAACCCGACTTTCTCAACAATTTCATGATGTCTGACGAGGCCCATTTTCACATATCGGGCTATGTAAACAAACAAAACTGTAGGTACTGGGCGCCTACCAATCCTCATCAGATGCACGAAAGACCACTTCATAGCGCAAAAGTTACTGCGTAGTGTGGTGTGTGTCTGCAGGGTATTGTTGATCCGTATTTTTTCGAAAATGATGCAGGTGACGCTGTCACAGTAACATCAGATCGATATGTTGTTGTGTTGCAACAGTTTGTAATGCAGGAAATGCGCCGTAAGAATATCAATTTGCGGTCGTTATGGTTCCAACAAGATGGTGCAACCGCTCACACGGCCAGAACATTCATGACAGTCTTACGCAGAATGTTTCCAGATCATCTTGTATCCCGCTTTGGCAATGTCAACTGGCCAGCCCGTTCGCCCGATTTATCGACTTGTGATTTTTTTCTGTGGGGATTCCTAAAATCCAAAGTGTATGCTAACAGGCCAACAACTATTGAAGAATTGAAAAACAACATTCAAGCCGAAATCGAGGCCATAACAGGTGACACTCTTCGTAAGGTAATGGAGAATTTACGTGTTCGTGCAGAAGATTGCATCGCCAACAATGGTGGACACCTAAAGGACATAATTTACAAAAAGTGGCATGTGTAATTAATGGTAGGATGTGTTCTTTTGAACAGTGTACAGTAATAATATGTAGTTGTATTTCTTCAAGGTTAAATAACATGTTTAAAATGGGTCATTGTTTCTGCCCTACCCTGTATATATACATATATTACATAAATTATATATAAACTTTTGAACTGACGGTGGTTTTGGGGTCTGGGGTATGTGAATCGCGAAGATATGTCGAAATTTTCCGGAAATCGAAACATGGTACCCATTGCAATAGTTAGCTTTCTAATGAAATCTACCTAAAATACTACCGTCAACGACACCTAGCTGTGAACTTGGCTACTAGATGCCACCTCAATCAGCAACACGCAACGAACGTTGGAACTTCCCCTCCGAAGGAAAGCAAACTCAGTTTTTTTAGCGCTCTTAGTAAATCCGACGACTTCAGCCGGGTTTGAACCCGCGACCTTGGGCATAGAAGTTCAGCATGCTACCAGTTCCGATACCGAAGTCGCTTCCCACAGACAGATGGAAAACTGAATGTTATCTCGTGCAGTGGCGTTGTCATAGCAACTGCTGATGGCTCTTCCCTTATCAATTAAAAGTAAAGTTTGTCATGGCAACCTCTCTTGGCACTTGGCGTTTTCTTATAATTTAAATCATTTTGTTCACCCCGTGGCGTAAAGGTGGGTCATATCAAAAATTCTTTCAGACAAAAGTTTTAGGCAATTATTGGAGGAATATTGTCCATTTTGTGCGGTTTTGATATTGTGCCTATTAACAGAGATATGATTAATGTTTTCCGAAAAACCCACTTTTTCCCACCCCTTTGGTCAATGGTTGGTGCCATAAAAAAACTTTTCAAACATAAATGTTAGGGCCTTGTCCGACACATAGTATGAACTTTGAATGGATTCAATATTTCAGATATTAAGAGAGTTATAGCGATATTTCACTTTTTCGAAAAAAGCCTCCCATTTTCACCCCTTTTGACCGATTTTGCCCATTAACGAACTCGACCGAGATTTTAAGGGGATACATATTATGTAAAAAATTCAAAGTGATTGGTGCAAAATTACGGCAGTTATCGTGTCCACAAGAAACTGATATACATATATATATACATACATAAATTATATATAAACTTTTGAACTGACGGTGGTTTTGGGGTCTAGGGGATGTGAAACGCGAAGATATGTCGAAATTTTCCGGAAGTCGAAACATGGGACCCATTGCAATAGTTAGCTTTCTAATGAAATCTACCTAATTAGGTGTGCAGTAGGTATATTAAATGTGTTTCTCCCAGTGATACGTTTAGACCAACGAAGTTTTAATTATTGTAAGTATTCGGTTAATATACTGAATACCTACGTTGCTTGGAGAGTTTGCTGATGAAATTGAAAAATGCTGGGGTAAATTATAAATTATGGTTTGAACGCCGCTGCTCAAATCGAGTGTGTCAATTGGCACTTCTAATTGGAAGAAAATAGGAGGTGATATGGACAAAGAGTTAAAACTATACCCATACATTCAGGTGAAAGTAGGCTATATGTTCTTTCCTGAACATCTTGTTTTTTATTATTTACTAGCTGAAGTATAGCCTCCGTGGCTTAGGCGGCAGCACGCCGGCCTCTCACCGCTGGGTCCGTGGTTCAAATCCCGGTCACTCCATGTGAGATCTGTGCTGGACAAAATGGAGGCAGACAGGTTTTTCTCCGGGTACTCCGGTTTTCCCTGTCAAAATTTCATTCCAGCAACACTCTCCACTATCATTTCATTTCATCTGTCATTCATTTAATCATTGCCCCAGAGGAGTGCGTCAGGCCTCGGCAGCCGGCACAATTCATATCCTCGCCGCTAGATGGGGGCTTCATTCATTCCATTCCTGACCCGGTCGGAGACTGGAAGCAGGCTGTGGATTTTCATTTTTTCACTAGCTGAAGTACCCGTTCTTCGAACGGCTTTTAGTACTTGCTGGCCTAAATCATTAATATATATAATCATACAATCCTAATGTAGTTATGTTATTTCCATGTCACCAACTAGGCCTACATGTGTATACCACATGCATTTTCACTCACCAAATTATTAATCAGAGGTAGGAAAGTGAAAATCCTTAGCCTGCTTTCAGTCGACCTACCGGGTCAGGGAATGGAATGAATGAAATCCCCATCTAACAGCAAGGATATGAACTGTGTCGGCTGACGAAGCCTGTCGCACTCTCCTGGGGCAATGATTAAATGAATGACGGATAAAATGAAATGATAGTGGAGATTGTTGCTGGAATGAAATTGTGACAGGGAAAACCGGAGTACCCAGAGAAAAGCCTGTCTGTCTCCGCTTTGTAGGTGAGAAAGTGCGTTTATATATTGGAAATAAATATCAGCTTCTATGTAGTAAAAGTTAAATAACCTGTCTTAAAAATTGAACACCTATCGTTTAACGTCTTCATACTATATTTAAACATATACACATTATGCTAAAAATACATAAAAAATTATAGCAATTATCATATCCGCAATAAGTAATATTGCGGAAAGTACGTACCGTCATGATAAAGAGTAACAGTAACGAACAAACTTCAATCATCCCAAGTAATAATAACAAAAACAAATTAATCACAGAAAAATTGTCCAAGTTTATGCGGTGACTTGTGCGAGATTACGCCTAGTAACTCCGAGATGGTTCATCAGCGGGCTCTTGTGGTTTATTTCCGGACTACCAAAGGAGTAGCAAACTGTGCGAAACCTCAATTCTTATTTAGAACACCTCAGCTACTTTACTGCGAGTGCTAGAGGCTAAAACAGTCTTTCACCTCCCTATAAAGGCTTCCAAAATGATTGTATATTGAATTTCAGGGCCAAGCAATTAAAACTCAGCAACTTTTCAAGGTTTACGCCGTGTTTTGTGCGGTTTTCTTGATTGGCCGTGAAAGTCAAAATACCTACTTTATGGAAATAAATTTGCCCTGTTCTGCAGTAAGATTAATATGAACACTAAATAAACTAATGAGACAGTCGTTAGTCTCCGACACATTCGTCTGTGAATTTGGGTTTATGATCATGGTAAAAAACGACAAAAAGCAGAGAAATATTGGCCAACTGAAATATTCATTTAACGAAAAACAATTCGATAAAAAGGATGAAAGCATACCGTGCAAAGTAGAAAGCACTATAACTTTGTGAAACAGCGTAAAGATCCAAAAACTCACATACAATAACCGGCAATAAAGAGTATAAAATTAGACTCAAAATCAGGTCTAGTTTCGGACCCCACAAACTACCTCAATAAATAAAACAGTTCATGTAGAGACTAACATAGACTAACATCGCCCGTAGTTGACCGTGTTTTAAAATACATATTTAGGTTTTACTCCCTAACCGTTGGAGATACACGAAAAGTGATAAGGACCTTTCGGATAGAAAATGAATTCTAAAGCTCGAAGTGCCATCAAAAGTTTGCTATTTCTTAGCGGTCTCTTTTTATTAGAAATGGAAATATGAAAATATTCGCCATTTTTAAATAGTGCAAAATATCGAAATCAAAAGTAACCTATATGTAAGCCTGGTAAATCAGCTACATCCATGCGAAATTTCATTTAAATCGGACCAGTGGTGCTTGCGTGATCGAGTAACAGACTGACACACAGACAGACACACACCATTTCATTTTTAGCCTACTTTCGATTTTTGCAAAAATGAAAGTAGACTTATGAGATCACTACAGGGCCAAAATTGTGTGTCAGTCTGTGTGTGTGTGTGTGTGTGTGAGTGAGACAGTGTGTGAGTGTGTGTACTCTGAATGTCTGTCTGTCCTCCCCCCTCCCCCCCCTATCAATTCGAACACGGTGAATCCGAATTGAACGGCATTTGGTACAGAGGTAGCACTGGCAAAGGGCACCTCAGTGTCATGTTTTATATCGCCGCCATCTTGACGTAAACGTAATGGCGGCCACCCAAATGTTCAAAGCTTAAATCAAATTACGACCAACCTATTCATCTGATCTCTACCAAAGTTTGTAACATTATTCCTTTAAGTATGAAGAATCCTTTGACCAAACTACGAGGTCATCTGCCTAATAATTTGTGGATGGTGGCCATATTTGTGTGCAAATCGATTCCCCCTATCTTTTCAAACACGGTGAAACCAAAATGAACGAAATTTGGTACAGAGGTAGCACTAGCAAAGGGCACTTCAGTGTCATGTTATATATCGCTGCCATCATGACGGAAACGTAATGGCGGCCACCCAAATATTCAAAGCTTAAATCAAATTACGACCAACCTATTTATCTGATCTCTACCAAATTTTGTAATATTATACCTTTATGTACGAGGAACCTTTGGACCAAACTACGAGGTCATCTGCCCAATAATTTGCGGACGGCGGCCATGTTTGTGTGCAAATTGAATCCCCCTATCTTTTCAAACACGGTGAACCCGAATTGAACGAAATATGGTACAGAGGTAACACTGGCAAAGGGCATCTCAGTGTCATGTTTTATATCGCCGCCATCTTGACGAAAAATTAATGGCGGTCACCCAAATGTTAAAATCTTAAATAATAATACGACCAACCTAATCATCTGAACTCTACCAAATTTTGCAACGTTATACCTTTATGTATGAAGAATCTTTTGACCAAACTACGAGGTCATCTGCTCAATAATTTGCGGATGGCGGCCATGCATGTGTGCCAATTGATTCCCCCTATATATTCAAACACGGTGAAACCGAATTGAACGTAATTTGGTACAGAGGTAGCACAAGCAAAGAGCACTTCAGTGTCATGTTTTATATTGCCGCAATCTTGACGGAAACGTAATGGCGGCCACCCAAATGTTCAAAGCTTAAATCAAATTACGACAAACCTTTTTATCTGATCTCTACCAAATTGTATAACATTATACCTTTATGTATGAAGAATCTTTTGACCTAACTACTAGGTCATCTGCCCAATAATTTGCGGCTGGCGGCCCATGTATGTGTGCCAATCGATTCCCCGTATCTATTCAAACACGGTGAAACCGAATTGAACGAAATTTGGTACAGAGATAGCACTAGCTTAGGGCACCTCATATTCATGTTTAATATCCATATGACACTTATTTCAACAAGCTACTACAACCAACATTCAATTATACTCCTTGGAAAGGACAAAGAGTTATAACAATACCCATGCATTTAGGAGAAAGTAGGCTATATGTTCTTTACTGAACATCTTGTTATATATTAGTATGATTACACACGAAACTCCATTCACATAAAGTAATCTTTCTCTGCAGTATGACATGTTGCAGAATGACGAGTTGTTATTGCTTCCAAATTAGGGACTACGGACATCTTATATCAACAGTCTGTGTGTGTGCCTCATGGTGTAGTGACTAGGATGGTTAGCTGTCACCTCCGAGATCCTGGTTTAATTCCCGGCACTGTTCAGAAATAAAAATCTGGTCTGAGGTCTGGAATGGGGTACATTCAGCCTCATGAGGCGAAACTCAAGAAGGAGGGGATGATTCTCACCTCAGGCAGTGTTTTTAAGAGGTTTCTCTCTGAATTAACCTGCATTACAAATACACTCACTACTGCAGTACAATATCACTAGTTATCGGACAAATTTTACACACACCCAAGTACACGGGCCAAATGAACACGATCTCCAATCCCCTCAAATAAAAGAACAACAATATTTGACACAGCCATCGGACGAAAATCTGTAATGCAACCAGTGGTTGACATTCACTGCAACCACCAAATGTGATATGAGAGATCTTTAACGAGCCAAGTTACATCACAGAGTACCGCGGTTTATTGCCACCCTTAAAAAATCTGACTTGCTTAGTGTGGAATTAAATCCGCGGTCTTGTGATTATGAAGTGGATTCTCCTCCACTGATACAATGAGAAAGCTTTTACAGTGGTTGCGGGAACGTTTCAAGGCTCCTGTCTCATGAATCTTGAGTTCCATTGCTGGCTCGGCCGTTATATTTAATTCTGGTTTGAGGGTTAGTTCACTCAATCTTATAATGATAACTCAAAGGTGATATGTTTGATTCCCGACTCGGTCATTATAAAAGCCCCCCGGGCCTTACGACTACTGTCGACCAAAGTATTATGTGCACTCGAGTTTGAAGGTTGTTTGTGAAGTAACCAATAGACCTACATAAAATCCAATAACATCATCATTTTCTTCGTTCTATTGTATGTTAGCTCATGTAGGTTTGGAATTTTTAATTTATATTTTAATATTTTTTGTCGCAGTTGGAGCACAAAAAGTGCACGTTTTTAAGCGTGTTTCAACCATGCGTCACATTTAAGAATTATTATCTCAAAAACCCATCATCAGATCGAATCCAAATGTTAACACAATATACATTGGAATGTTGTATAACTGGTTTATTAATTTCAAAATTTTACGTGTCCAGGAAAAAAAGTTGTTATCACTTTTGTAAGGTAACTTTTTCTCGGCTCGGGGTGGTTGGAAAATGTAGTTCTTGGTAGCGATGTAATCCTTATACATCAAAAAGTTATGTTGTATGACTGTGAAATACGTAAATTAACTCACTTATTTTATATCGGTTTGTATTTGTAGGCGGAAATAACACATCGTTCACCAGCTACCCGCTCCCGGAAAAGCTGTACAGCGTTGCTGAAATGGAGCCCATCACGCATCATGGAGTGCTTCGCTAGGAAGTGATGGGCTCCATTACAGCAACGCTGTACAGCTTTTCCTGGAGCGGGTAGCTGGTGAACGATGTGCTATTTCCGCCTACAAATACAAACCGATATAAAATAAGTGAGTTAATTTACATATTTTACAGTCATACAGCATAACTTTTTGATGTATAAGGATTACATCGCGTCCAAGAACTACATTTTCTAACCACCCCGAGCCGAGAAAAAGTTACCTTACAAAAATGATAACAACTTTTTTTTCTTGGACACGCAAAATTTTGAAATTAATAAACCAGTTATACAACATTCCAATGTATATTGTGTTAAAATTTGGATTCGATCTGATGACGGGTTTTTGGGATAATAATTCTTAAATGTGACGCATGGTTGAAACACGCTTAAAATCGTGCACGTTTTGTGTTCCAAGACAAAAATATTAAAATATAAATAAAAAATTCTAAACCTACATGAGCTAACGTAAAATAGAACGACGAAAATGATGATGTTATTGGATTTTATGTAGGTCTATTGCTTACTTCACAAACAGCCTTCAAACTCGAGTACACATAATACTTTGGTCGACAGTAGTGGGGTGTGAGTCGGCAACCACGGGACGCCAGCTGATTCTGCCATTGAGTCCACTTACTTGTGCCGTGGTCCTCTCTGTCATCTTTCCTGTCGATCTTCCTTGATCAACTCTTGTTCTCTTCCGACCCCGAGGGAATTAGTGTATCCGAAACCTAGGGAATCTTTCACTTTCCCGCCTTAATTGGCCTTTATCTCATCTTTGCTGATACCCTCATTCTTCGAGGGGTCAGGCCTCTTCCTTTCGTGATATAGCCTGTCTTCGGCTCAAGGTCCTTAAGGAGGCAGGGTGTGTGTAGCCCTACCACTTAAGGTGCACCCGGGATAATGCTACTCCCTCAAGGGCTGGTGAGTTCGGGAGTTGGCAACCCCGAGGGATTCCTGACCTGGTTTCGTTTTCCCTTCCTCCATTGACTTTGGGGTGGAGCCTCTCCTCTTTCCCTTTCCTATCTGCGTTTCATGGCTTTACCTCTTTCCAAGTGTACCTCAGTCTTCTTTTTTCGAGTGTTGAGACCACTTCTTTTTCCTGACTTTTATTTCCCTTATTTCTTCTCGTTTTGTCCTTTCCTTCTTCTAGCCAGTAAGTTAGCTGTGTGCATTAAGCGTTATAATTCTAGTATTTCATTTCATCTTCTCTCATTTTCAACCAAATCATTAGAAGCAGATAGCCTAGATGTTAGGCCCCTAAAATCCACGATTACTATATTCATTACCATTCTAAAGGAGGTTTCCGTGGTTCTCTGCTTCTGCTACCAGCTAACGTCTGCATAGCACCTAACTTACGGTCAAGACAACCTCGTTCCTAATCCCTGACCAAACTACAAGACCCACACTAGTACGGTTAACACAGGTTAACAGGTAGATTCCGAAGTGCCAAGGTACACCTAACTGCACGGATCTGATGACCATGACCTTCCTTGTCCCTAAATGAAACAACAGCAAACACTGTAAATTCACTAGCTGGTGCACCTATCTCAGAAACTATTGAAGATACATAGCTGTTATTTTCCATGTTGTTTGAGTGATGTTTATCTGTAAAATTAACTAACAAAAGGACCACATTATCTATTTAGTGCCACCTAGGGGATGAAAATGTGAAACATTTCTTCGTCTTTCAGAAACCAGAATTTAAAATGGCTGGAAAACAGCATATGAGCAATTCAATTCAGCATAATACTGTAAGTCTATTACATCAAACCAAGTCTTTTAAACACAGATCTGAAATTTTATTCCCTAAACCATAGAAATTACTAAGAAAAATACCCCTGAAACTCACAATGAATTCTAAACAAAATCTATAACTTTTTAGAAATAAAATACAAAGTTAAAAATTAAGGGGAAGTGCTAGTTTACCAAATCAGAGAGTTAGAAGTTACATTACAAAGATTGAGGGAGATATTTGGGTTTAATGTCTGTCATTTGTAACGATGTTTTCCCCTAAAATGTGGTCCATCTCCTCCTAAGGAGACCTTGTAAATCCTAGAAAGGTCAAATCTGTGAATTTGTTTACTGTTTTGCCTGGTTACACACACCTTTCTCATTAAATCTACATTTGCTTCATAAAATTCAACAGTTTTGTTCTTCCAGTGTGTGCGTGAGAGGTCATCTCTAACTGTGGAGGTAACAGAGTAATATTCATTTGTGTAAACTTTAAGTTTTATTTAAGTGCTTTCCGACGTTTCAGGTGCATGTTTCTTAAAAGGTAAGATAGCTATATGCAACTTACACAACTTGCTCTTCATACGCAAATTATAATAATGGTGCACAGTTATGGCAATCTGCGGTGTAGAATTGAAAATACTTGAATTACACGCACTGAAAATTTGGCTTTTATCGCAAAGAATCGAATCACAAATTATTAATTTATATCTGAGACCTCATGAATGTTAATGTATTAAATCCATACGGCATTGTTCAACATACATAATACTCTATATCCATGACTTTTTAAAAGATATTCCAGTGGTTCGTTTTTCTACAAAGTGTACTTAAATATGTTACATTTTAGCATTGAATAAGTCTGACGTTCGTAACATACAAGTTGGGGGGAAATTGAATTCTTGGTTAGTTTGCTATATGAAGGGAATTGTTTTGACTAAAGAAAATGCAAGCCAGCCAGCAAATAAGCATGTAGTTTGACGTAACTGTAAATCTAGTAATCATAAGCCTAACGGCTTACAGTTTTAAGTGGAATCCAAACCACAGAGGTGTAAATTAACATTTCAAAAATATCACTTGAATGATGAGAGAGAATGTTAAAGAAATCATTACTTGCAACTAATTAACAACGTAATTATATTGATTAGCAAGGCTCTTAAAAATTCCGATTTGAATCAGAATCAAGGGCTTCTTTGCAAACACGTCAGTCAACTAATAACTTTAAACAGATATTTCATAGCCATTTACCATTTAACCTTCAAATTACGTCTGCTATTTTGACTTTTAATTCCTAAAGTACTATAATGATGGGATTTGAATTAGCAACATGGGACCACTAATAACAAACAGTCTCATTGGTTTGACTGTAAATGAGCCCGCAACGTCAGAAAGGTTAATGAGTGCCAGCTGATGCACTCACACCAAGACCCTGAGTACTACCACAACATGGTCTTTAATAATCATTAGATTAACAGAAATTCAGCGTAAGAAGGCCACATCAAGGACGTATAGCTCCCAGCTATTAGTCTAAATCAGGCTTTCTCAACCTCATTGGGACAGTGATCACCACCGTCATACTATACCAAGTACCCGAGCACCGTTAAATGAAATAGAAGACGAAGACAAAGACGAAGACGAAGATGAAAAACCACCACCTCTACCACCTCTCTTTCCTTTGCCTATCTCTCTCTCCCTCAGAAGTGCTGACACAGCTAGGAATTCACCACTCACCAGGCATGCTGCAAATGTAGTAATTTACAGTCGAGTCGAATCAGCATGTCGTGTTACTTTTGAAAGAGGGATGTCCATCTCGGTTCATTTGGGGAGTCCGCTGCCTTGGGATCAGTATGAGACTTGTTCTCAAACGAACTGTCGCTTAGGTGACATCACAACAAACAGCGAGGGGGCGTGGTGGCTCAGCAGTCTAGCTGTATGCCTCTCACCAAGGCGGTCCGGGTTCGATTCCCGGTCAATGCATGTGAGATTTTCGAAGTGAAATGCCACGCCCTGTGGTTCGGATTCCACGTAAAAAGGAGGTCCCGTGGCTCATGATTTCTAGATTAACGGTCACGTTAAACTACAAGCTTCCTTTAACAAACAGCGAAAGCTAAATATATTACTATGAATATAACCACTCACTTGAAATACCAGCGCATCAGTGCGGTCATAGGAGGTGAGTTCACAGTATTCTAGCTGCCGTTTCTTTAAATTAACCTTCATATTACTTTTAGATACGATAGCTTCCATTCCCTTTAAATGTATTATTACTGTTAACAAAATTGGGGATAATTTCAATAAATTATTTGCTTGAATTTCTTAGTGCTTACTTGCCTTATTAGAGATATTAAGTGATAGTGTACCGTCCACCCCACAACCTGAGAGAAAACTTCTCGGATGTGCTATATACATATGTATTATTATTATTATTATTATTTTCTAAATTTGTCCTTAAGATCTAATCTTAAGACTGGCGCCCAACCTGGTAATTAAGTATATGAGTGAGAAACGTTACAATGCACTAATGGACAGTCGAGTCGAATCAGCATATTTCGCGTTACTTTTAAAACAGGGTTGTCCAACTATTTTCAATGTAGATTAAAAATACTATTTCACAAAATGATAAAATTTCTGACACTATTATTCGGGTTCGAGCAACAGAATTTTATAATTAAAGAATGGATCTAAAAATAATAATATTTGTATATTGGCTTTCACGGCCAGTGAATTAAAAATCAGCATTTTTTTTCTAGGTTTGTGCCGTGTCTTGTGTGGGGTTTTTCCTAGGACAGCAAGCTGGCTCATCAGCGGGCTCTAGGCGTCCCCGCCCAGACCCCCACAGGAGTAGCGAACTGCGCGCTACCTCCCTTCTTATGAAACGCACCTAAGCCTCTTTACTGCGAGAACTAAAATCTCAAGCAGCCATAACCTCCCTCTGAAGGCTTCCAAGAAGATGGTATATTGGTTTTCACTTCCAGTGAATTAAAACTCAGCAATTTTTCTACTTTTGTACCGTGTCTTGTGTGGGATTTTGCCTAGGACACCAAGCTGGCTCATCAGCGGGCTCTTGGTGTCCCCGCTCGGACCCCCACAGGTGTAGCGAACTGCGCGCTACCTCCCTTCTTATGAAACGCACCTAAGCCTCTTTACTGCGAGAACTAAAATCTCAAGCAGCCATAACCTCCCTCTGAAGGCTTCCAAGAAGATGGTATATTGGCTTTCACTTCCAGTGAATTAAAACTCAGCAATTTTTCTACTTTTGTACCGTGTCTTGTGTGGGATTTTGCCTAGGACACCAAGCTGGCTCATCAGCGGGCTCTAGGCGTCCCCGCCCAGACCCCCACAGGAGTAGCGAACTGCGCGCTACCTCCCTTCTTATGAAACGCACCTAAGCCTCTTTACTGCGAGAACTAAAATCTCAAGCAGCCATAACCTCCCTCTGAAGGCTTCCAAGAAGATGGTATATTGGCTTTCACTTCCAGTGAATTAAAACTCAGCAATTTTTCTACTTTTGTACCGTGTCTTGTGTGGGATTTTGCCTAGGACACCAAGCTGGCTCATCAGCGGGCTCTTGGTGTCCCCGCTCGGACCCCCACAGGTGTAGCGAACTGCGCACAAACACGGCACAAACCTAGAAAAATTGCTGAGTTTTAATAATAATACTGTTATTGGGATTTTGTACCTTTTAACTACTGTTGATTTTAGAGACGCCTCGATGTCGGAATTTCGCCGCGAAGGTTTTTTTTTAAATGCCAGTAAATCTCCTGACACGGCTCACTCACAATTGTGCACCGTCAAATGCCAGTTGGCTGCGCCAGGATTCGATTCTGCAATCTTGGAAAGAATGAATCTCAGGAGAGCCTGAGCTTGCAAGCACTTTTTGACTTATATGGTGAGAGTACTAAATTTCATTTTACGAGCACCGTTGTGCTCACGAACACCAGGTTGAGAAAGCCTCGCCCATGGATCACAGGGGGCGCGTGGCCAATGTGACTCCACCCTCAGTCTTATTGGTTTTATGCTTCTTCCCATATCTATCAGATAATCAACTATCTTAACGAGGTAGCCATTTCGTGGTGTAGCGAATGGAATTCTGGGTTCGTCTCCGGGCTCTGCCAAGAGATTCTGGTCTGAGGGATGGATCTGTGTACACTCAGTCTCGTGAGGGTTTGATTTCTTCCTCAGCGAACCTGGAAGTGGTTTTCTGTGATTTCCCACGTCTACTTCAGACAAATGCCTGGATGGTTCCTAACTAAAGACTATGGCCACTTTCTCCCAAATACACACTAATAAAACCAATAATGTTATTATTTATTTATTCAGCGTATGGCGTGGTACAGCTACATAATTACAAGCTAAGGAACACATTAAACATATACATTAGTATTTAGCCTAAAAGAACAATAAATATTAAAATAAATTTTGAGTGAGGAGACACATATTCAATAGATAAAATGATCAGATTTACAAGGAAATATTTAAATTTGAAATCCAATCAAGAGCAGGCTGCGTTGCAGCATGAAAGCTGCAGTCCTCCACAATATGTTGGATAGTCTGTCTTTCAAAACCACTGTCGTATTCCACTTGTATAAGCTGTTTGTGCAGACCCCATGTCCCGTTCGAATCCTGTTGAGTGATTTCCATGTATGGCGTGGTAGTACCATGCCAGCTGGTTTCTTGATAGGATCAATGAAGTTCCCATATTTCTCATGGAATAAATTACTCCATACCTCAGACCACTTGTTGTCAATCTGAAAATTATTTACTTGTAGAGATTCCGCTGCTAGGATGGGTGGTCGGCGGGATTTCAAGCGACTTATCTTTACTGTAGGTATGTCACAATGAATAGGAAGCTTTGGAGTGGAAACTATCCTTTGATATTCCCTCGGGAGAGAGTTTTGTCTACGTTAGTCAGGTGGTGCAATGTGGCTTAGAGGTGAAAGCCAGTACAGAGGAGTGGTCCTGATGCAACCTAATATTATCCTCATCGCTGAATTCAATTGGACATCAATCTGCTTCACATGTGGACTGTTAAGCCACACCGGTACACAGTATTCAGCAGCTGAATAGACAAGTCCTAAAGCAGAAGATCGTAATGTTGTTGCTGTAGCTCCCATTTTGTGGTTCCACATAACTTCTGCAAGATGTTATTGCGTGATCTTAGTTTTGCTGCAGGGTTCTGCAGGTGCTTCTTGAAGGACAAAGTCCTATCGAGAGTAAAACCAAGATGTTTTACTTGTTGTAGTTGCTGGTCCTGAGAAGGACCGATTCTAAATCGTTCACCAGGAGATCTGTAACACATAGGTCTGGCAGCCATTTTTTTTTATTCGTTTAGCACCACCCAGGGGACACGTTACACCAGCTGCTGTCGGTCGATACACGGACAACAACCTAGTGAACGCGCGCGGTATTGATATATAAATATAACCCTGTAGGTAGATACCAATATGTTAAGGTGGGCAGCGGAAGTCACTAAATTAGACCATATTTAAAATTACATCAGGAAGCTGTTAGGTGTCGTACCCGTCCAAGATAAAATGCGCGATGTCCGTTTGCGATGATTCGGTTGTGTACTGCGGGAAGAATCTGACACAATTCCAAACACTAGTTACAATATACAAGTCGTCGGTAAAAGACAAAAGGGGCGACCGAGGTAACGATGGGCCGATACGCTATACCAAGACTTCAGACGCGTTAATATTCTCCCAGATAAGGCCAGAGACTGAAATGTATGGAGTAGCGTATCTATGTAGCGGACCCTGCAGTCAGGCGGGACAAACCCTGAATAAGAAGTTAAGGATCCCCTTCGAGGTAAACTTCCGGCATTGCGGCGTATCTAAAAGCCGTAGTAGTTGAAAGGTATGTAAAACCAATAACATTATTGAATATATCTGAAGCATACTTCCAGTAACAGGAGCTTTTGCTAGTGATGAGAGTAGCCTGTCAAGGAGTGTGCATTAAGATTGAAATACGGCGCGCTCAGTCACGTACAATTAGCGCTGTCAACACAACAGCAATTAGACACTTTGTGGGAAACATTCTGTTTATTCCAAGAACGTGCAACTCTACTGAGGGTGATGGAAGAGTTTCGTGATATGCCTCAGATTGCTGTTACTTGCCCAACTCAAGGTAACGGCAATCTGTCGTGTATAAACAGAATTTCGTATCAAAAGAGAATCATCAGTAAATATATAGCCACGTTTCTCTTTCAATTGGCTGAGCATTCATGTGTTTTACTTCATTTAAATTGGCCCCGTCTAATTTCAGTGTTGTAAAGGACACGACTGTATTGTTCACGAAATGTGGGCTAATATTGTACCGTCAAGCGATCTTACAATCCCGCACACCACGACCACAGTACAGGGCTGCATCATGTCCACTTGTTGTAATTATTATTATTCAACGAAATTTGAATGGCATTCCTCGCCAATGTAATCAAACGCCTTCGGTGATCTCAAGGGACGTATAGAGATTCCAGATACAGAGGTTCTGGATTCGAGACCCGGCTCTGGCAAGAGATTAAATTCTGGTTTGAGGATTGGAACGGAATACACTCAGCCTCGTGAGGCAAAAGTGGTAAAGGATGGGTTCCATTCTCAGCTCAGTTCCCAAAGGTGGTTTCTTGTGGTTTCCCACTTTTACTCCAGGCGGGATGTTTCCTAACTTAAGGGCCACGGCCGCATACTTTCCAATCGTCACCTGAATTACAGACACACAATAACACAGGTTATCAGACAAATTTTATTGGCACACCCCAGCACACAGGGATAAATGACCATGGTGTCCAAAGCCCTCAAATAAAACATCAAACAGTACCTTCAAGCGATCTTACAACCCCGCGCACCACGACCGCGATACAGGGCTGCATCATGTACACAGATCGGAAGATTCAAACCCCAGCGCTGACAGCATCTGTAGTTCTATGACTTTTCTCGTTAACGACTGGTGAATCAAACGTTAGGTAGTAGCACACGCCGAAAATCATTGTTCGCTTCTGGGCAATGTCTGACGGTTCTTGACCAATAGCATGCTTGCTCTGTGGAGTGACATAAGCCTATCAACTTAATACTTTCAAGATAGTTACTATTGAAACATCGAAATAAATATTTGGGGATATAATTGAGAAATTTCCATAATATTTCATGAAAGGGTAGTTTTTAATAAGGGACATCACTTGCACAAATCACAAGACACTTAGACTGAATATAAGGCACAATGGCCATCTTAATATGGAAAATAATTTGGCCGACACGAAATAACTTTTTTTACCAGCTTAATATCACAAGTCAACATGAATTTTTAGTCTGTGTTCTGTATGTCTGATTTTGATTTGTCATGCCTAACGAAAGAAAAATAAGTTTTAACTAATAGCGTTTGCTTTTGTAGCTATCACAACAAAAGTTGAAATTTGAAGGAAAAAAGTAGTTAACATTGACCTACAAATCCAAAAAACAGTACAAACAAGCTTTAAAACTTAATATGTTTGACAACTTCTGTGTGGGTACGAACTTGCTCGTATTAGCCCCAAATGTAATCACCCATCATGTTCTCATTGATAACGTTGCTCAAATTTCATGAAAAAGTTTCCCTTGCTCTTCTGAATATGCTCCCAAGTTCTTTTTAAATTGGTCCAAGTGAGCATGTAACATATACAGTATGTACTTTAAGGGATATTCTGAAACCCAAGTTCTCAAGCATAGTGGAAAAAAGGTCTTTGAAATTCTCAGCTTTCTTATTTCCAAGGAAGCCAAGGATCACTGCTTGTTTTTCGTGGGTGTTGAGTTGAAATTCTTCACTAGCCATTAGTTTCTTTATTTGCGGACCGACGAAAATACCGACTTTTAGCCTGTGACAATTTAGGGAAAAAAAGTCTTTAAATATCCCCTCTCTTACGTGTTCAAAGCCGTTAGCCCTGAAACAGTCTGCCAAAACTTCAAATATTTGTTTATCATTGCATAAAGTACAAAAGCAAACTTCATTTATTGGTTACTGTTCGATGAAGACAGTCAGAATATATGCATTGAATAATAGACTCAACACAAAATGTTTTGTTTTTTGACTTGTGTATTCTTGCTCTTTGGAAATATGGCAAGGATATAGTATCGAGCATGATCACTCTGCTGAAGGCGAAAGTCCAGCACATTTATATATTCAAGAATGCGGGCTAGAGAACTTTCAAAACATTAAAATCGATCAATCAGGATGTTACTAACCAATTAACATGAAACTTTGTACAACTCTGCTTTTTGCTTATGTTAGAGACCTTTCATGCACAAGACTTCCTGGCGGAATATTACACACAACCGCCATTTTGAATATATTAAACATTAAAGTCAACAACAGTTAAATAGAATTGAGTGATAATGAAGTAAATTAACAAGAAAATGAATGAATGATCGTGTGACCTCCGGAGAGGCCGAGTACAGGTCTTTCTAGTTGACGCCCGTGTGATGATGAAGACGTCACATACACGCAGTCCCCGAGCCACGAGAATTAACCCCACGAGATTAAAATCCCTGATTGCTCGACCGGGAATCGAACCCGGGGCACTTCGGGCTAAAACCTAGCGCGCTAACCATTTAGCCACGGAGCCAGACAGCATGAAAGTAGTAGGTCTACTTATAAATAGACTTAGCACTCCAAAGACGCAATTTATTACAATTCGATGAATTAAAAAATGGATCACATAGTACAGTATTTGCTGATTAGGCCATTCTTGGATATTCAGAAGTAAATGTTGTTGTTTGAGACTTGAGTCTTTTCACCGGTTTGTTGCAGCTCTCCGCGCCTCCCTGTCCTGAGCTAATCGTTTTATCTATACTTAGCTACCACATCTTACATCCGAGGCAATCTGTTTAACATATTCTAACCTTAGTCTACCCCTACAGTTCTTATACTCGACCCTCCCATCTATAATTAAGTTTGCTATTCCTGGGTGTCTTCGTATGTGTCTTACCAACCTACCTCTTCTCTTCATTAGCAGTCACCAGAAATATCTCTCCTCATCCACTCGTCTTAATACGTCTTCATTTGTTACTCTGTTTACCCATCTGGTCTTCATCGTCATTTCAAACGCTTCTATTCTCCTCTAATTAACTATTGAACATTCTGATTGAGGGTAGTACACTGGAGACTTCAATTGCAAAAGTCCTAAAATAATACGAGTTGCAATCTCCTATACCAGAAGTAGAGGGCACCGTTGGGTACCACTACAAAATATAAGTATTGGTTATGAGGCACCGTAGGGATTCCCTCATTTCTTCTTTGCCAATATGAACTTAAGATTCGTATCACGTTTCTCAGGGCATTGCCGGTGCATCATGGAAGAAATTCATCATATGAATTGCATTGATTCTAACTCCATAACAATGCCAAAAGATACAAAATTTTGCATTGAATTTCGAAGTAAAACTCGGTTATTTGTTCTTCAGGGAACATCTGATACTATTTTAACTGCAACACGATTTCTTAAATTCTTGCGAAGTGTGGAAATTTTGAATCCTAACATTTGTTATGTGTGCTACATGTGGCATAGTGATTGTAGGTTGAGAACTACGGTTTTAAACTTTAACTAGCTGAAACCCGTCAAAACATGAGGGTCAATAGAAAAATATTTACTGAAGAATTTTCTTATGTTGGCCTACTGTACATTCTTTGTACGATTATTTTTTGGCTCCATTGAAACAATACGGGCGTCAAAAGATTGCACTCTCAACATTGCAAAATACTGATGGCTATGACTTAAAATTTGATGAGGCAAATTGAGAGCCATACGTTCCAGAGTTTCCCATTGAGCTTTATTGATTGATAAAGTATGCCAAACGAATTGGAAAATATTGCTTCTTAAAAGAAAATGATAGTGTTTTATCGGATGGTGTTAAATCAAGTCGAAGGATTAGACCTAATTTTAACAGCACTTATTATTTCCAAAGCCAAGCAATATGGTTGCATTTAGGAGCCCTTGGGAAACGTTCATATTTCTCAGCAGCATAACTATGGGTCAAGCGTTTGGAGTATGTGGAGGCAAGTCATTTAGTTCCAAGGATTTCAAGAACTCGGAGGAGTCTAATACAACTGGCCACAAACCGTCGCTTAAAATTTTGGAATATAACGAAAAAATGCGATGATGTGCAATTCTATACATTTTAGAACAATGTAGACAGTATGCATGTGGCACAGTAACATTGGCACCAAATGAAACGAAGGACTTCGCATTATACTGCCGATTATTCTCTCTGCAATTCCTTGAGATATCATCTCCAGTGAAAAATAATTGTTGCAGCCTGTCAAATATTTCATATTTAGTCAGATCAATTTTACCAATACAGCAGCAAAGGTCAAAGTAACCAAGTGTAGATTTCTCGCAAGAGAAATACAGTGCAGAACAATGTTTACATTTGTTCGTCAAGGACCCTACACTGTAACGGCATAGTATCTGGAATTGTTTCTAAAATGCCATATTTATATTGGATTTTAAAAGTGGCTTCGTGGCACCACCCAGATGGCACGTACAGTTCAAGGAATGCTGGGGACGTGAGCAACTCTCTTATCGCCTTAATAATTTTAAAAGGTGCATTCTTGTTGGATTCTATCAGCTATACAAGCAGTGCTTTCCAACAACCATCATTGCACATTAAGGACGACAAGAAAAGCTTTCAGACATTTTACAACTCACAAAAAGATAATTATACTCTATTGAGATAGACTGGAGGGGAATGAGAGTGTAGGCCTGTTAACTACAGTCATACCAAGTGAATGATGATTCAATATGCTCTACCTTCAGTAATAAAAAAATCCAGCAAAATGTTCACATACAGATCACAGTGTGATAACAAGTGATTCACTCTTGGACGTACAAAATTCTATGATTGATTTGGGAAGTATTTTGCAATTGACAGCGTGATATAATTCGCAGTAATTGTCTCAGAGGTCGAACACGCAATTGCCAACTGGATCGTGGAAGGACTGAACTTTGCACACCCAGTGGTGATACCCATGCACTGCCAGCTAAGTCACAAAATGTCGTTGATCCTTGTCTGTGTCTGCCCATGTTTTGTCAATCGTAGCCTCTGTAGAGTAAAACCTCTTCGTTTCCCTTTCATGCATTACAGTAGCCACATCCAACTATCCGTAGATGGTAAAAGGAGGTTATGTTTCAAAGTTTCGAGTAGGAAAGGTTCTCCAGCAAGTTCGTATACTGGTCGAGATCGAGATCGTGTGTACCTGGATACTTCAATGGTTGTTCTTAGAAAGCGCGCTTTAACCTTTTCCAGCATCCTTAGTTCTCTTCAAGTAAACCATTTCGGTTTGTTGTTTTGTTTCCGTATTGACTTACAGATTCTTAAATAAAGGACTGAATATCTTCACCTGCAAGGGCTGTATAAAGAAGGTCCGATACATATACTGTACACTAAATAGGTTTAACTAATAAATGTAATTGTAATGACCAGGTGGACACAAATAATTTATTTAAGAACAATATGCTCTAAACAAAGATTCGCTTTTCAATCGGTCAACACATTCGTGTGCCAAATTAAATTGGGCGGGGAATAATATTTTTTATCTATAACATTATCAACTGGGAAAAATAAAATAAAAAACTATATTCGGCTTTTCCCAATTATTTGGGGTCGCCGGAGCCAACCAGGCTCATTTTGGTTTTGGCCGGGGATTTCAGGCAGGATGCCCTTCCTGACGCCACGTGATTTTTCAGGTGAAAATTCCACTCTGCTGTCACCGAGATTCAAACCCCGGCCGTCCGGGTGAAAGACGAGCAGCTAAGCTACTGCGCCATCACGCTAACTGGGGAAAATAACAATGATTAATAACACACTAATATGCCTTCATGGGCTAATACCCTTCTCGAAATAACGGAGATTAATGCAATGACATGTTTCATTCTGGACTGGCTGCGTGGCTCAGCCGTAACGTTTTACCTGCTGTCCCCAAGAATTCAGGATCGACTCCTGGTGCAGTCAGCTGTCATTAGAGGATGCGCAATTGTGAGGGAGTCGTGAGAGTAGATTTACTGGCACTTTAAAGATCCCCTTTGGGGCAAAACTCCAGCACCACAGCTTCTCTAAAACAGTAGTTAAAGGGGATGTACAATAAATAACATTATTATTGATTTTTTCGTCAGATGTACATCAACCTATCTATTTTTTTAAAAGGTTTGCTTCTATGTCTACAACACTTCTATGTTAAAGGTATGGAGTACCCCTTTTTGTACATAAAAGCGTGTTAGTTTCTAATAACATCTCGTTTCTTTCAGGTTAGGGTCTATAAATACTTGTTTCCCGCCTAATGTAATTGGACACAATTTGTGTTGACCAACTGGAAAGCTTTCTTTATTAGAATTGGGCTACACAGAAGAATTGTTCCTCTCACTTCAATTTTCAACTTCTATATGGTGATCGTTCGACGAACGAGCATGCTATCCAATAATATTAAACGCCCGATTCATTTACTAGATTGCGAAGTCAACACTGAAGAAATAGCTTTAAAAACTTCTATAGATTGATATCGCTTAAGGAATCAAGAGGAAATTCATGAAATGAAATCATATTGAAGAAAGAAAAAGAAACTAGTAACAAATGGGGGAACTTCTATAGATTGATATCGCTTAAGGAATCAAGAGGAAATTCATGAAATGAAATCATATTCAAGAAAGAAAAAGAAACTAGTAACAAATGGGGAAAAATAAGTGATGAGTGTGGTAGCAATTGACGCTGTGACTTATTAAAAGGAAGGAAGCTTGTAGTTTAACGTGACCGTTAATCTTGAGATCATGAGCCACGGGACCTCCTTTTTACGTGGAATCCGAACCACAGGACGTGGCATTTCACTTCGAAATTCTCACATGCATTGACCGGGAATCGAACCCGGACCGCCTTGGTGAGAGGCATACAGCTAGACCGCTGAGCCACTTATTGCAGACGGCATTGTTTGGTAGGGCATTGCGCTCGTTTTGGCATATGTTAGACAAGAATGTATCCAATCTGCCAAACGCACCTGGTTCAGGTAAGGATGAGAATCGCCTTCTGTACAGCCCGGGACTCGATATGAATACGCAGAGAGTGCAAAACGGAGTTTGACTCTCTTTGGATCATTGATGAATCCAGGTGTATCTCCTCCCGGAAATTAAAACATTCCCCCTGATATTTCAAATCTCTTTGTAATAAAATATCCATCCTCAAATTCTTATAAAAATATGAGTGAATTTACCTTATCGTCCAGTTTTTATAACTGCTAACTTGTCATCCGTAACAAGGTTCCTCAACAATGAGACATGTTGAGCGGTAGGGCTTTCATTGTTGTGAGGAGTTACAGTTGCTGGATATTAAACACGATTCTGAGGACAGCTGTGTCCCTTCTACGCATCTGCTTCGTGCAGGGAGTTAAGGCAGTTAAGATGAACGATTTATAGTTTTGCTCAAACATCAGCTTCAAAACAATCTATTATACTGTAGTCTACTTTTAAAGATGCTCTGGTGCCACGAAGAATGAGGGTATACGCTTGGAAAAGAGATAGGCAGGAATTGTACTAATTGTAACTCCATTAGCAATGTTCTCGTAAAAAGATCTATTATAGTGGTGCATTGAAAATTAAAATAAAATTAGGCGATTACTTTACGGAGCACCTTATGGATATTATTTATTCCATCCCACAATTTCTTAAATTCTCGTGAAATGTGAGTACAACTGCGCTAGATATCTCTGAATAAAAACGTGTTCATATTCAGAGAAAAATAAACCTAAGTCGATTGCTTGGTTAAAGCGAAAATTCTCATAGATGTGGAAAGTGAGGCTAGGCGTTACAGAAAGGAATCGAAGTGAACGACATTATCACATAGCGGATTTGTCAGGCGCATGGACGATACCTTTCTGTACGGTGCTTCATCGGTTTCGTCACTGGAAAGAACATTGTCAAATCTTTGGAGTACGAATACTGTTATCACACAGCGGAATCGTTACCTTTCTTGTATTTAGAGATCGCTGCGCATAATAAAAGCAACAATCTTACCACTAGTCAATACTGTACCCAAATTGCTACATCTCACCTAATTACTTCACTCATGTATTATTAGCCTACTTTCGATTTTTGCAAAAAATGAGAGTAGACTTAAGAGATCTACACAGGGCCAAAAATTGTGTGTCTCTATGTGTGTGTGAGTGTGTGTACTCTGAATGTCTGTCCCCCCTATCAATTCGAACACTGCGAAACCGAATTGAACGAAATTTGGTACAGAGGTAGAACTAGCAAAGGGCACCTCAGTGTCATGTTTTATATCGCCGCCATCTTGACGGAAACGTAATGGCGGCCACCCAAATGTTCAAAGCTTAAATCAAATTACGACTAACCTAATCATCCGGTCTCTACCAAATTTTGCAATATTATACCTTTATGTATTTATGTATGAAAAATCCTTTGACCAAACTATAAGGTCATCAGCCCAATACTTTGCGGATGGGGGCCATGTATGTGTGCAAATTGATTTCCCCTATCTATCCAAACACGGTGAAACTGAATTGAACAAAATTTGGTTCAGAGGTAGCACTAGCAAAGGACACCTCAGTGTCATGTTTTATATTGCCTCCATCTTGACGGAAACGTAATGGCGGCCACCCAAATGTTCAAAGCTTAAATCATATTACGACCAACCTAATAATCTGATCTCTACCAAATTTTGCAACAACATACCGTTTTGTGGGAAATATCTTTTAACTGAACTACAAGGTCATCAGCCCAATAGTTTACAGATAGCGACCATGTATGTGTGCTAATTGATTCCCCATATCAATTCATAAACCGTGAAACGGAAATGAATGTAATTTTTTTACCGAGGTAGCACTAGCAAAGGGCACCTCATATTCATGTTTAATATGCGTAGGCTATAGCACGTTGTATTTCAACAAGCTACTACAACCAACATTCAATTATGCTCCTTGAAAAGGACAAAGAGTTATAACAATACCCATGCATTTAGGAGAAAGTAGGCTTTATGTTCTTTACTGAACATCTTATTTTTCTCCACATTGTTTTGAAGGTCAGTGCTTAAAATACAGCACATTGCCATTTAAGTATCAGAAGATTAAGTTTAATAACCTGTTCCTTGCTTGGTTCAGCCATTATCATGGTTGGCTAATTACAGAATCTGCAATTCGCTATTGTAATACTTTTTGAGAAGTAAAGTCACATTATGAAGTTAATTCCCTCAAGGGAAGACTGGTTGCAACTTCCTCACCACTAGATGATTTATGCCTTGGATAGGACCAACAGCAGCAGTGTTACCAATTGAGTGATGCTGTACAAATATTCAAAAAATAACGGGTTACTAAATCCATATACAGTGTGAACAGTAAGAGTTAATATTCAAACCCTTGTGTTAATTAAGCTATACACAAATCCAGCAACTTTTCAAATGAAACTACGGAGTTTTGTATAAATTTCACTCAGCAACACTGGCCAGCAAACTGTACCTATCAAGCTGTTCCGCTGATCCTGGAACATTGTGCACAGCAGGCGAGAACGTTCCCGCTGCACTATACAGCCAGTCCTAGAAGTGTTGTTGTTGATAAGTTAGGGGGTTTGTGACATCGTGGTCATGTAGCCCCGTGTACTTGGGTGTGTGTAGAATCTGTCCGATAACCTGTGTCTTTGTGTTGTCGGTACTAGTCAGTCCTAAAAGAAATAACAACTACAGTTATTATGCGTCCTTACTCTCCTAAGCCCCTCGATTGATCAGGATTAGAGAGGATGGTTATGTACTGATTGCACACTATAAATTGGTGCAGTGTAGCAATCAATAGAGTGCTAGAATGATGACCGGGTTTATTAAAGCGAATAAGAGGCTCACATTGAAGCGTCATGAGGAGTATAAATTACTATTTGAAGTCGTGACTCACTGAATTAGACCTCTATCAGTTAGAACACATGTATTGGTCAAGGCCAAGCAAGTTAACATGCTCACTATTCCTCCTCAACAGGTCTGGCCGATGTTTCCGGAGATAGTGAAGCGTAGCACGCTAAGGTTGAGCGAGCATCGCCTTTTCAATACCGGACTTCCCCCACTGGATCGTTTCCAAGACCTCCTTTCGAGTTTTAATCCTTGGTATTCAATGCAAAAATTACAATGATTCCAGATATATTTAAACAGACTTCTTTTCTCTGCCAGGTGGCCTCTGATGGGGAAGTTAGACATGAAATTGTAGATACAGGGTAGGCTACAATAATAGACACTTGGATATTCAGTAACTTAAAGATAAAGCTGAGCAAGGTCAATGTATGTAAGCGTGGCATGGCAGTACCCTCAGAGAGAGAATACTATTCATAATCTGAAGAGTTGAAATGATATAAGCCATTTTGTCAGTGTTGGCTAGTTCTACAGGGTGCCAGGGAATGTTCTCCGCAGTGCCTACAAGCTGCTGCGAGAGATTACGTCACCAGTTACGTTGGCAGCATGGCTGTCGCTTGTATCATAACAAACAAACAGTAAACTTTATACTCACCACAGCCATTTATAACATAGTGTTGCACTCTTTCAATAATCTAACTATACGCACTGACGATTTCGACAGCACACAGCCCACACATGTGGCCTTCACCCTATCAAGGACATTGTGCTGCCAACTAAACTGATGACGCAACCTCTCGCAGCTGCACGTAGCCACTGCGGAGAGCATTTCCTGGCGCCCTGTATTAAAGAAAGATTTCCAGCCTGTCGACATTTGTGCCAAAATAAATTAGGCGAGAAACAAGTATTTACATACCCTAACCTGAAAGAAATGAGATGTTATTACAAACTAACACGCTTTTATGTACAAAATGGGGTATCTAATTCTATGACATGACACGTCAAGCGCTCATCCTCAGATCCTATTAACTTGGGCTTAATTAGTATACGATGTTTATAAATTACTCTTAATCACTTAATCCTTCCACTAACCATGACGAATAGAAATAAACAGTGTCATCACTCCGCTACTTAAGCGTTGGACAGGTAGTTCATGATCCAGCCAGTGTGTGGCGCGGAAGTCGCGCCGAACCATAAGCACGTGTGACAAGAGGTTAGTACTGTAATATCCAGTGTGCCAGAAGTCATACTATGCGAGGGAATTGGTTTCTTTGTAATAGTTTATGAATGTATGTGCAGTACTTTGTGAGTTCAAACAATTAAATTTTCTGCTGTTTTGAAAAATGTCGTACTGTTTCGTTCCTGGATGTAAATCGGATTACGGAATAAAATCTGATGGTAGACATTTTTTCACACCACCAAAAGAAACAAGTCTGTTTGCGAAATAGGCGAGAGTTATTCCGCGGTAAGATAATAAGCTATTGTCGATCAAAAGCAGAATCCGTCGTGCTTTTTTCGGAAGATTTAATTGTTATAAAGGGGGACTGTTTCGTAGTGAACTGTGAGAACGTGGAACTTCCTCGCGTGAAATGGAAATTAAAACCAGGATCAGTACCTCACATTTTTCAAAATTTACCGAAATATCTATCCACTGCGGCAAAATCACGGTTACTTTTTCTACTTCGTGCGATCCTTACCTAAAATAATAATAGTTGTTGATTCTTTAGGGACTTTGCGACATCCAGGTCACGTAGTCCCGTGTGCTTGGGTGTATGTAGAATTTGTCTGATAACCTGCGTCATTGTGATTGTTGTAGTGTGTGTATTTGGAATTGAGGTCCCATTTGGTTTGGAAGCGGCCCTGGCTTTCAGTTAGGTACCATCCCTGTATTTGCCTGGAGTAGAAGTGGGAAACCACGGAAAACCACTTCCAGGATAGCTGAGGTAGGAATCAAACGCGCCTCTTATCAGTTTTGCCTCACGAGGCTGAGTGAACACCGTTCCACCACTCAGACTAGAATTAAATTTCTTGGCAGAGCTGGGATTCGAATCCGGGCCTCCGCTGAGATAGCCAAGAATGAGACGGGCATATAATAATAACAATGGCCAACCTGCCAATAAATTAAACGTCCATCCAATTCTTCGCTTCCGTTACCGTCCTCCTGATCAATATCATTGTCAATATCCGAGTCTTCGGATCTTGTTTCAACTTTGTATTCAGTATGAGAGTCATAAATTTCTTTCAAATTACCGAATCATGAACTAGCGATTCGTTATATTTCAGCAGAAAGCGACTCACTTCATCTACATCCTTATGTTTTCGTAAGGCGTACTCTCTTTACTGATATTCACTAAGGCAACGAACTAGGCACACCTCTGACAGAATGTTACATCATTGGACGCACTGGTACTATCAATTCCACTCTGACAAAATGATACTCGTGTAGAGTTATTTTTCGGCTCGTCATTCCACAAGTCCAGGGAAATGCGTACTAAGGTATGGTGTAAGATGTCCCAAGACGATAAGATCTTAACTTGAACTGCTGGCTTGATATTAAAACTAAAACGAACAATGGAGCTGTCAGACCAATGCGCGACTAACGGATTGAGAATATTCGTAATAACTTTTTGACAGTTTTATTCATAAGTCTAAACAAACAATTTGTTGTAATCAGTAACCTCAGCCTTAGAAAAGAGGTTTACATAGCCCAGCGCGTACCCCATTTCTTAACAGCTGACTGCGGCTGACTGTGTAGCGTTGGGGGTCTCCGCCACTAGCGCAAGCCAAAAGCGAAGCGCGCTTGAACTCGGTCAGAGATAACACTATGTATTCTATTCGTCATGCACTAATGAAACTTGTGTGAAGCTAAATTTCTAGGTTAGATTTCCTTGAAACGCTCTATCATAGTTCACCACTAGGTGTCAGTGACATCTGGTAGCGAAAGTTGGAACTACCTGAAATTGAACGGAATTTGTAGCTCACCCTAAGGGTGTCCGCGTGAAGCAGCTACAGCCTCTGGCGAGCCGAACATGTCCTCGGACACTCCCGCCACTAAAAGCCACGCGCTAAATAATTTAAAAAATATATAAGTACAATGTTTATATTATATAAGTTTGTAAGAACTTGTTCAGCTCACTTCTACAGTTGTTGAGTTATTAAAGTATTTATTTATGTATTTATTCAGAACATAAATAACAAAATAGTGTAGACAACATCACTATTGAAGTTATTCACTATAATAATTCAATGGATCACAGACAACATACACTGAAGAAAATGGAAATTGCAACACCCAGAAGGAGTGGTGCTACATTGCTGCAATTGAACATGCAGGACGAGTGTTCGGTTGTGATTCGATGATTGCACTTTCAGGTCCCTCTGAACGCAAGTTTGGACAACAATCATTACAGGATGTGCCCACCACGAGCTGCAATACATTGATGAATTCGGCGAGGCATGGAGTCAATAAGGCCCTGGATCGCTTCCTGAGGAATTGAGGCCCATGCTTGCTGCACTGCATGGGTCAGTTGTTCCAGAGTTGTGGGTGGCTGAGGGCGGTTGGCCAGTTGTCGACCCATCATGTCCCACACATGCTAAATAGGACTGAGGTCCGGGGATCTGGAGGGCCATTCTAAGGTTGTGATGTCGTGGAGAGCTACTCTGGTGATGCGTGCAGTGTGAAACCGGGCATTGTCCTGCTGAAACATCCCATTAGCAATGTTCGCCATCATAGGGATAACCACTGGATTGAGTACGTACTGTCGAGCAGTCATAGTGCCCTCAACAAGCACTAATTGTGATTTCACATTAAAGCCAATAGCTCCCCAGACCATAATGCTTGGTGTTGGCCCTGTGTGCCTCTCGACAATAAGGTCTGGGCGGCCCCTCTCCCCGGTACGTCGGCGCACACGATTTCGGCGATCCCTGCGGGCAAGACAGAAGGGCGATTCATCATTAAAGACGACCTTATGCCATTCGTCGACCCACGTCGATCGTTCTCGACACCAGGCCAGCCTTACACGTCGCTATTGAGGGGTCAATGGAACACATTCTGCAGGGACACGGGATCGTAAGCCAGCTGCACGCAGGCGATTACCAACTGTTTGTTGTGTAACGTGGGGTGCCTCAGCTGCTCGAATTTGCGCTGCTGTTGCATGGGATTCCATCCGGGCCATCCGAATGATGCGGCGAACCTCTCTCACAGTTGTCTGTCGCTCTGGGCCTGTGTCAGGTCTACGAGTGTGGGTACCTTCATTTGACCACTGCTGCCATACAGGTTGTACCGTAGATGCCTGTCGGCGAACACGTGCAGCGACAGTCCATAGCGATAATCCAGCCTCACACAGCCCCATTATCCGAGCCCTCTCAAACGGCGACAATTGTTGATAGCGTGTTCGTCTCTGTCGTCAAGGCATGTTTGACGGGGAATACCTCACTGCACAGACTGCAAGTCAACTACGCTACACCAGAGTCCATATACTGGAGTTGATTCCTCCGCGACCAATCACGTGGGGAGACCTGTAACAACAATCCGATAGGTCTGAAACCTTGATCGTTTACATACCTACATGGCATCGTTCCATATCTTGAAAATCAACACAAACGACCAATGCCTTCATGGTGTTGCAATTTTCATTTTCTTCAGTGTAATTAAACCACTTTAATAAAATTAATAACGAAACAACCATAGAAGTGAACTACAGAGTCTTTAATATAAAGTAAGAACGGCAAGCGTCGGTTTTGTTATCCACTGCTGCGGTGGCCTTGGCCGAGCTTGTGGCGCGCCATGGCCCCCTGCTTTAAGCGTGTGTACAATCCTATATGAAATATTACCTTATAAATGGTGCTGGAAGTGTCGTCCTTCCTGGGTTCCACAGGCATTGTACCTGGTAACCACATTTTGGCTGACGCGAGTGAGTTCTGCCACTGTAATGTTCCTGATTTTTAGCTTCTTTTCAATTTTGAAAAAAAAAATAGGCTTATGAGATCACCTTTTGTCCGTGTGTGTGTACATGTGTGTGTGTGTGTGTGATGGTGCGTGTGTGTCCGCCCTAATAAGATCTAAACGGCTGGAGCGATTTCAATGAAACTCGGTAAGTTCATACCACTATTCCGGACGACCCCGACCGTGCCCTTCAAATTTTGTTACGTCTCACCACTCCAACATGGCGGCTGTGCGGAATATTTCACCAGTATTCAATATCTCCGAAACTATTACCGATATCTCCCTGGAATATTTTACGATGATAAAGGGAACTACTAGAAGTTCACATATGTGACTTTGAAAACCTGGCAACTACAAAACCAACATGGTGGCCAAGCGAATTTGCGACATTTAAATAGACGTTTCCCGCGATTTACCAACCAAACGCAATAAAACTTGGTGCAGTACATGTTTATGCACATTGTAATGCAACGACATCTAACTTAGTTTAATTGCTTACATAACCACAAGATGGCGGCTGTGCGAAATATTTCACCGGCATTCTATATCTCTGAAACTATTAGCGGTATTCCCCTAAAATTTTGTACAGAGATAAAGGGCACTACTGGAAGTTCATCTATAAGACTTTCAAGAAGTAGTTCCGTGAAGAACTATACAGCCTATTTTCATATATCCTACTTATGTTAATTGCCACTATCAACATACAAAATTTCAGTTTGATTGCTGTAATAGATTCGTAGATATTGAGAACCGACTAAATATTTCGGATGGTGGCCATGTTGGATTTTATATATGTAGGTCCTAGAGTTATGTACTGTTACATGAAGATTAATGTGTACGTGAAGCATTCAAACTTCAATCGCATGATTAGGTCACAAGAAGTAACAAGGAGATTTTAAAATTTCGCACAGATGCCATCTTCTGGTTATGGGAACAATTGAAATAAATTAGATGCCAGTGGATTAACATTCGTATAAGGATTTACAGTACCAAGTTTCACTGCACTCGGATGGTTAAATTGCGAGAAACGTCAATGTAAATATTTATACTTCGCCTCGCCGCCATGTTGGATTTGTGATCACCAGGTTATGTAATGTCCTATATGTGAACTTAAGTTCATAGCCCCTATGAACATAAAAAATCAGTATAATTGCTATAATAGATTTGTAGATATTCAGAGCCGTCTAAATATTTCAGATGGTTGCCATGTTGGATTGTTAAATGTATAGGCCATAGAGTCATGTACCATTAAAGGAAAATTATTGCGTAAGTTCATTATTCAAACTTTCACTTCAATCGCATGATTACGACACAAGAAATAAAAACTTAATTTTAAAATTCGCACAGCCGCCATATTGAGGTTACGTAAACAATTGAACTAAATTAGATGCCATTGCATTACGATGTGTATCAACATTTCCTGTACCAAGTTTCATTGCGTTTGGATCATTAAATTGCGAGAAAGGTCTATTTAAAACTTTCAAATACGCTTGGCCGCCATGTTCGTTTTGTAGCTAACCGCTTTTTAAAGTCTTATAGATGAACTCTTAGTAGTGCCCTTTATCTCCGTACAAAATTTCAGGGTGATACCGCTAATAGTTTCAGAGATATAGAATGCCGGTGAAATATTTCGCACAGCCGCCATCTTGTGGTTATGTAAACAATTGAACGAAGTTAGGTGTCGGTGCATTACAATGTGTATAAACATATACTGTACCAAGTTTTATTGCATTTGGTTGGTTGAATCGCGAGAAACGTCTATTTAAAGTCGCAAATTCGCGTGGCACCATGTTGGATTTGAAGTTACCAGATTTTCAAAAGCCACATAGGTGAACTTCTAATAGTTCCCTTTATCACCGTAAAAATTTACAAGGTGATATCGGGAATAGTTTCGTAGATATGGAATGCTGGTGAAATTTTTCGCACAGCCGCCATGTTGGATTGGTGAGACGTAACAAAATTTGAAGGGCACGGTCGGGGTCGTCCAGAATAATGCTATGAACTTACTGAGTTTCATTGAAATCGCTCCAGCCGTTTAGAATGTATTAGGGACACACACACACACACTCCTCACACACACACACACGCACACGCACACACACACACACACACACACACACACACACACGGACAAAAGGTGATCTCATAAGCCTAGTTTTTCAAAATTGCAAATAGGCTATAAACCAGTACAAAAGAAACATGGCAGCCAAGACATGCCATCTCCACACTTTTCATCATCTGCACTGCTCTTGTCGATGTTGCTACCATCTCGAATGTATAAATAATCATCTCTATTAATCTCCATATTAAACACTTTCCACCCAATACTGTCATCATCGTCTGTCAAATTTGCACCTTCCACACAACTCACACTCGGAACACACGAAGACTCTCGTGAAACTTCAACCATATATTCACAACATAATACCCATAATCGTTAACTCCATTATTATCAAATGTATTGCGATACTGGTTGCAAACTGTTTCTCCATCACTAACAGAATCCAAAGTCATGATGTTATCACTACTGAGAACTTCATCTTCATCCTCAAAATCACTCCCTTCCCCTTTCTCATTCTTCCACTTTTCGTTCTTCCTGTTCATCTGTTTCTCCTTCTTCTCCATTCTCCTTTCTTCCTCTGCCTTCCATCTCGTCTTTCTCTTCATCCGCCATGTCATTCCGTACCTTGTACTTTTCATCTTCCATCTCCACCGTACCTCTCTCCTTCCCTTCCTCATTTTCTCTTCTTCTTTCTTGTCTGTCTCATACTATTCAACAAATCCTTTCTCTTCATCCTACATCTCATCTTTTTCATCCCCATCTTCCTTCTCCAACGCTTCTTCACCTTATCTTTTTCCAGTATGCTGTCTTCTTCATGACTCACTCTTGCACTTTCACCCTCATTTTTAACCTCTTTTTCTTGGCTGCTATTGTCCTGCTCATGACCAACTTCATCTGCTATTAGTTTCTCTTCTTCAGTTTCTTCTATCTCACCTCCTCCTTTATCCATCTCTCCTTTCTTTTCTACCATGCCCTCTATCTCATCTTCTTCCTTGTCCTCAGTTTTATCCTCCTCCACCATTTGACCTTGATCTTCTTCACCTTGTTCTCTCTCTTCTCCGTCTTTCATTTCTTCTTCTCCGTTATCTGTTTCTCCTTTCCCTTCTACCTTGCCCTATCTCTCATCTTCTTCCTTGTCCTCAGTTTTATCCTCCTCCATTTGACCTTGTTCTCTCTCCTGTCCGTCTTTCATTTCTTCTTCGCGCCCCCCAACTCGTTGATACTTTTCTTGCTTCTTATTCCCTTCTTCATTTAGTTTTCTATCATTTCCTTCTATTTCAGCAACTGCAGCATCACATACTTCACATATTTTCTCCATTTGTACTTTCATTGAGTCAATCCGCTCACATATCCGTTCACTCCCCTTATCAATGATGTCACTCCTCTTGGTCAACTGCTCCATGATCATTTGGAAATCACTAAGGTTCATCTCCCCCATTCGTGCTCCTCGTTGGTGCGTCATAATATAACGATTCTAACTCGGGTCGTTGTTATTATAGCATAAGAGGGATATGAATCAATATTATATTCCATTTATTAGCCTATTTTCAATTTTGAAAAAATAGGCTTATGACATCACCTTTTGTCCGAGTGTCTGTGTGTGTGTGCGTGTGTGTGTGTGTGAGGTGTGTGTGTGTGTCCCCCCTAATAACTTATATACGGCTGGAGCGATTTCAATGAAACTCGGTAAGTTCAAAGCTCTACTCCGGGTGACCCCAACCGTGCCCTTCAAATTTTGTTACGTCTCACCAATCCAACATGGCGGCTGAGCGAAATATTTCACCAGCATTCAATATCTCCGAACCTATTCCCGATATTACCCTGGAATTTTGTACGGTGATAAAGAGAACTACTAGAAGTTCACCTATGTGACTATTGAAAAACTGGTAACTACAAAACCAACATGGCGGCCACGCGAATTTGCGACTTTTAAATAGATGTTTCTCGCGATTTAACCAACCAAACGCAATAAAACTTGGTACAGTATATCTTTATACACATTGTAATGCACCGACATCTAACTTCGTTCAATTGTTTACAAAACCACAAGATGGCGGATGTGCGAAATATTTTACCGGCATTCTATATCTCTGAAACTATTAGCGGTATCACTCTGAACTTTTGTACGGTGATAAAGAGAACTACAGGAAGTTCATCTATAAGACTTTCAAAAACCGGTTAACTACAAAACGAACATGGCGGCCAAGCGAATTAAAAATTTTAATAGACCTTTCTCGCTATTTAATGTTCCAAACGCAATGAAGTCTGGGACAGGAAATGTTTCTACACATTGTAATGCACTGGTATACAAATTAGTTCAATTGTTTACAAAACCTCAAAATGGCTGCTGTGCGAATTTTAAAATTAATTTTTTATTTCTTGTGTCGTAATCATACGATCGAAATGAAAGTTTGAATAATGAACCTACACAATAATTTTCCTTTAATGGTACATGACTCTATGGCCTATACATATACCGATCCTACATCGCGATCATCCGAAATATTTAGACGGCTCTGAATATCTACGAATCAATTATAGTAATCAAACTGAATTTCTTCATGTTCATAGGGGCTATGAACATAAGTTCACATATAGGACTTTAAATAACCTGGTGATCACAAATCCAACATGGCGGCGACGCGAAATATAAATATTCACATGGACGTTTCTCGCAATTTAACCATCCGAGTGCAGTGAAACTTGGTACAGTAAATCCTTATACGAATGTTAATCCACTGGCATCTACTTTTTCAATTATTTCCATAACCACAAGATGGCAGCTGTGCGAAATTTTAAAATCTCCTTGTTACTTCTTGTGTCCTAATCATGCGATTGAAGTTTGAATACTGCACGTACACAATAATCTTCATGTAACAGTACATAACTCTAGGACCTACATATAAAAAATCCAACTTGGCGACCATCCGAAATATTTAGTCGGTTCTCAATATCTTCGAATCTATTACAGCAATCAAACTGAAATTTTGTATGTTGATAGTGGCAATTAACATAAGTAGGATATATGAAAATAGGCTGTATAGTTCTTCACGGAACTACTTGTTTTTTATCTTAACCCACACTTATCACCAAAGAATCTCCTTACAACGACTAGCTTCAGAAAAACCTTCTCTAATTTCCATCCTTATAAGCAACTTACTACATTATTTTTTTATAACACTCCCATTAAATCTCACCAAGAACAAACCAATAATCTCCACAGAAAAAACAACAGATATTCACTAATAACTAAATCTTACAGTATGGACTCTAAAATAATATCCAAAGATATATAAAAACAAAACAGCATCGTAAATGGAAATATAAAATACATAGAGATTTTAAAATATATGCATGGCCTCCCCTACCTCACTACTGAATTATATCAAGGAAGCCATGTTATAACCCCAAACCTTTTCTAAGAGACTAGTGACTCAAAGAACATTGTAACCATATGTTACATTATCTACGAATCTATTACAGCAATCAAACTGAAAATTTGTATGTTGATAGTGGCAATTAACTTGAGTAGGATATGTGAAAATAGGCTGTATAGTTCTTCACGGAACTATTTGTTCATTTTATGCTTTTTATTGAGCACTGAGCCAGTAGTGTCAAACGTATTTTCAATTACGTGAATCTGTGCTAGTGAATGTGGCACTTCATCAGGAAATTGCTGAACAAATACATCACGTACCCGCCAGGCCGACTCGTACTTAAAATAAGTTTTACATACAAAAATACGATGTTGTTGGTTGGTTGGTTCCTTAGTTTAGGGGCTGCGACAACGCGGTCATGTAGCCCCGTGTACGATGTTGCAATGGTAACTGTCTCACCATGTTAGTAGCTGAGGTTCAAACGGGCGACTGACAATACCTGCACGCTCATTGGAAGGTCAAGTTTGTACTATAGAAGCGCGTTCAATATTACAGCAGGGGGACGTGGCGCGTCACAAGCTCGGCCAAGCCCGCTGCAGCAGCGGATAACAAACCCGTCGCTCGCCGTTCTTACTTTATATGAAAGACCCTTAATACTGTCTGCAAATAAGTTTGACAGGTTACACAAGTTTTTACAAACTTATTTAATCGAAACATCGTATATTGACATAGATATATTTGTGATTAAGTGTAATTCATAAACATCGTATACTACAGTAATTAAGCTGAAGTGCATAGGCTCTGAGGATGAACGCTTGACGATCGAAACATGTCATCCAATTAGCTAGTCTACCCCATTTTGTATATAAAAGTGTGTTGGTTTGTAATAATATCTCATTTATTTCAGGTTAGGGAATGTAAACATTTGTTTCCCGCCTAATGTAATTGGGCACAATGCGTGTTAACCGACTGGAAAGTTTTCTTTAAAAATAATCCCCAGTGTGGAAATACAGTATACAGTGCGCTGATGGCTCCCGTAACATGTTTCAGTTTTGGTGCTTGGCCCATTATATTCAAGTACCTACCGAATTAGAAGCTATCAACAGAATGCTTTCCAGTCAGTCAATACGATTGTGCCCAAATATATTGGGCAGGAAATAACAAATATTTAAATACCATAGCCTGAAAAATATATTGCATGAATTGAATCGGCCGGAGCTGAAAAGCATTCAGTCAAAAATTGCCATTTTTTTTAACAATTCGTTTTCTGAAGTATTGACCCAGGGACCATGGAACAGCATAACATATAATTAAGTCAGTCATTTGTTTAGGCCAAAAAACCACTGCTACATGTAGTGCGATCAGAGGAGAAAGGCATCTAAACAAGTAAATTTCTTCGAATAAGGCAGCAATTACACACAGCTTTTGTCGAGCAGAAAATAATATGGCCTATTGTTTCGATTATGCTGCTGAGTGCCGAGTTGCTGACCAAAAGAATTTGATTCGATAGATCGATTTAAATCGAGGATTACTCGAAGTATCCTCTAGCTGTTGTGAACAGCGCGTTGACGCTAGCTGATCGATGAACTTTCAAGTCGGAAGTTATATTTGCGGACTAGATACAAATGTACCGATTTTATTTCTTAAACAGTTTCCAAATGTTTATAGGGTACGCGTACCCGCGGGTTCCCCCTGAAAATATGCCCTAGGTGTGATTGTCGCGATCTCTTGAAGTGCTCACATGCGCTGGTGAGCAACGTACGGCCATTAGTTAGTGATGACTGATGAGACGTGAGCAAGATAGCAAGCAGTTCCACTGTACTACTGTGCCACCGGGTGACAGCCAATGGTGAGTTATTGCGCCAAGCCCTAATAACACTTGGCAGCAATGATACATAACGAGCAGGTGCAATTTACTTGTTGTGATGCTATCTTTAATTCCTGAAGGTTATTCCTGTTACTAATATACTACTAGCACATTCATATTTATTGTCCGCCTCGTGGCGCATTGGGTAGCATTCTAAGCTGCCACTCGTGAGGTGCAGGTTCGATTCCTGGCTTTGCCAAGTAATGTATTTCTGGTCTGAGGGCTGGAACAGGACACGCTCAGCCTCGTGGGCAAAAAAAGGGAAGAGATGGGTTCGATTCCCACCTCAGCCATCCTGAAAGTGGTTTTCTGTGGTTGCCCATTTCCACCGGGATCAGAATTACAAATACACACACTACTACATACATACATACATACATTAAAATAGCACAGGTTATCAGACACACCCAAGTTCACGGGGCTAAATTAAAACCATGCCCAAGCCCCAAAAATGAAACAACAATAACAACAACAGCAACAACAACAAATCTATTCTGCCCCTGATAAAGAAAGGAAGAAAAGCTTGCTTGCGGACCTTCCTGGAGTTGTTTGTTGGCTAGAATCCTAGTGGATTGTGAAAAGGACAGGGTGCTAAATCAGTCAGTAGCCTACAAGAGGTGTGTTCATTATATCAGTGCAGATTTCTCTTGTTCACGCGAAAATTGAGCTACGTCGCCTCGACAGAAGTTTACTGCAAATATCGAGAAGTTGTTTTCTATACCATGTGAATCAGCTTCCCCTAATAATAGTGTATTATGCAGCCCAACTAACGTTGTCAGGAAGTTTGATATTTCTCTGCTTGCATCCCGTATAGTACTAATGCACCACAAGCATATCCCGGAAACGATACTGACCACTATTATTTTTCCTCGTATTAGTCTGTACTCACATCCAGGGAAAATAATAGTGTCCAGTATTGTTTGCAAGATATGCTTGCAGTACAGTATGCAAGCAGAGAAATATCGACGTTCCTGATAACAACAGGCTGCATGAAAAATATTGTTAGGGGCAGCCCGGTATATTACTTTGCTGGTTTTCATCCATCATTGTGAGGATTTGTTTCAAGATGTAAGAGTATTTGAAAGTACTGGCAGCAACGATAGAAAAATAGCCGTTCTAAATAAACAAAAGTGGAATAGAAAAACTAAAGAGGAAACAGTTTTGATCATTTCAATTCTAAAAGAACATTATCTGTATCATATCGCATGAGTAAAAATGAATACAAGACTCCTCTGACCCCAATATAGATCCATGTGAATCCCTTGCATTCCCCATAACTAACCCAGACACTGAATTAGCATAGATAACTTGTAGCACATGAATATGTAGAGTAATTGCCCTTCATGCCCCGTATTTATTTAAATCAATAATCCAAATGTTCCACGGTTAATTATAAAGTATTCTTAAGTATACAACAAGAAATAAATTGGTTGGGTTAACGGTGTTAACACGAAATAAGGACGTTAAAACATAGGAATATAAGTTGCTAAATCAAATACTTCTTGGCCTCTTAAACAGGAGAAATATTTAACAATATAACTTACATAATATCAATACCCAAACTCCTTTGTTTTGGTATATTGAGTGATTAAATAATGTTATCTTTGAATTCAACATTTTATAACATTTAGAAGCTTATACACATAGAGGTGAGGAACAATAGGCCTTCGGAATATACTACAGTATATCTATAACATGCAAATTCTTAACTCATAATAATGAAAGAGAAATAAATATGAAAGAAACAAGATGTTCAGTAAAGAATATATAGCCTACTTTCTCCGAAATGCATGGGTATTGTTATAAGTCATTGTCCTTTTCAAGGAGTATAATTGAATGTTGGTTGTAGTAGCTTGTTGAAATACAACGTGCTATATGGATATTAAACATGTATATGAGGTGCCCATTCCTAGTGCTACCTTTGTACAAAATGTCATCCAATTCGGTTTCACCGTGTTTGAATTGATATGGTGAATCGTTTTTCACACATACATGGCCGCTATCTGCAAACTATTGGACTGATGACCTTGTAGTTCTGTCAAAAGATGCTTCCCGCAAAAAGGTATGTTGTTGCAAAATTTGGTAGAGATCAAATGATTCAAAAATCGAAAGTAGGCTAAAATGTAGATGGACAGATAGACCATTAAAGATACGAATACGGCATTTCTCTTCTGAATTAAACCTCACTTCGTTTAAACCAATTCTCCAAAACACGTTAGAAGGAACGAATCAAGGTAGCAATTATTTCCTCGACTTTTCTTGTGTTAATGATGTACGTATAGGTCTGTTCCTTTTAAATCCAGCACCGAACACATTGATTCATAGTTCAGTCACCAATCTTTGGTTTGCACTTCTGAAGGGAGGATTAGCTTCAAGAAATATAGCAATAAATTCATATTTGACAGAAACAGGACATCTTACTGTACCCATAAAAATCGAGAAGTTACTTGCTGGGATTCCAAAGCAAAGCTGGATCGTAGAATTATGAAAGTTTTCAGCTAGACAAACCATCAATATCCGACCAACAAGCTCTTCGGGATTATACACAGTAGTCTACGATCGTGTTACGGATAAAACAAAAAATACACTGGTGGTGGAGTGAAAAACTTACCTTACATCTCGGGGTTTGTGTAGGAAAAAAGGGCTTCTTACCTGAATTAGGATGCTCCATAACACCATCTCTGCTTATAGTTAAAATAAGTCACTCGACACAGAACTTATAAAATGAAATAAATTTATCAACAAAAATCCTAAAATAAAAATAAATAAAAATTCCCTAGAATAATAATAATAATTAAATAAATTAATTAACGCACATATCCTTCCTTCCATTCAAAACACTGGATTCACACGACTTCACACATATGCTGGTTACATTTTGGGTGGTCTCTGTCATTTACAGATCGTTAAAACACTTAGCGACAAAGTTATGGAGCGTCTGACATTCCTGTAAAATATTTTACATAGTTACGCGTGTCGAGAACAACACCTGACTGCCGTCTCGTTTCATTGACACAGTTCATTCAGAACTCTCTTCGCTCTGCACTCTGCTTATATAATCGAGCCTGGGATTCAACAAGCTGTTTACTCGTTTTGCACCAGTTCTCCAACTTCCCGTTTCATTTAAAATAACACGGCAAAACTGTAACATTGCCGGTCTACACACAGATGCCAATCTCCTTTATTTACACATGACAAAATCCTTCATAAATCAGTTGTTTCTCTATCAACCTCTTTCATACAATCCCATTCTAATTATTAACAGGACTAGCATCATTTGCAACTGACGTAGTGTCAATTACTCATGTCTTTCAATAAACACGCACTCTCAGCCTAAAAACATCTACTCCTAACCGTTCTAAACATATTAAACACGCAAAATACAACATTATTATTAAAATAATAAAACCTTTAATTAAATAATTATAAATTATTTATATACATTGTTTATCATCGTCGATCCCATCAAGTTTACTTGTGTACCATTTTAGACTTGATATTATTACCTTTAGCTATAGTTTAAAGTTCCCTTCTCTAGTTTCTTTCAAATTGTTAAAATGCTATACCATTTAAGTCTGTATTAGGTTTACTGTCATATCCGGTCCCATATGACCAATCATCTAAGATAAGTTCATATTATTATTAGATAGTTCCAGGTTTAATAAAGTTTAAATAATAGTTTAGTGAACAAAGATTAATAACGTTTCCCAAGCATCGTTCCGCCTACTCCGCATTTATCATCCCCTCTATATCGTGGATCTACACACACATAGGAGTTCTCACTAACTCTACTAACACAACAATGCTTTTATCTCCACACAACAGTACTACAATGCAATAATACGGCAAACACCTTCGTATTCCAACAAATATTTCCTCGCAGACTCTACTACTTCTAAATACGGCATGAACCCTCCTCGTATATTCAATAAACAACTCTTGTAACATCAATGTAATTGTTTCCAACAATACTTCTGTAGTACTTGCATTAACTTCAACTAGCATTTATCTTAGCGTTGTTCCAACCAACTGCTTACATTGTCGACAAAAATATCTGTTCTTATGACTTAACTTTCGTTCTCAAAACGATCATAGAAGTTGCTTGTGAAAGATCTCCGTGGATTTACTAAACATTGTTACTTAAATATCAAATCCTTGTTTCTATACATGTAATAAATATACATAAATTCGTTTCACCATACTGATCTTAACTTCAAAGTTATGTGGTTGCAATATTACGTTCACAAAATAACGTAGCATTACATGTGTGTATAAATAACGACAAGAGTTATTTAAGTGTCCAATAATTATTAATCACGACTGGAATACACTCTATCTAAATTCCCTGCTGTCGGATAAAATTATCTTCTAAGAAAATATGACTCAAATATTGTTACATTTAATGAAAGTGCAAAGCTTTCCTTCAAATAAATGGGTATGTCAAGTCCTGAATGTATCTCCATTCTGAACTAAGAATATCCATGAGTACATGACTTTATATCATAATCGTGACGAATATTACTTGCTAGATCGACGAAATGTTCATAGTAATATGTGACATTTCACAATATATCACACGTAGATTGCTTCTGTATTAATACTCTTCTTACAATAGGATTCCCAATTCAATTTACTCAAAATGAATTTACTAGACATCTAAGACAAAACTGTCTGAAATCCAAACTCAAAAATAGAAAATCGTCGAATACTTCATAAAATTTTAAAAGTGGAATATAAATTCCCAAACAGGTAATCTTCAGTTCAGAAACTGAATCGTCGAACTTTCATGTAAGGATGACTAGAGACAATCATCCTACATGATCTTGTAGAATAAACTTGTTAAACATCGAAGTGAAAATACATAAATGAAATATGGAGAAATGTTACTCAAAATGCCATCACAATACTATAACTACATAATAATGCTGGGCACTTCTACCTTGTATGAAGACTTCTTGAAGCTCATATTAGGTATTAGGAAAGTACCTAGATGTTTCATCTTCCCAAGAATGCAATGTTGAAACCAAATCCGTCCACACTAGCGAAAGAAAGGCGACCTCGGATAAGGAAGGATTACCTCACCGTAAAACACCCATCTCCGCTGGACATCGAACTCTTCTCGTACATGGATTCCAAGTTTCAAGCAATTGTCGGGCCTAGTCCCGGACATATTCTCTCTTCCTGATGATGAATCTCCGCTTGCCGACTCCACTCGAATTTTCCACATTATTTTCGAGCAATATTGTCGATATAGTTTCATAGTTACAAAAAGAAAATTTAAGTTGTAGATCGAATCACAATCGTAGTTATTAATTTTCATGTAGTTGGTCAATGAATGCTAATAATTGCTCGTAGTCAAAAGTATATGTACATGATTGTACATTAATTGTACCAGATATAAATGTACATAATGTTTCATGTATACTTGACTTTGTAGACATTCTAGATGTTGTACATAATTCTGCAGTTAACTAACGTTGCTCCATGTTGTCGCATTGTTGTTGTTGTTGTTGTTTGAGTCTTCAGTCTTTTGACTGGTTTGATGCAGCTCTCCATTCCTCCCTGTCCTGAGCCAATCGTTTCATCTCTACATAGCTACCACACCCTACATCCAAGGCAATCTGTTTAACATATTCTAACCTTAGTCTACCCCTACAGTTCTTGTCCTCGACCCTTCCTTTCATAACTAAGCTTGCTATTCCTGGGTGTCTTAGTATGTGTCCTACCAACCTATATCTTCTTTTCATGAGCAGTCGCCAGAAACATGTCTCCTCTCCCACTCGTCTTAATACATCTTCGTTTGTAACCCTATCTACCCATCTGATCTTCATCAGTCTTCTGTAACACCAAATTTCAAACGCTTCAATCCTCCTCTTTACTGCTGCACCAATACTCCAAGTTTCACTTCCATAGAGTGCCACGCTCCAGACAAAGGCTTTCAAAAATGACTTCCTAATACCTAAATCTATATTCGAAGTCAACAGATTCGTTTTTTGTGGAAATGCTTTCCTTGCCTGAGCCAACCTACATTTTAAGTCCTCTTTTCTTCGCCCGTCACTGGTTATTTGGCTTCCTAAGTAACAGAAGTCTCCTACTTCCTTCAGCTTTTCACCTGCCAATTTGATATCCATAGAGGTCTCTGATTTTTTCGGCTCATTCCAATATTTTTGTTTTACATTTATTAATTTTCATCATGAATTCTTTCCTCAAGACAGAGTCCATACCGTTCAAAAACTCATTCAAATCCTCAGGCGTGTCGGTCAAGATGAAGATGTCATCAGCAAATCTCAGAGTTGAAACTATTTCTCCTTGAATCTTCACTCCCACTTTAAATTTTTCTCGAATTTCCTTCATGGCTTGTTCAATGTAAAGATTGAAAAGTATGGGTGTTAAGTTGGATCCTTGCCTGACACCTTTCTGAATACCAGCTTCTCTCTCATGTCCTTCTGCTCGAATGACTGCTGTCTAGTTTCTGTATAGATTGTAGATCACCCTCCTATGTGTTGTGTTTGAGTCTTCAGTCTTTTGACTGGTTTGATGGAGCTCTCCATGCCTTCCTGTCCTGAGCTAATCGTTTCGTCTCTTCATAGCTACCACACCCTACATCCGAGGCAATCTGTTTAACATATTCTAACCTTGGTCTACCCCTACAGTTCTTGTCCCCGACCCTTCCTTCCTTAACTAATCTTGCTATTCCTGGGTGTCTTAGTATGTGTCCTACCAACCTATCTCTTCTCTTCATTAGCATTCGCCAGAAACATCTCTCCTCTCCCACTCGTCTTAATACCTCTTCGTTTGTAACCTTATCTACCCATCTGATCTTCATCATTTTCCTGTAACACCACATTTCAAACGCTTCAATTCTCCCCTTTTCAGCTGCACCAATAGTCCGAGTTTCACTTGCATAGAGCGCCACGCTCCAGACAAAGGCTTTCAAAAATGTCTTCCTAATACCTAAATCTATATTCGATGTCAAGAGATTCCTTTTCGGTAGAAATGCTTTCCTTGCCTGAGCCAACCTACTTTTTATATCCTCTTTGCTTCGACCATCACTGGTTATTTTGCTTCCTAAGTAACAGAAGTCTCCTACTTCCTTCAGCTTTTCACCTGCCAATTTGATCTCCATAGAGGTTTCTGATTTATTTCGGCTGCATTCCAATATTTTTGTATTACATTTATTAATTTTCATCATGAATTCCTTCCTCAAGACGGAGTCCATACCATTCAAAAACTCATTCAAATCCTGAGGCGTGTCAGCCAAGATGACTATGTCATCAGCAAATCTCAGAGTTGAAATTATTTCTCCTTGAATTTTCACTCCCACTTTAACTTTCTCTCTAATTTCCTTCATTGCTTGTTCAATGTAGAGATTGAAAAGTATGGGCGATAAGTTGCAGCCTTACCTCACACCTTTCTGAATATCAGCTTCTCTCTCATGTCCATCAGCTAGAATGTCTGCTGTCTGGTTTCTGTACAGATTGTAGATCAACCTCCTATCCCTGTACTTTATTCCAATCGTTTTCAAAATGTCAAACAATTTAGTCCAATCAACGTCATCAAAAGCCTTTTCTAAGTCTACAAATGCCATGAACGTTCTCTTATCCTTCCTTATTCTACCTTCCAAAATCAGCCTAAGACTTAGTACAGCTTCCCTTGTTCCTACGTCATTTCTCCTGAAACCAAACTGGTCTTCACCCAACTCCGTTTCTATCTGGTTTTCCATCCTCTTGTAAATTATTCTAGGCAGAATTTTTGAAGCATGAGTAATCAAGCTGTTTGTACGGTAATCTTCACATCTGTCAGCTCCCACTTTCTTCGGTATAGGGATGAAAACATTCTTCTTGAAATCCGAGGGTACCTCACCTGTCTCATAAATCCTACACACCAAGTGAAATAACCTGAACAGACCTTCATCTCCTATGCAGCGTAGCAACTCAATCGGTATATCATCTATGCCTGGTGCTTTGTTCCTGCCTATGTCTTCCAATGCTCTGTCAAATTCAGATCTCAATATTAAATCCCCTTTTGCATCCTCATGAATTTCCTCTTCCCGTTCCATTACATGATTCTCAATATCCTTTCCCTTATACAAACACTCTATGTAAACTTTCCATCTCTCAACCTTTTCTTCCCTGTCTGTTAGAGGCTTTCCATACGTGTCCTTAATATTACAGCACATAGTCTTCTTTTCCCCAAAAGTATTCTTAATCCTTCTATAAGCTGTATCTACTTTTCCTAATTTCAGACAATTTTCCATACCTGCACATTCTTCTTTCGCTTCCTTGCACTTCTTGTTTACCTCATTTCTCAGACGTCTGTATTCTGCTTTCCCCTTTTCATCCCTTACATTCTTGTGTTTCCGCCTTTCATCCATCAATTCTAGTATATCCTGAGTAATCCACGGTTTGCTACCTGTTCTCTCTTTCCTACCAATGTTTACTTCTGCGGATTTTGTTATTTCATTCTTCAAAAGTGCCCATTCGCCTGCAATTGAAGTTTGTTTAGGGTTTTTCATTAGTCCTTCCTTTATACAGTACTCTTCTTGAATCATTCGTTTACATCCTTCTCTTTCAGTCTATCTATTGCTCATCTTTTTGGCTTTTGGCTTTTCCTTAGTTTCTTCAACTTTAATCTGCATTTCATAACAACCAGATTGTGGTCAGAGTTTATGTCAGCACCGGGATATGTTTTACAATGAAATATCTGGTTTCGAAACCTCTGCTTGACCATAATGAAGTCGATTTGGTAACACCCTATATTTCCTGGTCTCATCCATGTGTATATTCTTCTATTGTGGTTATTGAATAACGTGTTAGCTATGACTAACTCATGCTCGGTGCAGAATTCCATCAGCCTGTTTCCTCGATCATTATTTTCACCTAATCCGAAATCTCCTACTATCTTCCCTTCTCTTCGTTTTCCTACCACAGCATTCCAATATCCCATTACTATAACATTTTCACCACCCTTGATATACCTCAGAATTTCGTATATTTCTTCGTAGACCTTTTCGACATCTTCATCATCAGCATGACTGGTAGGCATATATACTTGTACCACTGTAGTGCACGTAGGTTTAGTATTGATTTTTGCTACAATAAACCGTTCACTATATTGCTCATAATATTCCACCCGCTGTCCAAGTTTCCTACTGCTTGGCCATTGTTTGATTTAGTGCTAATGACCGTAAGTAGGAATAAAAGGGCGATTCTGGCGCAGGGGCTAATGCGGAAGATGGCCGCCGCGCGCAACCAGCCCTATGTTATTCTTATGGAGGGGTCAGTCAGAGCTGGCGCAGTGGATAATGGGCAAGATGGCCGCCACGATGTCATAGGGGGAGGTCGGCCGTGTAGTTGCTAATTGGAATATTTATTATTATTATTATTATTATTATTATTATGTAATTATTGATTGATATCTTGCCACGGTGGGTGAGTGGTTATCGTGTCGGACTACCAACCCCAAGCTTGCAGGTTCGCTCTTGGTCGTGGTAGGTGATTTTTGAAAGGCGGCAAAAATCATACGATGTTGGCATATCAAAGAACCCAGTGAGAGGTCGGCCGTGGAGTTGCTAAATGGAATATTTATTATTATTATTATTATTATTATTATTATTATTATTATTATTATTTTAATTAATTTATTATTTATATAATTTTATATATTTATACAATATAATAATTTATATAATATATATATATATATATATATATATATATATAATATACTAATTGCGAAGCACCTTCTGAACAACTTCAATTTGCAAAACCAGTGCCCAACCTTGATTCACTTCCACCACCACATGAAGAAATAGTGGACATAATCAAGTCATTAAAAAACAATAGAGCCCCTGGTGAAGATGGACTTATTGCAGAAGTTTGGAAATTGGATCATGAACACATAACACCAAAAATTCACAGAATAATATCAGATGTCTGGAAAACAGAGAAAATCCCAAAAGAATGGAAGAGTGCTTTGATACACCCACTCCATAAGAAGGGAAGCAAAACTGATCCGAATAATTATAGAGGAATTTCGCTTCTTCCAGTCGCTTATAAAATTCTCTCTAAAGCTTTGCTGAATCGACTCGAGCCACAGGTGGACCACCATATTGGAGAATATCAGGCAGGTTTCAGGAAGGGAAGGTCCTGTATTGAGCAGATCTGGAACCTCAAGACCATACTGCACATCCGACGATGCAGGAACACTACAGTCACATTTGTGGATTTCAAAAAGGCTTACGATTCGGTTGACAGACAAACCTTGTTTAACAGACTAGAAGAATTAGGAGTTGACAGGAAGACGAGGGCCATCATCCAGGAAACATTATTGGGAACTACCTCAAAGGTGAAATTCATGGGAGAAATCTCTAACTCTTTTGCAATACATACTGGAGTTCGACAAGGGGATGGTTTATCATCACTCTTGTTCAACATCGTACCGGACAAAATCATCACAGAATGGGAAAAGCATGTGAAAGGTATCCAAATTGGAAAGGAGAAAGGGAAAAGAGTCACTGTGAAATGCTTGGCCTTTGCAGATGATCTGGCCATTTTAACAAACAACAAGGATGAAGCCATATTAGCGCTAGAGAAACTACATGAAATCTCCAGTAAAACGGGACTTGATATTTCCTATGAAAAAAAAATTCCTCTCGGCACGCCGGAAGGCGGAGGTAGATTTCACCGGGCAAACTAGGGGATAGGCTACAATAGGCAAAATATGCAGGTTTTCGTAGGAGGATCAGACCTCATTTATTGCGAGAAAGTATTTTACAATTGGAGGTTAGTTAACATTTTTTCGTCTTTCTATGCATACTTTTAACATTTTACTGTCTTATGTCATTTGGGGTTAATTTTTATACTTGTGATCACACTGTCCTTATGCAAGGTTTGGAACTAATGTGTAACTATCTAACAGTCTGCTACTTCTTCACGCAAAATTTTATCTCCCGCAGAGATGTTGGTTGGTTCCTCAGTTTAGGGGCTGCGACAAGGTGGTCATGTAACCCCGTGTACATGGGTGTGTGTAGAATCTGTCTGATAAACGGTGTTATTTGTGATGACTGCATTAGTCTGTAATTCAGGTAAGGTCTGCAGACGGTCAATTTTAAGTAGTAGTACCTAATTTTGTACCAAATACTAACGTCAACGACACCTAGCTGTGAACTTGGCTGCTAGATGCCACCGCAACCAGCAACTTGCAACGAACGTTGTAACTTCCCCTCCGAAGGAAAGAATGCTGACGGATTTTTAGCGCTCTTAGAAAATCCGGCGACTTTGTCCGGCTTTGAACCAGCACCTTGGGCATAGAATTTCAGCATGCTACCAGTTAGCCGCTTTCCTCATAGTCAGATGGAACAAGAAGTTCCGTGACGAACTAAAGAGCCTACTTTTCTTAAAAATTAAGATTCATGCCATAGATTAATCTACAGTATATGAACCTATCTAGAATAATGACGAAATTAAGTGGGTAATATCGAAATGTCTTAATTAGTTCGAAATAAGGTATACTAGGCATAATGTAGCCTAATAGAGCAATACAGTTGGCAGCTCTGGTGACTGAATATATTCTTACTTCCATCTCCTAAGGTACAGAATACAAAATGTGGTTGAAGTCCAAAGGACGTTACATGGATTTAGACATTGGATCTATTAGTACACGTAAAAGCATGTTGGCAACAATGTCATGCGAGTGCTGGTCAGAAATAATCTGAAATATTATATATTTTTGTGCCAATTTTGGATGAAATCCATTTGTTGGTATAGAAGTTACATGTAAGTTATTTAAAAATTGGTCCTATCAGCAGGCTTAGAATCATGTTGGTAGAACTGACGTATATAAGTTACTCCAAATTAATGTAAAATGTCGGGTAATTTACGTGTGCATAGTTTAAAGCTGTCGGCTTGCATACTTTCTGATATATTTGGATACAAAATAGAGAGCAATTATTAACAGTTGTCAGCCCTGGTGGCTCTTAAGAATACACTCAGTCATATATGTTTATGTACACATATTACATACAAAATTTGGTTGAAATCCAATTGATAGTGTAGAAGTTATATGCATTTAAAAATTGGACTTATCAGAAGGCTTAAAATTATTTTGGCAACGCTGTCATGTATGGCCACCTGGAAATTAAACTTAAATAGTATTATCTACATGTGTGCCAATTTTAGAATATCTCCCATGTATACCTTCCAAGATATCCAACATGGAGCTCAAATTTCTAGTGCGTTTTTTTAGCAGTTGGTAGCACTGGCATCTTTTTCAAATATGGGCCTGAGATATTCCGGTATACATCTTTACTCATACTAAATTTGGTTTAGATTGCTGCAGCCGTTTAGGAGTTGATAGGGGGGGGACACACACACACACAGCCAGACAGACAGAAGGACAGACACATTTACCCGGATATATCTTATAAGTCTACTTTTTCCTAATTTTTGAAAAGTGTGAAAAGTAGGCTAAAAATGAATGTGATCTCGTCAATGGCGTTGTCTTGGCAACCTCTGATAGATCATCCCTTATCAATTTAAAAGCGTTGTTATGGTAACCTCTGATGGCATTTGGCATTTTTTTAAATTCCGAAATAATTTTTCTCATCCCTTGGCGTAGTGGTGGGTCATATCAAAAATTATTTCAGACAAAGGTTTTAGGTAATTATTAGGGGAATATTTTCCATTTTGTACGGTTTTGATATTGTGCCTATTAAGAGAGATATGATTAATGTTTCCCGAAAAATCCACTTTTTTCCACCCCTATGGTCAATGGTTGGTGCTATCAAAAAACTTATTTGACATAAATTTTTGGCACTTATCCGACACATATTATGAACTTTGAATGGATTCGATATTTCACGTATTAATAGCGAAATTTCACTTTTTCTAAAAAAGATCCCCATTTTCACCCCCTTCGACCGATTTTGCCCATTAACGAACTCGACCGAGATTTTATAGGGATACATATTATGCAAAAAATTCAAAGTGATTGGTGCAAAATTACGGCAGTTATCGTGTCCACAAGAAACTGATATATATACATAAATTATATATACACTTTTGAACTGACGGTGGTTTTGGGGTCTGGGGGATGTGAAACGCGAAGATATGTCGAAATTTTCCGGAAGTCGAAACATGGGACCCATTGCAATAGTTAGCTTTCTAATGAAATCTACCTAAAACACAGTATATGGATACCAAATCAACAGGAAACATCACCTTGCGAACGCAATATGGAAAAATCTCGCAGATCACTCACTTCAAATATTTAGGAGAAGCCATCCAACCCACAGGATTGAACACAATTTCTAATGCAGATAGAATAGTAAAATTGCAGAAGGCGTACAAGCTGACATGGAATCATTATAACAAAAGAGCAGTATCTCGCAATGCAAAATTGTGCCATTATAACACAGTTGTCTTGCCTGAAGCCTTGTACGCGGCAGAAACAACCGTCATTAGAGGAATGACAAGAATTCATGATATTGAGAAACAGGAACGAAAAATTCTTAGGAAAATCCATGGCGCTGTTTTCCGTAATGGAATTTGGGTCAGGAGACCAACAAAGGAACTTCATGAAAATACAGACACCATTGTAGATAAATTTAGGAAGAGACGTCTGCAGTTCTATGGACACATATATAGGATGGATGAGAACAGACTCACTAAGAAGATTTTCAATATCGTGAATGCAAGTAAATTAAAGACCAGTTGGATTAAAGAAGTACATGAAGACATGGAATTACTTAAAATCTCTGAAGACGACATTAAGGACAGAGAACAATTTAGAAATAAAATCAGAAACACGAAAATTGTACAAGTTTCAAGGAAAGATACATCAGGGAAAAAATGGACAGAGGAAAGGAAGAAAAAGCACAGTGAACTAATGAAGAGGTTTTGGGAAGAAAAGAAGAGAGGAAAAGGAAGTGAAGCTGTGATTGGCTTAAGTTCTCACGCTCTCCTGAAGGGGAATAATCGGAAATAATAATAATATACTATATATCATCATCATGTTTTTCAGTCAAGCGACTGGTCTGCCCCTACAATGAGTCTTGTCCACGTTGTTAGGTCTTGTGCTGTCCTTTTGACCACTTCATAACTTCGTAGGCCAGAGCTATCTAGGAAAGATCTCATGAAAGTGTTCCGAGGCCTCCCGCGAGGGCGTTTTCCAGGTATTTTGCCTTCTAGTATGTGATCATCAGGCCACCATGTCGTAACCTGTGGCCAAGCCAGGTGGATCTCCTTCCATATATCTGGCGGATCATTTGCCGTTTTTCCTTCATTCGATCCAGCACCGTTATGTTGGTTATTTTCTCTACCCAGCTGATCTTTTCCATTCGGCGCCAACACCACATCTCAAACGCTTCTAGTCGTTTAATGTCACCTCTATTCATTGACCAGGTCTCACTGCAGTACATAGCAACTGGCCATATGTAGGTCTTAACCAGTTGTTTTCTAAGGCTGAGGGACATCGAGCGTTGACAAATTAGAGAATGCTTTTCACGGAATGCCTGCTTGGCCATGGCTATACGGCTCCTGATTTCAACTTCACATCGTAGGTCTTCTGTGAAGTTCTGACCAAGGTATTTAAAACGATTGACCTGTTGTACTGGTTCTTTATTTATGGTAATATTTAGTTCGTGTTGATGCTTACTTATCACCAGAATCTTGGTCTTCTTAAAATTGATTTTCATTCCATATTCTGTAGCTCTATCATTTAAACATTGCAACATGTTTGTTAATGTATGCGGATTTACTGCAAGTAATGCCAGATCATCAGAAAATTTAATATTCTGGATAAGTCTTCCACCAACTTTCACTCCCATATTAGAACATTTAAAAGCCCACTTAGTTATAGCTTCAGCGAAGGCATTTAACAGTCGAGGGGACAGCAAACAACCTTGTCGCACACCTTTTCGGATCGTAGCGGGTTCTGATACATCTTTTCCAAGCCGAACAACAGCAGTTTGATTTATATACAGATCAAATATTAATCTGATTAATCGATGGGGACAACCTATTTGATTCAGAAGAGGAAACAGCTTGTCCCAGCTGACTTTACCAAATGCTTTTTCGAAGTCCACAAAGCACACGTAAAGGTTTCTGTTTACACTTAACATCTTCTCTCCAAGACATCGCAAGGACCCGATAGCATCACGTGTAGACATATTCTTTCGAAAACCAAATTGAGAGTTGTCTAGATACTGTTCGATGTATATTTCCATCCTTTTCCTTAAAATCTGCAGAAGTATCTTTGATGCATGAGAGATGAGACTAATGGTCCGATAGTCACTACATTCAACTGGTACAGTCTTCTTTGGAATTGGAATGATGATGCTGGTGTAAAACTCCTGAGGCCATTTACCTTCTTCGAAAATTCTTACTAGCAATTTGAATACCCATTCAAGTGTACTATCCCCACTATTCTTGATTAGTTCGGCAGAAACATTGTCAATACCTGGCGTTTTACACACGGATATTGATTTTAGAGTTTCATCGAACTCTGATCTAATAATTCTATCTTCTGCAATTGACCTGTCTTCCTCGCCAAGTGTTGGCAAAACGAATGGAATTGGTTCTGCGTATAGATCTGCAACATACATCATCCAGTGTTCCTTGTAATTCAGGTCTGATATAGGATTCCCATGTCTTATCATGGAACTGTCTAGTGCGGAATCCTTTTTGTTTCTTAGTTGTTTCCCTGATCTTTTGGTAGGCTAAATCTGTTCTTCCTTGTTTTTGCAGACATTCGATTTCTTCGCATTTTGACTGCCACCACTCCATTTTCTTCTCCCGACAGAGTCGATCAATCTGGTTCTTTAGCATTCGGTAGTTATTTCTGCCTACTTCTGAAGAGTCGTTTTTAAATTTTCTTCTTTCATCCATCTTTAAGAGAATGTCCTGTGTGATCCATGGTTTGCGATTCACTCTTTCCACAAATCCCACATAGTCTTCAGCAGCCTTTTCGATGGAGAATTTGGCTATTGACCATAAATGATCAACAGTTTGTGAGTTGTTTGCATATGATGATATGTTGTCATCAGTGACTTCCTGATATTGCTTTTTAGTCCGCTCGCTTTTAAATGCTTCAAGATTCCACTTCTTTGTTGGTTTTCCCTGAATCCTGCGTTTAAATTTCAGTTCCGTACTCATCACTAGTAGAGAATGATCAGAACAGATGTCAGCGCCCGGATATGCCATGGATTTCTTCACTTGATTTTTGTATCTTTCCTTGACAAGAATATAGTCAATCTGGTAACGTTGATCCTCACCTGGCTTTTTCCAAGTATATCTCCGCCTCTTTGGTGAGGTAAACCAAGTGTTACTTATAACGAACCTCTCTTGTTCACAGAATTCGAGAAGACGTTGATCACGTGAATTTCTTATACCAAGACCATACCCTCCTACTGCAAATCCTTCTTTTCCCTCACCAATCATTGCATTCCAGTAGCCCATTATAATAATGTTCTCGCTAGCCTTTGTCTTACGCAGTAATTCTTCCAGCTTCTCATACATTTCTTCGACCTCATCATCATCATCACTGCTGGACGTAGGCATACTGTATATACCTGCAGCACAACTAAATTTACGGATGTTGCCAGAAAACGTGCTATGATAATTCTGTTTCCAATAGCTTCAACATCCAGTAGGGCTCTTGAAGAGTTAGCATTTAGTACCAAACCTACACCGCCTTGACCATTCTCACTTCCGGAGTGCAAGACTTTGTAGTCTCCGCTTGTGAACTCTCCTCCTCTCCAACGTGTTTCAGCTAATCCTAAAATATCTAATTTATGTCGGTCTATTTTTCTTTTCAAGTTCTCTAGTTTCCCAGCTTGTAACATAGTTCGAACATTCCATGTTCCAATTTTAAATAGGGATTTCTCCGGATAACGACCTGATAGGCCCCATTTCCTCTCCTGCCGGGCCCGACATCATTCCTTTGAGGTGTGATCCCGCAGTTGCCAACTTCACTAACATTTGTCTTTGGACTCATCATAGGTTTTCTTGGGATACACATAAAGGTCTTTAATGGAGTGGTTTCCCGTTGCCTTCTCCATTCTTATGCTGTTGACCAAATCCTGCTGGTTCATCCACCTTTAGGAGCGATTTTTCACTCCAAGGACAAAAGAGTGCCCTGACCCTATCTGCAATTTGCGAAAGAGAGGAGCCACTTATACCGGCGGCTGTTCGGTCCCCTTTTAGTTGCCTTTTACGACAGGCAGGGAATACCGTGGGTCTATTCTACAGCCCCAACCCACAGAGGTCATACTATATAAATATAATATATAATATAAATTTATATAATTTTAATTATTTAAAAAAAATAGATTTTAGATTATAGATTTTGTGAAAAAGACCAACCTATAAGGTCACTGACCTAAGATTTCATCTTTATTTTTAAACATTATTGGGAAAGTAGGCTATATATTTAAACTAAAAAAACTAAAAAGTCATATAATAACTCATACACCTACCTCTAAAAGAAAATAGTGTATTTTTCAATTTTTCCAAAAAAAAATATTGGGAAAGTATGCTATAAGTTTAAACTAAAAATCCTAAAAAAAAGTCATATCTTAACTCATACACCTACCTCTATACCATTTTCAGTCCAAAAAATAGTGTATTTTTCAATTTTTCAAAAAAATATTGGGGAAAGTAGGCTATATGTTTAAACTAAAAATCCTAAAAAGTCATATCTTAACTCATACACCTACCTCTATACCATTTTCAGTCCAGAAACAGTGTATTTTTTAAATTTTTCCAAAAAATATTGGGAAAGTAGGCTATATGTTTAAACTAAAAATTCTAAATAGTCATATGTTAACTCATTCACCTTCCTCTATACCACTCTCAGTCCAAAAACAGTATATTTTTCAAATTTTTTCAAAAAATATTGGGAAAGTAGGTTATATGTTTAAACTAAAAATCCTAAAAAGTCATATCTTAACTCATACACCTACCTCTATACCATTTTCAGTCCAAAAAATAGTGTATTTTCCAATTTTTCCAAAAAAAATATTGGGAAAGTAGGCTATATGTTTAAACTAAAAATCCTAAAAGTCATATCTTAACTCATACACCTACCTCTATACCATTTTCAGTCCAAAAATAGTGTATTTTTCTATTTTTCCAAAAACTATTGGGAAAGTAGGCTATATGTTTAAACTAAAAATCCTAAAATGTCATATCTTAACTCATAAACCTACCTCCATCCCACTCTCATTCGAAAAATAGTGTATTTTTTCAATTTTTCTAAAAAGTATTTTCAAAATGGGTTATATTATGGAAACTAACAATTTTACAAAAATGTTTGTTTGACATAAATCAATGGTCCATACCCCCTCTCCCTGTAAACCGAGTCCCAGGACTGAAGGACAAACACCAAAACAGTTCAATTTTGAAAGTAGGCGATATTTCCTTAATTAGGAAATTTACAAAATTATTTGAATATTTATTATTATTATTAGGTAATTATGGATTGATCATGTACAATAAAGACCAGCCTTATATTGTCCACTTTTTGGTGTAGTGGCTAGCATTCTTGGCGGTTTCTGCGAGGTCTGGGTTCGATTCCTGGCTCTGTCAAGAAATTTAATTCTGGTTTCAGGACTGGGACGGGGTACACTCAGCCTTGTGAGACAAACCTGAGAGGAGACGGGTTTAATTTCTTCCTCACTCATTCTGGAAGTATTTTTCTGTGGTTTACCACTACTACTCCAGGCAAATGCTGTGATAAATCTTATCTGACCTTGAACGCCCCTTTTCCAATCCTCATTTGAATTACAAGTACACACACTCTAATACAGCCATTACAATAAAACAGGTCATTAGACAGCTTTTACATACACCCAAGTACACGGGGCTAAATGATCACGATGTCAAAGCCCCCCCCCCCTCAAATGAAAACAAAAACAAAAACTACATGTCAACCTTGTGGTGTAGTGGCTAGCAATCTTGGCTGTTACTGTGGAAGACCGGGTTCGAGTCCTGGCTCTGTCAAGAAATTTAATTCTGGGCTGAGGGTTGGAACGGGCTACACTCAGCCTTGTGAGGGAAAAACTGAGAGGGCCGCCGTGGATGGCGGTTAGAGACGGTGCGGAGCAGTTAAGATAGCAGGAGAGTATCTGAGTGCAAGTATCTTTATTCGGTCAACCGAAAACGATGGTCCCTTTTGTCTAATCCCTTTGGAATGACCCCTTTTGACTGATCCCTTTTGATTGATAGCTATGTAGAGACGAAACGATTAGCTCAGCACAGGGATGCATGGAGATCTGTGTTAAACCAGTCGAAGACTGAAGACCTAAACACACATTACACGCACGGTGATCTCTCTATATATAAGAATGAAAGTTTGTCTGTTTTTTCAGAATTTCCAAGGAAATTTGCGATATTTGCGCGTTTCAGACTGTTTTATGATGGATGCGCGCAAAAATAAAATTTTTGTCTGTCTGTCTGTTTGTTTGTCTGTGGACAATTTTTTGTGTCCTTAAAACTCGAGAACGGCTGAGTGGGTTAACGTAAAATTTGATACAGATATCTTTCAGAGGCACGACACTAATCATTGATGTAACTCTTCTCCGTACCTCTCATAAAAGGGGCCCTACCCCCTTAAAATACATGCTGAAATAGGCGTAGAAGGGTGAAACAACGCTCATTTTCAGCCCCTCAATATGAGAAACGAAACTCGGTAGGGCCCCCGAAAACCACATTTTAAGGCCCTAAAACAAACAGTTTGTGAGATATTCCCAGAAAACTAATTTCACTTAATAAGTTAATGAAAGAATGCATGCCGGTAACCATGGCAACTGAGAGGTCCATCTATTTCTGTAAGATGCAATGCAATTCCATTTATTACATTACTGTAAAGGTTTGCAAACGGCTATAAGGTTATAACGGATCCAAATTAAGCTGAAATATTCATCAATACATACAATGCGCTTAAGGGGTCAAGGGGTACTCTAGAATTTTTTCACGCGATTTACACGTGCGGGTGTGGTACGGAAGGTCTATTATATCCCTTCTCTATTATATAAAATGAATGTTTGTCTGTTTCTTCTGCATTTCCACGGAAATTTGACATATTTGCCCGTTTCAGACTGTTTTGTGACGGATGCACGCAAAAAAAAATTTTGTCTGTCTGTTTGTCTGTGGACAATTTTTTGTGTCCTTAAAACTCGAGAACGGCTGGGTGGATTAACGTTAAACTTGATACAGATATCCATCAGAGGCACGACACTAATCATTGATGTAACTCTTCTCCGTACCTCTCATAACAGGGGGCCTACCCCACTAAAATACATGCTGAAATAAGCGTAGAAGGGTGAGACAAAGCTCATTTTCAGCCCCTCAATGTGAGAAACGAAACTCGGGGACCCTAAAAGGACCCCGAAAACCACATTTTAAGGCCCTAAAACCAACAGTTTTTGAGATATTCCCAAAAAAATAATTTTACTTAATAAATTAATGAAGGAATGCATGCCGGTAACGATGGCAACAGAATCTCAGAGGTCCATCTATTTCTGTAAGACGCAATGCATTTCCATTTATTACATTACTATGAAGGTTTGCAAACGGCAATAAGGTTATAACGGATCCAAATTAAGCTGAAATATTCATCAATACATATAATGCGCTTAAGGGGTACTCTAGAATTTTTAACGCGATTTACACGTGCGGGTATGGTACGGAAGGTCTATTATATCCCTATATTGTTATATTATTAATATTACTATTCTTTTAATTATTATCATTATTATGGCATACAACGACGAGACAAAGCTCATTTTCAAACCCTTGGTGACAAAAACAAAACTCGGGGTCCCTCAAGAGCCGTAAAGGGTCCCCGAAAACTATATTTTAAGGCTCTAAACCCAACAGTTTTTTAGATATTCCCAGAAAACTAATTTCATTTAATAAACTAAAGAAGGAATGCAAGCCACTAACAATAGCCTAACAACAGTATCTCAAGAGGTGGCATCCAACTTTCCATCTATTTCTGGAATTAGTAATGACACTCCATTTCTGTCAAAGGTTGCAAATGGATATAAGGTTATCACGGAACCAACTAAAACTGTACAATTCATCAATGCGCTTAAGGGGTTCAAGGAGTACCCTAGATTTTTTCACTCGACTTACACGTGCGATATGTCGTACAGACGGTCTATTATATCTCCAAACAGCAACATTATTTTCAAAAATTCCTGATTTGAAACGGTAGACTGTTTTTTGCTGATTTTAGGAATTTGGGCCATTGGAGGCTAAAAAAAACTGAATTTTCATGCACCACAAGCCTTTATAATTTATAAAAGGGGTCTTCCTATAATTGGGCACTTGAAACAACGGTTAGGGTCAGTTCGTATGTGACGTGTATTGCGATTCGTCTACGAGGTTTTCAATTTTATTTTCACGCCAGGAAGAACACGTTTGGTAAATTTAGTTTGAGAACACATTTTAACTAATCCTGTTTCTTTGCCAACAAACAGGTTCCAAGCCCTTAAACATTGCAACAGTAGCTCAATTGATAACATCTGGTTATTAATACCGAAGACCGTTCGAAGAATGGGTACTTCTGCTAGTGTATATATAAAAATGATTACAATGTACAGTATGCCTTGCCCCGACCTGGCTTGGTAAGAATATACCGTAGCTTGCAATAAGTGTCACGTTACACTTCCGCCAAAGCAACAGCTACCTCAACTGTGAGTGTGTATATGTCTGAGATTTATCTCTGGGTTAGACTTTTACGTCAGCCATTCTGGAAGTAGTTTTCTGTGATTTTCCAATTTTACTCTATGCAAATGCTGGAATACATCTTAACTAAAGGCCTCGGCCACCTCTTTTCAATCCTCACCCGAATTATAAATACACACACTAATACAGCCAACACAATCATACAGGGTATCAGACAAATTCCACACTCACCAAGTACACGGGGCTATATGACCACAATGTCAAAGTCCCCTCAAATGAAATAAAATGCAACTAATGAAATATTAATGTCCGCCTCGTGGTGTAGCGGTTAGTAATCTTGAATGCCACCGCTAGGCTTGGATTTAATTCATGGCTTTGCCAAGAAATTTCATTCAGGTCTGAGTGCTGGAACGGTGATACACTCAGTCTTGTGTGAAAAGAGAAGTGTTTGATTCCCACTTCAATCACCTAGAAGTGGCTTTAGATGGTTTCCACTTGTACTTCAGGTGAATGCTGGGATGGTTCCTAAATTAAGGCCACGGCAGCCTCCTTTCCAATCCTCATTTTGAATTACATGTACACACACTCTTACTTCCATTACATTAGCACAGGTTATTAAGTTTTTTAGCATATTCTAACAAAAACACAAGAGATAGGTTGGTAGAACACATACTAAGAAACCCAGGAATAGCAAGCTTATTTATGGAAGGAAGGGTTGAGGACAAGAACTGTAGGAGTAGACCAAGGTTAGAATATGTTAAACAGATTGCTTCAATGTAGGGGTATGGTAGCTATGTAGAGATGAAACGAGGTATGGAGAACTGCATTAAAACAATCAAAGACTAAAGACTTAAACAGTATAGAATTTTTTACACTCACCTGTATCAGGATTCGCTTATCCATGGAAGTAAACATTAGCTTGTTAGCAAAACCACCAATATTAGGAAAGGCAATGTCTAGAGTGCCAAATTTTAACATGTAGGTGATTAACTGCAGAAGATGTAAAAACATTTGTATTCAACACACGGGTTGGGGGTCATGGCTCAATAGCCCCTTAACCTGAATGCACTTACATAAATGACAGAAATATTTCGTTAACGAGCCTGGATCCCTTACAAGACTGAACTGCTGCGATGTCTCTATCATGCTCACTTGCACTAATGATGACTTGGCTGTAATTTAATCTGCTTCCGCTTGTCGACAATCTGTTTACATTGACTTTTAGTAGCAGCAAGTAAGATACAAAGAGAGAAAATGGAACACTTTATGCTGTATTGGATAACAGTTTAGCAGCCCCTGTGGTGTAGGGGTAGCACGCCTGCCTCTCACCCGGAGACTCTGGGTTTGATTCCCGGCTCTGTCAGGGGATTTTAGAAACTGACGTGAGGACTGGAACAGGGTGCACTCACCCTCGTGAGGCAAAACAGGGAAGAGGTGGGGTTTAGTTAAGACATTAACCAACATGGACGGGTTTTTCGTTGGTTTCACACGTTTATCAACATTAATTGATAATTTATCTGATCAAACGGAAATTAACATCGTATTCCCATTTGGGAATGTTCATAACCTATTCACACGTTTACTCTAGGAAAATGCATGTTGTTATTCCTAGGGGGCAACACTAGCTCTTTCACAAACTGACCTAATGTATTAAGGTATAGACTGGTCTTCAAACCACTGTTTGCAAGCATATAGGGTTTATGATCCCTAATTAGCAGTTAGCACAGCGGTTTCTCATACTTTTAAAACCATTACTTTAAAATAGTTTATTACTAAATCATACCATTGTCTCTTAGACAGACTTTGCTTTTTCTTTTACCTTTTTTTTTTGTTAGTTCCTTAGATGAACTTATTAACCTGTTTTAAGGCCTAGGATCTAGATAGGCAATCTCTACTCTGTACCATTTTCATTACATAGTTCTATCACTTGAGTTAGCTCACACAAACAGCTTTATTTAACATGTTAATTTATAACATAGCCAGCTGTTCCATGACATAGATTTATGGCATTGAAAAAGAACCTTTCACTAACTACACTTGTGGAAGCTAAAATTTGTAGGTTAGTTTGATTACGCTATATTAGTTCCAACGTTCACTAAGTACTAGCTGCAATGTCATTTAGTAACCACGTCCACAGCTAGGTGTTGTGTTTGATAGCAATTGATAGCAAAATTAGGAACTACTTGAAAATATTATTTGTCTGCGGTCTTTTTACCTGAATCACAGATAACACGCACTAATACAACCATTACAATTAACACCGGTTATCAGACAAATTCTACACACACTCAAAGTATATTAAATGTTAAATAAAGCTGTTTGTGTGAGCTAACTCAAGTGATAGAACTACGGTATGTAATGAAAATGGTAGAGAGTAGAGATTGCCTATCTAGAACCTAGGCCTTAAAAAAGGTTAATAAGTTCAACTAAGGAAAAAACAAAAATAAAGGTAAAAGAAAAAGCAACGTCTGTCTAAGAGACAATGGTATGATTTAGTAATAAACAATTTTAAAGTAATGGTTTTAAAAGTATGAGAAACCGCTGTGCTAACTGCTAATTAGGGATCATAAACCCTATATGCTTGCAAACAGTGGTTTAAAGACCAGGCTATACCTTAATACTGTTACGTGCCACCCCCTAGTGGCACTTTTGTTAACTGGATTACGGTGGGTACAGGATGTTCCTTTAAAGAAATGATTAATTTTATTGCGGCCAGAAAGATACACGACTCATCAGCAAATACAAGCAATTGGAACCTTACTCCAGTTTCCTCAAGTCTCTTGCTTATGGAGAGCTCTTGCCCCCTTTTCACTTGTCAACAGTTAATCCTCCCGCTAATGAGTCTGGTGGCCTTGACAGAACTATATGCAACTCTTCCTTTTGTAAGGCGTTGAATTTCTCCTCCACCCCCATCAGCGGTCGTTGGCGCAGCTCGGCAACATCCACTTGTAAGGCGTCGAACTTCTTTTCCACTGCTGCGACTTCCTCACGTAGGCCTTGTTCTAATTTCCTTTGGCTCTCCTCTAATTTCGTCAGCACTCTTCCAGATTTTTCTGGCCATCCAGAAATTTGGCGGTTAGGTCCTCTGCTAACTTATTCTGGCCGTCCTTCAGGTCCTCTGCTAACTTCTTCAGGCCAACCTCCATCTTCTTCTGGCCGTCTTCCATCTTCTTCAGGTCATCCTTCAGGTCCTTGGCTAATTTCTTCTGGCCGTCCTCCATCTTCTTCTGGCCGTCCTCCATCTTCTTCTGGCCGTCTTCCATCTTGGCTTCCATGCCACTTAACTTTTCTAGCAATGCTGCCAATTGCGCCTCCATTTTAGTTGTTTGTCTTGTTAAGGGCATGCACTCACAGGAAAATTAGAGAAAAATGACCTGCTCGGGTTTTGAAACCAGGACCGTCAGGTGTAGTGCTTGAGTTCGTAATCAGGCTTCTGACTCCAGTTGTTACGTGCCACCCCCCTAGTGGCACTTTTGTTAACTGGATTACGGTGGGTTGTAGCACAACACAGCTTGTTCCTTTAAAGAAATAATTAACTTTATTGCGGCCAGAAAGATACACTACTCATCAGCAAATACTAGCAATTGGAACCTTACTCCAGTTTCCTCAAGTCTCTTGCTTATGGAGAGCTCTTGCCCCCTGTTCACTTGTCAACAGTTAATCCTCCCGTTAATGAGTCTGGTGGCCTTGACAGAACTACATGCAACTCTTCCTTTTGTAAGGCGTTGAATTTCTCCTCCACCCCCCTGGTGTCAGAAGTGGGATGAGTCCGGTCCCGTACGCTGGCTGTAAATAGCTGCACTAAGTCTGTCACTCACTGTTTTGCAACTCACCACAACGACCTCTGTCGCACTAGGTAAGCGCACTCACTCAAAACACAGGCAGTCCCCTGTATGCCTCTCACTCCCTCGCTGTCAAGAGGAAGCAGGTCCAGTACCTTGGGCATATCGTCTTCGAGGAGGGGGTGCGCACCGACCCAGAGAAGACCGCAGCTGTGAGGGAGTGGCCAGTTCCGAAGGACAAGTCCCAACTACCAAGCTTCCTGCGACTCTGCACTTATTACCGTCGCTTCGTGAAAGGATTCGCCGACATCGCCAAACCTTTACATCGACTGACTGAGAAGGACCAACTCTTCACGTGGACAGCAGAATGCCACAGTGCCTTCGAACAACTCAAGCAGGCTCTGTGCACCGCGCCTATTCTGGCCTACCCCAGACCTGGAACAAGGTTTATCGTCGATACCGATGCCAGCGACTTTGGCATAGGGGGAATCCTGTCGCAAGTAGTGGACGGCGAGGAGAGAGTAGTGGCCTACTTCAGCAAGGCGTTGTCAAAGCCAGAAAGGAACTACTGCGTCACCAGGAAGGAGCTGCTCGCCATCGTGAAGACCTTTGAACACTTCCACAAGTACCTGTACGGGCAAGAATTTCTCATCAGGACCGACCATGCATCTCTGCGATGGCTCCTGAACTTCAAGCAGCCCGAGGGTCAACTCGCACGGTGGTTAGAGAGGCTTCAACAGTACAACTTTGAGATTCAGCACAGGAAAGGCCAACTGCATTCCAACACCGACGCCCTGTCACGAAGACCGTGCCCCGAAGACTGCACCTTCTGTGCCCGAAGGGAGGACAACACCGGGATACAGTGCCGAAGGACTACCGTGGAACTTCAAGGGAGCTGGAGCAGCGAATCTTTCATGCGGGCACAAGCAGAAGATGATGACCTGGGACTGATAGCCGAATGGAAGAGGGCCTGTGTCCCCAGACCCGGGTGGAACATTGTGAGTGACTGCAGCCCAAAGTTTAAGTCCTACTGGGCGCAGTGGGACTCGCTGGTTGTGAGAGATGGCCTCATATGCCGTACCTGGGAGAGCACCGACGGGAAGACATCTCGGGAACAAGTCGTCGTTCCAAAGGCTATGACGGAGTAAGTCATGAAGAAAGTCCATGGAGGATCATCTGGTGGACACCTAGGGATAAAGAAGACCCTGGAGAAGCTGAGAGAGCGGTTCTACTGGATCGGATGCCGAACTGACGTAGAGAACCACTGCGCGAGGTGGCACGATTGCGCAGCCAGCAAGGGCCCAGGACGAAGAAGACGGGGTCCACTGAAGACCTACAACGTGGGCGGCCCCATGGAGAGAGTGGCCATCGATGTTGCTGGGCCATTCCCGTTGAGCGAGGCAGGGAACCGCAACATATTGGTCATCAGCGACTACTTTACCAAATGGCCGGAGGCGTATGCGCTCCCTAACCAAGAAGCCGCGACGATTGCGGAGACCCTGGTGAAGGAATTCGTCAGCCGGTACGGAGTACCCCTGGAGCAGCACTCCGACCAAGGGAGGAACTTCGAGTCGCAGGTGTTCCAGAACCTATGCCAGCTGCTGGGAATCCGGAAGACAAGGACAACGCCGCTACACCCTCAGTCCGACGGGATGGTAGAGCGATTCAATCGCACCATCGAGAACCATCTCCGAATAGTCGTCAGCGAGCACCAGAGGGATTGGGACAGACATCTTCCACTATTTCTCCTGGTCTACCGCGCCGCCGTGCATGAAGCCACCGGGTGCACACCAGCCCGGGCCATGTTTGGGAGGGAGCTCCGTCTACCTGTCGATCTTGCCTTCGGCCGACCTGGGAACGATCCGGTCCCGGTAAGCCAGTATTGTCATGAACTGGTCGACCAACTGGAGGACGGAGGACGTGCACGCGTTCGCGAGGAGGACACTGCGGATCGAGACCGACCGAATGAAGACCCGATACGACCAACAGACGGATGCCGGCGGATTCTACGAGGACGACCTGGTCTGGCTCTTCAACCCATTAAGGAAGAAGGGCCTGTCACCCAAACTGCAGAAGTCCTGGGAGGGCCCGTACCGAGTCGTGAAACGGATCAACGATGTCGTCTACAGGATCCAGCGGAGCCCGAGGGCGAAGATGAAGATCGTGCATCGAGATCACCTGGCAGCCTACGGAGGGACACAGACAGACCAATGATTGATCGGGACGATCAGCCTTTTAGGAAGGGGGTGGTGTTACGGCTGTGAGTTTGTTTCATCGCTCGCCGCATGAGTCTCAACTGCCCCAGGGCTGGGCTGCTCTGCCTCAGTGTATTGCGTGCGCCTTATGCAACAGGACTACTAGGACAAAGGGATGGTCCAGAATATTCGTGACTGAGCCAGTGAAGGAAACCTCGAGAAGCGGTGAACCCTGGATGGGTCTAGAAGCATTTATTGAGTCACCGGCCTGCTATATAAGAGCGACCTGTCAAGCAGTTGTTGTGTGTGTTTTTCGAGCTAGTGCGAGCGTTTATCCTGAGCGATAGAAGTGTGGTGACGTGACTTGCGAAACCACTAGTGAAGCTGATTCTCTTGACAGCGAGGGAGTGAGAAGCATACAGGGGACTGCCTGTGTTTTGAGCGAGTGTAATTTCACTGACCGACAGAGGTATTGGGGCGAAGTGCCGTGCGAGTTACGAAATCCAGTGACATTGTTTCCCAGCTTGTGGACAGCGAAGCAGCGTGTAGCAGGTTATCGTAAGTAACTGTAGTTTGTGTATATAAGGAAGAGGTGCAGGTATTCCTAGCGAGGACACGGGTCTCATTAGTGGAGGATTAGCTGCATGAGTAAGTGAAAGGGGCAAGAGCACTCCATAAGGAAGAGACTTGAGGAAACTGGAGTAAGGTTCTAATTGCTTGCATTTGCTGTTGAGTGGTGATTCTTTCTGGCTGCAATAAAGTTAATTATTTTTTAAAGGAACAAGCTGTGTTGTGCTTCAACCCACCGTAATCCAGTTAACAAAAGTGCCACTAGGGGGGTGGCACGTAACAATGCATTAGGTCAGTATTTGTCTAGAGTAAACGTGTGAAACCAACGAATAACCTGTGCTAATGTAATGGAAGTAAGAGTGTGTGTACATGTAATTCAAAATGAGGATGGGAAAGGAGGCTGCCGAGGCCTTAATTTAGGAACCATCCCAGCATTCACATGAAGTACAAGTGGAAACCATTTAAGCCACTTCTAGGTGATTGAAGTGGGAATCAAACACTTCTCTTTTCACACAAGACTGAGTGTATCACCGTTCCTGCACTCAGACCTGAATTAAATTTCTTGGCAAAGCCATGAATTAAATCCAAGCCTATCGGTGGCATTCAAGAATACTAATCGCTACACCACGAGGCGGATATTAATATTTCATTAGTTGCTTTTCGTTTCATTTGAGGGGACTTTGTCATCGTGGCCATACAGCCCCGTGTACTTGGTGAGTGTGGAATTTGTCTGATACCCTGTATGATTGTGTTGGCTGTATTAGTGTGTGTATTTATAATTCTGATGAGGATTGAAAAGAGGCGGCCGAGGTCTTTAGTTAAGATATATTCCAGCATTTGCATAGAGTAAAAGTGGAAAATCACAGAAAACTACTTCCAGAATGGCTGAGGTAAAAGTCTACCCCAGAGATAAATCTCAGTCATACACACACTTACAGTTGAGGTAGCTGTTGCTTTGGCGGAAGTGTAACGTGACACTTATTGCAAGCTACGGTATATTCTTACCAAGCCAGGTCGGGGCAAGGCAAGTGTACATTGTAATCATTTTTATATATACATCGCCGTGCGTGTAATGTGTGTTTAGGTCTTCAGTCATCGACTGGTTTAACAAAGCTCTCCTTGCCACCCTGTCCTGAGCTAATCGTTTCGTCTCTACATAGCTATCAATCAAATGGGATCAGTCAAAAGGGGTCAGTCCAAAGGGATTAGACAAAAGGACCCATCGTTTTTGGTTGACCGAATAAAGATACTTGCACTCAGCTTCTCTCTCGTTATCTTAACTGCTCTGCACCGTCTCTAACCACCATCCACGGCGGCCCTCTCAGTTTTTCCCTCACAAAGCTGAGTGTAGCCCGTTCCAACCCTCAGCCCAGAATTAAATATCTTGACAGAGCCAGGACTCGAACCCGGTCTTCCACAGTAACAGCCAAGATTGCTAGCCACTACACCACAAGGTTGACATGTAGTTTTTGTTTTTGTTTTCATTTGAGGGGGGGGGGGCTTTGACATCGTGATCATTTAGCCCCGTGTACTTGGGTGTATGTAAAAGCTGTCTAATGACCTGTTTTATTGTAATGGCTGTATTAGAGTGTGTGTACTTGTAATTCAAATGAGGATTGGAAAAGGGGCGTTCAAGGTCAGATAAGATTTATCACAGCATTTGCCTGGAGTAGTAGTGGTAAACCACAGAAAAATACTTCCAGAATGAGTGAGGAAGAAATTAAACCCGTCTCCTCTCAGGTTTGTCTCACAAGGCTGAGTGTACCCCGTCCCAGTCCTGAAACCAGAATTAAATTTCTTGACAGAGCCAGGAATCGAACCCAGACCTCGCAGAAACCGCCAAGAATGCTAGCCACTACACCAAAAAGTGGACAATATAAGGCTGGTCTTTATTGTACATGATCAATCCATAATTACCTAATAATAATAATAAATATTCCATTTAGTAACTACGCGACCAAATTCTCCCTGTGACGTCATCCACAGTCTCAGAGTGTGGCGACCATCTTGAGCATGGGGTAGAGGGGGTAAAGACCATTAATTTATGTCAAACAAATAATTCTGTAAAATTCCTAATTTAGGAAATATCACCTACTTTCAAAATTGAACTGTTTTGGTTTTTGGTCTTCAGTCCTGGGACTTGGTTTACGGGTAGACGGGGTATGGACCATTGATTTATGTCAAACAAACATTTTTGTAAAATTGTTAGTTTCCAAAATATAACCCATTTTGAAAATACTTTTTAGAAAAATTGAAAAAAATACATTATTTTTCGAATGAGAGTGGGATGGAGGTAGGTGGGTGAGTTAAGATATGACATTTTAGGATTTTTAGTTTAAACATATAGCCTACTTTCCCAATATTTTTTGGAAAAATTTGAAAAATACACTGTTTTTGGACTGAAAATGGTATAGAGGTAGGTGTATGAGTTAAGATATGACTTTTTAGGATTTTTAGTTTAAACATGTAGCCAACTTTCCCTTTATTTTTTTTGGAAAAGTTGAAAAATACACTATTTTTGGACTGAAAATGGTATAGAGGTAGGTGTATGATTTATGATATGACTTTTTAGGATTTTTAGTTTAAACATATCGCCTTCTTTCCCAATATTTTTTGGAAAAATTTGAAAAATACACTGTTTTTGGACTGAAAATGGTATAGAGGTAGGTGTATGAGTTAAGATATGACTTTTTTAGGATTTTTAGCTTAAACATATAGCATACTTCCCCAATATTTTTTTAAAATTGAAAAATACATTATTTTCTTATAGAGGTAGGTGTATGAGTTAACATATGACTTTTTATAAATTTTTTTAGTTTAAACATATAGCCTACTTTCCTAATAATGTTAAAAAATAAATATAAAATCTTAGGTCAGTGACTTTATAGGTTGGTCTTTTTCACAAAATCTAAAATCTAAAATTTAATTTATTTCTTTTTAAAATAATTAAATTTATATAAATTTATATTATATATTATATATAGTATATTAAATATATATTATATTATATAAATTATTATATTATATAAATAATATACCAATTTAAAAATAATATTAATAATAATTTATAATTTTAATAATAATATATATTATTCCATTTAGCAACTACACGGCCGACCTCCCCCTATGACATCGTGGCGGCCATCTTGCCCATTATCCACTGTGCCAGCTCTGACTGACCCCTCCATAAGAATAACATAGGGCTGGTTGCACGCGGCGGCCATCTTGCGCATTAGCCCCTGCGCCAGAATCGCCCTTTTATTCCTACTACCGAATAGTCTCCTGACCAAAAGTCCTGTTCTTCCTGCCAGCGCATTTCACTAACCCCAACCAAATCCAACCACAACCTCTCCATTTCCCTTCCTAGGTTTTCTAACCTTCCACTGCCGAGCAGACTGCTATCATTCCACGCTCCGATCTGTAGAATGTCAGAGTTCCTCTTTGTCACTTCTGTGATGTTAACCTCCTCTCGAGTATTCCCCACCCGGAGATCCGAACGGGGGACTAGTTTACCTCCGATTTAAATTTTACAAGGGAGCAGGCCATCTTATATATAAAAGTGAAAGTCTGTATGTATGTGGGTGGGTGGGTGGGTGGGTTGGTTCCGTATACAAATCCACACCGTTCCACCAATCTCAACCAAATTTTGCATACACATAGTTTAGGACCCAGAAGTAACCGCTGGATACATGAATTTTCGATAGTCTTTCTCATTCTTCTGATTTCGGCCCTTTTGCACTCAAGCACAGGCTAATCAAATCATAAAATATACTCATGAAGGAATGGCAAGGCAGATAGTTTCCATGGCAACATAGCTCAAGTCGAGACACGGCCGTCTGGATGCCAGTGCGCTCTGCACTACCGGTATAGAAAATGAGCATCTTTACTTGAAATCCCGTTAGTTACTCACCTACTCACACAGCACTGTCAACCGAGTTTAGAATAACAAAGACTTCACACTATCTTCTACTATGCGGCTTCGGTGGCGTAGTTGGTAGCATGCTGAGCTTCTATGCCCAAGATAGCGGGTTCAAACCCGGCCGAAGCCGTCGGATTTTTAAGAGCGTTAAAAATCCCTCAGTATGCCTTCCTTCGGAGGGGAAGTAAAGCCGGCGGTCCCATGTCATAGATTTATGGCATGTTAAAGATCTTTCCACTAATTACACCTGTGTGAAACTAAATTGGATAGGTTAAGAATATAAACAACGCTCTTAGGTTGCTACGTTCGTTGCCAAGAGCCGACTGCGGTGGCGTCTAGTAGCTAGTTCTGAACTAGGCCTAGTAGTCGTTGACGGTGGCGTTTGGCGGCAAAAGTAGGAACTATTTGAAAATTCAAAGTTGCAGTCCCTACTTGAATTAAAAAACAGATACACACACACTAATACAGTCATCACAATTAACACCGGTTATCAGACAGATTCTACACACACCCAAAGTACACGGGGCTACATGACCGCGTTGTCGCAGCCCCTAAACTAAGGAACCAACCAACCTATCTTCTACTATATATTTGTCTAATACCACTCACTAACTCACTCATTCATTCATCACGAAATCTCAGAAACCACCGAACGGATTGGAATGAAATTTGGTATGCTGCTTCCCCAAGGGCCGCAAATGCCCACTAAGAGAGGATTTTTGTATATTCAGGTTCTAAAGGGGTGTTAAGGGGGTAGACCTGCATTTCATTGAATAGCAATATCTCCCAATTGGTTTTATTGGGGGATGTGATACTCGGCACATAAACTCACCATTAAAAAGGAAAGAGTTTTGTATATTCAGGTTCTAAAGAGGTGTTAAGGGCATAAACGTGCATTTCATTGAATAACAATATCTCGCGAGTGGTTTCATTTGGGGATGTCATACTTGGCATATATAATAATCATTAAAAATAAGCTGACACATGTCAAATGGTTTTTCGATGTAGTGTATATTATGAGGTGAAAGGGATGAAAAGTGGGGGTTGAAAGATTCCTAACGGAGCGTGTATCCCTTAAACGACATAGGCGAGGAGTTAGAAACTCAGCGGAAAAAATCAGCATAAAAATAAGTAAAAATGTGTTTGACCGTTTTTTTCATAAATCCAATTTAAGGGGCCAATGGGGTGGGGTGAAATTCTGGGGGGAAAAGGGAGAGAAAGTGTCCTAACTGACTGACTAACTCACTCACTCATCAAACTCGGGGGAAAAAGACAGCTTAAAAATAAGTTAAGAGGTGTTCAAGAGTTTTTTCATCAATCCAATTTAAGGGGCCCATGGGGAGGGGTGAAATTCTGGTAAAAATAATTGAAAGAAATTGTCCTGTCTGACTCACTCACTCATCACGCCCAGTGAAAACTATATAAGTTGGATAAATGAAATTTTGGGAATATGTTCGCTGTATGTCGAAAACGTCAACTAAGGAATGTCTCTTGTTTATTCGGGTTTTAAAGAGATGTTAAGGGGGTAAACGTGCATTTCATTGAATAACGAGATCTCATGAGTTGTTTCTTTGGGGATGTGATATTCGGTATATAAACTAATAATTAAAAATAATCAGACATATATCTAAGGGTTTATCGATGTGGTGTATATTATGAGGTGAAAGGGGTGAAAATTGGGGGTTGAGGGATTGTTAACGGAGCGTGTATCTCTTCAACGACATAGGCGAGAAGTTTGAAATTCGGCGAAAAAAAACAGCTTAAAATACAAGTTAATAGGTGTTCGACCGTTTTTTTTATCATAAATCCAATTTAAGGGTCCCTTGGAGAGGGGTGAAATTCTGGGGGGAAAACAGGAAAGAAAGTGTCCTAACTGATTGACTCACTTACTCACTCATCAAACTCAGGGCGTAAACAGCTTTAAATAAGTAAATAGGTGTTCGACCGTTTGTTTCATAAATCCAATTTAAGGGGTTGGTGTATTCTTTGAATACACGGTACGAGAGAATAAAGTCTGTTGCTCTTTGCATGTTCATTTCTTCCTTCCTCTTTGCCAAACACCAACAGTGATCATCTGTTTTCTCCTTGTTGGGCATATCTCTTATGTCTTCATAAGTATGTTTCAGATATATAACTTCTGTGACCCACCTAGCGTCATCTAGTAGCGAACCTCTGAAGCTACTCAATTCCTCATCGTGCAAGAGGACTTACATATCCATCTGGCCACCAGATCTCGTTACTATCGTCAGCTATTTTCTCCTTGAGCAAGAGGACTACGTCTACTGTTTCACTCACCATGCTGCGCTAATATCGCCTACTATCAACTCTTAGAAGACCATCCATCAAGAAGAAAATTATTTTTTGCTAAGTTGGTTATGCTGATATGTATACCTTTTGTTTCCTACCCCCACTCTTTCCCCTTCCGTGGTCTCTCCGTGCTCCGTTGAGCTGCTCTCACTTCTCCGTCTGCAGTTGACTCGTCCAGTCAAAGCTCCGCTCGAGCTTGCCTCCTCAAACCAAGAGGCTCACCCTCTTTTACGCCATGTTGGAACTCTAAGCATCAGTGAGAAATCCGACTTCAACATGAAATCAAGATAAGTACCATTTTTAAAAAGTTTTAACCTCATCTTCATGGTTTTAACTTCCAAGTGGTTTTAATTATAATTTATAGGCAGTGTGAAATGATTTACTTTGGGGCAATGATCATTCTTCGTGGGATTTGCAATGTTGAGCTTTTTGCTTGTATAAGCCAACCTTACTAAAACAAAAGAGCTTTTCTTAAGCGATTCAAACGAGAAATCCTCTCGCTACGTGGGATATTATCTAATACCCACTGCCTATAATTATAAAACTATTTCCTCCGTTGGATTTTCTCAACCCCATTTTCTGCTAAGGTCGTTCTGGAACCTTCTAGACCTTGTTCTCTATCTGCGAGTCTTGTCGTCAAGTATTGTTCACGCACTGTGAAAATGCTAGTTAAAATGAGGAATCTTCCTTATAAATTTTTGCAATAGCTAACTTTCTTCCACCGCTGGAACCTCTGGAAAATTCTATGGCGCATTTAATTGTAAATTACAACTTTTTCAAGAAATAGACTCTCATCTATATAGTGCAATCAGTTCTTTCCATAATTGCAATAACTTTCTTTTTCATGAACTTTAGTGTTTCTATAGTGAACTTTGAATCCATCTTCATAGACTACAGTGATAAACAGTGCTTTCTCCACGTTTCTACCGCGTCGCGATCGTCCGGTTATATTAAATAAGGCCATGAACATTTTCCTTAATTCCCATTTCTCTTTCCTAAACCTTTCACTAACAATCTGCAATAAACTTTTAATCTAGGTCGGTTTCAATAAGGTGTCATTCTAAGAAGTGCCCTTCCATTTTTTTGGTTTATCATTAAGTATCTCTGTATAATCTTTGTGATACGTGTCTAACACACGTTTCAAACTTACATTGTTTCTCCTTCAAAATCAGGGAAAACAATTCTCTAAACTCTTGAGCGAGTCATGTTCAGGTTTCACGAAATGGAAACTGCCCCATTTTTCTCGTGATTCCTAATTAAACATAGGAAGTCTAGAAACTTCCTTTTCACTTTCTTCAGGTTTCACAATAAGTGACCTGCCCTCTTTGTGTAATTCTCATATATTAACTCTGTATAAATATAAGAAGTTGTAGGAACTTCTATCTTATTTTCACGTTGTTGTTATCGTCATTTTCAAAGTTGTCATTTTCTCTAGAACATTCTCTCAAGAATTTCTTAAGGTACACTTTTTGTACTCTAATTCACGTTCAAGCTTTAATTATTTCATTGTTTATTGGTTTAACTCTTATGAAAATGTTAGAAACATGTAAGGTTTGAAACCTTGTAAATTGTCAGTTGCCTGGAGCAACCGTTTAATGTTGAGAGGTCTGCGACCCTATTTGTTAAAAAGTTCAAATGAACTATGTTAATTAAAATTATATTGCATAATTGTTAATTTCATCAAACTTTTTCTAATTGTAAAATAAACAAATCTTTTCCCTTCGCTTTTTCATTTGCGAATATAAAGTTTAGGCAAAATCCTGTCTTCCTTGACTCTCCTCACTCAATGACATTAAAATCTTTAATAGGGCTTTCACTATTTGTTGCATTTGAGCAAGAACTCTTAATTTTCACCTTACTAAAGTTCTTCTTAGCGTTAATAGCTAATTCTAATTGGCCAGTGAGGCAAGTAAAGTTCGCTAAGCCAACTACCTGCTTGTGGAGACCCTCTCCGGAAACTTATAAGTGTTTCTTTTTGTCTAAACTTTTAGCCGGCTCCTCGCTGAGTAAAAGCTTAGCCATTGTCCAATGCAACCATTGGTTCATTTACCAAGATTACCCAATAAGGCATAATTCTTTATCATATTCCTTCTTAGAGACACTTGGTCGCCCTTACAGGAACTCCATAATTTTGGAAATTGAAAACACCAAGCTTGAGTTAAATCATTGGCATTCTTTGAATCACTTTGTAAAACCTAATTTCTTCGAGAAAACATACAGTAAATTTGTTCCTCTAAGTCTTGCCAGACCATCACCCTTCCCCATAGTACTTTTATACATGCTCGGGAGGAAATGTACTAAAGCCTCTCTCTTGCAAACCGCCCAAGTCCTAACTGCGGTTCCCGTTAGCCCCGACCAAGCTCGTACCTACTTTAGGTATCCGAGAGATAATTTCCATTGGCAACTGCTCCAAAGCGTATTTAAACCTCAACTTATTAATTTTGTGGGACTCTCCTCCTATTTTTCTATCCTTCTTTTCCAAATCCCAAATCTACTTCCTTCTCTTAATCATCTTCCCTTGGTGGGTGGGTTATTCCCTAGCCTATAATCTACCCAAAATTTGGTCCCAGAAACCCGGGAGAGCCCATTTTTTCTTTTCTCTCTTTAAAAAAGTGTCATTTGGCAATACTTTGCATATTTCTAATATCTGTGTTGAATATTTCAGCTACAACCACATCGTGCAAAGCCTGTGAACGGGAAAGAGGCCGCTCCTGTCTCCTATGGTGTGTCCCATTCTTTCTACTCATTCGCTGCTGCCAGCTTGACAGCATTTCCAAGGTTCCACAGTTTCGTGAGTTACATTTTCATTCATCTTCTTTAATATGGCTCCCTCTGATAAGGATAAGGATGAAAAACTTACTTCTAAACGAGCATCCTATAAAGGGCAAATTACCCGATTCAGAAGGTACATAAAAGAATTAGATCCCTCAGACGCGCAATTAGATTTGTTGAAACATCGTGTAAAGGATTTTTGAACGTTCTTATGAAAACTACTGTAACATTCAAACTGAAATTGAAACTTGCATGCTCAATCAAACAGAAGATCGTGTCGAAGTAGATAACTTATATTACGAAGGCATAGGTTCTGCTTTTAAAATAATACACCAACTGATCCCCAATATCTCAGAACCGGACACTAAGGTCATCAATCCGGCCCAGTTCGCACCCGCTTCAGTTCACGAGAACAAACCGAAACCGTTACTTCCTAAGATAAGCCTACCGCACTTCTCAGGCAAGGAAAGTGAATGGTATTCTTGTTACGAACTTTACTGCTCCCTAATTCATGAAAATGCCGAGATCCCTGACATACATAAATTTTATTTCCTCCACACGTCTTTGGAATGTGAGGCCTTAGCCTTAGTGGAGTCACTGCCTTTAAGCGCAGACAACTACCACATCGCCTTTAATCTCCTTAAAGAGAGATATGGCAATTTACGTTTGAGTATAGCTCGTCATATACGCTGTCTTTTTAACTTGCCAGCCGTCAGGCCTAATGACGTCACATCTTTAAGAGACCTCTTAGATTCTATGCAGTTAAATGTCAGAGCGTTATACCAACTAAAACAGCCTGTCCAAACATGGGACACCATACTTATTCACCTAGCTACATCAAGATTCGATTTTTCGACACTGAAGGCCTGGGAGATCGAACTCGCCTGCAACAAGGAACATTCGTTCGAACACCTTATCTCGTTTCTCAACAGTCGATGTCAATTCCTTACAGCACTCGCATTTCAGTGCGAAAAGGTCGAAACGAATCCTCAGTGTCAAATTTTTGAAAAAAAACTTGCTTCTTCAAAGGGACATCAGCCCCCATTTGTCGAAAACAAACAAACCCGTTCTTCTTTCAATCATTCAAGAGAAGATATCAGGCCGCTTAACAAATCGTTAAAATGCACGCTCTGTAAAAAGCTTCACACATTGTATCTGTGCAAATCCTTTAAAGAATTGTCTGTCGAAGATCGAAGGAGGTTTGTGTTGAATAGCAAACATTGTTTCAATTGCTTGTCACCTAAGCATTCTTCTTCGAACTGTACGTCATCAAATCTCTGTTTCCATTGTAAAAAAACGCATCATTCTTTATTGCACGTTCACGATAAATCGAGGTCATCAGTACCTGCCTCTTCAAGCTTCATGCAGAGCAGCTCCGAACAAACTAATGCTTCTTCCTGCATTTCTAATGCCGAACCTTCTCACAGTGCGCAAACCCTTTTGACCACTGTACAATTCGAAATCCAAGATAAATTTGGAAATTGGTTTAGAACCCGTGGTCTTCTCGATTCCGCTTCAACGCACAACTTTGTTTCGCAATCGTTGATTAAAAAACTAGGTCTTTCGTCATCGCCTACCTCTATCAGTGTGACCGGCATTAACAATTTGAAAACTCAAGTCTTGCAGTCTTCAAAATTGAAAATCAGAGACGTTTGCCAAAGAAACAACTTTCTTAAACTTAATTGTCTAATTCTTAATAGTATTGGCAAGGACACTCCAAGTCACTCTATCAATACCTCCGGATTAAAGATTCCTTCGCACTTAAGGTTAGCCGATCCTCAGTTTAATGCTCAAGGTCCCATTGATGTACTTTTCAGTGCCAATGTTTTTTGGAATTGCATTCGCAAACAAACACGCAAGTTATCTTCAACCGTGGTCGCTAGAGACACCGATTTTGGTTGGGTTATTACTGGTGAAATCAAACATACCAGTGTTCAAACCAAAGCGCAATGTCATTTCGTTACAGCTGACATAAATCCTATTTCTGAAAAAGAGAACGCTCATGTTTCAAATCTCAATATTTTTGAAAAACACTTGTCGAAACGATGTCTTATCGTGAACAACTACGCCACCTTGTTAAGTTGTTTAAATGGTTTTTCCTTCTTCCCGCACAAGATGGCCATTCAAGTTCGCCTTGCTTTGTGTTATTTCGTCTATCTTCTTATGTCATTTTTTATAGCAGTTAATTGCTTAAACTTTTTCTCGAAAGCTATCTTCCCCTTGTGTAAAACCATGGCTATCAGTCACCATCACTGTGCTGTACGCTATGTTTCACTTCTTTCGCTATGTAGAAGGATGGTCACGGCCGGCTCCTCCCTCCTTCCTCACAATTGGAAGTCGCTTTTGAAACCGCTTGAAACTCTGAATTCTATAGCATTTAGAATAACTATTCTTATGCATAACCTTCTTCTCAATGTCCCAGCTTGTCTTCTTTGCTCGGAAGAATTAAGCTTCTTTTTGTTGAAAATTGTCCGATTTCGTGATCCTCTCAATTATGCGAAATTGATTTCATACTTTATTTCATATAGCTTTAAATTGTTTGTTCACGTCCAAGTTACGATTGACTGCATTCCGTTCAAACTGAATATCTGCTTTAAGTTACAGCTGATTCACCAAATGTTGTGTGTGTACTTCGAACTGCTTGGTTGTCAGACTTGTTTGTATACTAGTCTGAGGAAGGCCAAATTGTTGTTTATTTCCTGTACGCTTGACACAGTTCAAAGCAAGTTTCTCTTATCTCAACTCTGGCTGATTGCCAAGCATTGTCTGGCGAGTTGCTACTACAAGTACAGAAGCCGTTTACCTACTTCCCAAAATAAACTTGTTCCGCTTAAGGACTCTGTCAGCTATTTATATGTCTTATCTCGTTGTACTATGTGTGTCAAGGCCGTGCTTGTTTACGTCCCGCACTTACTCATGTTCGTATTCTATAACTGCTTCGATCCCTGTTTCAAAACTTCGTTGCGTATTTCTCACGCGCTTATGTATTGCAATTTGCTTACATCTTTTGCGATCTTAATGTTCATTGATGAACAAACTTGCTTTTTCTCGTCGTCACATTCGATGTGTTTTTGTATTCATACTTGTTATGTCACGTTTCTCGCTGACTTAAGTATTTTTCTGAGTAACCCCTTTGATGCTTATTGTGACTTAAGGTCATTGCTTATTGCTACTCGTTTGTTACCTATAGCGTTCTTGCTTTCTACTCGCATAGTTCCTTTGTTTACTTGGTATATTCTTGTCCTGAATAGATGTACTTGTTTCTATACGCTTTGTTTAAACTCGTTAATTCTCCTTTTGCATTGTATCGCAATCTTTACTAGTGCTTTATTTCTCTCAGCTTCCAGCTATTTTGTGATTGAAAGTGTTGATAATTCTCGTTATTTAACTCCGCTTTCTAATGACCCTGATGACCTCCTTCCACTCACACCTGGTCACTGTCTTACACGTACTTCTCTCTCTGCCCATCCTCCCCTTCCTAATTCTTTCAGGGATTCTGATATACCTATCACTTGGTGTAAACTTGAAGCCCTCCGCAATTCTTTTTGGAAGAGGTGGAACTTGGAATATTTAACTTCCTTGCAAAGGAGACAGAAGTGGTTTCTTTCCAGTCCCGACATTAAAGTGGGAGACTTGGTCTTAGTTAGGGATGTTTCACCCCCCCCCCCCCCCTAGTCTGGCCTTTTGGAAAAATGACCCAGTGTTACCCTGGAAGAGATGGGAGAGTCAGGGAAGTCAGAGTCTTAACTATTAATGGTCCGATCACAAGACCTCTGTCTTTGATCTCTCCATTACCTTTAAATGTTTACTTGTTTTTCTTGTTCCCTGTTGGTGTTTGTCCCCCCAGTATGGTGTATTCTTTGAATACACGGTACGAGAGAATAAAGTCTATTGCTCTTTGCATGTTCATTTCTTCCTTCCTCTTTGCCAAACACCAACAGTGATCATCTGTTTTCTCCTTGTTGGGCATATCTCTTATGTCTTCATAAGTATGTTTCAGATATATAACTTCTGTGACCCACCTAGCGTCATCTAGTAGCGAACCTCTGAAGCTACTCAATTCCTCATCGTGCAAGAGGACTTACATATCCATCTGGCCACCAGATCTCGTTACTATCGTCAGCTATTTTCTCCTTGAGCAAGAGGACTACGTCTACTGTTTCACTCACCATGCTGCGCTAATATCGCCTACTATCAACTCTTAGAAGACCATCCATCAAGAAGAAAATTATTTTTTGCTAAGTTGGTTATGCTTATATGTATACCTTTTGTTTCCTACCCCCACTCTTTCCCCTTCCGTGGTCTCTCCGTGCTCCGTTGAGCTGCTCTCACTTCTCCGTCTGCAGTTGACTCGTCCAGTCAAAGCTCCGCTCGAGCTTGCCTCCTCAAACCAAGAGGCTCACCCTCTTTTACGCCATGTTGGAACTCTAAGCATCAGTGAGAAATCCGACTTCAACATGAAATCAAGATAAGTACCATTTTTAAAAAGTTTTAACCTCATCTTCATGGTTTTAACTTCCAAGTGGTTTTAATTATAATTTATAGGCAGTGTGAAATGATTTACTTTGGGGCAATGATCATTCTTCGTGGGATTTGCAATGTTGAGCTTTTTGCTTGTATAAGCCAACCTTACTAAAACAAAAGAGCTTTTCTTAAGCGATTCAAACGAGAAATCCTCTCGCTACGTGGGATATTATCTAATACCCACTGCCTATAATTATAAAACTATTTCCTCCGTTGGATTTTCTCAACCCCATTTTCTGCTAAGGTCGTTCTGGAACCTTCTAGACCTTGTTCTCTATCTGCGAGTCTTGTCGTCAAGTATTGTTCACGCACTGTGAAAATGCTAGTTAAAATGAGGAATCTTCCTTATAAATTTTTGCAATAGCTAACTTTCTTCCACCGCTGGAACCTCTGGAAAATTCTATGGCGCATTTAATTGTAAATTACAACTTTTTCAAGAAATAGACTCTCATCTATATAGTGCAATCAGTTCTTTCCATAATTGCAATAACTTTCTTTTTCATGAACTTTAGTGTTTCTATAGTGAACTTTGAATCCATCTTCATAGACTACAGTGATAAACAGTGCTTTCTCCACGTTTCTACCGCGTCGCGATCGTCCGGTTATATTAAATAAGGCCATGAACATTTTCCTTAATTCCCATTTCTCTTTCCTAAACCTTTCACTAACAATCTGCAATAAACTTTTAATCTAGGTCGGTTTCAATAAGGTGTCATTCTAAGAAGTGCCCTTCCATTTTTTTGGTTTATCATTAAGTATCTCTGTATAATCTTTGTGATACGTGTCTAACACACGTTTCAAACTTACATTGTTCCTCCCTTCAAAATCAGGGAAAACAATTCTCTAAACTCTTGAGCGAGTCATGTTCAGGTTTCACGAAATGGAAACTGCCCCATTTTTCTCGTGATTCCTAATTAAACATAGGAAGTCTAGAAACTTCCTTTTCACTTTCTTCAGGTTTCACAATAAGTGACCTGCCCTCTTTGTGTAATTCTCATATATTAACTCTGTATAAATATAAGAAGTTGTAGGAACTTCTATCTTATTTTCACGTTGTTGTTATCGTCATTTTCAAAGTTGTCATTTTCTCTAGAACATTCTCTCAAGAATTTCTTAAGGTACACTTTTTGTACTCTAATTCACGTTCAAGCTTTAATTATTTCATTGTTTATTGGTTTAACTCTTATGAAAATGTTAGAAACATGTAAGGTTTGAAACCTTGTAAATTGTCAGTTGCCTGGAGCAACCGTTTAATGTTGAGAGGTCTGCGACCCTATTTGTTAAAAAGTTCAAATGAACTATGTTAATTAAAATTATATTGCATAATTGTTAATTTCATCAAACTTTTTCTAATTGTAAAATAAACAAATCTTTTCCCTTCGCTTTTTCATTTGCGAATATAAAGTTTAGGCAAAATCCTGTCTTCCTTGACTCTCCTCACTCAATGACATTAAAATCTTTAATAGGGCTTTCACTATTTGTTGCATTTGAGCAAGAACTCTTAATTTTCACCTTACTAAAGTTCTTCTTAGCGTTAATAGCTAATTCTAATTGGCCAGTGAGGCAAGTAAAGTTCGCTAAGCCAACTACCTGCTTGTGGAGACCCTCTCCGCAAACTTATAAGTGTTTCTTTTTGTCTAAACTTTTAGCCGGCTCCTCGCTGAGTAAAAGCTTAGCCATTGTCCAATGCAACCATTGGTTCATTTACCAAGATTACCCAATAAGGCATAATTCTTTATCATATTCCTTCTTAGAGACACTTGGTCGCCCTTACAGGAACTCCATAATTTTGGAAATTGAAAACACCAAGCTTGAGTTAAATCATTGGCATTCTTTGAATCACTTTGTAAAACCTAATTTCTTCGAGAAAACATACAGTAAATTTGTTCCTCTAAGTCTTGCCAGACCATCACCCTTCCCCATAGTACTTTTATACATGCTCGGGAGGAAATGTACTAAAGCCTCTCTCTTGCAAACCGCCCAAGTCCTAACTGCGGTTCCCGTTAGCCCCGACCAAGCTCGTACCTACTTTAGGTATCCGAGAGATAATTTCCATTGGCAACTGCTCCAAAGCGTATTTAAACCTCAACTTATTAATTTTGTGGGACTCTCCTCCTATTTTTCTATCCTTCTTTTCCAAATCCCAAATCTACTTCCTTCTCTTAATCATCTTCCCTTGGTGGGTGGGTTATTCCCTAGCCTATAATCTAGCCAGGGGTTCATGGGGAGGGGTGAAATTATCAAAAATAAATGAAAGAAAATGTCCTGACTCACTCACTCACTCATCATCGCCCAGCCAAAATTATTGAAGTTAGAAACATGAAATTTTGGGGATATGTTCGTTGTATGTCGAAAACGTCCACTAAGGAAAGAGTTTTGAATATTCAGGTTCTAAATAGGTGTTAAGGGGGTAAACGTGCATTTCATTGAATAACAATATCTCACGAGTGGTTTCATTTGGGGATGTGATACTTGGCATATATACTAATCATTAAAAATAAGCTGACACATGTCAAATGGTTTTTCGATGTAGTGTATATTATGAGGTGAAAGGGATGAAAAGTGGGGGTTGAAATATTCTTAACGGAGCGTGTATCTCTTAAACAACATAGGCGAGGAGATTGTAACTCGGAGGAAATCAATCAGCTTAATAATAAATAAATAAAATAAAATAAATAGGTGTTCGACCGTTTTTTTTTTTTCATAAATCCAATTTAAGGGGCCTATGGGGAGGGGTGATATTCTGGAAGAAAAACGTCCACTAAGGAAGGATTTTTGGATGCTCACTCTCATCGACCAACCCAAACTATTAATGTTAGCAGAATTATATGTTGGGGATATGTTTGTTGTGTGTCGAAAACGTCTACTAAGGAGGGATTTTTGGATATTCAGGTTCTAAAGGAGTGTTAACGGGGTTAAACCTGCATTTCATTGAATAAAAATATGACACGACTATGACGCGAGCGAAACGAGGCTAAAAATGAGATGGTGTGTGTCTGTGTATTACTCAATCACGCAAGTACCACTGGTCCGATTTACATGAATTTTACATGGAAGTAGCTGATTTACCTGGTTAACATATAGGTTACATTTGATTTCAATACTTTGCACTATTTAAAGATGGCGACCATTTTAGTGACGTCACTACACCCTTTGGTTTAAAACATTCATATTTCCATTTCAAATAAAAAGATAACGCTAAGAAATAGCAAACTTTTGATGGCATATACGAGGTTTAAAATTACATTTTCTATCCGAAAGGTATCTCCAACCGTTAGCGAGTAAAACCAAAATTTGTGCTATAAAACACGGCCAACGCCGAGCGGTGTAGTTGGACAAAATGTTCCATCCTTAATCTCCCTCTGCGCAGCACCTCGCCTATCCCCTGTTTTAACTGTCGCCTTCACATTTTATTTTATTTGTGACGCGTAGCGAAGCACGGGTACTTCAGCTAGTCACATATAATTATGCATAGAGAGGTGCATATCCTCGGGAAGAGCAATACGGCTGTAGTTTTCCGTTGCTTTCAACCGTGCAGCAGAGCGCATTGTAGCCATTAGTTGGCTAATGTTATCAATATCTTAACCGTCTATAGGCCAAGTAAAGAATTGATTTATTATGGGAGGCTGCTACTCCCTTTCAGAATAAAGTAGTATAGTGAACCCATGGGCCATAGGGTCCATGAAGGTCGAACCCATGTCTTTAAGGAAGAAATGAAAGAAACGTATAGTTTCTTAAAAGAACGGAGAGAGATTTTAAGCCAGGATTATAGCTTAACATTGTGCAAGCGACTAGGGACAGATGTTCTTTAGATGAGATCACCCCACTCGACATTCAAGAGAGGGCTGGTCACGAGTATTAATAACTGAATGGAAATTTCCACCGTGATAGACAAGGAAGCCTGAATCGGAATTCGAGCTGACGTTGCTGGAAATTGACAACGCCGCTTATGCGCCAGAGGAGGAATAATTAAAATTAACACGTTTACGAGTATAATAATGAGTAAACAAGCACAGTACAGTGAATCATTTTGAATGAGAAATTTTTCAGTAAAGAGAAACCATTTAATAATGGCGCAGAAAAAAACTGCCGACGTAAGACGACGTCATTGGGGAAGTACCTAAGCCTCTGTGGAGGGGAGAGAGCAAAAGGAATGCAACACCCACACAATTGAGGACGAGAAATTAATTAATATCTCCGAATTGCACGATCGATTCTTAGGTGCAATGAGATTATGTGACATTGAGAAGAAGAGCTTTCGGAAGGTATAATTTTTATATTTGTGGCACCATTATTTTAGAAGTTGACCACAGAAAAGGCTAGAGTCTTATTTTTTTGTAGTAAAATAGTATAAAGCTTCGGGCGTTTCCAAGCCAACCATGCAGTCCTACGAGCACTCCGTGAGGGGAAGTGCTGCTCCACGACGTAGAAGTAGTCATTCCGACAGTCCGTGAGGGACGTAACTCTGCGTTACATCGAAAAACAGCTACCAGTACTCCTTGAGGGGAGAAACGCTGTGTTACACCGCAGAAGTAAGATCCGATAGCCACAGGCGTCACAGTATTAACGACTTGCTTGCCTCCATAAGGAGTGGTCAAGACGAAATTTTAAAAGTATCGCCGTAGTGAAATATTAGGAAAATCCTAATTATAGGATTTAGGCCCGACTGTATACAAATTAAAGTGAAAATTCGTAAGATATAGTCAGAGCAGGCTATGAACGTCGGACTTAAAGGCGATAGGTCGTTAAATGTACGAATGAATAGATCATAACGTACGGAAGTATCGTACCAGACAGATAAACTGTTATTTAAATTAAAGAAACCTAAAAGGGAAGAACAGAATAAGGTTCGAAACGTAGGAGTATTAAAACAGTTCAAATAAAGAAGATAGGAGACTATAAACATTATCTCCAGAAAGCAAGCGAACTATTCTAAAAATACTAGAATCGAGAAGTGCTAACTGCTATAAACTAAATCTATAGGTCTTAGAGGAGACCTCGATCCGTATAGACTTCCGTTAGGATCGATAGACAGATCTACAAAGAAGCCGTTCAAGCTAGATAAGTAGCCGGTTATCCAGGATAGGTGTAGCAGAATTGGACTCCAGGGAACAGTAGATGTTTCGGGACTTTCGCATTCTGCAGGATAGGAAGCCGACATCGAATAAATTTCACCCTTGGAAACGGGAATTGAAGAAGATCACGTGTGATAGGCTCAGAAATACGGCCTAGTGATCGAGAATTGTGAAGTGTAAAATAATCAAGATTGTGTGTTAAATTAATATTTTTAGTGTTTATTATGTGTTCAAAAGGGACACATCAGTATATAAAAATGTCGTCAATGTTAAGTGTTTTAAATATATGTCAAAAAGTGTTTTTACGTAAGATGATTTCTTTTAATATGGAGTAAAAAGTTCAAAGTGGGCCCAAAAATGAAGCACCGCACCAGATTAAAGATCATGGGATGATCTGGAAACATGTGAGTACTAAATTCATTCTATTTTGGTGTCAGAAATTGATTGTGTACAAACCCACCGGAGTTTTTGAGTAAAAGGGATGTGTGTTAATAAATAAATACTGAATAATCAAGAACACGGTCTGAACGATAATAAAAAAATTGAGAAAGTATAAATAATTATGTAAAGATTAAATCCCGTAGAGGAAATATGTGAATAAAGGGTTAATGTATTTAACAAATGTCATAAGAGCAAGCGAAATATCATTAATTATCATGAAAGATATTGAAATAAAGTAAAGTTGAGATATGAAAGAAATAGCTTTTGAGCTTGTATAAAGAATAAAGATAATAATAATAATTAAATATGGAAATGTTAAATAAAAATCAAATAAATTGATATGAACATAAGAACGTTAAGCCTTAACGTATGTGTAAGAGATGAGGTTCAATGGAATATTTTAAAACAGGGAGCGATTTATCGACAACGGAAAGATTAATATGTGAATTAAAATAATATGAATTGTTACTAAAGAGATTTTATCAGTTCTTGGGAAGACATTTTCGGCTTAAAATAATGCATAGCGCATAATGAGCGCAAATATAATATTAAAGTGTCACGCTAGGAACGCGTAGTGGTTAAAATACTTGGTACATTACTTATGGAGGGTAGTTGATTGCAGTGAATTGATAATTGTATAAGTCCTCTATTTGTGACATAGTATCACGAGGCATTGTGTATGTATTTAAAAAGGGAGCTAATATATGGTATTATTGAGCGTATGTCATTGGGCCACGGCCGACTCTAAATCGCATTTTGTATAAGTCCTCTGTAAGGGATTGGTTCCCGAGGCACTTGAAGAGATTCGAATGCAGGATCTTCTTATGATAAAAGCCCCTGTAATTCTCCGTCGTCGTATGTGTATTAATCTTCCCAATCAATGAGGACCCTCTCATAATTAATAAATGCCAAGGATACGAAAATGGTCTGTGAACCAAAGAAATGTTGTTTGAATGTATACGGTACAGTAAAGCCCGGTCTCCCCAGAACTGGATATAATGGGAAGGTTTGTTTTGAAAGCCTTGGAAATTAGCTACTAACGTTGGGTCAGACAGGGAGTCGCCGTCACCCTACGTGGTCATAAATCGCACCCCAAGTAGTAGAGTCTAGCTCTCTTAAAGCGAGAGGGAACAGAGACCGTCTCGTAAGCTGTTGTAAAGAGAATGAATACACCAGGAGTGTTTAAAGTTGTTAACGACCCGGGCGGTGAACCGAGGTCCTTATAGATGGATATTTTCGTTTGCCTGTTCAGATCGTAGTTTCTTATATGATAATGGTCTACTAAGACATAAGAGATAAATGACAATCCCTATGGTAATAAGGTATGGACGTGGGATTCCACGAGTTGATTGAAGGCAACTGAGTTCGGGAGTAACTATAGTTTTTTGACTGTGTCAAGTACCTTCACGCTCTGGAGTACACAATTGATTTTCTGATTACCTTAATATATTTGTGAAGTAAAGAGAGATGATAACAACTGAATGTGTGGACATGCCCAAAATATTGAGTTAGATAATTAACATGGATTTTAAATATAAGTATATATTTGTTTTTGAGAAATAAAAAAAATATAAAGGATAGTGTTTGAGGTGTACAAGAATGACACCATAATGATGTAAATGCATGGAGCCAAAGAGCTCGGAGTTATGTAAACTTAATGTTAGTGCTTTATGGAAGTGAGACTAAGTAAGAATTGTTGGTTTATGTGGAAACCACAGGTTTTGAATACAATATTTGTTTATATTTGTGATTCCTTGTTCATTTGGAACAAGCAGTTGATTATTGGGTCAGTAATTAAATTGTAAAAATGTTTGTAGCGCCATTAATTTTATTAATTAAATGTGTTTAAATAGGAGTTGATTTTGTTGTTATTTTGCAAGTGTATCCTCTAATTAATCCAAAATATGTGAGTCACAGAGTGGGGGAACTTACCGCTGCCCCGAAATCCCGAATTGAGCTACGCTGGTATACTGTGATTGGCATATTTCTTGCTAAATGGGCACATGGGGATATATAAATAATGTGCTGGATTAATAACTAGAGGAACACTTAAGTCGGTCATATCATGTAAAACTAAAGTAATGATAGGAATAGCTACAACGTAAAATATTAACTGACCGCATGGGTCCCTGGAAACTCATAACGAGCAGCCCTGAATATATTATTTTATCAAACCCCTTAGCAACGCTTAATTTGTGTAGTGGCTTCAACGTGGGGCTTCTAGCAAATCACTCTTTTTGGCGCCCAACGTGGGGATTCTAGCATAATCTTTCTTTTTGGCGCCCAGTACGCAGGGCTGAGTTTTCCTAGGGAAAACCCGAGTTTTCTCGAAAAATCAAAATTTTCATTTTTTTTGAAAAAAATGGTTTTTCGAAATTTTGAATTTTAAATACTTCCATAAAGGTTTATGAAAATGAATAAAAGTATCAAAAGGGTACGTTGTAGGTGAATACCCGTACCAAAGCAATATTTTAAAAGAAATTGGGACACACTAATTCAGAGTATCATCTCTCAAGCATGTACTGGTGTGGTGGCATTAGTGGCCCACTGTATTCTCATAAGATGGCATTGAGTGAAGAGATGCAACGGCTCTTGGAGGCCATAAACAATAAATTGGGAACAATAGACAATACATTGGGCCTCCAAAAGGATGAAAATAAAAAAGAGTTCGAATCCATAAATGAGAGTTTGAATAAGTTGGATAGTCAACAGACTGAAAATAAAGAAGGGTTAGGATCTATAAATCAAAGTTTAGAGTCACTAAAAACTGATAGTGCTAATATGGGAACTAAATTAGTAGCTATCGAGGCTAACTGTGTAACAATGAACAATGAAGTAAAGGCTGAGATAGATAAAATAAATAACAAGTTCCAAGGTTTTGACACTACGTTTGGAGACAAGTTAAGTGAAATTAAAAAGGAAAATGAAGGATTTCATTCAGGATTGCAAGTCCAAATAAAGACTATGACCAAAAATATGGGAGATTCACAAAATGAATGTCAAAATCATTTTAAAAGTATTGAGGGTAAAATTGGTTCCATGGAAAATAAATTTGGTTCTATAGAGAATAAGTTAAGTAACATGGAAGAAATGTGCAAAAAAAATGTAGATGAGTGTAAAGATAAACTTGTGAACCAGATCCAAGGTGTGCAGGAACATTTAGAAGCTCAGATAAAATCTAACAGCGATATTTGTGAACGTTCCCGGGATGAGATAAAAGAAAGTTTTAAGACATTAGGAGAAGAATTTAAAGGGGTAAAGGACAAAGTAGGAGAACTCGAGGGAAAGGTCGATGGAGTTCAAACCGAAGTAACTGAGATGAAAAATCAAAATAAACAGGATGTTAAGGGTATGAAAGATCAGATTGATCATTTTACTAAGCAGGTAGATGATAATTGGAAGACGTACGAAACGAAAATAGATCAAAGATTAGGTATCTACGAGGGGCATCTCCAGAGTGAAAGAAAACAACGAGAGGATGAAAATAAGGATAACACCCATAAAATAGATGAAATAAGTCAGGGTATTAATGAGGTTCAGGAAACCATCGGAACATTAAAGGTTCATGTAGGAAAAACCAATAAGGAAGTAAATCAGGTCCAAGATGAAATGATGAAATTGTATAAGAGTCAAGAGAAAACTGAGGGAAAGCTTGAAGGAATTAAAGTAGATATGGTTAAAGGACGAAAAGAAGTGGAGAAGCAAATAAAGGAGATACGAGAGGGCCTGGAGACCATATGTGACATTAAGCCAGAAATTATAGACCAAAGGGTCATGATCTTTAAGAAAGAGGTTGAAGAACAACTAAATGAATTCAGGGATAGTTACAGGGATGAGAAATTCCAATCCAAAAAGGTAGAGGAAGATATTAAAAGGAATCAAGAAAGAATTCAGAATGAATTAAGATCCCGATTAGAGAGGACTGAACATAAGAATAGTTAAATGGAAATCCAACTCATGGCTAATGAAGAAAGTGCCCGGAGGGAAAGGAAGTTAGAATTCGAGAATCAGGAGGAGTTTCCAAAGACAGGATGGGTAGATTCTCGTGAACAAGGCACAGATACGGAGAGGGACTTAGGAGGGGAGAGCCCTTATAAGAACCCAGGATATCCGATGGCGATGTCAACCCCGTACATGAATCAGACAAATGGCCAGATAATAAACATTATTAAATCCAATGAGGACAGACCAGTAAAGTTTACGGGTAATAACATGTCTATTACTCCAAAATACTGGCTAAAAGAAGTGGCAGAGTATCTAAACGAAATGAAGGTTCCTCAGGATCGGAGACTGAGAGCTATTGAAAAGCTGTTGGCAGGTGATTGTCTCACCTGGTTCAGAAGCTTCAGATACACCTTTGATACGGTGGAAGGCTTTAGGGAAGCATTTTTAAAGCGATATTGGGCAGCAGATGTCCAAGAAAATTTAAGGCTAGATCTGTACTCTAGGAAGTACAGCACCAATGCACCCACAAAATACTCGGAATTTTTCACCGCTCAGCTGTGTAAATTCCGCGAACTGGATATTGCTCCGGCAGAAAACGACCTGTGTGCCGCCATTGCAAGACAGCTTCCATATGAGATTCAGAGGCTGCTAATCTAATCCAAAGCCAGAAGTGCTGTGGAAGTGGAAAGCGTATTACGTCAGTTAGATATGACGACTTCGCACGTAACACCTCGGCATCAAAGACAAACTGAGCAAGTACACATGGCCAGCAGTCAGGAAACTGGAGAAAAACCAGCGACCAGGAATCAGTCCACCAGTACGGATACTCAAGGACGAGATCGAGAGTATGGGCACCAGGAGCCTAGAAGGATACAGCCATATTGCAGGGGAGGATATCGAGGAAGAAATCCTCGAACGACGGGTTATAGGCAACAGGAAAGCCGACCCTATAACAATAACCAGCAAAGGCCGGACAACAGAAAGAAATGGGAGAATTATCCCAGGAGAAATGCAAGGCCAGACGATAGGGATGATGAATATCGGGCCGAAATAGAAGAAAGATATCAGGAGAGTCTTCGTTATATGAACGAAAGACCAGATGAACCTGATAGGCAAAAAGTCCGTTGGAGTGAGGCAATCAAGAACCGGAAATCACCCGACCGACTAGACGGAGCTCAAAGCTTGGAACTACAAGCTCAGTTAAAGAGTGAGGGAAAAGGGAGCCCTCAGGATAAAAAAAAAAATCCAAATTTAAATTGTCAAAAGTGGAAACATACCAGGAGCTGGGAGGAGGTAGAAATTGTAAATTGGATAGCCAGACCAGATGAACTAATTAACGAGGATGTGGAAGGAATCTCACCTGTTAAAAGAGAACTACCTATAATTATGCTTAGGATAGAAGGATTACTGGTCAGAGCATTGATTGATACTGGATCCACAATAAGTTTAATTACACAAACCCTTTTAAATGAATTGGAAACAAGGGGCCGAGTACTAAAGATTCCCACGTCAAGTGTAAAGATTAAGGGAATTATCCCTGAAAAATCTTTGACATGTAAATTTCAGGTATACATTGATTTAATCATGGGTAACGCTGAAATTTCGCAGTGCTTTTTGCTGGTAAATCAATTACCGTATAATGTCATATTAGGTATTGATTTTATCCGTGAGAACAAGGTCATCATAGACCTAGCGCAAAATTGCATTAGAATTCAAAGAGAGGATGTGGATGAGCAAAACATTAACCTACAGGATCAGGAGGCGAAAATAGCAGAACAGGTATGGCATATGGAAGAAGTGATTGAGGAAGATTATAAGGACATAGAAAAAATATTTGAAGTCCTCAACATAGAACTCGAAGATAATGTGGAAAATGAGTTCGAGACCAACCTGTCAGGAAAAGTGGAGGAAGCTAAAGTCAGCCTCGAAATTAAGGAACAGTTAAAGAAATTATTACTGGATTATAGGGACGTATTTGATTCCAAGCCAGGGAAGATTGAAAATTTTAAATACGCGTTCCAAGTCAACGATTGGGCACCGTTCAAACAAAAACCATACCCGGTTGCGGAAAAACATTACCCACAAACCAAGAAAACACTGCAGGAGATGATAAATGCAGGTGTTATAGAAAAGATGGCGACACCATATGTTAGTCAATTAGTGATTGTGAGTAAACCGGATGGCTCAGTAAGGGTGTGTTTAGATGCCAGAAATCTAAATGCAAAAATCATACCAGAAAATGATTCGGCACCACCCATAAAAGAAATACTGAGGAAGTTTAAAGGCAAGAAAATTTTTACAAATATTGACATGACTTCTTCGTATCATCATCTCGAACTGGAAGAGAAAACCAGCTTGTTGACTGGATTTCAGTTCGATCAACAAACATACTGCTTTAGAAGATGTCCGTTTGGATTAAAGACTGCAGGATCGGCATTAATAAGAGCGCTTGATCGAAACCTGTCAGAGGGAGTGAAAGATTGCACTATCCGATACGTAGATGACATTTTGCTTACCTCGGAGAACATTGAGGAACATTTAGAAAATTTGAAGGAATTATTAGAAGACCTAAGAAGAGCAAATTTTAAGATAAATTTAAAGAAGTCGAACTTCTGTCAAAGGCAAGTGACATTTTTAGGGCATGTGATTGACAAGGATGGTGTTAAACCAAATCCATGCAAATTGGAATCGATAAGGGATTTTCCAAGGCCTTTGAAAGTGAAGAACGTTCGCCAGTTTTTGGGATTGATTGGGTTCTTCTCAGGACATTGTCCATCATACACCAAAACTGTTGCACCACTACAGGACCTTCTGAAGAAGGGGGGCAAGTGGAAATGGACGGAGGAAGCAGAAAAAGCATTCGTGGAAGCCAAGGAAATGCTCTTAAATTACGTGAAGCTAGGATATCCTGATTTTAATCAGAGATTTATCATTCAGACAGACGCATCCCAGATTGGAATAGGGGCAATGCTATATCAGGAGAACCCGGAAAACCCTGATAAGAAGAACTATCTAGCTTTCACAAGTAGGAGACTGAAACCACACGAGAAAAATTATACGATCAGCGAGATCGAGCTGTTAGCGATATTGCACGCGTTGCAATATTGGCGGAAGATCGTATATGGGTTTCAGGTCATTCTAAGGACGGATCATAAAGCCTTAACCTTTTTGATGAAGACTGATTTATCCAGTCAAAGGTTGATGCGTTGGGCTTTATATATTCAACAATTTGATGTCAAGATAGAGTACTGCCCAGGAAAGGAAAACATAGTTCCAGACTACTTAAGTAGACAGCCAGAGTCCATAGAAGAGGAAGTAATGGCTATAGATTTGGAAGACAGGGATCAGCGTACTCTTAATGAGTTAAGAAGCATTAGTCAAAGGCAACGGGAGGATCCATGGATGAACATGCTCATATCATTCCTTGAGGGAAGCTTGATAAGAGGAACACCAGCGTACACGGAAGCTGAGAAGATAGCACAAGACTACACGTTTTATAATGGGTTATTATATAAGTTTGTGGACTCTGACCATACGAAATTAAGGATTGTTGTACCTGCAATTTTGCAGAGGAAAATAGTATGGTTAGCCCATAGATCGTTCGGACATATGGGAGTCGACAAAACAGTCTCGATGCTGAAAGAAGCATTTATATGGCCGAGACTGAGAGAAACTGTAAGGGACACGCTAAAGACATGTGATCTATGTCAAAGGATCAAACCTAATGCATTTCTGATGAGACAGAAGCCTATACCATTGTTGCCCGAAAGGCCCGGCCAAATCATATCTATTGATAATTTTGGACCTTTGCCAAAGGCAAGAAGAGGAAATCGACACATAATGGTGGCTATGGATGTCTTCACTAAAATGGTTGTCCTTGCTCCCATACAGAAGACTAGTACCAAACAGGTGTTAAAACGACTTAAAGAAAAAGTGATACCGATTCTGGGGAAACCTGAGAATTTGTTGTCGGATCACGGCAGTTGTTTCACCAGTGTAGAGTTCAGACGAGAATTAGAAAGACTTGGAATACGTCAAATTTTGTCAAGTATTCGCCATCCTGAGGCAAACCCTGTAGAGAGAGTTATGAGAGAAACGGCCAAGTATTGTAGAATATACTGTGCCGAAGAAAATTGGAAGTGGATAGATATTTTGGATATTATTGAATTTTGTATAAATAATACAATCCATGAATCCACAGGAGAGATACCCATAACGTTACATCGGAATGAGCAACCAGAAAGACCTTGGAATCTGGTACTTCCTAGGCCAGCAGACGCTCAGCCAGGAAGAGATGTACGAATTAGGAGAGCCTTTGAGCATCTAAAAGCTCAAGCCGACAGGAGGCAGAGAAGAAATAGGCATAAGAGGTATCATCGACCATTATTAGCAGGAGAAATGGTGTTAGTGAAAAGACCAGCCATTTCGGATCCAGGGAACCGTGTGTACAAGAAGTTCCAGAAAATGTACCACGGACCATATCAGATAATCAGAGATTTGAGGAATAACGCATATAGAATTCGGCACTGTGAAACGGATCACGAAGTGACCATGAATTCAGCAAATTTGAAATTATATTACCCTCCCGAAGATTTTGATGAAGAAAATGAACAAGCCCTGGTCATGGAAACATTTAGAGATGAATCCGCTTTTGACATAAACAAGAATAAGGAAGAAATAGAAAATAGAGCTCAAGCATTCGAGTGCGAATGCGAATTGGAGAAAGTATATTGGGAAATTAAAGAAATAATTGAATTTATTGAAGAAGAAAATTCCAATTTAAGAAAAGAAAATGATGAAATAAGGAAACGGGTAGGGATAGACCAAACCCGTAAGGGAGAATGAGGTTCTGGGAACCTAAAGTCCAGACAAATAAAGAAGAAAGAAAGGGTAGGGACAGAGCATACCCGACATACACAATTACCGGATACGACTTAAAAGAAGTAAAAACAACAGTAAATACGGATGACGTTATGATGGCTTCGACGAATAAAGAAATACAAATAAAATTGAAATAAATTTCCTCAAGAATTTTCGAAAATTTATTTACCTAAGGAGGGGAGAGATGAACCCATGGGCCATAGGGTCCATGAAGGTCGAACCCATGTCTTTAAGGAAGAAATGAAAGAAACGTATAGTTTCTTAAAAGAACGGAGAGAGATTTTAAGCCAGGATTATAGCTTAACATTGTGCAAGCGACTAGGGACAGATGTTCTTTAGATGAGATCACCCCACTCGACATTCAAGAGAGGGCTGGTCACGAGTATTAATAACTGAATGGAAATTTCCACCGTGATAGACAAGGAAGCCTGAATCGGAATTCGAGCTGACGTTGCTGGAAATTGACAACGCCGCTTATGCGCCAGAGGAGGAATAATTAAAATTAACACGTTTACGAGTATAATAATGAGTAAACAAGCACAGTACAGTGAATCATTTTGAATGAGAAATTTTTCAGTAAAGAGAAACCATTTAATAATGGCGCAGAAAAAAACTGCCGACGTAAGACGACGTCATTGGGGAAGTACCTAAGCCTCTGTGGAGGGGAGAGAGCAAAAGGAATGCAACACCCACACAATTGAGGACGAGAAATTAATTAATATCTCCGAATTGCACGATCGATTCTTAGGTGCAATGAGATTATGTGACATTGAGAAGAAGAGCTTTCGGAAGGTATAATTTTTATATTTGTGGCACCATTATTTTAGAAGTTGACCACAGAAAAGGCTAGAGTCTTATTTTTTTGTAGTAAAATAGTATAAAGCTTCGGGCGTTTCCAAGCCAACCATGCAGTCCTACGAGCACTCCGTGAGGGGAAGTGCTGCTCCACGACGTAGAAGTAGTCATTCCGACAGTCCGTGAGGGACGTAACTCTGCGTTACATCGAAAAACAGCTACCAGTACTCCTTGAGGGGAGAAACGCTGTGTTACACCGCAGAAGTAAGATCCGATAGCCACAGGCGTCACAGTATTAACGACTTGCTTGCCTCCATAAGGAGTGGTCAAGACGAAATTTTAAAAGTATCGCCGTAGTGAAATATTAGGAAAATCCTAATTATAGGATTTAGGCCCGACTGTATACAAATTAAAGTGAAAATTCGTAAGATATAGTCAGAGCAGGCTATGAACGTCGGACTTAAAGGCGATAGGTCGTTAAATGTACGAATGAATAGATCATAACGTACGGAAGTATCGTACCAGACAGATAAACTGTTATTTAAATTAAAGAAACCTAAAAGGGAAGAACAGAATAAGGTTCGAAACGTAGGAGTATTAAAACAGTTCAAATAAAGAAGATAGGAGACTATAAACATTATCTCCAGAAAGCAAGCGAACTATTCTAAAAATACTAGAATCGAGAAGTGCTAACTGCTATAAACTAAATCTATAGGTCTTAGAGGAGACCTCGATCCGTATAGACTTCCGTTAGGATCGATAGACAGATCTACAAAGAAGCCGTTCAAGCTAGATAAGTAGCCGGTTATCCAGGATAGGTGTAGCAGAATTGGACTCCAGGGAACAGTAGATGTTTCGGGACTTTCGCATTCTGCAGGATAGGAAGCCGACATCGAATAAATTTCACCCTTGGAAACGGGAATTGAAGAAGATCACGTGTGATAGGCTCAGAAATACGGCCTAGTGATCGAGAATTGTGAAGTGTAAAATAATCAAGATTGTGTGTTAAATTAATATTTTTAGTGTTTATTATGTGTTCAAAAGGGACACATCAGTATATAAAAATGTCGTCAATGTTAAGTGTTTTAAATATATGTCAAAAAGTGTTTTTACGTAAGATGATTTCTTTTAATATGGAGTAAAAAGTTCAAAGTGGGCCCAAAAATGAAGCACCGCACCAGATTAAAGATCATGGGATGATCTGGAAACATGTGAGTACTAAATTCATTCTATTTTGGTGTCAGAAATTGATTGTGTACAAACCCACCGGAGTTTTTGAGTAAAAGGGATGTGTGTTAATAAATAAATACTGAATAATCAAGAACACGGTCTGAACGATAATAAAAAAATTGAGAAAGTATAAATAATTATGTAAAGATTAAATCCCGTAGAGGAAATATGTGAATAAAGGGTTAATGTATTTAACAAATGTCATAAGAGCAAGCGAAATATCATTAATTATCATGAAAGATATTGAAATAAAGTAAAGTTGAGATATGAAAGAAATAGCTTTTGAGCTTGTATAAAGAATAAAGATAATAATAATAATTAAATATGGAAATGTTAAATAAAAATCAAATAAATTGATATGAACATAAGAACGTTAAGCCTTAACGTATGTGTAAGAGATGAGGTTCAATGGAATATTTTAAAACAGGGAGCGATTTATCGACAACGGAAAGATTAATATGTGAATTAAAATAATATGAATTGTTACTAAAGAGATTTTATCAGTTCTTGGGAAGACATTTTCGGCTTAAAATAATGCATAGCGCATAATGAGCGCAAATATAATATTAAAGTGTCACGCTAGGAACGCGTAGTGGTTAAAATACTTGGTACATTACTTATGGAGGGTAGTTGATTGCAGTGAATTGATAATTGTATAAGTCCTCTATTTGTGACATAGTATCACGAGGCATTGTGTATGTATTTAAAAAGGGAGCTAATATATGGTATTATTGAGCGTATGTCATTGGGCCACGACCGACTCTAAATCGCATTTTGTATAAGTCCTCTGTAAGGGATTGGTTCCCGAGGCACTTGAAGAGATTCGAATGCAGGATCTTCTTATGATAAAAGCCCCTGTAATTCTCCGTCGTCGTATGTGTATTAATCTTCCCAATCAATGAGGACCCTCTCATAATTAATAAATGCCAAGGATACGAAAATGGTCTGTGAACCAAAGAAATGTTGTTTGAATGTATACGGTACAGTAAAGCCCGGTCTCCCCAGAACTGGATATAATGGGAAGGTTTGTTTTGAAAGCCTTGGAAATTAGCTACTAACGTTGGGTCAGACAGGGAGTCGCCGTCACCCTACGTGGTCATAAATCGCACCCCAAGTAGTAGAGTCTAGCTCTCTTAAAGCGAGAGGGAACAGAGACCGTCTCGTAAGCTGTTGTAAAGAGAATGAATACACCAGGAGTGTTTAAAGTTGTTAACGACCCGGGCGGTGAACCGAGGTCCTTATAGATGGATATTTTCGTTTGCCTGTTCAGATCGTAGTTTCTTATATGATAATGGTCTACTAAGACATAAGAGATAAATGACAATCCCTATGGTAATAAGGTATGGACGTGGGATTCCACGAGTTGATTGAAGGCAACTGAGTTCGGGAGTAACTATAGTTTTTTGACTGTGTCAAGTACCTTCACGCTCTGGAGTACACAATTGATTTTCTGATTACCTTAATATATTTGTGAAGTAAAGAGAGATGATAACAACTGAATGTGTGGACATGCCCAAAATATTGAGTTAGATAATTAACATGGATTTTAAATATAAGTATATATTTGTTTTTGAGAAATAAAAAAAATATAAAGGATAGTGTTTGAGGTGTACAAGAATGACACCATAATGATGTAAATGCATGGAGCCAAAGAGCTCGGAGTTATGTAAACTTAATGTTAGTGCTTTATGGAAGTGAGACTAAGTAAGAATTGTTGGTTTATGTGGAAACCACAGGTTTTGAATACAATATTTGTTTATATTTGTGATTCCTTGTTCATTTGGAACAAGCAGTTGATTATTGGGTCAGTAATTAAATTGTAAAAATGTTTGTAGCGCCATTAATTTTATTAATTAAATGTGTTTAAATAGGAGTTGATTTTGTTGTTATTTTGCAAGTGTATCCTCTAATTAATCCAAAATATGTGAGTCACAGAGTGGGGGAACTTACCGCTGCCCCGAAATCCCGAATTGAGCTACGCTGGTATACTGTGATTGGCATATTTCTTGCTAAATGGGCACAATAGCAATTCTACTAACAAAAATACTAACCTTCTACTAAGAATTAAATACCAAAATTCTACTAATGAAAAAATACTGAATAAAGTAATAGAGCAATTCTACTACAAAAACACTAACCTTTTACTAATAACTAAATATCAAAATTCTACTAACGAAAAATACTCAAGTTCCACCAACAACAAAATACTACCATAAAACAGTCTGTCACCAGTCACGCTCACGCTCACAGTCTAATTACTGCTCTGCATTAACATATCCCAGTCGCTTAAAGTTTCTATTCCATAATCACCCACATCGTCATAAGTAGGGGAGTGAGGCCGGTTCTATTACACTTGCCGTGGCTGTGCCCAACAAGCCAAAATGGCGCCCAAACGTAGGTGAAACATTTAAATAATGAATATCTATCGAACGCATGGTCCTATTTTGACAAATGAGGTATCGTTGGACTCGAGCTGACGTTCTCTTTCCTACGGACCACTCGTTATATTTTTTTTTGTAAATTTTTTGTTTACGAAAGTAGGTGATAGTTTGAAAACCAAACATGATAGAATGGTGTGCAATGGCTCAAACGGGCGGTCACTATGTCCTTTTTCTATAATAAAACTTTTTTATTTTTTTACATTTTTTGAAAAAAGTTTAATTTTGAAATTCCTATATTTTGGAAACTAAAGAGTTAAAAAAAAGTTTGTTTTACATAACTGAAAGGTCCCTATGTCCTCTACCCCCAAAATAAATTGCAAGTCTCTAGGATAAAAACTTGATACTAGTGCTAGAAGGGAACTTTTCCTACACTTAGGAAGTTGTGAGCCCCTGGTGACCTTGGGAAGGAAGGAGTAATGCAAGAAGGGCGTGCTTGGATTCGTTTTTTCGTCTCGTTGGGCTCTTTACGGGAATGTAGGTGTTGAAAAGGTGAAATGCTGGAAACATGGCTTTTTGGGGGGAGGGGGGGGGGGGTAAAACCGTGATTTTTGACTTTTTATTATATCACGCGAAACAATCATGCCAGAGGCGTGTACGAGGGGTCCAAGGACTCGGTCTGACGTCTTCTTTGCTATGTACCCTGTATTATATATATATATTTTTTGAAAATTTTTGTTTTTGAAAGTAGGCGATAGTTTGAAAACCAAACCTGATAGAACGTTGTGCCACGGTGCAAACGAATGGCTTTTATGTCCTTTATATTTTATAATAAAACTTTTTTATTTTTTGAGATTTTTTGGAAACACTGAAATTTTGAGAATCTACTATTTTGGAAACTAGGAATTGTACAAATAAGTTTGTTTGACATCAATGAAAGATCCCTACCCCCTCTACCATGAAAATAGATTTCAAGTCTCTAGGGAAAAAACTGTGCATGTTGAAACTTTTTTTAATTTTTAAAATAAAGATTGTAGACAGAGAGCCGGTAGCGCTGGGCGTGTGTTCCAACGAGGCTATGACTGGCCATGGTGAATACAGGAAATTGCTATTTCGAGGGGGCGATGTATGGCAAAACGAGGGGTCGCTTTTCGATATTTTTTTCCTACGACAGATGAATGAAGGCGATTATTTTGAAAATCCCTTATAGCAATCTCGGTGACCGTGCCCGGAAGAAATGAATTGCTATTTTGGTGGGATGGCGGGGCAGCTTATGACGGTTGGTTTTGTGATATTTTCTATGACGGATGGAGGAGAATATTTGAAAATGTTTTAAGTGTGCTAGGATTTTTTTACCCCTGAAGGGGATCTTTAACATGCTAGTAAACGGTAATAAGCGAGACTGCTGTCTGGCACAGTAAATGGTTTTAGAATATGGAAACCTATAACATTTGCTCGACCAAGTCATGTGCATGTACGCAAATAGCCAAAACGGTAAGGTCATTGGCCTGAAATGTTATAAACTAAATATTGAACTGGGTAAAGTCATGTGTTTTAGGGTGAAAGTATGTGGATAACATGATCATGTATTGAGGATGGCCGCTTGCTAGTAATTATTATTACAGTAAAAGGTTTAATAATAATAATAAGAAGAAGACACACACGTTTTGAATGCTACAGAACTGTGTTGCTTTGCTCGCACTCAATACACGACCTGGCCAGGCCTTGTCAGAGCAACTGCTGATAACACAAGAATGTCTACGTGGACAGGAAGTAAAGGGTCAGGTTACTTGGCCGGTAGAGGCTAGCAGGTCTGTCGTTTAAACAGACCTGGTAGAGGATAGGAGGTCTGGCGTTTAAACAGAGAGACCGCCATTTTGGTTCCTAGACAGCCGTACTACCTATGTATAAGAGGCAGCCATTTTGGTTGCTTAATAAAAACATGAAATTAGTATAAGGTACACGAATCTTATTCAGATTCAGGAATGTGAAGAGGTGTGGGAACACGTGTGAGTGAGACAACATTTCAAGGTCAAAACGCTGAGAAAATGCAACTCTCTCTGTTGCTAGGCTAACTGAAACGATTGCGTTCGTGGTGCACTTGCCATTTAAGCAAACGGACGTATAGAGTAGAGCTCTGAACTGAACTTTGGAAGAAAACATCCTTTGATTTTTTTTGGTAAGTACCTATGAATGATTATTTTAATAATGTCATGCTAATCAACCTTAAATTTGTAGTTATTGATAAGGTAATTAATGATTTTATTCATTTATTTGTTTGCTGATAACCGGTATACCTTACATGTCTGAAATACAAGAAACCATTGCACTTTTGACCCTACTAGAAGGAAAAAACAACAAGCCAGTGCAAGTGAAGGTGAGTTTTTTTTTTAATCTAACTTGTTTTATCTGCGCTGTCTTCTCGAGTGGTGCAACTTCTCACTCGGCTTTACTTCCTCGGGATCGAACACTCCCGGTAATATGTCTGTCTTCGACGACTCTTCTAGGCGTAAGAACCCTCTCTCCGTTTTCCCCTTCTCTATCTCGTACTAATTCCGGCGCCATTTTATCTCTCGATAAAATAAAAAGCGCGTACCTGAATATTGTTCATTACTTCTCCCTTCAATCGACTTTCAAAGTACTGATAATATCCTCTCGTAATGTTCTTCAGTATTCCAATTATTGAAAAGTCTTTCTTGGGGCTTAAATGCAATAGTTAATAACATTAACTAGGTAATGGTGATATTCTCTTCCATAAAACCTCCTCTCATTTGCTGTCAGCTAATCTCCAATGATGCATTTTATAACAATGATTTATCATCAATTTGCGGTAAAATCCTTGTTGCTACGCAAGTTTTCACCTTGCTACGATCTCTCGAGCGTCACAAATCACGTGATCTCGATCTCCCCTAGGCTGAGCTTGCTAACAAACCTCGTTTGGGTCTCTTTCCAGCGTAAATCTTTACACGTTCAATTTTAGCACTGGGCTCGAAAATTATCATCATTTTTGTCTTAAAACATTCAAATTTCGGGTGCATTACCATCCCCATGCAGATACCAAAGTGAACCAGAGTCAAATAGGAGTCATGACGCATTAATCTTGTGAGCAATCGGATCACTCAGCGACAAGTGATCGCTTAATCAGTTCTAACATACTGTGTGTGTGCTCGGTATGAGGCCTCTGCAGCAGCAGCAGTGTTTTAATTCGAAGGCCCTGTATGTATAGCCTAATGTTACGGTTAAAGCAAGAATGATAGGTAAACCTAGGATTAACCGATTTAAGTTGGGATTACCATGGTTTTGTGGATAAAGCCCGAAAAGTTTACAACGCTCCCACCTTTAACTGGCTAAACCTGGGTGTAACCAATCCCAGTCAGTTAAGACCCGAGCTAAAACTGGACCTAACCAATAGCCGTAACACATTCATGTTAAATTATGTGTGTTAATAAGAATGTACGTACAAACACCAGCCTAACCTGGTGCTTACGCCCTTTCCTTGTAATACAAGCAGTGATTTTCGTCCAGACAACAATCGAAACTACTGTAGTAGAGCTCAGATCAGAATTGTATTCCTTGGTCAAGTCGAGAGATGAACCCAGGACCTCAGGAAAAGCACTTAGCACCTGGTATGATCCCCTGGCGATCTTAATTGCACTATTACCCTGGGAGCAAGATTACAGGAGTTAACTATACGCTCTCTACATTCCCATACCCTTTTAGTCACCCGTTGCGACTGGTAGGGAGCACAAAATGATATTGCATCTCCATTCATCCAGACTATTGTGTATCCAAGTAGCGACCAATGTCTTTGTCTCACCATGGCTTTATTAATTTTAATAATTTTGCTTTACAAACATATTGAGCCCGTTTGGCTAATGTCCGGTGACACTTGAGTATATTTAAAGTTTGCATTATTTCTAACTCCGGTCGAGATGTGCCGTAACAGCTTTGAGCTATGTAGAGATGAAACGATTAGGTCGGGACAGGGAGGCATGGAAAGCTGCATCAAACCTGTCAAAAGACTGAAGACTCAAACAACAACAATCACTTATTTTGACTTCAGGGGTGCATATTTCTACTCCTAGATAACGAGGAGATATTTCTGATGGTGAATTTCAATTAATGGATATTTATTAACGAACTGAATATTTTGGCACTCATTTAGGCCTATTTTTGGATTTTTGGCAGTCGAAGATGGATATTTAACCTCGCGGATATGCGAAGGATGTCATTAGTCGCTACATGACTACGGTTCTTTACTTGGACCGGAACTTCAGGATGGAAGAACACACTCCGTTTTATGAACGTGCGATTGTATGCACGCGTCTTGCTGCACAAGTGACAATTATTTGAATTCTGTGCGAAATTAAGTTACAGAGACGAGTATAAGACTTGCGTGAACATTTAAGCACGCTGTGAACTATTTTTGTGTGCGAGAGTACACAAATTTGTGTTATCGAGCAATATTGCACATTTTTCTGTAATATTGAATGCAACTGGTCATCATTTTTGCAAAGCCACGAGGCACGTCCAAAATTACAAAGACATTGTGCCTAAAATATTCATCGATCTAATCCACAAACGGAAACTCTGCTAAATTATAATTGTTTTTCAATCGACGATTGTGGCGGTTGTGTGCGATACTTGATAGTATTAACTTCTGTGTTCAACACCACACAAGAGTGTTTTAATACCTGTGGCGGACGTTTTGTATTGTCCACGCATGTGTAAACTCAGTTTTTGCATTTTCCAAGTACAAACCAGAGTAGAATGAGAGTTTAAAAACACCGAAATCATCATGGAGAAAATGACTGACTACCAGGAAGGTTACACCCTTCTTGAGATGATGGCTATCATGGCTTAAACCACTAATTATGAGGGAGATGCTGAGATCGAGGGCCATACAATGAAGGAGAAGAAGAAGAAGAGGCAACGGTTATGAATGAGTCGAGGCTCGAGCACAGGTCTTGTTAATGGCCATGGCCTGATGGCCAAATTCTTCCAGAACGCCAACATGTGGGTCTTTGAAATATTTTCAACTTGCTAAAAGCATGATTTCGGTTGATTAGGATAAGTTACCGTACCGATAGTTATTATTTATTTAGCGTATGGCTTTTAGTGCCGGGAGTGTAGGAGGATATGTTCGGCTCGCCAGAGACTGTATCTGCTTCAATGCCGACACACCTGGGGTGAGCTACAAGTTCCGTTCAATTTCAAGTAGTTACCAATAGCAACAACCACTAGGTGGGCAATTCTCTACTATTAAGGCCTTTATAGCGGCTTCGGTGGCGTAGTTGGTAGCATGCTGAACTGCTGTTCCCAAGATAGTGGGTTCAAACCCGGCCGAAGTCGTCAGATTTTTTAAGAGCGTTAAAAATCCTTCAGTATGCCTTCCTTCGGAGGGGAAGTTAAGCCGGTGGTCCCAAGTCATAGATTTATGGCATGTAAAACATCCTTCCACAGACTAAACTTGTGTGAAACTAAATTGTTAGGTTAGATTTCGTCGGAACGCTCTATCAAAGTTCCAACCTTCACCAGTAGGTAGCGAACTTTGGAACTACTTGAAATAGAACGTAACTTGTAGCTCACCCTAGGGGTGTCCACTGGAAGCAGCTACAGACTCAGGCGAGCCCAACATGTCCTCGGACACTCCCGGCACCAAAAGCCATACGATAAATAAATAAATAAATAAATAAATAAATAAATAAAGGCCTTTATGATATTTTTCACCCCAGTTTTGATAAGTTTTGGTCAAATTCTGACTAATCAAACGCTCTGTGGCACCATGGCAAGCGCCACGTGTAAACTGTGACATGCCGAGTCATAGGAGGACTCAAACATGGACTCCTACATGCACATTTGTAGATATTTTTATTATTTGTAATGATGGTGCAAACACCTTTCCCTTAAACGCTTTGAAACATGAGATTTTGTGTATAGGACGTGCAGAGGCACCTACATGACACTGGGATGTTAGATTTATTTGGCCGTATCATTTGATAATGGGTTCAAACCCGGCCGAAGTCGTCGGATTTTGTTCTGTGTGCCCAGGAGCCACAGTTATTATTTCCAAGAGTTTTGGAATGCTTAGGAAACGAATAGAGGCTTCAGAAGCCACATATAGAATTTATAGTGTTAAGGTATCATTTTGGTAACACGTAAGGCTTTGGTGTTGTTGGTCATTATTATTTGACATGCCGATAGGGCACAGCAGAATTTTGTCTGAAGTGCTTTGGCAGCACAGATGAGACAGCATAAGGCTTAGTAGCCTAGAAATGTAAATGCAAGTGCCATCGTATCAGTTTTGTTTTGCTCAAAGAACTTGGAGCGAGTGGAATGTCATTCTGTTTGGTATTGTTTGTAAAACATCTCGATTTAAAGGTGTGAACTATGAGGCAGTGGAGCCTGGCAGAATGCAATGCCGAACCTCTTAGCGAGGGAAGCTTGAGCTACACCACCTGTACTGGCATGTGCTTATTCCAGAATGCAAAGCTACTGTGTGAGATGACTTTGATGACATAAACTAGAATGTTTCATTTACTCAAGCCGCAAGGCTAATTTCTGTTGCGAATGTGTGGTCACAGTTATGCTTAATTGTTATTAAACGTCCACGTCTCATTTAAAACTTCACTTTGCTTGTGATGATTGACGATATAGCGTGTTCATGTATTTAACACAAATAGGAGGTATCCCTTGCCACACGTACTTGACCAAATAATTGTATGAATTTAAGGAAGTGTTATTATTGTGTCTGTCGAAGACAAGTGAATGTTGCGATAGACTTTGACCACCCTCATTGATATTATAAGAGTTTTTCGGTGATGGAGACAGGTTTTGTCTCTTTTGCCGGGGTTTAGCAAGCCGTTGAGCCGCGTATTTCCGCCATTGTTGGCGAGTGTTATTGTGCTAACTGCCATGAGGGTCTCCCCATATTTTGGATCAGACATCGTGGGGGCAGTGCTTTTTGCTGATCATCATCGAGTGTCACAATGGTCAATCGGCAAATAAATTACACTGGAAGGGTCTAAACGTGAATTAAACCTGAAAATAAATCATGAAACATAATTCTTTTTAACATTGGACTTATAAATCGAGCAATTACATAAGAAGTGAATTGTTTTCAACTTGGATTATTTTTATTGGATGACCGACACATTTGGAACAGCTATTCACTGTGATAAAACCAGACTTTTAGGAAGAGCCGACACGAATTTGATACGACGGAGTTGCTATGCCATGGTATTCCTTAAACATGGACAAGTAGTGACCACGTGGCATAGTCGCAGATTTTACTGTGCAGTCACCAGCCTAATTGCATGCACTTAGGTGAAGATTAGGCGCAAACACAGTCTAATTCGCGCAGGCAGGATTGTACAAATTGTACAGACAGTAGGAGTGTTTAATTTAAGTGTGTTATTTATTCATTGCGCCCATGTGTGTAAAAGTTAGATATTTTTGTTTGTTAGGATCTGGTTGTTACTTAGCTTTGGATTGCCTTTTGCTGTAGACGCTTCTCGTCAGTAATGTTAACGTCAATAGGTTTAGCTAACAATTCAATGTAGAAATAATTGTTGGAAGTGAAACCATCGTATTTTTAGATATATCTTATTGGTGCTTGTATATGTAAATTATACTCTAGTTGCTGTGGACGATTAATATTCCTTCTTTACCATAAATTCTTTGTGTGATTATTCGTATTCTTCAAAAATGATTTGCTTAGGGAACAATTTACGTGTCACATTCTTAGCTTGCTTGCCATTAATTATTTTGTGAACAGGACTTCACGAGGGCTTAACTAGAAATCAGTTTAGGGGGATGTTTTATAATTTTATTCCTTTTTAGCTTTGTGGACTAGCCGAGATGTTCACCCTCCGAAGTAGGCTAGGGATTTGTGGTTTTTAAATGAATCTCTAGTGAATCTTACGTTAGCCTGGACTATTTATTGTTAGATTTGCTTTTTTGTGGGGTGTGATCCTTGGGCTGGTTTTATAACCATTTACCTATCACCATTCCCGATACCACCTGAGCTAATAGTCTCGTGCCGGAGCTGGTCTGAGAACACATCCTTTCCTCGAAGGATGGAGGTGTCGGGAAGGTTATCAGCGGTCGATGGTACCCCAACGGCCTTGTCTGACGGGCACAATATATTACTTAACTTCGGCCTTTAACCCAATGGGATTGGTTAGATCCAGTTTTAATCGGTTTTACATGGGAGCGTTATGTTATTTTCGGGATTTAGCTACAAAACCATACTAATCTCCACTAACCGGTTAAACCCAGGTTTACCTTTCATTCTTGCTTTAGCCGTAACATATAGGCCTACAAATTCTAGATGATTCCAAAATTATTAATGAAAGCTTAGGAAATGTTATAGAACCTTTAGAAGAATGTGCCCATGCCATAAAATTCACCTACTGATTCAAGAAATTTTAAATGATCGAAATCGTACATTCAAATAGACACTTGTAGTAGTTCACTATCAACCATACCACTAGTAGCAGATGACCTTGTTGTTATGCCACTTCTCGTGAATATCATAAGTGCGCACTGGTAACTGTGGGCAATGGGTGTAGACAGATTTCTCACATATCATTAAGGGCCTTGCCCACTACATCGCGTTGTAATCAACTTTACTGAATATATGGAGATTCTGACATTTCAGTAATGCTCGTAATCACCCAAGGTATTGTATTCATAAGAGGACCACCACCCGTTCTAGTAACGGCTTACATAAAAGTACATGATATTGTTACAATTTAATGGATGCCTTGAGAGCTAATCCTGCCATAAAATTCCAGTCTTCGTTGAATGGAAGTAGGTTGTTATATTTAGGGGCATGGAAATTTTGGTTATCAGTTCCATGTAGTTTGATATGTGTGTCTGGAATTTGTTTCATTACCTCTGTTATTTTGTCATCTGTAGGAGGACCAGGAAGGTTAGAATTATTCCCGGAAGTTGCCTCGGGTAAGAATAAGAAACTACATAGTGGTTATGGCTAAAGTGAGAATTAAACTCACTGTGCAACATATTATGTTCACACAGCTCTTTATATTTCATTTGAACAACCCCCCTGTATATTAATTGGAGTTGCAGAACATTAACTTACTTGTTCGAAGCATTTCATTTTAATTAATAAGAGAACTAACTCTGTGGCACCACAGCCCATGCAGGTTTTTGGCGCATCAAGTGACCGCTGCTCAGCCATTTGGCGTACAGATTGCGGGGTGACGCATAGTCAGCTCGTCGGCTCCCCTTGGCCATAAATCTTCGTTTTCCTGATCGGGGCGCTGCCTGTCAGGCTGCTACTAAATTGTACTCACGAGAGTAATGGCACCCCGTTCCAGCCCTCAAGTCACTTTCCAAAATCCATGAAGAAGCCAGGAATCAAACCCAGGGCTTCCGGGTAAAAGGCAGGCGCGCTTCCCCAACATCATGGGGCCGGCATCATTTTAACTAATACAGATGCAAACTATAATGAGACATTATCCTCTCTCAACCGGGTGAGTTAGCCGTGGTCGTTACGGCATCACTGCTGGCAGACGCTCACATCCGGAAGGCGAGGAGGTTCAAATCCCACCGCCGGCAACCTTGAAGATGGTCTTCTGTGGTTTCCCATCTTCCTTCCAGGCAAATGCCGGGGTTGGTCCCTAACTATAGGCCACAGCCGCTAATTTCCAACTCCTCGTCCTTACACTCCAACTTTCCTCCCCAACGGTACTTGTAGCTCACCCATTGGGTATCCGTCTCGAAGCAGCTACAAAACTGGCGAGCCGAACATGTCCTCGGACACTCCCGGCACTGAAAGTCATACGCTAAAAAAAAAAAAAAAAAAAAAACTCTCTCACTTCAGTAAGTGCTAGTGGCTGCAGTGTTTTTAGCGTATAAGACTTGCATTAACAATGCAGTTGTGGTATTTTGTTGCATTTTACAATACTTGAGCAGTGGATATGAAAGTTCTTCCCACGGTTTAAGGGGAATTCCTTCCTTGGCTTCCAGACATAAGTGAGTATTTGACTCTGGATAACGAGAATGAGATGCCGGAAGTCCGCGGAGGATCGCATGCTACCCCGGAGCGAACAAACACGCGAAGAAGGTCCTCAGGTAGCGTTCCGCTCCACCAGTCTTCCATCATAGGACATGTTACAAGACTAACATACGTGAATATCTTCGCAGCCCCTCACTGAACAGATTAGAGGAACCAGCCCCATTAGACCGATTAGCCTGAGAGGGAGTCTTCACCTAACGAGCAACCATCTCTTATACTAGACTGAAGTGTCATTTGTAGTTTTTATAAGCAGATAGAAAGGCATTGAAATCAACATAATTTATATCTCAACTTAGTATAAAACAAAGTCCCCGATTCCTGGATGTTACGGGTAAACTCGAGAACCACTAGATGGATTTTGATGCGGTTTTCACCATTCTGTAAAGGATATCTCGAGGATGACTTCTGTAGAAAATAATTTATTTATGATCAAAGGAAGCCGAGCAGTAACGATTTCAGAGGAAAAGTCGACAAAAAAAACTGGCGTCCGAGTGCTTTTTAAGCTTACGCTGGGCAAACCGTTAAAAATATCTCAATACTATGAGTGTAAAAATTGTTCAGCATGAAAAGTTCAACAAAAAAGTCCGGGGGATCATATGTCTATCTTCAATACATCGCCCACTATAAGTGTTTCTACGTTTTAATTTTTTCCAACTATGTCCATTCAACTACTGAGGCGACAGTTTACGAGCTAGCTAAAGGCGAGCCTATCATCCATGTTACAGCCTAGGTAGCAGGCGAATCTATTGCCCCAGATGCAGCCAGCAGCAAAACGTCCAGTAGTGTTGAGTTAAGACTTCTGAGAAGGGTGGTTGTGTTTGGAGTTTCCCTGTAAGTGCAACTCGGGTTTTCTTCATTTCGCCCGTGAAACACAGTCAAGTAAAGATTAGACGGAAGGGGGATTTGAGTTTCATTCACCTCGCCATTCCCTGGAAGTGCAACTCTCATTTCGCCTGTGAACTTTTCGTTCCGAAAAATCCACAGTCAATTTAAGATTGGACGGAACGGGGATTATATTATATTAAATTACACTGATTGGCGTATAATCTCTACTTAGTATAAAACAAGAAGTTCCGTGACGAACTAAAGAGCCTACTTTTCTTAAAATTTAAGATTCATGCCAATGATTAATCTATATGGATCTATCTAGAATAATGACGAAATTAAGTTGGTAATATCGAAATTTCTAATTAGTTCGAAATACTGTATACTTGACATAATGTAGCCAAATAGAGAACTACAGTTGGCAGCCCTGGTGACTGAATTTGTTCTTAGTTCCATCTCTTAAGGTACAGAATACAAAATTTGGTTGAAGTCCAATGGATAGCATGGACGTTACATGCAGTTAAACATTGGATCTAACAGCGCGCGTAAAATCATGTTGGCAACAATGACATACATGTATTGGTCAGAAATAATATGAAATAATATGATCTATTGTCGTGTCAATTTTGGATGAAATCCATTTGTTAGTATAGAAGTTACATGCATTTTAAAATTGGACCTATCAGCAGGCTTAGAATCATGTTGGCAGCACTGGCGTAGGCCTATATTAGTTACCCCAAATTAATCTAGAATGCCAGGTACTATAAGTGTGCAATTTTTTGAGCTGTTGGCTTGCATATTTTCTGATATATTGATATTAGGGTATCAAAAATAGAGTCAGTCTTTATTAACAGTTGGCAGGTCTGGTTACTCTTAAGAATCGGCATAGTCATATCTGTTATGGTACACATAGCACACACGAAATTTTGTTGAAATCCAAATGATAGTATAGAAGTTACATGTATTTAAAGTTGGACCTCTCAGCAGGCTTAGAATCATGTTGGTAGCACTGACGTATATAATTTTTCTCCAAATTAATATAGAATATCAGGTACTATACGTGTGCATAGTTTAAAGCTGTCGGCTTCCATAATTTCTGATGTATGGGTATTTGGATTTGAAATAATTGAGAGCATTTATTAACAGTTGCCAGCCCTGGTTACTGTTAAGAATCGTTATAGTCATATCTGTTTATGTACACATAGCACGTATGAAATTTGGTTGAAACCCAATTGATAGTGTAGAAGTTGTATGCATTTAAAATTTGGACCTATCAGCAGGCTTATAATCATGTTGGCAACACTGCCATGTATGGTCTCCTGGAAATTAAACTGCAATATTATTATCTATACTTGTGCCAATTTTGAAATAGCTCCCATTCATACCTTCCAAGATATGCAACATGGAGACCAAATTTCAATTGCGAATTTTCAGCAGTTGGTAGCACTGACGTCATTTTCAAATATGGCCGTGAGATAATCAGGTATAGATCTTTACTCCTTCCAAATTTTGTTCCGATTGCTGCAGCCGTTTTGGAGTTGATAGAGGGGGACACACACACAGCCAAAAGACAGACAGACAGAAGGACAGACAGACACACATTTGCCCGATCTCATGTCTACATTTTCCTCATTTTTGCAAAATGTGAAAAGTAGGCTAATAAAGTCCCCGATTCTTGGATGTCGCGGGTAATCTCGAGAGCCTCTGGATGGATTTTGATGCGGTTTTCACCATTCTGTAAAGGATATCTCGAGGATGATTTCTATAGAAAATAATTTATGTATGATCAAAGGAAGCCGAGCAGTAACAATTTCAGTGAAAAAGTCGAAAAAAAACCTGGCGTCCGAGCGCTTTGTAATCTTACGCTGGCCAAACCTTTAAAAATATCTAAATACTATGAGAGTAAGAATTGTTCAGCATGAAAAGTTCTACAAAAAAATCCGCGAGAGCATATCTCTATCTTCAAGACATCGCCCACTAGAAGTGTTTTTACGTTTTCATTTCTTCCAATAATCTCTATTCAATTACTGACAGTTTACGAGCTAGCTAGAGGCGAGCCTATCACCCCAATTACAGCCTAGCTATCGGCGAGCCTATGATCCCAGATACAGCCAGCAGCGAACAATCGAGTCGTGTTATTTAAGACTTCAGAGAAGAGTGGTTGTGCTTAGAGTTTCACTGGAAGTGCAACTCGGCCTTTTCTTTATTTCGCCTGTGAACGTTCCGTTCCGCAAAATACACAGTCAAGTTAAAATTGGACGGAAGGGGGATATGTGTTTCATGCACCTCGCCATTCTTAAATTACGTCTGACAAGAATTCGTCGCACATGCATCTCCATGATATTATAATTAATAGTCCAGTCAGTGATTGCAACCCATCATGCCGAGACGTAAAACGGATATAGATCGTAGTTCACTGACATCGAAAACAGAAGCTCTTATCATTTAATGCATTCATAACTGCTCTCGGGCGAAGCCGGGGTGGGTTGCTAGTTACTAATATAACATAATATAATGGATGGCACCTATAGGATCCGACACAATAGTGAGCGGTACCATATCGAAGAGGACATAAGCACATCGATGAGGAAAAGGCGACTAACCCTTTATGAACCCCTACAGACTCACGAACAGTATCTTAACCACGACAGGTAGAGGCAAAGCCTCCAAGAACAAATGGATCACCACAGTGAAATCAGACCTGGAGCAGCTACAAATTTCTCCCGACACCGCACACGATCGGACCAATTCCGTCTGCTCATTATTCAAGGGGTATATTCCCAGTGTCCGTTACCAGCAGCAAGACCGCAGGAACCACCAGACAGAAGTGGCCAGATGAGAGGAAGTCTGCTCATAGCCGGAAAATGGATGCCTTCTGGGCTAAGAAGAAACAGAAGACCCATGTAAAGTGGTAAAGCAAATAATAATAATAAGTCGCTGAAGGCCAACCTCGTTAACTGGGGCTCCACCATAATCTGCATACCAGTATGCAGAATGTTGATATTTTAGAGACCTGCTCCATGGTTCGTTCGTTCCTCAACCTACCAGCATAGAGAACTCCACTCCATCTTGCAACAAATGCCGATGAAATGGTCAATTGTACCCCACGATATGGTGAACATATGACTAATAATAATAATAAGTCACTTTTACTTGAGGAGTTCGCACTCCAACGATCCTTCATTGGTTCTGGATGAGACTGGAAGTCCTGATACATTTCTTATCGTCGTGTGTGTTTTCATGTCGTCCTCCAAGACGTGGCGGTATAGGGATTTGGGCAGGAGGTGACCATGGTCTGGATATTAGGTGCCACCCCGGCATTGATTTGTTGCTGAAATCGAAAATTATTTCTAGTTTGCTTGCCAAGGTGGGTGAGTGGTCAACGTGTCGGTCTACTAACTCCAAGCTTGCAGTTTCGCTCCTGGCCGTCGTGAGTGATTTTTTTTTGAAACGCGGCAAAATTTGCGACACCATGTCATACGATGCTGGCATGTCAAAGAACCCATTTGAATTCAGTAGGCCGTGTTCATAATGGCAAAATTAATCTCGGGAGCCAACACAAAGTTCCTCATTTCTCTACTAGAAAGCGCTATAGTGTTCAAGGAGCTTAGATATCTTACCTCCTTGACTTTCATAGTGCTTCCAGGAACAACGAAATTCGACATGCAAGCTACCCTTTGGGTGTCAAATAACAAAGCTTGCACCCGGCACGAGGCTATACTATATTAATATTATTATTATTATTTCTAGTTTGATTCTTACCCACATCTCTTCGTGAGATACGTGGTGGGGCAGTGGTCTAGCTGCTTGCCTCGCACCAAGGCGGACTGGGCGGACTGAGTTAGATTCCCGGTCAATGTATGTGAGATTTTCGAAATGAAATATCTTGTCCCGTGGTCGGATTGCACGTAAATGTGGAGGTCCTTTGACTTACTGTATGCTAAATACTAGCCGATATTACTCGAGCTGCAAGTACGTGCCAATATTCTGTCAGATGAAGACAACCAGGATTATAGAAAGGAAGGAAGCATGTAGTTTTACGTGACCGTCAATCTCGCCAATTCTATCTTCTATCTTCACCTAATGGTCAACCGTCTCTTATTCTATGAGACTGAAATTTTATGTGCAATTTTATTTTTGAGTTGGCCAGTTTTGCTTTGACTCTACTCATATAGAGTCGGGATTACCTCTTGCTACATACAATATCCGCACTGTACACTGAAGAGAGTGGCCAGGAGTGTCACTTAGTTAATGAGCTGACATCATCTGCTGTGTTAATAATATCCACTAACCTCCACATCACTCACCAGCAGAACGAACGACCTTCAGAATAGCCAGAGGTGTCCTCTATTAGTTCCCAGGAACAAAAGAAAACATCGTCACACCATTATGAAGTCATTCTAAAAGACTGCCTGTCTCCAACAGCAAGCAGAGGTCTTTATTCTATGCTACGTGCGCATTGCGTTGTTGCAGTTGTTGTTTCAAATGTAATTTTAAACCAGGAACCATCTATTCCGAATGGTTGGCAACTTTAGAATCGAATAAAACTCAATGAATGGTGTATTGATGGTGCGTACTACAGTAAGTTAGTATAATTTTCTTTTCATCAAAACCCGTTTAGTTGTTAACGAGTTCTTGATGTGTAGCCGCCAACGTTATTTCACATTTTACCAACTGTTTTAATTAAAATAGCATAGTAGAATGTTAGGAGGTAGAATATCCAGTAGGCCTACCACAGTATTCTTTTGTGATAAGAGCAGCCACTCAGAAGTCACGAGGTACGACAAAATAGACAAACAAACACATGCACATTACTTCGTGATTGATCTCTTAACCCTATAACTTGAATGCCCGGTCAATGAATGTGAGATTTTCGAAGTGAAATGCCATGTCCTGTGGTACGGATTCCATGTAAATAGGAGGTCCCGTGGCTCATAATCACAAGATTCATGGTCAGGTAAAACTACAATCTTCCTTCTTTCCTTCCTATAACTTGAATGAGGTAACAACAGATCCTAAACATGGACAACTTGCTGTATATAAATTTGGTTATACTGTATTTGGACCATTGTGAATGAAAAGATGATGATGATATTTGTTGTTTTAAGGGGCCTAACATCTAGGTTGAGTGTCCGCTTGGTTGACTTTATGAAGAATGTAGAAACGTTACAATTCTTCCTTGTGGTATTTCATTTCTTGTAACGTGGTCACAATTTAAACATTCAGAACAAATCGATTATTACGGAGCTGCACATAACCGGCGAGACGTGAGCCGGTGAATCGTGGGTCCGGCCGACCAACGGGCAATTAATCGTAACTTTCACGAAGACGCTAAACATGTGTTTTATTGCCAGGGCGTCTGCCTGCCGTAACGTTCCGAATATTTAATAATATGATGTTTCTCTTAGGTTAAACATGCACGTTCAGCAGAAGGTCTTAAGGTAAGATGTTGCACACACACGTTTTAAAGGGCAAAAGAACCGTATTTCTCATCTCGTAATCACCTTGTTCTACTATAACTCTGTTATGAGGCCCACCAGCTGTTCGTGATTCTGCACCATTTTTCTTAACATCACCCACTTTGTCATAAACATTAGTCAAGTAATATAATTCACTTTTTTTTGCCCAGGTACTTGCTCAACAACAACTTGGAACATTTAAGTTAAAGGAATCCGGATAGCAATTAAACAGACCTCTTTTTTTTAAAAAATGACTGGCTACATGGTATAGGGGTAATGTTTTTGCCTGCTGTGACCAAGTTTGTAGGATCAAATCCTGCCACAGTCAGTTGGGATTTGAGGGTGCGCAAATACGAGGAAGGTTTCAGTAGATTTACTGGCACGTTAATGACCCCTTTCGGGGAAAATTCCGGCAACCCGGTGTGTCTAAACGTAGTAGTAGTTAAAAGGAACATAATTCCAATAACAATATTATTATTATTATTATTATTATTATTATTATTAATAATAATAATAAAAATAATTATAATAATAATAATAATAATAATAATAGAGCCAATATATCATCTTTTTGGAGGCCTTTATAGGGAGATGAAAGACTGCTTGAGCTTAAGGCTCTGGTAGTAAAGAAGCGCAGTTGCGCTTCATAAGAAGGGAGGTAGTGCACAGTTCGCTACTCCTGTGGGGATCCGGGCACGGGCATCATAGCCCCACACAAGACACGGCATAAAACTAGAAAAATTGCTTGAGTTTTAATTCACTGACCGTGAAAGCCAATATACAATAATAATAATAAATTGTTTTTTCTTGCAATTCTGAACTAACCACACCCCATGCTATACTGTACCTTCGCTGAATACTGAAAAGCATTATTTAACGACAATAACACACTTCTGGTGGTGGTGAGGGGTTTTGAGAGAAGCCTGATCATTCATTCATGCAACGCTCCAACATCAACGGTGTGTTTCTCGGAAGCAAATAATTTATGTTTAGTAATATTTGACATTATTAATCTTTATTCAATTTATTATTTGACAAACAGTCCAGCACGCAATTGTAATATTGTTAATAGGAAACAACGATCAGAGTCCATTAAAATTGAAAATATAAAAATAGGCGTTACCAACAGTAGATAACAAGTACATTTTACCTAATGACACACTCCCATGCCTATTACCTCCTGGTCACAATACCTGTTTTTTTTTTTTTTTTTTTTTTTTTTTTTTCACTTTTGATGGACTCTGATCTTTGTTCCCCAATACCCTTCATTCATTTACAGTATTACACTTGTGAGCTTGAATCATTCAGGAGCAGGTGATACTAATATTTCCATAATATACATTTTCATGCCTAGATTACTGCGTACTTAACGTAATGTGGCGTAAAGCTTTAACACATGGTGTCGGATGGAGGTAATTACGTTGACCTTGCTGTACGCAACTTATCATAATAGTTTATCAATTTCAAGCATTTCCTTCCAGTCACGTTAATTTCATGATAAGGTGGTCAACATGGACCAATCAGTATATCTTACGGAATTGAACAGGATATATACAAATGTCATATTCATACCTTGCTGAATTTTATGCTCATAGATATTTCTGAAGCCAATTCACCTTAATCTGGTTATTTAACGCGCAGGTAGGAAGGTATCCTAAAACTAGGGACATCTGATGTTGTCCAACCATCTCGTTCATTGTCTTTGGTCTCAGGGTACGTATTGAGAGTCTGGCCCTAAAGTTCCGGGATTGATTCCCGCTCTACCGAAATCTTTAATTCTGATCTGAGGGATGTAACGTGGTACATTCAGCCTCGTGAGGCACAACTAGAAAGAGGTGGGTTATGTTACCACCTCAGTCATTTAAAAAAGTGGTTGTCGTGGTTTCACACTTCTACTGCAGAAAAATGTTTTGGATGGCTCCTAACTTAAAGCCACGGTTGACTCCTTACTAATCCCAGCCTCAATTACAAATACTGTAAACACAACTTTAACACCACTTTAACACAGGTTATCAGACAAATTCTACCGACACCCAATATGCATGGGGCTGAAATGACCATGATGTCCAATAACCTAAAAATGAAACAACAACAACAACAATCTTTCAGTAAGTTTTTCAATGATACCTGTACAAACTTCAGTTGGTCAACAAAAATTTGCACAATATGACTGGGAGGGGTTACAATGTGTATATAAAACAAGATGTTCAACAAAGAACATATAGCCTACTTTCTCCTAAATGCATGGGTATAGTTATAAGTAGGGCCCGGATGTTGATGACATGTCATCTTTTTACTGAGCTGTCTAAAACAATGCTGAAGTACATAGAAACTCCGGACGGCCAACCCGTCTTCAAATATGTAATTTTGGTATATTGGCTTTCACGGCCGGTGAATTAACACACAGTAATTCTTCTAGGTTTGGGCTGTGTCATGAGTGGGGTTTCGCCTAGGACACCAAGCTGGCTCATCGGCGGGCTCTTGGTGTCTCCGCCCGGACCCCCCACAGGAGTAACAAACTGCGTGCTACCTCCCTTTATATAGAGTGCAACTGCACTACTTGACTGTGAGAACCAAAAGCTCAGGCAGCCTCAACCTCCCTATGAAGGCTTCCAAAAAGATGGTATATTGGCTTTCACGGCCGGTGAATTAACACACAGCAATTCTTCTAGGTTTGTGCCGAGTCTTGTGTGGGGTTTCACCTAGGACACCAAGCTGGCTCATCGGCGGGCTCTTGGTGTCTCCGCCAGAACCCCCCACAGGAGTAACAAACTGCGTGCTACCTCCCTTTATATAGAGTGCAACTGCACTACTTGACTGTGAGAACCAAAAGCTCAAGCAGCCACAACCTCCCTATGAAGGCTTCCAAAAAGATGGTATATTGGCTTTCACGGCCGGTGAATTAACACACAGCAATTCTTCTAGGTTTGTGCCGTGTCTTGTGTGGGGTTTCACCTAGGACACCAAGCTGGCTCATCGGCGGGCTCTTGGTGTCTCCACCCGGACCCCCCACAGGAGTAACAAACTGCGTGCTACCTCCCTTTATATAGAGTGCAACTGCACTACTTGACTGTGAGAACCAAAAGCTCAAGCAGCCTCAACCTCCTTATGAAGGCTTCCAAAAAGATGGTATATTGGCTTTCACGGCCGGTGAATTAACACTCAGCAATTCTTTTAGGCGAAACCCCACACAAGACACGGCACAAACCTAGAAGAATTGCTTAGTATGTCATTTTTATTTTGCATCTTTTTGCATTTTTGCTATTTTTCCATTTTATGAGCATATTTTTTATGTTTCGTAGATTTTTTGGGTCATATTTTAGAGAAATCGGCCTTTTAAGGTCATTTTTGTATTCAATTTAGTCACGTCACAGCTTTGTATGAGGGAGTTACGTCTCTCCGAGTTAGCAGCAAACGACCTTCCTCCCTTCAAGTACGCTCCGATCACATCAGTTGAAGTTGAACGCAGCTCTTAGAGATATACAAACTTCTTGACTGAAACCGCAGATCATTTACATTTCACAACATCAGAATGACATTCGTAGTGCAGTGCGACTCAGACTTAAGTGAACATAAACCTTTAGTTAAGTGCTAGAAATCTATTTTGATTGACTTTTCAGTTTGAGCTTAAGATGTCATTTTTGAATTATTGGTGAGTTTATTATTATAAGATAATTTTCTCCATTTTATAGTGCATTTTTAGAATTTTTGAAATATTGGTGAGTTTATTATAATAAGATCATTTTTTCCTCTTTTTTCGAATTTTTACGCCATTTATTACAGTGATTTTTGAAAATTTTAAGTGCATTTTTTAAACTTTTTTACGGCCCTAGTTATAACTCTTTGTCGTATAATTGAATTTTCGTTATAGTAGCTTGTTGAAATGCAACTTGGTGTATTGTACTTTATACTATGCTAATAATTTTCCTTATTTCCACTCATTACGGTACTTACTGGGCCTATTACCGACTGCGTAACTCAATGTGGTACTTTAGTCGAGTGTTCTTACGGCACCGGGGATAATTGGTTAGCATGCTAGGCGTTGGTCCTAAAGCCTCTATAACACGACACTCGTGGGCATGGTAGCTTCTGCCAGTACGCGTACACACACTGGTGAAGAGGCCATTATTGCCGTGTGATTTGTACTTCCTAGGCTAGGTTCTGCCTTCCATTATAACTTTTATGCAACCAACGGAATTGAACAGGTGCCATTTTCCCGGCAGTTTTCTTAGAAGATTGAGTAAATCAACCAATCAAATTGCTTTGCTTATTCTAGTCGAAATCCTAGCAGCAATATAAACAAATAGATTTGTTATGGGGGTATGCCTATGAAATAAATACATCAGAATGAAACTTTATTTTCATAAATTCAGTGCCAGGCATGCTTTCAACATTATTTAAGCAAGCTTCCCACCCGCTTTGCGCTCATAATGCGAAGCAACTGCAAACTACTCTCAAACGACGACACTTCTCATATTTGATATCCTACACTTTTGCGAATAATATAATATAATAGTAGTCGCATATGATGTGTAACATTTGACATGTTATCCTACTCGTATACTACACTGTTTGGACATTCTTAAAATGTTAATTTACACTCCATTTTCATACTGGTACTATGATGAATGTATAGATTGAATTCGAAATATGCTACTGTCACATTTGTGGCGCAGCGGCCAAGCTGTTAGTCTCTCACCAAGGTAGACCGGGTTTGATTCCCGGTCAATACATGTGAGATTTTCGAATTGAAATGCCATTTCTTGTGGTTCGCATTCCACGTAAAAGGGAGGTACCGTGGATCATGATCGTGAGATTAGCGGACACGCAAAACTACAAGCTTCCTTCCTTCCTTTTACATTAACAATCCATAATAACAATGTGACACACAACGTCGACAGTACTCTCAAATACTGTTAGCACATTCCTCGGTAACTGTAACATTCATTATTCTCAAGGCTCTCATACAGTTCGTCGTAAACAATCAAAACATGGCTTCCTACAATCATGAAATGACCTAGTCTCACATATGATGAAAATACAGCTTTTATTCCACTCATATAACAACATTCTGTTATGCATTTAATATTTGACTACTCACCCACAGCTTGACAATAATGCCGCTTACTTAAATGTCATTTGTCGTCTTTGTCCTACCCCATGTGATATTCAACCTTGAACGTGAAGCTTCATAAACTGCTCAATGACAAATGAAAGTCGGTGAAACATTTGCCACTGTGTTCGTCAAACCAGTGCCTGCTAAATGCACTGCCTACTGTATTGCCATAACATTCTCGCGCTACAGAGCACACACTGCCTTGTTTCCAATACACACATTTTCAATTGTACATCCAGCAGGAAGTGAGTCTTCACTTCCGTCCGATCCACTTCCGTTAGATCCACTTCCGCCCAATTCACTTCCGTCCCATTTTTCTGGCAGTGCGTCTTCACTTCCGTCCGATCCACTTCCGTTCGATCCACTTCCGCCCGATTCACTTCCGTCCCCAATTTTCAAAATTACTCCCACAAAACTATCCAGCAACCGAGCGGAAAGATGTTACACATCAATAATACATTTATTGCGCTCAGTGTGCAAGTCTGTACATTACATGATACCGTACTTAGGTCAAGAAGAGCAAAATTTATCTAATGATACTCTTCTTTCCTTACACTTCATCGCGTGGTAAATATCCCACTGTTCACTGCATAGAACACATATACACACATGATTGGCTTAGTGAAAAGATTTCCTGGCACAAATATGATGATTAAAACCGTGTATCACAAAGCGTGTCATCAAGTGTCCCAACTCGTATTCTTCATTCATCCTCTCCTTGTGTACCATAGCATCGGTAGTGCAGAAACTTTCCTCAATCAAGTCCCTTTTCTCCTCTAGTTCTCGTAATAGCCCGAGTTTGCTGCAGTGGCATTTTCAAAGTCCTCAATCAGAAGAGCTAGGACATATCTGACATATTGTGATAACCCTAGAACCTGGTAGGAGCCATTAGCAAACAAGTATTGACTTCCGCCATTCTCATACAAGGAACTGCGCACTCTTCTTTACGTCACTTGAAGGTAATCGGAGCACGGTCATGACAAGAAATTGAACTATTAAAAGATTGTAACATACTTCAGGAAGCCAACGGGCGTAGGCTATACTGTCAAAAGATGTCACCAGGGTGCAACATGACTAGAACGGGTCCAATACGTAATATGGCTAATGGCGACTGGTAAGCAACATCAAGAAATATAAAAGGAGCTTCATAATGGAGTTCTATGCAATCAGTAACCCTATTCGTATTCGCCTGGACCCCTTAGGTCCCTGCTGCACTCTTGTGGCGGCAACACGAAGTTAGCCTAGAACACTCCCATTACCCACCTAACCCGCAAGAGGACAGCACCGTACAGAGACATTAAGAAGGCTGTGGATGACAACGTGTATCTTGTTTTTCTATTATCCTTTTTCTCTTGTCTTCTGTTTAGGTGCTGCTATCACAATCGGGTTTCAATAGCCCGGACATTTAATAAAACATATAATTTCCATTGTAAAATGCACAGTATAATGCTTAATTTTATATCGTCTGAGTTAGTTATAAAACAATAAATATAAAATAATTCAACTAAAAGAGCAAACTCTGGTAGGTTTCGAACCCCAGCCGACCGCGTGAGAGACGAACACTATACCACTGAGCCAAACATGTCGGTAACGCTTCAGTGTTATTAACCGACTTACATACAACGTATTAGCAAATAATGTATTGAAATAAACTATTTCTTCACTGCAGAATATCATTATAATAAATTATTTCATGCAAAGTTTATATTATTTCTATCAGTAGGCTATATCGCATGCATCATACTCACACTACTGAAATATAGTACAGGTACAAGTGGTCAGCTGCCATCTTGTCATGCGTCAGAGACGGCTCAGCTCTTCTAAGTAACTCTTACAGAACACTATTATAATATTAAATTGTAATTTTAGGATAGCTTAAACCACCCTTGATTCAATAATCGGAATTGGTGGGTCCTAAGTTAGGGTTTATAATGCTTGTATAATTCACATGGCCGCCATCTTGGAATAGTGGGGCTGATGTAGTTTAGGAGCAAGACAGCGTCCTATATGAAGGTATGTTGTTACCAAATTTGGTAGATATTGGATGATTAGTTAAGTCGTAATTTGATTTTACGTTTTGAACATTTGGGTGCACACCATTCAGTTTTGTTAAAGTTGGTGCTGATATAAACCCTGACACTGAAGTGCCTTTTGCTAGTGCTACCTCTGTACCAAATTTCGTTTAATTCAGCTTCGTCATGTTTATATTGATAGGGGACAGATATACACACTCACACACACACATTCACACACAGACTGACAACGTTTGACCCGTGTAGATCTCATAAGGCTACTTTCAATTTTTGCAAAAGTACATTACCTATAATCACTATTACAGTCAAAATTGCATATTATTTATTAGTTATTTTAACAAATACATATTTATTTATTTATGTATTTATTTATTTATTTCCTTGAGTTCAGTTGTTTACAGTTTTGCAAATGTGCTTCAGTATTTATTATTATTTGTTATTACTACAAAATCGAGAAATAATTCAACTATTTTATCCGTAATAAAATCATAAATCGACGCATATATCGGAGACGAGTGGCAGATGTCCGATATAACAAGAAGTTCCGTGAAGAACTATACAGCCTACTTTTCATGCCAATGATTATTCTACAGTATATGAACCTTTCTAGAATAATGACGAAATTAAGTTGGTAATATCGAAATATCTAATTAGTTCAAAATATACCTGGTATAATGTAGCCTAATAGAGCACTACAGTTGGCAGCCCTGGTGACTGAATATTTTCTTAGTTCCATCTCTTAAGGTACAGAATACAAAATTTGGTTGAAGTCCAATGGACGTTACATGCAGTTAGACACTGGATCTATCAGCACGCGTAAAAGCATGTTGCCAACAATACCATGCGTGTGCGGGTCAGAAATAATCTGAATTATTATGATATCTTGTTGTGCCAATTTTGGATGAAATCCATTTGTTAGTATAGAAGTTACATGTATTTTAAAATTGGACATATCAGCAGGCATATAATCATGTTGGCAGCACTGCCTTGTATTAATTACTCCAAATTAATCTAGAATGTCAGGTGCTATACGTGTGCAAAGTATAGAGCTGTTGGCTTGCATACTTTCTGATATATTGATATTAGGGTAAAAAGAATATAGACAGCATTTATTAACAGTTGGCAGCCATGATTGCTCTTAACAATACTTATAGTCATATCTGTTATGGTACACAGATCACATACGAAATTTGGTTGAAATCCAACTGATAGTATAGAAGTTACATGTATTTAAAAATTGGTACTATCAGCAGGCTTATAATCATGTTGGTGGAACTGACGTATATAAGTTACTCCAAATTAATCTAAAATGTCAGAATATACGTGTGCATAGTTTAAAGCTGTTGGCTTGCATACTTTCTGATATATTGGTATTTGGATAAAAAAAAAATAGGGAGAGCAATTATTAACAGTTGGCAGCCCTGGTGGCTCTTAAGAATACGCTCAGTCATATCTGTTTATGTACAGATATTACATACAAAATTTGGTTGAAATCCAATTGATAGTGTAGAAGTTATATGCATTTAAACATTGGACTTATCAGAAGGCAACACTGTTATGGTTGGCCTCCTGGAAATTAAACTGAAGTAGTATTATCTACATGTGGGCCAATTTTGGAATAGCTCCCATGCATACCTTGCAAGATATCCAACATGGAGCTCAAATTTCTAGTGCGTTTTTTCAGCAGTTGGTAGCACTGACATCATTTTCAAATATGGACGTGAGCTATTCCGGTGCACATCTTTACTCATACTAAATTTGGTTGTGATTGCTGCAGCCGTTTAGGAGTTGATATGGGGGGACTCACACACAGCCAGACAGACAGAAGGACAGACAGACAGACAGACAGAAGGACAGACAGACCGACAGACAGACACACATTTTCCCGGATCGACCTCATAAGTCTACTTTTTCCTCATTTTTGCAAAATGTGAAAAGTAGGCTAAAAATCATATAATGGCTTTAAGGGAAGCCCACATTAAGCAGAAGCTCAACACACTTGATTAACTTTTAAGGGTGTTTGAATCACAAGTATCCGTGCTGTAGCTTTACTGAGAGGTTAAGGAAACATTCTGGCACCTGACGTACAGTATCTGTAAACATAACAGTTACAACTGACATTGAATCCATTGGTACATCGTGAGACAGTGCAAAGTCCAGGTGTTTACTAGATCACTCGTTTTCTTGAAAAGACCACTGGAGAACATGAATACTATACAACAACACGGATCGTAATTTTTGAATGTTGGAATTCTAGGACATCCTGGACATAAATATCATTGCATATGCTTGGTGCAATACTTTAACCTTTAAGATGCAAGGAAGTGTTTGGATTATAACACCGCAAGACAAACTATAAATCCTGTCCAGATGCACGTTAAATATTCTAGTCCACGCTGTCATTTGTTCAACTGCCAGCAAACATTTGGTTAGCTGGCAGTAAGACTGAGTACGAAGCTCATGCTTAAGCGAATAAAGCAGTGTCTGACCTGTCACGAATTATCAAAAGATCTTCTTATACGATTGCAGATTATCTAGATGAAGAATTGGGGTATTACTCAATATTAGCAATAGCGTTGGAGTTAAGATTACCTTATGACGTTCCTCTCGATTTACCTTTCGCTCATGGCATCATCTTTGATCGATGTCAGACATTAACAAGAAGTTCCGTGAAGAACTATACAGCCTACTTTTCATGCCAATGATTATTCTACAGTATATGAACCTATCTAGAATAATGACGAAATTAAGTTGGTAATATCGAAATATCTAATTAGTTCAAAATATACCTGGTATAATGTAGCCTTATAGAGCACTACAGTTGGCAGCCCTGGCGACTGAATATATTCTTAGTTCAATCTCTTAAGGTACAGAATACAAAATTTGGTTGAAGTCCAATGGACGTTACATGCAGTTAGACACTGGATCTATCAGCACGCGTAAAAGCATGTTGCCAACAATACCATGCGTGTGCTGGTCAGAAATAATCTGAAATATTATGATATCTTGTTGTGGCAATTTTGGATGAAATCCATTTATTAGTATAGAAGTTACATGTATTTTAAAATTGGAAAAATCAGCAGGCATAGAATCATGTTGGCAGCACTGCCTTGTATTAATTACTCCAAATTAATCTAGAATATCAGGTGCTATACGTGTGCAAAGTATAGAGCTGTTGGCTTGCATACTTTCTGGTATATTGATATTAGTGTAAAATAAATATAGACAGCATTTATTAACAGTTGGCAGCCCTGATTGCTTTTAACAATACTTATAGTCATATCTGTTATGGTACACAGATCACATACGAAATTTGGTTGAAATCCAACTGAGAGTAAAGAAGTTACATGTATTTAAAAATTGGTCGTATCAGCAGGCTTATAATCATGTTGGTAGAACTGACGTATATAAGTTACTCCAAATTAATCTAAAATGTCAGAATATACGTGTGCATAGTTTAAAGCTGTTGGCTTGCATACTTTCTGATATATTGGTATTTGAAAAAATATATAAAGAGAGCAATTATTAACAGTTGGCAGCCCTGGTGGCTCTTAAGAATACGCTCAGTCATATCTGTTTATGTACAGATATTACATACAAAATTTGGTTGAAATCCAATTGATAGTGTAGAAGTTATATGTATTTAAACATTGGACCTATCAGAAGGCTTAAAATTATTTTGGCAACACTGTCATGGTTGGCCTCCTGGAAATTAAACTGAAATAGTATTATCTACAAGTGTGCCAATTTTGGAATAGCTCCCATGCATACCTTCCAAGATATCCAACAAGGAGCTCAAATTTCTAGTGCGTTTTTTCAGCAGTTGGTAGCACTGACATCATTTTCAAATATGGACGTGAGATATTCCGGTGCACATCTTTACTCATACTAAATTTGGTTTTGATTGCTGCAGCTGTTTAGGAGTTGATAGGGGGGGGGGACACACACAGCCAGACAGACAGACAGACAGACACACATTTTCCCGGATCGATCTCATAAGTCTACTTTTTCCTCATTTTTGCAAAATGTGAAAAGTAGGCTAAAAATATACAGTTCACCGTCAATAGAAACTTCACCTTAGTTTTCAATCTGAAAATGAAAATGAAAATCCACAGCCTGCTTCCAGTCTCCGACCGGGTCAGGAATGGATTGAATGAAACCCGATCTAGCGGCGAGGATATGAACTGTGCCGGCTGCCGAGGCCTGACGCACTCCTCTGGGGCAGTGATTAAATGAATGACAGATGAAATGAAATGATAGTGAAGTGTTGCTAGAATGAAATTTTGACAGGGAAAACCGGAGTACCCGGAGAAAACCCTGTCTGCCTCCGTTTTGTCCAGCACAGATCTCACGTGGAGTGACCGGGATTTGAACCATGGAGCCAGCGGTGAGAGGCCGGCGTGCTGCCGCCTAAGCCACGGAGGCTAAGGATAGAAATCCCTGCTATTCTTAAAGCTCCGTTTGGTATTCCACCCAGAAGCGTAGCTAAGCACCTTGGGTCATGCTGCAAGTGAGCGATGTTGATATTCAAAGCTCTCTTGTATTAATGTTGCTCACCGATAGTGAAAAATGCCTAACTGAATGTTTTGGCTGGAGGGATCGAATATCAGCTGCCTGTCTTTAATTACCCTTCTCCATATGGGCCTAAATAATATATTTAGACTACTTTCTTCTTCTTCCTCTTCTTTCCGATGAGGCCTGCTAGGGACCACGTGCCAATTTCAATTCTTCACACTTTGTTGTTTTCTCTTCCGTTCCCTCCAGTACTCCTTCATCCGTTCACTATGCTGCTTCTTTCTGTCCTCGGACCACTTCGCACCAGGTTTCTTTGTCAATCTTCATTGGAATCCTTTCATACTTAATACCCTTTTTCTAAAGATCACTCTGTTCACCGTTTCTTCTTCACTTATATTATTTCTTTCTAAATCTTTCTTTACTTCTTGAATCCAGCTAGTTGTTGCCCTTTTCTCCCAAAGGTACTTGAATATCCTTTTTGTTAATCTGGAATCATCCATTCTGTAAATATGTCCAAAAAATTGCAATCTCCTTTTTCTTATAGTTTCTGTTATATTTTCTATGTTCATGTATATTTCATCATTAGATCTTAATTTCCATACTTCTGCTGTTTTCACTGGGCCTAAAATTTTCCTCATGATTCTCCTTTCTATTACTTCAAGTTTATCTAATCTATAGTTTAGTACCAGACATTCACTTGCGTATAGGCATTCCGGTTTCACCACTGTAGTGTAGTGCCTTATTTTAAGATTTTTAGATAAGCACTTCTTGTTATAAAAATTCTTAGTGATACCATATGCTCTTTCCATCTTGTGTACCCTTTCTTCTACCGAAGTTTTTGTAAACCATTTTCTTGAATTATTTCTCCCAGATATTTGAATTTCTTTACTTTTTCCACTGGGCCAATATCTGTTGCCAAATATTTTGAAGCGTTCTTGATGTGTGTAATAAATTTAGTTTTTTCTACGGAGATTCTCAAACCTGTTTTGTTGGCTATTTCTTCCAAGAGATTGATTTGTGTTGTTGCACTTGTTAGGTTTTCTGACAATATAGCAAAATCGTCTGCAAATGCTAGGCAACTTATATCAATGCCTTTGTTTCTTCTCCCCAAAGTTACTGGCGAAATGTTATGTTCTTTTAGCTTTACATTCCAAATTCTTACAATTTTCTCTAAAACACAGTTGAACAGAAGGGGTGATAAACCATCACCCTGCCGTACACCTGTATTTATCTTAATAGATTTTGATATCTCACCCATAAATTTTACTTTTGAAATCGTGTCAGTAAGGGTTTCACGTATTAGGTTTGCCAATTTAGTTTACACTCCAAATTCACGAATTGTTTTATCTATGGTTTCTCTATCAACCGAGTCAAACGCCTTTTTAAAATCTACAAAAGTCACAACTATGTCTTTGAATTCAGTATCCTATGGCGAATTATGGATTGTAAGTTAAATATTTGTTCTGAACAAGATCTACCTTTTCGAAATCCAGCTTGATACTCGCCCAGTTGCTTGTCAAGTGATGTTTCTACTCTATTCAGCAATATTTTTGAAAATACCATGTATGCAATTTGAAGAAGAGAGATGCTTCTATAGTTATCAACGTTTTGTTTGTCCCCTTTTTTATGCAATGGGTGTATTAGAGCCACTTTCCATTCCTCTGGGATCCTCTCTGTTCTCCAAATATCTTCAAAGATTAACTGCAGCTCTTCAATGATTTTTGATTGAGACCATTTCAAAAGTTCAGCTGTTATAGAGTCCTCTCCGCTAGCTTTATTATTTTTTTAGATTGTTAATTGCTTCTTTAATTTCTTCAGCATTGGGTGGTATATCTTCTTCCAGATTTCCTTTTGCTTGTGAGAATTCCAACTTATGATCTGGTTCAGGGCAGTTTAAAAGTTGATCAAAGTGCTTCGCAAGTATTTCACCGTTCTCAACATTGCTTAGGCCAAGTCTACCATTTTCATCTTTAAAGCATATGATAGGCGCTTGATACCCCTTTAATTGACTCTTAAAAGTCTGATAGAAGTTTCGAGAGTTATTTTTAACAAAGCTGTCTTGCAGGTCAGTAAGTTGTGATTTTTCGAATGATCTTTTAACTCCTCTTATTATTCTAGCAGTGTCTTTCCTTTGCTGTTTGAATTGGTCATAATGTTCCGTCTTTCCAGAGCATTTCCACTTTTTCCATTGTTTTGTTCTCTCTTGTAACGTATCCTCACATACTTGATTCCACCAAGGTTTCTTCTTAGGTTTGGCTAGCCCAAACGTTTTCTGAGCTGCGTTGGTTATTTCTTTAGATAAATCTTGCCACTTCCCATGATGAGTTACTTTTATTTCTTCCTGAAAATTTTCCAATGTTTCTTGTGTAATTTGAAGTCTATTTGTGTTATATTTATTTACTCTTTCCCCCCTTCTGTGGTTTCTGTTGGGTAAGAATTTGTGTTTAATTTTAGACAAATAGTGATCAGAGTCAAATTCTCTGCTTCTTATAACCTTGACATTCATAATTTCTTTCATGTTTCTTTTGGATATAGCTACATGATCCAATTGAAATTCACCTAGTATTGGATTTGGAGAAATACATGTTTTAGCTTTTCTTGGCAATTTCTTGAAGAAAGTTGACATTAGCTTAAGTTGAAAGTTTTTACAAATAGTAATTAATCTCATCCCATTTCTGTTTGTTCTTTGGTGTGCAACATATTCTCCCACTATTGGTCTATGAATCCTCTCTCTTCCTATTTGGGCATTGAAATCTCCAAGTAATATCACCACATTTGATTTGGGAATTTTAGATATTTCATCATCTAGGAGGTCCCAAAATTCCTCTACTTTATTTGGGTTCTTCTTGTTGTCTTCGTTTATTGGCGCATGACAATTAACAAAAGTATTAAACCCTTTGGAAAATAGCATGTAGACAAGATTCAAAATTTCGGGGTCGTAATGGATTCTTGTGAATGTGATTTAGAGGTTTTGCTATCAACATAACTTCCAGGGTTCATAAGGTTAACTTATTATTATTATAAAGCCAAGAAAAACAACAGGATCTACTAACAAATGAAATTTATTAACTGAATCAAACATAAAAAAGAAAACTATAACCACCCTTTTATTGTTCACTCGCGTGAACAGATCTAACACTGACCAGCCTGACGTACCGTGACGACACGGCATGACAGCTGTCAACAAGCATTGTGACTGAAATGTCACTTAAGTCAAAGTAACAAAAGAAAACGGATCACAAGATCCAAATATAACAAACAAATAAAATAGTACAAAAATTTAATATTTATGAGCGACACGGGTTTTAAGACTAGTTCAAGTAATGAGCATTTTGACGGGCGCTCGTTTCCGACCAAAACAGTTGGTTCGGGAACGGACTCCGTACTGCGAAGGATGAATTACGGAAATGTGGGAACAACAATTACATATTTATATACACTACTGACATGCTCTAACCTTAGATTACCACAACCAAATACACGTGTGTATTATTTAAAATAAGGGCTGCGGAATTACCGACTTATACCTTAAACACTAGGAAGCATAACATGACATGAACAAGTTTGGCCGGTTGCCAAATTATATTTATATGAATACAATGGCCTTGAAAATAAGAGCCAACAACAACAAAATACAACTTTTAATTTTCACGCCGGAAAGTTTGGCGTTTTAAAACAATGAACAAATAAGTCGTAGTAATGATAAAAGAAACTTGGATCGACAACATGGCAACTTCCCAAATTAAACCAAATAAAATAACCTTAACTCATTAGGCTTTAAAGCAAACATAACGTGTCATAACGAGCTGGAGACAACCGGGCCTGTTATCGCATCACCGAGAGAGTGGCTGATTTCTTCCCCCAAGTAGTAATTAGTGCCATGCTAAATATAGATTCTGGCCCATAGCCAGCGTACAGCACCTTTGCTAATCGCCACCTGTTAAACGCGTACAAATAAATAACACATTATCTCAAAACATCCTCTCAGGGATTTTTAAGAATACATTCCCAGGTCAAACTTATCCCCACGGATAACTAGTTTGCCGGAATGATATCGCAGTCATGGACAGGCTTTACCTCTCCTCATCATCATCACTTACACCCAAAAACACGTGGCACATTTTCTCGAAGATCTCGTCGTAGCATTAATCAGCACACCCCTCAGATAATGACACACAACATGTCCAAATGACAATAAAGAATTAATAACAGGATCAGTCCTAGCCCGAGTTATCAAAGCAACAAAATGCAAATATTCCCCCCACGTAGTAATTAGTTTAACATATCATTAAATCAGTCCATTTATCATTGTCGTTCCTAGGTTCTCATTCATGGCTACACTTTTTATAGATACGTTAATCGATGCGGCCATTTCGCTAAGAATTACGTATACATAAGGAAAACATTTAAATTACAAAATTTACTGTACAACATAATTGTCACGCAATGCCAAAATTTACTACACGCATGTCAGTTAAGAAATCAAACCCTGAAATTTAAATTAAACCACACAAATAAAATCTATACAAAGTTCCACACATCTCTCGCGATTCCCCTCGTCCAAAATCAATAAATCAATTTTTTAATACTCATCACTTAAACTGCTTTCCAGAGGCCTCCCGCCTCGTCAATTCCCATCATTAGGCCGTTAGCCCATAACACTGATGGTAATGGAGGATGAAGCTTGCTGTCTTCTCTCCATGGTCGACATTTTGCTGCTGTTAAAACACAATTAAATCAAAGTTTTTAAACTGTTCTATCTGCGTTCTAAGTATTTTATTTCCTCAGATCGTCCTATGCAGAATCGTCGACTTTCCCTATTCTATGGCTAATTGCCATCTCACAATTTATGAAATTTTCCAACTTCGTTGCCGACACACAACTATAATTTTAAAACCATATCGTCTTAAGGACGTCTTAAAATGACTGTCGAAGAATAATTAGGAGTGTCTCGGTTCATCTCAGACATTTGTATATATACAGAAAGCCTAAAGTTTCAATGGTGGGAGTAAAACAGCTCCTCAATATTTTAAGTAATGGGCCTATAATTATGTGTGACCTCTCAAAATTCTTGTATTTTCTCACAGGTCGCGAATCTGCCGTCGAACATGCAAACCGATCGCTAGATCTTTTTATATCCGATTGCCGCGCAAAACACACTGACGCTATGTTCTGGCGTCATGTTTTCTTATTGGTCAGATAAGTTGGCTTCGGAGTTCTGACCTTACAAATCCCGCCCTTATATTGACGTCACGACTATTCTCCTCTCTCTCACTCCTTGCCTTGTACGCAGCATTTTGCCCTTTTATGGTCACGTACGCCACAGCGTCATATCTGATTTTCTCAGAAATCCAAGAATAACATTGGTTGTGAAACTATTGGTCATTTCCAGCCAGCACGTAGCATGTCTTACCAAGTCCAGATTTCTTGCTACATCAATATTACTCAAATATCCAGCATATCATGTATTTAGTATTTCCATCGTTTTTATTAATATGAAACATTATTATTGGACACAATGATAAGGGTTCATCTGACCCCTAGTTGATGAAATTCGAACTCAAATGAAGTCGAATTTCACATCCCCTACTTTTCTGGCTCAAATTTGAAGTTGCCGGTCACCCTCAAATATAATGACTGTCCGCCTCTGTCTGTTTCAGTAGCCGTCTCGTTCCAAACTCATTAGGAAATTCCTGTATACTTATGCCCTCCGGCCTCTTTCCTTGCTACTCGTCTCCCCTCTCACTCTTTCAAAACATCAACATATTCATTAACGACTTCCGCCTGAACTTGTAAACACGTCAGAGCTGTCTTTTGAGCGCTTTCACCACTCGAGTACCCCCGTATCTTTTGTTGTATGTTATCACGCGAATGTTTAATTTGCTGCAGTAACATTATTTCTCGGTTCGTATGGCTCTCTCTGATGATACAATTTTAACTGAGATATTATTATACACTGCCATGTTTCCTGTGCTCACCTCTCGGACTCTGTAGGCGTTGTTACCTAAGTTCGTAACCCCTAGTTGAACTTCCTTAAGCCGCTCCTGTCTCTTCTCCATTTTACCGTGATGTCATCTCCTTCTTCTCCCCCGCGTTGCCATCTTCTTCCTTCTCCCTTCTTCTTCTCCTATTCCCGTACAATAACTTTTTTTTACCATATTTCGAGACCCTTGCCTGACGCGGTCTGCGAATCTCTCCTGCTATTCTTCTGTTTCCTATTGTCGGCTGCTCTATTTTCTTCTTCTCCATGCAGCTCCTCCAAATATCTCTGGGTTTCTACATGCATGGCCTCCAACATTTGATGTGTTCCGTTTTCCTCCTCGTGGGTGTCGGGATTCTTCCGCCGATCTATCGCTCTTTCCCATTTATCATTATTTCCTTCCATGTTACGTGGCTCCTCCAGGTACTGTTGCGGGTCAGCGTGTCTCTCGTTCCAATTTCTCTGATCATCCCTTGGATCCGATTGCTCGTTAAACCGCTGGTTATTTTGTGCGTTATGTTGCTGGTTGTAACGCCTATTGTCTCTGGGCCTATATTGTTGATTATAGTGTCCTCCACGCCATCCCCGATTATAAGGTGCGTTATTATTATTATTCCTATTGTATGACGTTTGGTATCTCCTATTATCTCGCCACTGCTGATTGTTTGTGTTCCGGTAGCGGTTAGTTCCTTCCTGATTGTTATGGTTTCTGTCCCTATTTTCGTATCTCGGTTGAGATCTCGGCTCATATTCTTCGGTGCTCTGCCGTCTTTGATTATCCCCAGTGTTTGTAGCTTGCGACCTCGTGTTTTTGTTCGGTGTCTTGACTACTTCGACTGCATTAACTAACTCTATCTGTCTCTTCTCTCTCGGGTTGATGTAATTAGTGGTTTCATCTATCTTCCTTAATACCTCTTCTGCCTGGACCACGGTCGTAATATTTGCCGCCACCAAGAATTGCTGAACGCTAATAGGCATCTGCTTTCCTATAGTAGTTATTAGCTCCATTTCGCTCGGGGGATTATCAAGATCCTGCAATTTGACAAGTTGCATGGCGAAAAAATCTGCATATTTCGTCTGATGCGTGGAATGGTATTTGCGCGAGTATAAGTCCATTCGCAAGCTTTGTTGATACGACCCACTCCAGTATTTGCTTAGGAAGGCCTTGTGGAAACCTTCCATTGATTTAAATGTGTTCTTAAATCCAAGATACCAGGTAAGTGCTGAGCCCGCCAAAAAATTTTCAACCATTCTTAATTGTCGCGTTGAGCTAACATTTTGGTCCGAAAAATATTCTGTCAGTTCCCTTAAGAAAGCTTTAGGTGTCCCTCCGCTCTCTGGTAAAAACTTATTCGGTTTAAATTCGTTTCCACGGATGACTTGTATAACTTGCGTGGGAAGTTGTGTGTTTTGAGGTGTCGAGCTACGACCCTCATAATTCTGGAATGCTTGCGTGTCTACCGTTCTTGGACTTTGCCCAAGCTCGTGGCTGTCTATTGTGTGCTCTCTTTCCGCATTCTCCCCTTTCCCCTTTTCCATTAGTGTCGCAAACATCGTATTATGTCCAAGTGACTGCAACTCCGATTTTATCATGCGGTCCTCTTGAATTTGAAATCTTAACTTCATATTTTCTTCTAACGCCTGTATTTTCGCGTTATTTTCCCCTAGCTTCTTGCTTACTGCGAGCCGTTCATCTTTCGAATCAGCGCTCATCTTGGTCCAATCTTTCCTAATAGTATCCTTCAATTTAACAAAGCGTTTTTCGACTTCCTGTTGATTAGCCTCCTGATTATCTTCAAGTTTATCTATCCTTTCTCCCAGAGAAATGTTGTTCTGTTCTAGTGTTTGTTTAATTTCTTCCTGGTCAATTTCTAACTTTTTCCATTTCTTAATTGATTGTATTTCTAATTTGTTGAGTTCCGTCACTAAGCCCGTGATATTGTTATCTACTGTAATTATCTGATCTTGCATACCCTGTGTCCCTCGTTCGATATTCTCAAACCTTTTTTCTAAGTTTGTGTGTGCTTCTTTGATTTCAGATGAGCTGGTCAAACACGCTTGCTCGATTTGTGCTAGTTTTGCCATAACAGTCTCATCCATTCCTTTTATTTCCTTTTTAAACGAATCTTCGATACCTTTTATTATTCCTAATTGTTTGGTATTGTTAGTGCTAACGTCCTTTGCTAATTGGATTAGCTGTTCTTTTGTGTGCTCTTTGATTTCTACCGTTAGCGCAGCTAGATTTTGAGTGTTCCTTTCGTCTTGTGCGTTTAACATTTCATTGTTTTTCTCAGACTGCCTATGTAATTGTTCACTAACCAGAATGTTTTGTGTAGCGATTTTCTGATTTATATTCTCGTTAACTTCGGATAGTTTTGTGTTTAACTGTGTCTGTATTTCTTCCGATTGTTTATTTATAGCAGCTAACTGTGTCTGCATTTCTTCATTATTTGCCGCCAACTGTGTCTGCGTTTCTGCCGATTGTTTATTTATAGCCGTTAACTGTGTCTGCGTTTCTTCACTATTTGCCGCTAACTGTGTCTGCGTTTCTTCACTATTTGCCGCTAACTGTGTCTGTATTTCATTGGTTATGTCCTTTCTCATCTCACTAAGTTGTTCTCGCGTACGAGCGGATGCTAATTCAATCACTTCGCGGATTTCTCCCAGAGTTGCCATCACAACAATAATATATTTGAGACATAGGGAAATGACATAAGGGCGGAGCCCTGGATACGCGCGCTCACATATATTAAATATACACACATTAACCCTTTACATACTCAGTTCATTTACTTTAAATTACTCCCACAAACTATAGCATCACTGAGTATAATTTACTTATTATTCCATTTAATTTTAACCCTTTGATTCAGTTATAATCTTCCTGACCTTACTTTACTTACAAATTTTAACCAATTAATAGAGTATTAATTAGTTTTTAAGGTCTAACCTTCCTGTCAAATAATTCTTTGAGTTTGGCTTTTCTACACAAAGCTAATTTAATTTTATTGGGCGCCTGGAACAGTTTGTTCTAATTTTAATCAAAGTTCAAACACTTAACTTGTTCCACATTTACTTTATTGCAAACTCCATGACTTTATATTTTCAAACATTTGGCGGTACTATCTTCGCCTAACTTACGTTATTAAACTTATCACATGCCGGTGATCTATTTTTTTACTCTAAAACACAAATGCCACACGTTCGGAAGCCAAAGTAACTCTTATAAACCCTTTGGAAAATAGCATGTAGACAAGATTCAAAATTTCGGGGTCGTAATGGATTCTTGTGAATGTGATTTAGAGGTTTTGCTATCAACATAACTTCCAGGGTTCATAAGGTTAACTTATTATTATTATAAAGCCAAGAAAAACAACAGGATCTACTAACAAATGAAATTTATTAACTGAATCAAACATAAAAAAGAAAACTATAACCACCCTTTTATTGTTCACTCGCGTGAACAGATCTAACACTGACCAGCCTGACGTACCGTGACGACACGGCATGACAGCTGTCAACAAGCATTGTGACTGAAATGTCACTTAAGTCAAAGTAACAAAAGAAAACGGATCACAAGATCCAAATATAACAAACAAATAAAATAGTACAAAAATTTAATATTTATGAGCGACACGGGTTTTAAGACTAGTTCAAGTAATGAGCATTTTGACGGGCGCTCGTTTCCGACCAAAACAGTTGGTTCGGGAACGGACTCCGTACTGCGAAGGATGAATTACGGAAATGTGGGAACAACAATTACATATTTATATACACTACTGACATGCTCTAACCTTAGATTACCACAACCAAATACACGTGTGTATTATTTAAAATAAGGGCTGCGGAATTACCGACTTATACCTTAAACACTAGGAAGCATAACATGACATGAACAAGTTTGGCCGGTTGCCAAATTATATTTATATGAATACAATGGCCTTGAAAATAAGAGCCAACAACAACAAAATACAACTTTTAATTTTCACGCCGGAAAGTTTGGCGTTTTAAAACAATGAACAAATAAGTCGTAGTAATGATAAAAGAAACTTGGATCGACAACATGGCAACTTCCCAAATTAAACCAAATAAAATAACCTTAACTCATTAGGCTTTAAAGCAAACATAACGTGTCATAACGAGCTGGAGACAACCGGGCCTGTTATCGCATCACCGAGAGAGTGGCTGATTTCTTCCCCCAAGTAGTAATTAGTGCCATGCTAAATATAGATTCTGGCCCATAGCCAGCGTACAGCACCTTTGCTAATCGCCACCTGTTAAACGCGTACAAATAAATAACACATTATCTCAAAACATCCTCTCAGGGATTTTTAAGAATACATTCCCAGGTCAAACTTATCCCCACGGATAACTAGTTTGCCGGAATGATATCGCAGTCATGGACAGGCTTTACCTCTCCTCATCATCATCACTTACACCCAAAAACACGTGGCACATTTTCTCGAAGATCTCGTCGTAGCATTAATCAGCACACCCCTCAGATAATGACACACAACATGTCCAAATGACAATAAAGAATTAATAACAGGATCAGTCCTAGCCCGAGTTATCAAAGCAACAAAATGCAAATATTCCCCCCACGTAGTAATTAGTTTAACATATCATTAAATCAGTCCATTTATCATTGTCGTTCCTAGGTTCTCATTCATGGCTACACTTTTTATAGATACGTTAATCGATGCGGCCATTTCGCTAAGAATTACGTATACATAAGGAAAACATTTAAATTACAAAATTTACTGTACAACATAATTGTCACGCAATGCCAAAATTTACTACACGCATGTCAGTTAAGAAATCAAACCCTGAAATTTAAATTAAACCACACAAATAAAATCTATACAAAGTTCCACACATCTCTCGCGATTCCCCTCGTCCAAAATCAATAAATCAATTTTTTAATACTCATCACTTAAACTGCTTTCCAGAGGCCTCCCGCCTCGTCAATTCCCATCATTAGGCCGTTAGCCCATAACACTGATGGTAATGGAGGATGAAGCTTGCTGTCTTCTCTCCATGGTCGACATTTTGCTGCTGTTAAAACACAATTAAATCAAAGTTTTTAAACTGTTCTATCTGCGTTCTAAGTATTTTATTTCCTCAGATCGTCCTATGCAGAATCGTCGACTTTCCCTATTCTATGGCTAATTGCCATCTCACAATTTATGAAATTTTCCAACTTCGTTGCCGACACACAACTATAATTTTAAAACCATATCGTCTTAAGGACGTCTTAAAATGACTGTCGAAGAATAATTAGGAGTGTCTCGGTTCATCTCAGACATTTGTATATATACAGAAAGCCTAAAGTTTCAATGGTGGGAGTAAAACAGCTCCTCAATATTTTAAGTAATGGGCCTATAATTATGTGTGACCTCTCAAAATTCTTGTATTTTCTCACAGGTCGCGAATCTGCCGTCGAACATGCAAACCGATCGCTAGATCTTTTTATATCCGATTGCCGCGCAAAACACACTGACGCTATGTTCTGGCGTCATGTTTTCTTATTGGTCAGATAAGTTGGCTTCGGAGTTCTGACCTTACAAATCCCGCCCTTATATTGACGTCACGACTATTCTCCTCTCTCTCACTCCTTGCCTTGTACGCAGCATTTTGCCCTTTTATGGTCACGTACGCCACAGCGTCATATCTGATTTTCTCAGAAATCCAAGAATAACATTGGTTGTGAAACTATTGGTCATTTCCAGCCAGCACGTAGCATGTCTTACCAAGTCCAGATTTCTTGCTACATCAATATTACTCAAATATCCAGCATATCATGTATTTAGTATTTCCATCGTTTTTATTAATATGAAACATTATTATTGGACACAATGATAAGGGTTCAGTATATATTTTATTTTTGCATTTCATTGTCAAAAGACACATCCTTTCTGAGCGCGATTTGAATTCAGTTACATTGGCTAATAGATGTTTATGGACATAAAAGGCTGTTCCCAAGAGTGGCAATCCTTTCATAATTTTAATCGCAGGTTTACCTTTAAAGATTCTATAATCTTTCGTTTCTGTCACATTCTCATCCAAATATCTTGTCTCTTGTACTGCTAAAATTTGAATTTCGTTTCTATCTAAAAGCAGTTCTAATTCCTTCTGTTTACCAACCTTCAGTAAAGAATTTACATTCAAAGTACCTGCAAAAAACTTATGTTTAAACTTAAGTCTAGAAGGATTCCAAGGATGCTCCGACTCATCCCTAATGCAGATGTTGGGACTCCCCAGAACCCTAGGTCCCTATGCATTGCATAACGCAATGGTGGATTTCTCTTCCGAGCTGCCACCTGGGGTAGTGCTTTCTTTCAGCGGCTTTTCCATTCTGCAATTGAAATTCTGTTTTTCAAGGGTAGGAATAATATTCCAAAGTAAGATCAGATTGTTATTCTGAAATGATTTGTTTTCGTGGTTGACTCCACTAGGTTCTTCCGCCCTCTCAGCCGTTGAGAAATGAAATTCTTTTTCCGCCTTTGAGACCGTTGACCGTTTTTCTTAGAGCCCCCAGCACTGATCGGCTCACCGACCCAGCTTCCCTCTGAGATTGGTTACCCAACCTTCCACTGGGTTGCTCGGCTTAACAGGGGCACCTCTTGTAGGTTACGTGCTGGAGTTGGAGTGAAAGAGGCTAGTTGGATTCTCTTGCTGAATCCAATATGTTATGGTTGCAGATGACAGGCAACGACGCATTTCACTCCCATTTGCCCAGAGCCACAAGGACTCCTCCCAGGTTAATTCCTGGGACCTTAGGCTACTTTCTATTTTTTCAAGAAATGATAGTAGACTTATGAGATCTACACAGGTTAAAAATTGTGTGTCTGTCTGTGTGTGTGTGTGTTTGTGTGTCCCTCCCCCTCCCTATCAATTCAAACATGACGAAATCGAATTGAACAAAATTTGGTACAAAGATAGCACCTCAGTGTCATGTTTTATATCGCCGGCAGCTTTACCAAGACTTAGTGGCGGCCACCCAAATGTTCAAAACTTTAAATTAAATTACGACCGAACTAATCATTGAATCTCTACCAAATTTAGTAAACACATACCTTCACATGGGACACGTCTTACTCCCAAATTATAAGGTCATCATCCGTACCATTTCAGTATGGTGGGCGTGTGGATTATGCAATCGTTATAATCCAGTTCCGATTATCGACCCGAGAGTGGTTTAAACTGTCCTAAAGGACGTGGCCCGTTCGATTTTATAAGTTATTTTTTCTTAGTCGTTTTACCCTCCAGGGTTGGTTTTCCCTCGATCTCAGCGAGGGATCCCAACTTTACCCCCTCCAGGGCAGTGTCCTGGAGCTTTACTTCGGGTGGGGTGATACAACTGGGGAGGTGGGACAAGCACCTCGCCCAGGTGGCCTCACCTGCTAAGCGAACAGGGGCCTTATGAGGGATGGGAAGGGATGGGAAGATTGTCAGGGATAGGCAAGGCACAGGGAAGGAGGTGGCCGTGGCATTACGTTAGGTACTGTACCCGTATTTGAGCATGAAGATGCACTTGTTGAATACGAAGATCGGCTGGATCGTAGAATCGTCAAGATCCCCGTCTAGAAATACCTGTAAATCCTACCGACAAGTACTACATGAGGATACACTAGTCATTCGATCGTGTTTTGAACTATTCTATTGGGCAAATAACTCAATCAACTGTGGAGAGTATGAAACTTACAATTCTCGGGGCAAATGGGATATGGAAAAGGGGTTCCTTATACCAGAATCTATTTCCACAACACAGTCTCTCTACATAAATTATATAAATAACGAACAATCAAATTCATTAAAATACAAAAATTACAATTAAAATAAAATCAAAATCCCTTAAATAAAATTAATTAACAAATGACACGCTTGTCATCAAAAACATAAAGAAACAATTCGGATGTCCATCTCTGACATCGTAATCTACAGCTCCTCTCGAATAAAATCGTATCAGCTGTTTCAGAGTTTTGAAAATTAAAATGAAATAACTAATATTATTAAAATTATTATTATTATTATTATTTCGGTTTACATAAACTTCTTTTACTCTATACATGAAACTCCGATTATACAGTATAACTTGAATGCAAAAGCTACAGCTCAAGATAACACTATCGTCAACCAATCAGCTGTTCACTGTCGTCCTGACAAACTTCACATAATCCACTTATTTATGTTATCCTTCCATTACTATATTACAAAAACACTACATTAATATTCTCCCCTCTTTCTCATTGTTATATTCATTCGTAGAATTATTTACATTAGTTACAAACATAGTTTCAATAAAGTATTGCGCTGTCAAACGACTTCTTACGCCTACATTACAAAACATCGATAATACAGTACAATATACTTACGATCACTCTCTACTCTTTAACCAACACTTCTTATTTATATTTACCTCAGGTTAATTATTCCTGCTTTACAATATTTATTTATGTAATAAATATCCATCATGTTCCGTTTATTATTAATAATAATTGACACGTGGACGGCCAGCTTGGATGGGCCAACTTACCTTTTATTTAGAGGTCCGCCTCGCTTCAGCAAAATCACCTCCAGAAGACATGCCCCAACAGAAGAACACCAAAGGGGGTGGAAGGAAGGTGGAGAAGGGAACAACGCACAGGCTATTCTACAGACACCCCCCAATAACTAATGGAATTGTCGCCGACGAAATAATGCCACAACAGTTGCTTAAAAATTTAAAAGAAAAATTTAAAGGTAAAAGAGCACATTTTAAAATCAGCAGAAAGAAATGAACGGAGGAAAACAATTACACTTTAACACTATTGACATGAGGGTGGTGCATCGGATCTTACATCAGATTAATAATATGCCAATCCCAAGATTGCCAAAAGAAAATAAATAATAATTTAAAACCTAAAATAAACTTAGAAATGTGTCTCCAGAAGGTACGAAGAAAAATAACAAAATTAATAAATATCTGGTAACATTATTAAAACATAAATAAAAAAATTAGGCCTACCAGGCGAAACAAAACACCGCATCAAACATTCATACAAGGCCAATATTGGAGCTCCCATAATAAAATAAATAAAAAATTAATAACGTAACTTAAAACTTCACAGTGGAGACACAATAAAAATAAAATAATTCACACACAAACCAAATAACGTAATACGGCACTATATTGCCTGAAAATGGCCCACCCAGCACATGCTTCGTTTGGGTCACAAGCACTGGTCTGCATCGAGATGCGATTCTATATCACTTTCATCTTCCAGGCGAAAAGAAGAAATTAAATTCTTATGTAGCACAGGCGTTTCCTTTTCTTGAATATGTATTCATTTTTCGTAAAAGCTAGGGGCCAATGCCCCCTAGCACACGGAGCGATACTCTTCGACCAGCAGCCGGCTTGTTATCTTGACGACAGACAATCAACTCACAAGATGGCGGAGAATCACACGTCAGATAACGAACTGCATTCATGTAAATTGTTATTGTCCAATCAAGGCTTGACACATCAAACAACAATGTGATTATTAAGTAATTAATTTGGCGGTATCATGAATACACAGTCCTTTGTTTCATGACGTAGAATAATAAATAGCCTTCAAAAATGACACGAATAGGATTAGTTTATAAGGCACAACCAACACACTCTAGTGGTGAAGAAGGAACCACGGCTAGCAGCGCCGAAGTCCGACAGCAGCTGCCATCTCGTGTTCAAAATCGGAATCAAGTCACCAGGCGGTCGTTTCAAAATGTCAAGGAACACCAGAATACAGGGAAGATGGATTTTAAAAAACGTTGGGACGGGCTCTTGCACGTAACAATAATTATTCCATCATTATTGATGGTTCATTTATTTATTATTCATAACGTTTATTAATGTTTATTAATGTTTATTACTTTATTACTCTATATTACCGTCGACACAATTATATAGTAGTTTATTCCACTTCCGAGCTGATATGGCCGTGCAATTAGGCCAATCTCATACGTAAGCATTGTCAAAGTATTTTTAATATTTTAATAGAATTAACAAACCATTAATTAAAAATCACCTCACCACTTCTTTCCGCCAACACTCTCCTGTCAAATCTCCTGTAATTCAATTAAATACTAATACTTTGATCTTATACTCTTCGTGCAACGATACTGCTCTATAACGCAACACAATCCTCCATAATACGTCTATACTACGTATTAGAGCCTCCATAAAATGTCTTTGCTCTAAAAAGCCTTATCACTTCTTTCAATATAAATTCAAAAGTTCATAATACGTTCGCTGATACTCTCTCATTACAATAATAAATGCAGACACGGCACTTCCTTCTCATATAACGAAACTTACATGTCACCATAAACTTGACATCAGAACTTTCACACTAGTTCTCTACTTCAATATTAATTCAATACGATCTTCACAATATACTTTAGTTGTTTCGTTGCCTTAATACTTTTATTTATCTTGACCTTATATTACAGTGCATGGACTTTCCTTGGTTTACTTCGTAGTAACTATGTTTAAAACAATAGTTGTTAATATTCAATAAGTATATAATTATTTAACACCTCACTGGTCATATCTTATTGCTTCAGTGAAATATTTAAATGTCAACAACAATAACATTTAAGTTGCAAAAGCTTTACTAGAATTCTCGTTGTTCAACATATCACGATTTAGAGGGATGCAAATTCACCTAAATCTGTCATATTCAAAGTGTCTACTCACGTCCATAGATCAAAATTATTATACATTCCATTCCTAATAATTGTTATATCAAATATAACATAAAGTTCAATCATCGCAAATATTCTTGCCTAGATCATCGTAATAAAATAAAATATGAAGTCAATGTTTTATAAATGATCTTCGTCATAGTATCTTCATCCTATCTAATAATCTCCTTACGCTAAAATTCCCAACGTTATTATCTCCAAACAAAAATATTAATGAATTCAAAATCGCAAATATCTAAATTCATCTGCAAAATTCCAATCCAAATCGTAGATAAAATTGTCGAACTTATTTAAGGCTTTTAAATTAATTACGGATCATAAAATATCCCAAACTTCTCCTTTAAATTCAATGAAATATTATATCACTAAAACAAATTCAAACTACCCAGCAAACTACATAATTAAATCATCTTCTACCTTTGCGCCGAATCTAGACGATCATTGGGTATATAAAAAACCATAATATACTGTATTCTCTATATGCCTCCGTGGCTTACGCGGCAGCACGCCGGCCTCTCACCGCTGGGTCTATGGTTCAAATCCCGGTCACTCCATGTGAGATCTGTGCTAGATGGGGGCTTCATTCATTCCATTCCTGACCCGGTCGGAGACTGGAAGCAGGCTGTGGATTTTCACTCTATTCTCTATTCTGCTCTTCTTCTGCCTCCTATCTCCTCCATCCAAATGAACTGCATTGTCGAGACTCGAAATGCGTAGTCGGGACTCGAACTGCTCCGTCCTGGACTCTGTATTCGACTCGGACCAGTTTTCAAGCATTGGATCGGGTAATAGCCCTGATCCCATCTTTTTCGTATCTTCTTAGCGCTGATCTTAATTGTTTTTTCTTCTTCGATTAAAGTTCATTATTATGGATGTAGCTTTGTTCTAGGTTCCTCCTTAATTTAGAATTTTGTAGACAGTTACTCCAAATATTCTATTCTTCAATGTACATCATGTTCCTTACACATATTGTTTAAACTCCCATAACGACGTCGTTATCGTTCAAGTATAGCATTCCTCTCAACTTCAGAATGTCGGACATAGTGGAAATTATAATAATGATAAATAATTTCACTATATATGTTTGCAGTCAAAGTTAGTAGAATCACGTTGCTTTATGATGCGTGATATCACTGCTGTACTAAAACGTATTCGCTTCAGCTACGTAGAATACTTTTATGCAGTACACAATGTTCATAAATCACCACTAAAATATTCTCTGCAGAATACTGTTGTGTAACATTAAATGCTGCTTCAATATTTCGCACAGCCGCCATCTTGAGGTTATGTAGACAATTCAACTAAATTAGATGCCAGTGCATTACAATGTATTTAAATATTTGCTGTACTAAGTTTCATTGCGATTGGATGGTTAAATCGTGAGAAAAGTCTATTTAAAACTTTCAACTTCGCTTGAGTGCTTTGTTCGTTTTGTATTCAACAGGTTTTTAAAGTCTCATAGATAAACTTCTAGTAGTGCCCCTTGTCACCGTACAAAATTTCGCGGTGTTATCAGTAATAGTTTCGGAGATATAAAATGCCGGTGAAATATTTTGTACATCCGCCATCTTGAGGTTATATACACAATTGAACTAAATTAGATGCGTGTGCATTACAATGTGCATAAACATTTCCTGTACAAAGTTTCACTGGATTTGGATGGTTAAATCGCGAGAAAAGTCTATTTAAAAGCTTCAAATTCGCTTGGCCGCCATGTTCGTTTTGTTGTTAACATGTTTTTGAAAGTCTCATAGGTAAACTTCTAGTAGTGCCCTTTATCACCGTATAAAATGACAGGGTGTTATCAGTAATCGTTTCGGAGATATAGAATGCTGGTGAAATATTTCGTACAGCCGCCATGTTGGATTGGTGAGAATTTATTAAATTTGAAGGGCAGGGTCGGAGTCGGCCGTAATAGTAATATGACCTTACCGAGTTTCATTGAGATCGCTCCAGCTGTTTAGAAGTTATTAGAGGGATACACACACACGCACTCACATACACACAATTACGCACACACACACATACACACACGGACAAAAGGTGATCTCATAAGCCTAGGTTTTTTTTTTCAAAAAATTAAAATAGGCTATAAATGATATCAGCAGTACGGTTATTTATTTATTTATTTATCGTATGGCTTTTAGTGCCGGGAGTGTCCGAGGACATGTTCGGCTCGCCTGAGTCTGTAGCTGCTTCCAGCGGATACCCTAAAGGGTGAGCTACAAGTTCCGTTCAATTTCAAGTAGTTCCAACTTTCGCCACTAGATATCAATGATACCAAGTTGTGACCGTTGGAACTTTGATAGAGCGTTCTGACGAAATCTAACCTAACAAATTTTGCTTTACACAAGTTTAGTCTGTGAAAGGATCTTTTACATGCCATAAATCTATGACATGGGACCGCCGGCTTTACTTCCCCTCCGAAGGAAGGCATACTGAAGGATTTTAACGCTCTTAAAAAATCCGACGACTTCGGCCGGGTTTGAACCCGCTATCTTGGGCATAGCAGTTCAGCATGCTACCGACTACGCCACCGAGGTCCCCAGCAGTACGGTATTACGTATCGATAATATAAACAAGATGGCGGACGTGAATATTGACCTAGCCTTGAATGTCGAACAAGAACACTAGTAAGTGAAGCTTCGACCTATTGGCGTTCCCCTATAGACGGCAGCGCATGTGTTCCACTAGGGCGATATCTATTATGAGTAGGGAAGGGTTGTGTTTTGACAGCAGTTGATCATACTATTGCTGCCAACAGATACTTAAAGATTGACACTAATGGTCCACTGTTGAAAATATTACCATGATGGGTTTGTGTAACAATGAGAATACATGTATTAATACATGTTTGCTCATGAATTTAAAATGAAATGTTGTTAAACTTGCACAGCTCATTTCAGTGCATCTTCAACTAATTGTCAGTTAGGTACTATTCCGCGATAGTTGGTTATCGTTTTAAATAGACGACGTTATTTCATCAAGCCGTTGGATTATTTACCCATTATGCTTTCAAATGTTCGCCATCTCTTGATGAATACAGTACGTTTGCATTTGTCAGTTGGCACAGGCTAGAGTAAAAGGTGGCTTTTCACCGATGTCTCAGTCTCACTCATGGCTGTGATTATATGGAAGCTACTGAGGTATGGGTGGTGCTTAGTAATGGCATTCGGGGCACAGTCAGTGCCTGTGAATGCTGTGAAAGGTTCAACTCATAGGGTTAGGACTACTGTTCTGACTCAGTGAGGAAAGCAATGGCAAACTACCTCACTCCTCTTCTTGCCTAGAACGCCTCAAAATAGCGCTGCCTTGGGTTTATGTGGGTATCTACTCACATAACGTAACGGCGGTACTTTTTGAGGATCCAACCAGCCTTCGGGCTGACTACCTAACAGACAGACATGCTTTCAAAGTGCTATTCTTCTTGCGATAAATGTTACTTTTTCGTTTTCGCTAAGAAATGGCAGTAAAACAACATAAGAAACGAAGTGGCTATTATTGGGCTGCTATTTGGTGCAGCAAGAAGTGTATTTCGATGCAGTTTTCCACCAATCCTGCTAGGTAAGTCATGAACTATTCTTTCATTTCGGTATAAGGGAGATAAAGAACTCTCATTGGCTATTTCTAAGAAATTTTGCCCCGCAAAATCTAAGGAGGACAGCAGATAATGTAAAGTTGCTCAAGAAGATCACATCTCAGAAGAACTCTCCCTTGTACGATGCCCTACGCACAGGGGTGCCCAAACTTTTTAAACTAAGGGCCACATTGTAAATAGTTGGGGGGCCTTGCGGGGAAAATAACACTCCGGGGGATTTGGAGGGTATGGATTTAAAAATATATATACGTGCAATATGATGAGTTTTGTAGCAATCTGAGCTTTCTTAGTATTGTTGCCGTTTTATATATTTACTAGCTGACCCGGCAGACGTTGTCCTGCCAATCAAGGAAAGTGTTGGGGGTTTGACTTTGTTAGTTGCAGTGCTTTTGGATTCCCAATATTTTCTTCTTTTTCCGTTAACCACCTCTAAACTATTATTTAAAAAAAAATATCTATCTCAGAAACATTCACGGGAGCGTGATCAACAACTCACGAAAGTTACATCGCAATGAAATGAATGGTATATGAACGCATACGGGACTGCTGATACGAATAGAGCGCCGTCACCCATTTGTTGAATATACTCGTACGCTACCTATTGTAAAATGGATTTACTAACTCGAAAACCTTTCCTGGCGTGTACACAACAACTCATCAAAGTTTCATCGCAATCGGATGAATGGCATATGAACGCATACGGGATTTTGTTTAAAGGATTCGAGCCGTCACTCATTTGTTGAATCTTCTTGTGCGCCACCCATTGAAAAACGGACTTACTAAATCATGAACCTTCGCAGGACTGTACTCAGCTCTCCAAAGTTTTATCACACTCGGATGAATGGTATATGATCGCATACGGGACTTCATTGAAACGATTCACGCGCTGCCGCTTATTAGTTAAATCTACCCGTTAGCTACCAATTGTAAAATGGATTTACTAAATCAGAAACCTTCCTTGGAGTGTACACAACAACTCACCAAAGTTTCATCTCTATCGGACGATTGTATATGAACGCATACGGGTCTTTGTCGAAACACTTCGCGTGTCGTCGCTCATTTGTTGAATCCATTCGTGCGCTACCTATTGCAACATGGATTTACTAAACTCGAAATCTTCCCTGAAGTGTACACAACATCTCACCCACGTTTCATCGCTATCGGACAAATGGTATATGAACGCGTACGGGACTTTCTTGACACACTTCGTGCGTCGTCGCTCATTTGTAGAATCTACTCGTGCGCTACCTATTGTTATGTGTATTTATTAAGCCAGAAACCTTCCCTGAGTGTATACAACATCTCACCCAAGTTTCATCGCATTGGAGTGAATGGTATATGAACGCATGTGGGACTTTGTTGAAAGAAACGTACGCCGTTTTGTTGAAGTAACTCGCGCGCCATCTATTTTTAATTGGATCAACTATGCCTATAACGTTTCCTGGCGTATGAACAGCAACTCACCGAAATTTGATTGCAATCGGATGAATTGTATATGAACGCATCAACAACACTCATTTGTTTAAACTACTGGTGCGCTATCTATTGTTAATTGGATTGACTATGCCTATAACCATCCCGGAAGTGTGCCAAACAACCCACAAAAATTTGGTCGCAATCGGATGAACGCATCGCCAACACTCATTTGTTTAAAATACTCGCGCGATGTCCATTGTAAATTGGATTGAATATGCCTATAATGATTTCGGAAGTGTTCCCAACAACCCACCAAAGTTTCATAGCAATCCGATGAATGGTATATGAACGTATACGGGACTTGGTTGAAACGAATCGCGTGCCGTCGCTCATTTGTTGTATCTACTTGTTCGATACATATTGTAAAGGTGATGTACTAAGCCAGAAACCTTCCCTGATGAGTACACAACATCGTACCAAAGTTTCATTGCTATTGGACGAATGGTGTATGAACGCATACGGGACTTGGTTGAAACGATTCACGCGCTGTCGCCCATTAATTGAATCTAATCGTGCGCTACCTATTGAAAAATGGATTTACTAAGCCTAAAACTTTCCCTGGAATGTACACAACAACTCACCCAAGTTTAGTCGCTATCGGACGAATGGTATATGAACGCATACGGGGCTATGTTGAAACACTTCGCGCGTCGTCGCTCATTTGTTTAATCTACTTACGCGATACCTATCGTTAAGTGGATTTACTAACCCAGAAACCTTCCCTGAAGTGTACACAACATCTCCCAAGTTTAGTCGCTATCGGACGAATCTTCTCGTGCGCTACCTATCGTTAAGTGGATTTACTAAGCCATAAACCTTACCTGAAGTGTACAGAACATTTCAACCAAGTTTCATCGCAATGGCATGAATGGTATATGAACGCATGTGGGACTTTCTTGAAACGCTTCGCCCGTCGTCGCTCATTTGTTGAATCTTCTTGTGCGATACCTAATGTTAAGTGGATTTACTAAGCCAGAAACCTTCCCTGTAATGCACACAACATCCCACCCATGTTCCGTCGCTATCAGACGAATGGTATATGAACGCATACGGGACTTTGCTGAAACGCTTCGCGCGTCGTCACTCATTTGTTGAATCTACTCGTGCGCTACCTATTATAACATGGATTTACTAAGCCAGAAACCTTGCCTCTAGTGTACACAACCTCTCACCCAAGTTTCATCGCTATCGGACGAATGGTATGTGAACGCATACAGGACTTTGTTGAAACGCTTCGCCCGTCGTCGCTCATTTGTTGAATCTACTCGTGCGCTACCTATCGTTAAGTGGATTTACTAAGCCATAAACCTTACCTGAAGTGTACAGAACATTTCACCCAAGTTTCATCGCAATGGGATGAATGGTATATGAACGCATGTGGGACTTTCTTGAAACAAACGCACGCCATTTTGTTGAAGCTACTGGCGCGCCATCTATTGTAAATTGGATTTACTACGCCTATTACTTTTCCGGGACTGAGCACAACAACTTACCAAAATTTGATCGAAATCGGACGAATTGTATATGAACGCATCGCCATTACGCATTTGTTTAAACTACTCGCGCGCTATCTATTGTGAAATGGATTAACTATGCCTATGATCATCCCAGAAGTGATTACAACAACTCACCAAAATTTGATCGTAATCGGATGAATGGTTTATGAACGCATAAAAGACGAACACACAGACATTCCTTTTTATATATATACTAGCTGAAGTACCCGTGCTTCGCTACGCGTCATAAATAAGTTAAAATGTGAAGGTGACAGTTAAAACAGGGTATAGGCGAGGTGCTGCTCAGAGGGAGTTAAGGATGGAACATTTTGTCCAACTACACCGCTCGGCGTTGAATGTGTTTTATAGCACAAATTTATGTTTTACTCGCTAACCGTTGGAGATACCTTTCGGATAGAAAATGTAATTTTAAACCTCGTATATGCCATCAAAAGTTTGCTATTTCTTAGCGTTCTCTTTTTATTTGAAATGGAAATATGAAATTTTGAAACCTAAGGGTGTAGTTACGTTACTAAAATGGTCGCCATCTTTAAATAGTGCAAAGTATTGAAATCAAAAGTAACCTATATGTTAACCAGGTAAATCAGCTACTTCCATGTAAAATTCATGTAAATCGGACCAGTGGTACTTGCGTGATTGAGTAATACACAGACACACACCATCTCATTTATGGTCTCACTTCGCTTGCGTCATAGTCGTGTCATATTGTTATTCAATGAAATGCAGGTTTAACCCCGTTAAAACCCCTTTAGAACCTGAATATCCAAAAAGCCCTCCTTAGTAGACGTTTTCGACATACAATAAACATATCCTCAAAATATCATTCTTCTAACTTTAATAGTTCTGGTTGGTCGATGAGAGTGAACATCCAAATATCCTTCCTTAGTGGACGTTTTTCTTCCAGAATTACACCCCTCCCCTTAGGCCCCTTAAATTTGATTTATGAAAAAACGGTCGAACACCTATTTATTTTAATTATTTTTTTAATTATTGATTTATTTATTTTTAAGCTGACTGATTTCCTCCGAGTTTCAAATCCTCACCTATGTCGTTTTAGAGATACACGCTCCGTTAGGAATCTTTCAACCCCCACTTTTCACCCCTTTCACCTCATAATATACACCTCATCGATAAACCCTTAGACATGTCTGATTATTTTTAATGATTAGTTTATATACCGAATATCACATCCCCAAAGAAACAACTCATTAGATATCGTTATTCAATGAAATGCACGTTTACTCCCTTAACACCTCTTTAAAACCCGAATAAACAAAAATCATTCCTTAGTTGAAGTTTTCGACATACAGCGAACATATTCCCAAAATTTCAAGTTTCCAACTTTAATAGTTTTCTCTGGGCGTGATGAGTGAGTGAGTCAGATAGGACATTTCCTTTCAGTTATTTTTACCAGAAATTCACCCCTCCCCATGGGCCCCTTAAATTGGATTAATGAAAAAACGCTTGAACACCTATTAACTTATTTTTTAAGCTGTCTTTTTCTCCTGAGTTTGATGAGTGAGTGAGTTAGTCAGACAGGACACTTTCTCTCCGTTTTTTTTCCCAGAATTTCACCCCACCCCATTGGCCCCTTAAATTAATTTATGAAAAAAACGGTGGAACACCGATTTACTTATTTTTTAAGCTGATTTTTTTTCGCTGAGTTTCAAATTTCTCGCCTATGTCGTTTAAGAGATAGGCCTACATGCTTCGTTAGGAATCCATCAACCCCCACTTCTCACCCCTTTCACCTCATAATAATACACCACATCGAAAAACCTTTAGACACATGTCTGCTTATTTCTAATGATTAGTTTATATGCCGAGTATCACATCCACAAATGAAACCACTCGTGAGATATTGTTATTCAATGAAATGCAGGTTTAACCCCCTTAAGACCCCTTTAGAACCTGAATATCCAAAAATCCTCCCTAAGTGTACGGTTTTGACATACAACGAACATATACCCAAAATGCCATGTCTCCAACTTCAATATTTTTGGCTGGGCGTTGATGAGTGAGTGAGAGAGTCAGGACATATTCTTTCATTTTTTTCTTCAGGTTTTCACCCCTCCCGATGAACCCCTTAAATTTGATTTATCAAAAAAATACTGTCCAACACATATTTACTTATTTTTAAGCAGTTTTCCCCCTGAGTTTGAAGAATGAGTGAGTCAATCGGTTAGGACACTTTCTTTCCTGTTTTCTTTTTTTCTCTTTTTCAGAATTTAACCCCACCTCACGGGCCCCTTAAATTGAATTTATGAAAAAAAAACGGTCAACACCTATTTACTTATTTTTAAGCTGATTTTTTTTCCCGCTGAGTTTCAAACTCCTCGCCTATGTCGTTAAAGAGATACCGGTACACGCTCCGTTAGGAATCCTTAAACCCCCATCTTTCACCCCTTCCACCTCATAATTTACACCACATCGAAAGAACCCTCAGACACGTGTCTTCTTTTTTTTTTTTTAATGATGAGTTTATATGCCGTGTATCACATCCCCCAATGAAACCAATCGGGAGATATTGTTTTTCAATGAAATGCAGGTTTAACCCCCTTAAGACCCCTTTAGAACCTGAATATCCAAAAATGCTCCTCTAGTAGACGGTTTTGACATACAATGAACATTTCCCCAAACTATCATGTTTCTAACTTCAATAACTTTGGCTGGGCGATGATGAGTGAATGAGTGAGTGAGTCAAGATATTTTCTTTCAATTTTCTTTTTTCAGAATTTCACCCCTCCCCATGAACCCCTTAAATTTGATTTACGAAAAAAACTGTCGAACAGATATTTAATTACATTAAAGCAGTTTTTCCCCCCTGAGTTTGATGAGTGAGTCAATCAATCAGTCAGGACACTTTCTTTCCTGTTTTTCCCCCCAGAATTTCACCCCTCCCCATGAGCCCCATAAATTGGATTTATGAGAAAACGGTCAAACACCTATTTACTTATTTTTATGCTGGTTTTTAGCCTACTTTCGATTTTTGCAAGAAATGAAAGTAGACTTATGAGATCAACACAGGGCGAAAAAAGTGTGTCTGTCTGTGTGTGTGTATGTGTGTGTGTGAGTCTGTGTGTGTGTGTATGTGTGTGTGTGAGTCTGTGTGTGTGTGTGTGTCTGTGTGTGTGTGTGTGTGAGTGTGTGTACTCTGAATGTCTGTCCCCCCCTATCAATTCGAACACGGTGAATGCGAATTGAACGAAATTTGGTACAAAGGTAGCACTAGCAAAGGACACCTCAGTGTCATGTTTTATATCGCCGCCATCTTTACTAAAACTGAATGGCGGCCACTCAAACGTTCAAAACGTAAAATCAAATAACGACTAACCAAATCATCCGATCTCTACCAAATTTGGTAACAACATACCTTCGTATAGGATGCGTCTTGTGACCAAACTACAAGGTCGTCCGCCATACCATTTCAGGATGGCGGCCGTGCGAATTATGCAAACTTTATAATCCATATCATGGGACCCACCAGTTCCGATTATCGAGCCGAGAATCGTTTTAACTGTTCTAAAGGAAGAGGCACGTTCGAAATTAAAAGTTTATTTTGTAATACTATAGTGCAGACGTGATTTTAAAAAGCTGAGCTGATTCAGTAATAAGACAAGATGGCAGCGGATATCTTGTGCCTGACTTATATTTCACTAATTTGAGTATTGAATGCAATATAGCATACTGATACAAAATAAATAAACTTTGTATGAAATGCTTTATATATAAATAATATACTCCAGTGATGAAATCGTTTAGTATAAATCATTATTTGCTAACAAGTTCTATGTAAGTCATTTTATATAGAACGATATTTGTTGACACACTTAGCTCAGTGGTAGAGCGTTAGCCTATCGCTCAACTGCCTATGGACCAAACCCGATCTGAGCTAGATTTTTTGCTTGAAATGTTATATGTTTATTGTTTTGTAATGACTCAGATGTTTTAAAATTAAGCGTTATATTGTGCATATTATGGTGTAAAATATATATTTAATTAAAATATAATTCGCCAGCAGATTTACTCGAGACATCTAGCTGCCAAAAAGGTAACTGCAGATTTTATTGAAAAGTTTCTTCTTCAGGCCGCTAGAATGCACTCGCTCTGTTAGGATTATATTGTTCGATATTTCACCACTAGAAGTCACGACTAGTCTACGTGGGGCTCCATTGATTAATATACCATTGGCATTCTATGCGCATCGAATTTGAAGAATGACAAGATGATACTACGATACATTTTTACTTTTTATTTTAAAGGGTTTGTAACAGCCTATTTTGCGTTACTTGAAAATGTTATTTGAAGTAAAGAACAAAACGATTTCACATAGTAACTGAGTTCAAGCCGTTGGTGTTAGTTCAGGTATTAATTACTACTTTTATTTCAGGCAAAAAGCAATCGAAAATATCCACATAGTTTGTATACACACGTCTCTGTAGGGTCATGGAAAGATTTGTTAATTCAATTAGGGTTTTCGATTCCCGGTCAATGCATGTGAGATTTTTGAAGTGAAATGCCATGTCCTGTAGTTCAGATTCCACGTAAAAAGGAGGTCCCGTGGCTCATAATCACAAGATTCACGGCCACGTAAAACTACAATCTTCCTTCCTTTTTTTTTCAATTAGGGTTGTGAAAGCCCTGCACAACCAGACGTGTAAAGACATGCCTCAACTCAAAGTTGGATGTTGCCCACGGCAGGTCGTATATGTAATAATAATAATAATAATAATAATAATAATAATAATATATATATATATATATATTTAGGGCAAGAAATGCATTTACGCACAGAGTGTCGGGCTCCTGCTGCTGAGTAGCAGACTACCAACTAAAACTTCCCCTTTACTTCTGAACACTAGCCTGGAACCGTTTAGCACATTAAAACAATAATAATAATAATAATAATTTTATTGGTTTTACATCCCTTTTAACTACTGCTGCTTTTAGAGACACCGGGGTGCCGGAAATTTGGCCCGAAGGGGATCTTTAACGTGCCAGTAAATGTACTGACACGGCTCCCTCGCATTTGTGCACCCTCAAATGCCAGCTGACTGTGCCAGGATACGAACCTGCAACCTAGGGCCCAGCAAGCGAGAACGTTACCGCCGAGCCACGCAGCCAGTCCGGTAGATTATGTCTCCAGATCCATAACATTCTTGAGATACTTCTTATCTTTCTTTCTTCAATGATGGTAGCAGTTTTTATCTAGATTGTGGCGTTTGGTAGAGGTAAATCGTTTCTATGGCCTTCAACAAAGAATAGTTCTATTATACTCTTTGATAATAACAACGAGTTATAACTATACTCATACATTTAGGAGAAAGTAGGCTATATGTTCTTTACTGAACATCTTGTTTAGCCTACTTTCGATTTTTGCAAAAAATGAAAGTAGACTTATGAGATCAACACAGGGCGAAAAAAGTGTGTCTGTCTGTGTGTGTGTATGTGTGTGTGTGAGTCTGTGTGTGTGTGTGTATGTGTGTGTGTGAGTCTGGTGTGTGTGTGTGTGTCTGTGTGTGTGTGAGTGTGTGTACTCTGAATGTCTGTCCCCCCCTATCAATTCGAACACGGTAAATGCGAATTGAACGAAATTTGGTACAAAGGTAGCACTAGCAAAGGACACCTCAGTGTCATGTTTTATATCGCCGCCATTTTTACTAAAACTGAATGGCGGCCACTCAAACGTTCAAAACGTAAAATCAAATAACGACTAACCAAATCATCCGATCTCTACCAAATTTGGTAACAACATACCTTCGTATAGGATGCGTCTTGTGACCAAACTACAAGGTCGTCCGCCATACCATTTCAGGATGGCGGCCGTGCGAATTATGCAAACTTTATAATCCATATCATGGGACCCACCAGTTCCGATTATCGAGCCGAGAATCGTTTTAACTGTTCTAAAGGAAGAGGCACGTTCGAAATTAAAAGTTTATTTTGTAATACTATAGTGCAGACGTGATTTTAAAACGCTGAGCTGATTCAGTAATAAGACAAGATGGCAGCGGATATCTTGTGCCTGACTTATATTTCACTAATTTGAGTATTGCATTCAATATAGCGTACTGATACAAAATAAATAAACTTTGTATGAAATGCTTTATATATAAATAATATACTCCAGTGATGAAATCGTTTAGTATAAATCATTATTTGCTAACAAGTTCTATGTAAGTCATTTTATAAAGAACGATATTCGTTGACACAATTAGCTCAGTGGCAGTTGGTCACTGGTCGTGGCCGAGTGCGGTACGTTTGTGCGCGCTGTGTGACCGCATTGGAAGAGGTTACGGTTCCTAATACCGGTGCTTCCTTAGTTCCACGTGTGTACTGACCTTCCGTGTGTCATTCGGACAATACTTTTTTAAGTAGTGTTCCAGATAGGACAACAAAACCAGAAACCCAGAAAACCCCGCTGAAAATCATGTCCGGATACCAGAGAAAAAACACCGTACGCTGCCAATGGGACAGGCAGAGTTCTCGCCCCTCACCAGGAGAAATTCACCGCTGGATTGGCGATACCCTCCGGTTGACTGTCGACCAAGTAGAAGCCATCCAGTTAAATGCGCACGAAAAAAACCATGTACATCAAGGTAATCACCATATCTATTTATCAGAAATTGTTAAATACTTTTGCAGATCCTATTAAATTTCAGTATGATTCAGGCGAAATGACCAATGTTAAGCTCTCCACAGCGGATTCCAATTTTACCACAGTGCGTATATTTAATGTCCCACTCGAAGTACCCCCTGAAATTTTCAAATCCGTCCTGTCGAAATATGGCACTGTGAGTGACGTCAGGAAAGAACAATGGTCTTCTGCTTATCAGTTCCCGGTGTATAATGGAATACGTGCCGTAACTATGGAAATCAAGCAAGATATCCCCTCCACTGAGGCCTTTGGTGGCCATTCTGGCTATATAACGTATAATGGACAGAAACAGACCTGTTTAATTTGCAATGCTACCACACACCTACGTATTAACTGCCCAAAGAAAATGATTCCCCCCGGTATAACTCCTACACAACAACGACGTGTACAATACTCGGAAGTTGTGACGCAGCAAACGTCATATGAAAACATGCTCATTGATCAGTCAGCTGAGACAACACCAGGAGTGACCTCGGATACATCTGACGCAGAACTGGTACCTTGCCCTGACCAGAACTGCGAGACACAGAGTGCCCCTGTGCTCTCGGCAACCTGTATCGCAGCCTTAGAACCAACTCTGCCGTTACTACAGGCTGCCACAGAAATTTTGTCTTCACTGCCCCCGACTTCGCTGGTCCCTACCGACTCACTTAAGAATGTCGATCGGGGATCCGAGAACGTCTCTAAGAAGATTAAAACAAATGCCTCGATTGCCGTACCAGCCCCGAAGAATAAAACTGGCTCCACAAACGTTTCCGCAGCTGTGAAAAAGAAACAAAATCTTCTTTCTACGTCATCTAGGGACCCACGAACGCTCTCAACCGCTGACAGCCGGCCTATGAATGGCAGTCAAAAGGAACTATCTCAACCTAATTTGACATAGTGCACCAGGATAATTCTCACCTGTGTCTTCTTTCGAGTCCACCTTCCAGTATGTCTAGCACAGCTTTTATACTTCTCTTAATGGCGCAATTTCTCACTGTGGCCACTGTGAATATCAATGTAATAGAATGCCCTCTGAAATTTCAACTGTTGGAGAGATTCCTTCGAGATGCTGACATTGACATTGCTTTCATTCAAGAAGTTGCTATACCGTGTTTACCCATATCTGCCTTCTACAAACAATACATCAATACCGGTAATACGAATAGAGGGACCGGATTCCTCATAAGACATGATATCCCACTCGCAGGTGTGCTATGTCATCCATCAGGACGCATAATATCTGGACACATAAACAATACCACCCTGATAAATGTATATGCCCCATCCGGGTCTAATAAACGTGTGGAACGGAAAATGTTCTTTCAACAGAGTATACTGCCTCATCTGCACGACGTTAAGGAAAAACTTATTCTTGCAGGGGATTTCAATTGTATTCAACGCCCAGAGGATTCCACTAGTCCATACAGAGGTGTCAACCCGGCTCTCAGGACCCTTCTTACCTCCCTACACCTCATTGATGCTGTGGATAGTTTAAGGGTGCCCCTGCCCCATTACACCTGTATAAGTCACAACTCCTCATCACGACTTGACCGCATCTACTTTTCACAGGAACTTATCCAGCCTAGACGATATGAAGTGATTCCTGCCAGTTTCACTAACCATCATGCTGTCGTATGTACAATCTCTTACCCCCATCCTATATTTCACATAGGAAGAGGTTATTGGAAGCTGAATTGCTCGCTGTTACTGGAGGAGGAATGCCAAGATATTTTCAGACAACACTGGATTCGATGGGTCCAACAAAAATGCAAATTTCGCGACTGCACAGACTGGTGGGATATTTTAGTTAAACCAGGGATCCGCCGCGTCTTTAAGAACATATCTTACCAACGAGGTCGGGAAAGACGGGATACAGTTGAATTTTACTATCGAGTTCTTCGCCAGCTCCAGCAAAGATCTGATGCTGGGGAGCGTATATATGACCAGATCCGGGAAGTTAAAACCAAGCTCCTGTCTCTACAGCAACGATCGCTCGCTCATATCAACGTGGCTTTAAAAGATCGTACAGTGCTCCCGGACGAAAGTGCAAGTGTATACCATATCGCCAAAGGACAACGTGAGCGGCAACGTAAATATATCCACCGCCTCCGCACCAGTACTGGAAGTGTCGTCACCTCCCCTGACGCTATACGTAGTGAAATATCATTATTTTATCAACGGTTCTACGCTAAGGCTCCCATTGATCCACAGCAGGTGACCCTATTGCTGTCATCTTGCAGTACCAAACTATCTCCGGACAACAAAACTCTGCTCAGCGCGGATATTACGGATGAAGAGATTCACTCTGTGGTTAAACGACTCCCAAACAACCGCTCACCTGGCATTGATGGACTGCCATATGAAATGTATAAACACTTCTGGCCTCTCATTGGCAAAGAATTTTGTCATGTCCTGCGTACCATTCTCCAAAGTCGTGCTCTTTGTCAATCACATCACGAGGGTACCATAGTCCTCATACCAAAAACATCCTCTCCCATGGCAGTTGGTGACTTCCGACCAGTTACTCTGCTCTGCAGTGACTATAAAGTCCTTACCAAAGTACTTGCATGCCGATTGAAGACTGTTCTACCTGATATCATTGGTGATGAACAATGTTGCAGTATTCCTGGAAGAACTCTGTTAACAAACTTAGCGATACTACGGGACCTACACCTAAAAGCCGAAATGCTCCCCACTGAGCCAATGAGTTTTCTCACCTTAGATCTTGATAAAGCTTTCGACCGCATCAGTCATGAATACTTGTACATGGTCTTGCAACACTTCGAATTTCCTGAAATCCTTATTGACTACATTCGTATGATAAATTGTAATGCTACGTCTAGAGTGCTCGTCAACGGTTTTCTTTCCCCTCTGATTCCAATACAACGATCAGTTAGGCAAGGATGTCCCCTTTCTATGCTACTTTTTGTCATTGGCCTTGAACCGTTCATTCGGACTACCCAGGTGAAGCTACAGGGTTACAAACTGTCCACACATGTTTTTGGAATGTGCGCCTATGCTGATGACGTATCAATATTGATCCGCAATGAAGAAGACATCTCCCACATCGATAGCGTCCTTCAGCTCTACCATATCGCCTCTGGAGCACAATCGAACCCCCAGAAAACTGCTTTGCTTCCGCTCAATACTAACTCAGTGATTACCCCACAGCCCTGGTTCCGGATAGTAAATGAGGTGAAAATTCTTGGCATTACCTGGAAGCAATCGCTTCTGGACACAGTGCAAGTTAACTGGACTAAGGTCATTGCCAAAGTTAGGGGAGTCCTGATCCAATTTGGTCAAAGAAACCTCAATATAGTGCAACGGGTCATGGTCCTCAACGTGTTTGCGCTCTCTAAAATATGGTATGTCGCACAACTTTTCCCACTTCCCAAAATGTTTGAGAGCCAATTGGCAAAATATACAGGTTGGTTTATATGGCAAGGATTTTTGTTCCGAGTACAACGGGAACAGTTGTATCTCCCATCCCGGCAAGGCGGGCTAGGGCTACCAGCTCATGGCATGAAATGCCGTGCACTCCTCTGCAAGAACGATATCACCATTCTTTCCCAACATGACACTTTTACGAAAGCGCTATACAAAGATATTCGAAACACAGCCCGTGGTTGTGATAGAGCTTTGCCGAAGATATTTAGGGACCATCAACAGCACCTTCTGGAAACTGTTCGCCAAATGCCATCAGGGATTGTTCCAACGACGAAAAGTATCTATAACATGTTGCGGCAAGTGGTACACTCCCAACCGCGAATAGAGGCCACCACCCTCTATGTCCATTGGCCCACTGTTTGGACAAATTTTGGGGCTATGTCCATTTCTTCTGCTGTACACTCCCAAGTTTTTATCTTCCTCAACGATCTCATCCCAACCGCTCTACGGCGATATACCATCCATCTTGAAGCTTACCCATGGTGTACTATATGTGGTCAAACTGATACGGCGATACACCGCTTCACATCATGCACGCGAGTTGCCTCCTCGTGGCTGTGGTGTAAGGGAAAAGTATGTCAACTATTAAATGTGCCCTCGGATGACCTTGATGACAGGAAGTTGGTTCGTTTGTCGGTGACCGCCTTCCCCCAAATTAAACAGACTGCCATTGTGTGGATAATGGGCCAATATGTACACTTCGTGATGGACAATGATCAACATTTCTCTTTCCTGGATCTCAGGTAGCACCTGCAAAAAGAGCGTTGGAAGCTTAGTGAAAGTGGACAATTGTACGATAAATATGGACACTATCTGGATTTCTTGTGATGTATTAGTATGGTATTTATCATATCTGAAAATTATGTAATTCTGTAAAGAGCTAATAAAAAAAAAGTGGTAGAGCGTTAGCCTATCGCTCAACTGTCTATGGTTCAAACCCGATCGGAGCTAGGTTTTTTGCTTGAAATGTTATATGTTTATTGCTTTGTAATGACTCAGATGTTTTAAAATTAAGCGTTATATTGTGCATATTATGGTGTAAAATATATATTTAATTAAAACATAATTCGCCAGCAGATTTACTCGAGACATCTAGCTGCCAAAAAGGTACTTATTAACTTCCAGATTTTATTGAAAAGTTTCTTCTTCTGGCCGCTAGAATGCACTCGCTCTGTTAGGATTATATTGTTCGATATTTCAGCACTAAATGTCACAACTAGTCTACGTGGGGCTCCATTGATTAATATACCATTGGCATTCTATGCGCATCGAATTTGAAGAATGGCAAGATGATACTACGATACATTTTTACTTTTTATTTTAAAGGCTTTGTAACAGTCTATTTTGCGTTACTTGAAAATGTTATTTGAAGTAAAGAACAAAACGATTTCGCATAGTAACTGAATTGAAGCCGTTGATGTTAGATCAGGTTATTAATTACTACTTTTATTTCAGGCAAATAGCAATCGAAAATATCCACATAGTTTGTATACACACGTCTCTGTAGGGTCATGGAAAGATTTGTTAATTCAATTAGGGTTGTGAAAGCCATGCACAACCAGACGTGTAAAGACATGCCTCAACTCAAAGTTGGATGTTGCCCACGGCAGGTCATATATGTAATAATAATAATAATAATAATAATAATGTTATTGGTTTTACATCCCTTTTAACTACTGCTGCTTTTAGAGACACCAGGGTGCCGGACTTTTGGCCCGAAGGGGATCTTTAACGTGCCAGCAAATGTACTGACACGGCTCCCTCGCATTTGTGCACCCTCAAATGCCAGCTGACTGCGCCAGGATACGAACCTGCAACCTAGGGCCCAGCAAGCGAGAACGTTACCGCTGAGCCACGCAGCCAGTCCGGTCGATTATGTCTCCAGATCCATAACATTCTTGATATACTTCTTATCTTTCTTTCTTTCTTTCTTTCTTTCTTTCTTCAATGATGGTAGCAGTTTTTATCTAGGTTGTGGCGTTTGGTAGAGGTAAATCGTTTCTAAGGTCTTCAACAAAGAATAGTTCTATTATACTCTTTGATAATAACAACGAGTTATATCTATACTCATACATATAGGAGAAAGTAGGCTATATGTTCTTTACTGAACATCTTGTTTTAATGATGAGTTTATATGCCGAGTATCACATCCCCAATGAAACCAATCGGGAGATATTGCTATTCAATGAGATGCAGGTCTACCCCCTTAACACCCCTTTAGAACCTGAATATCCAAAAATCCTTTCTTAGTGGGCGTTTGCGGCCCTTGAGGAAGCTGCATACAAAATTTCATTCCAATCCGTTCGGTGGTTTCTGAGATTTTGTGATGAAAGTATGAGTGAGTGAGTGAGTGGTATTTGACAAATATATTAGATAGTGTCAAGTCTTTGTTATGCTAAACTCGGTTGACAGTGCTGTGTTAGCAGTTGAGTAACTAACGGGATTTCAAGTAAAGATCCTCATTTTCTATACCGGTAGTGCAGAGTATATTTTATGACTTTATATTAGCCTTTGCTCGAGTACAAAAGGACCGAAATCAGAAGAATGAGAAAGACGATCAAAAATGCATGTAGCCAGCGGTTCCTTCTGGGTCCTAAACTATGTGTATGCAAAATATGGTTGCGATTGGTGGAACGGTGTAGATTTGTATACGGAATCAACCCACATACAAACATACAGACTTTCACTTTTATATATTAGATAAGATTTATAGTGGACACAAAAATAAAACACTAAAAATAAATTTAAATAATTCTAATAAATCCCTTCAAAATAGGTTTACGATGATTTTTAATACACTCATACAGCGTGAATCACAAAGAGTAAGTATTTATGTTCACTTGACACAATTATTAATAAAATTATGAAATACAGTTTATAAAAATTTAGTTTAGTGCGATGAATGGAACTGCTTTGTACCGGTCCATAAAATGTCTCCCCATTTTGGCTCGAACTTAGTTGTACCAATCATTAATAAGGATGTTAAGTGTTCATCAGTGAGAGAAGCTCGAAATTTTGATTTTATGTACTTCATTTTGGAAAATGCTTGTTCACAAACGAAAGTTGAGCCAAACATGTTACGAGCAAACGTTTTCAAGTTTTTGAAATCTTCATTGTTCAAGGAGCTGTAGAACGGCAACAGGTCACCATTTTTGTAGCACTCCTGAAAATGTTCCTTGTGCATTTCATTTGTTGTTAAGTCAATGATTTCAAGTTGAAGGTTTGTTGGCACAGAATCAATTTTACATTTAAAAGGTTTGTGAAATAGGTTGATTTTGTCACATTCTTGGTCAAAATCTTCAAATCTGTCATTAAACTGCTGGCTCAATTGCTTGACGACATCAGCAGCAAAGTCAGAAGGGAAGGGCGCACCAGCTTCAGATAAAAAATCTTTACATGTCTCAAAGTGACCCAAATCGTTCTTGGTAAGCTGCTTCTCAAACAGTGCAAATGTTTTTCAAAAATCCCTAACATGATGGTAGGCATCAAAAACAAGTGAATTAACTCCGTGTAGTTTTAAGTTAAAAAAGTCTATGTGCATTGTAATGTCAACTAAAAATGCTAACTTACACAGCCACAACGGATCAGAAAGCTCAGGCACTTGACGGCCTTGTTCAAACATAAACATATCTACTGCTGCACGAAGTTCAAAAAACCTTTGTAACACTTTACCTCTACTGAGCCATCGGACCTCACAATGATAGGCAAGGTCCGGATAAACACTATCCATTTCGGCCAAAAAAAACTTAAACTGGTGGTGTTTTAGGGAGTTTGAGCGTAAATGATTTACAGTTTTAATAACAACAGTCATAACTTCAGATATTTTCAAACGGTAGCCGCACAATGCCTGCTGATGTATGATACAATGCTGTATGATTGGTTTTTCTGCACCGGTGTCTTTCACTGCTTTGCATTCATTTCCAACAAAACCAGTTTTTTCACCACATATGTTTCGACCTCCGTCTATAGTCACTCCAACTAAGTTCTTTAAGTCAAGTCCAAGTGCAAAAATAGTTTCCTTAACCTTAAAAATATTTCTTCACCAGTTACTGTAGTTTCCATTGAGTGAACTCCAGCCAGTTCTTCGGTATTTTGAAATTCACTAATCACTCCTCTAATAAACAATAGAACCTGAGCTGAATCTAAGGTATCAGTGGACTCATCCAAAGCAATAGAAAAACACTCAAATTTTTCACAAGCTAACATTAATTGACGATTGACGTCTTTGCCAAGATCTTGGGTTCGACGAGTCATAGTGTTACGAGACAGACTAATAGAATTTACCAACGGAAGTTTGTCAGGGCAAAGCTCCTCAACAGCTTTTGAAATGCAATTTTTAACTATGTCCCCATCATTGAAAGGTTTGCCTGCCTTAGCTAAAATATGAGCAATTTTGTAGCTTGCGCGTACTGCAGACTCATTTTCATCAGTACGTTTAGTAAATATCTTTCTTTGTAAGGTCAAGGATGCGTTCATAACGGTTAATGTTTCTATTCTACCTGAGAGCTGAGCATATTTGCTTTGACCATGTTTGGTTTCAAAGTGTCTTCGGACATTGCACTCTTTTAGGACCGCTATGGTTTCATTACAAATGACACACAATGCTTTGTTGCTGTTTTCTACCACAAAATACTTTTCACCCCTCTTTTCTTGAAAAATTCGACACTCACTGTCAATCTTCCTCTTTTTGGAGCAAGACATTGTGTTTTAAAAACAAAGAATGCGATTTTAAAAACTGTTTAGTTTTGATTGTCAGTAAAGATGTTTATGAACTGTTTTGTAATAATAGAGAAAACAATGAAATATATAAACGGATACCATGAGATAGTAAACAATTCCACTCTGTCTATCTCTGGTCTTCTATGTTCCTTGAAGTGCGTATTCTTTCTTCATTGGAAGTGCTGCCACAGTACTCCCCTTCCAGTGGTAACGTTTCCAAATACTTCTTTGGTAAATGTACTCGCCGGCCAGATCTTGTTTGTGACTGTGCCTGCGATGAGTTGTTTCCATTTTCATTTACTAGTAAATAGGCCGGCTTAAGCCGATCAATTCGTATTGTTGCTGGCTTTCCTTTAATTTTGAGGACATAACTTTTTTCTTGTCGTTTAAGTACATGATAAAGACCTTCATAAGGCGCTTGCAATGGGACGTAAAACCAATAATATTATTATTATTTATTTAGTTGTTTCAAAATTTTGGCGACACGGCGCGGGCGCGGAGCGTCGGGCGGGACAAAATAGTCTCGCGGGCCGTAGTTTGGGCAGTCCTGCCCTACGAGATCCACCAACAACTCGTTTGAAATCACGCAAGCCACCCTGGGTTGATTTGGAAAGTGTCAGTTCTTTCAACGTAACCACCATATGGTGACAGCGCTGACAAGAGCATCCACCCAACAATGCTTATCTGGTTCAAGATCCGACGAGGAAGGTTGAGGGATTCCACCAAGCACGACAAACCTGGTCGAAGCTGAACAGCATTAGGACGGGTCAAGGGAGGTGAGGTCACACCTTGAAAAAGTGGGGTTTCTGTTCATCTGCTGATTGCGACTGTGGAGCGGAAGACCAGACGAAGGACCATATTGATAAGGAGTGCCCCCTTCGAGCATTTGACGGTGATTTGAGGACCCTACACCAAGTGACTCCGAGTGCTCTGGACTGGTTGTCAAGTTTGGACATTTCCATTTGAATGATACTTTTGTATACTTGTAAAGCCATACAATATATACATTGGCTATTTTGCCTATAATGTGTTATACTACCCCTAAGGTGTATCTACTATTATAATAATATAAGGAAAGTATATAAGAGTGCATGACATAAGATACAGGTGGTCCTAAGCCCCTGTAGCGATTTAACAGATTTTAAAGAACGATTCCTGTTCAAGAAATTTCATATTACAATATTTCTAGAAATATTCATTAGAACTAGGCTACCACATTTCAGTCATTTATGCACATATACATTTTTGATGTCAAGTAGGCCTAGGTCGCTGTAGCATACTAAAATTGAAGGTCATTAGAAATAACTATTCTCAAGAAGATTTGCATATTAAAGGATTGGCAGAACATAATGTACAGTAATGTAGGCTACTGGGATGTCGTTACGAGTATACGGTATGTAAAGTTTTGAAGCAATTAATTCAGTGTTGCCTGTACAAACTGTAAGTTGTAACTCTTCAGCCAATCAACACGAATTTGTCCAATGAATGGGCGGGTTACAGTGTATATTATATATTATAGGCCTACTCCTTGATAAGGACAAAGAGTTATAACAACACCCATATATTTGGGAGAAAGTAAGCTATATGTTCTTTGCTGAACATTCTGTTTCTAAACCGATAGCATATTGCATTTTATGGTCAAGTAACACAAATCCAGCAATTCTAGGTTTCTGCTGTGTAATTTTGCAAGGTTTTGCCTAGGTGCACCTCGTCAGGCTCTTCAGCGGATTATTGTTGACCCTGCCCGGACCATCGCTGGAGTAGTAAAACCCTGCGATAGCCATGGCAAAAACCTTGAAGAATTCCTGGATTTTTAGCATATTAAGAGATGGCTATACGAAAAATTTTGCCTTGTGCGTACGTATCTGTAATTAGCAGTTGTGTTTCTTGTATAATTTGTTTTGGATGAATCTTAAATTAATTAATAAAATGGTTTTGTCATAGATTTATGGCCTGTAGAAGAACCTTCCACTAACTACACTTGTGTGAAGCTAAATTATAGGTTAGATTTGACTAACGCTCATAGGTTCCAACGCTCGTCGCCAGGAGCCGACTGCGGTGGCATCAAATAACCAAGTTCAGACCTAGTTGTCGTTGACGGTGGCGTCTGGAAGCAAAAGCAGGAACTACTTGAAAAATGAATGTGTGCAGTCCTTACTTGATTTAAAAACAGATAACGAACACTAATACAGCCATCACAATTAACACCGGTTATCTGAGAGATTCTACACACACCCAAAGTACACAGGGTTACATGACCACGTTGTCGCAGCCCCTAAACTGAGGAACCAACCAAACAACGTTTGGTAGGTGGGAAATGGGGCTGTGGTTTATTTGAGATAACTCTTTATTTTTCCTGAGATAAAGTTTGGGAGCATTTTTCTGTAGATCTTCCCTCCTGGACGTTCTGCTCTAATTGCTGGTGGATGAATGAATTAATGAATTAATTAATTAATCACATTTATTTATCTTTTGGCATATACAGTACATAAGAACAACAATTTGGGATCTAAATTATGAACATCGACAGAATTGGCACCAATGTCTTCTATTAGTCAATGTGATTATATCCCCACTGTTCATGTATGGATGTGAGAGCTGCTATAACAGGCAGACAAGAGGAAGATCGATACTTTAGAGCTCTAGAGTTGGCGTAGACTCTTAAGAATACCATGGACTGCAAACGTCACCAATAAGGCAGTATTATTATTATTGAATATCCAGAAAACAATACAGGAACCCTATTTTACCAGAGGTACATTAGGGTTATAGATTAAAAACAAAGCAAATACAAATATTACTGACATAGTTTACAAAAAAAATTGTTGATGAATGTGAGAAATTGTCCTAAACAGCACTGCCTCTTGAAAATATGGTACAGCGGCTTTGAAAGTTCCAGGTTACAGCTATAAAGGTGGCATTGTAAATTGTATCTTTCCTTTTCAAAAACAGGACACTCAAATGCAAGGTGACACACCGATTGAGGCAATCCACATAAACATGAATAGTCGTCTGTTGCTAATTTAAAACGTTCAAAATAAGACTTGAATTTTCCATGACCAGTTAAAAATTGTGTGAGGACAAAGTTTGGCACTAATAATTTTGATAACAGTCGATTTTGTACTTCCGGGAAGAATATTTCTCTTGTTACAGACCCTTTCAGGCTACATGTCGATGCGATATTCCATTCGTTTAATATGTATTTCCTTATCTGGCTTTTAACGTAACATATAGGAGACTTACTATATGTTATTTCATGATGTGCCGTAGCCGCTGATTTTGCTAATTGGTCTGCTCTTTCATTACCAGCCAATCCAGTGTGTCCCCTTATCCATGATGTGCATATATGTGAGCACTCCTGGGCTGTTGCCCTGATGTAGACAGCTATTGGGTTAGAATTATATTTGTCATTTATAGAATGCAATGCGGATTGTGAATCACAGAAAATCCTCACTCTTTTATTGTTAGCTTTAACCCATTCTATTGCACACTTTAAGGCCCAAAGTTCTGCCTGGAAAATTGAACAACTGGGAGAGAGCTTATACTGAGCTGAAAATATTTCAGTATCATTCTCATAAACGACAAAGGCACAGCCAACACTGTCATTTCCATCAAAGCTTGGTGTACGGGAGCCATCAGTATAGATGAAACAGTCATAGGTGCTGAAACAATTTTTATGCAGAAGTTTATAGAATTCACTAGGATGAGAAGATTCCAAGAAATGGCACTTTTGCTCCACGATAATGTCGAAAATCGGCATAGGAGATGTTCTATTCTTCTTCAGTAATGTCAGCTCAGCTTCCCCTATTCCTGTTAAAAATAGTGGTTCTATTGCAGCAATTACAAGTGCTGCATCTGTAGATGTAGTGCGGTATGCTCGAGAAATTCTTAGAGCGAAACCTCTTTGGATTTGTAATAACTTAACCCGAGCCCATTTCTTTTCTAGGGTTGTACGGAAAGCGGACACGCAGTACAGAATCAAGGCACAAACGCTGTATAATATATTATTCGTAAAACATCGGAGTTCAGACCCCAAGAAGGTCTACAAGCAATCGCAAGACCTTGTAAAAGTTTGCTTGATTTCAATTTTAATCTATTTAAATGTGCTCTGAATGTCAGGTGTTGGTCAAGCACAACGCCCAAGTAAAGAAGTTGATCATCTGATGTTATTCGGTGGCCATTCATAATGATTTTGGGTTTTTCCACTTTTCTTCTCCTTGTGACGAACATGGCTCTAGTCTTAGAGGGATTGAATTGAAGTTTGTTTACAGAACCCCATAGAGACAAGGTGTGTAAAGCAGAGTTTGTTATATATTTCAAATTCTGCACATTATCTGATTCAGTTAGGAGAAGAGCATCATCAGCATAAGCAATAACATTACACCCTGTCGGAAGAGGTAATTGTAGGAGTTCATCATACAAAATGTTCCAAAAACCAGGGCTGCATGCTGATCCTTGAGGGCATCCCTTATTAATACATCTTGTAGAAATTGCAGTTCCGATCCGAAGTTTCACTTTTCGATGGCTAAAGTAGGCTTGTATTAAACTGTACAAATTCTTTGGGCAATGTTTTCCTTTTAACTGTGATAAAATTTTAGGCCACCAAGCATTATCGAAAGCGCCGGAAATATCCAAAGATACCAATACGGCCACCTTTTTCATTGATAATATGTTGCGAATCCAATCAACCACATATAGTACAGCATCTTCGGTTGATTTTTGAGGCGTGAAACCATACTGCTTTTCACTTAAATGGCCATGACGATACATGTGATACATAACGCGATCAATTATTAGTTTCTCGAAAATTTTCCCTAGTATTGGCAGGAGGCAAATAGGTCTGACTGATTTAACAGTACATATTGTTAAGGAACTGTCCTTTGGAATTACTTTAACTATTGCTATTTTCCAGGAGGTAGGAAAGAAATGCAGGGCAAGGCATTTGTTAAAAAGTGCAACAAAAAAGCGAGGAAAACATAGGTGTACGTTCTTAATTATGTTAGCAGATATGCCATCCCATCCGGGAGCTTTCTTGTCATCTTGTAAAAAGATGATTCGGTCTACCTCTTGATCTGTGAAGGGTACGTCATCTGCAGTGTCAGGTGGTAGTTGAGAATATATCCTAATCGCTCTTTGTGATTCTGTGTCATTACTTTCATCAGGAAAGAATCCGTTAATTAAAACTTCGGTGGTATCTTGAAACGAAGTGGTGAATCCATGTTCAGTCTCAATTGTAGTAAGATTGTTATTCAGATTATCTGGCCTCCTTGATAATTTGTAAACAAGTCCCCATGGGTTAGTTTTGTAGGAAGTGAACAAAATTCTTTCCACCTGTCTAATTTCCTTTTTAAAATCATTATTTTGTATTCATTTTTAACCGTTAAATATATTTCTTCATATCTTTGACTTAACAGTGGACAACGACTACGATTATATCGTCTATGACAGGCTAGAACACGTTTCCGCATTAGAGAAAGTTCATTATTCCACCAGAAGTTTTTACTAGGTGTCTGAGAAAGTTTAGGTAAATTAACTTCAGCTAAATTAATTATATCGTTGTTTAATTTGTTTACAGCTTGATCAAGCTCGTCCACCGAACTACAGGATTCTATGTCTCCCATCACTTTCTGCAAATTTCTTTTGGCAGATAAATGGAAATGATCCCACTTTACATTCTTTGTCTTATAGATGCGAGTTATGTAATTGGAAGCTTGTACAGTAGGTATTTCTGCTGTAGGTTGTAAAGATATCATTATTAAAGCATGATCAGACAGCATTGGTGTATCGCTTACATTCCAGTCGTAAATAAATGGAAGAAGTGCAGGACTACAGACACTAACGTCTAAATAACTCTGAGAGTTAGAACGTATATATGTTGGTTTATCACCTTTGTTTAAGATAGTTAAATTTTGTGCACTGCAGAAGTCATAGAAAAGTCTTCCACGAGCATCTTCAACGGGGCTACCCCAGGAACTATGTTTCGAATTAATATCACCTGTTATGAGCAGAGGTTTCCCTCGTAGGTCTTCACACACACGCTCCAAAAAACTTAAATCCACATTAATGTCCTGTTTGGAGTCGAAGTACACATTACATACATAAAGTTCCCTGCAGTTAAAAGTTGTGCATACAACAACTCTGTCAGCAGCACAGTATTGCCCTAAACGGATGACGGTCTTAGATTTTGTAACTATAGCCGCACGAATTCGCTCTTCAGGCGTAATGTTGCTTGAAGTATAAATATGAATGTCTAGTCCGAAGCCAATAACTTTATTATTTCTTATATTGGGTTCTTGCAAACAGAGAACTGTCCTCTCAGTATGGTCAAAATTTAAAAGCAGTTCTTGAGTTGGTACCAAAGATTTATGTAAATTTAGTTGATAAACTAACAATTCAGCCATAATTAATTTTCGATTTAACGATATTAAATATTTTCTTGTATATCGGACAGTCTAATGATGTAGCTGGATGATGATAATCTACAGTTTCAGGCAGGTTTCTCATAACGTTTCTATGATTTTGAAATTTACAGTTTACGCACTCGGTCTTGCTTCTTGGACATGTGTTGATATCTTGATTATCTGAGCACTGTGAGCAGCACTGCTGCTTTTCACAGTTAGAGGAGAAATGCCCATACCCATGACACTTAAAACAACGAATAATAGAGACATATTCACGGAACTTACATCTGGTGTAACCTACATAGAGCTTCTCACAGCTGTGTATGGCTCGGAAGATAATAGGACTGACTTCGATTACAGCATATTGTGTGCTGCCATCTCTAGACCGTCGCATGAAACACGCCTTTATATCTTCACAAACATCAGTGATTACTTCCTTAACTACAGCATTCTGCTGTACGATACAATCAACGAGTTCATTCTGAGTCAGGTTAACCTCTAAATCATGAATTATAATGCGCGGATTCTTCTTACGTGGAATACTAGCTTTCAGGTGAGGGTTACTAGTCTCTATAGCATTTGCCATTATATTACATTCTTTTGCATTCCTAAGTTCTACAACTAAGCCATTATTTCTTTTTTTTTTTTAACCCGATTTACTCCAACCTGCAGTGCCCTTGTACTGGTTGTAGATTGCAGTAATTTCAGTGTCTGCTCAGAATCCTTTACTACGGTTGAGTCTTTAGGTGAAATCATTACAACATGTTTTGTGAAACTTACGGGTTGTTGTTGTTGTCGTTGCTGTAGTTGTAGGGGTGGTGGTAGTGTAGGTTGTTGAACGGCATCAGAGTAATAAACCTGAGTTGACGAGTCTTGTTTACTTTTCGTCAGCACTCCTTTGAAGGTGTCCAGTGTCTATTTTATGGCATCGATGGAAGAAAGTAAGTCACCCCAGTTTTTACTTTTGCGTTTGTCCGCATTTAAGGCATTACAAATTAAATTTAAATGACTTTCGGCAGAGAGGTAAAGGTTTTCAACATCTACATTCACCGCAGTATTAGAGCGCATCAAGCCCGGTATGCCATTGGTCGGCGAGACTATGAAGTTGCAGCTAGATGAATTAGAAAAAACTATCATACTAGGGATGATCAGCAGTACAAGAAGATCAGGTCACCAGAGGACACGTTGGTCAGACACCATTAAAACTCACCCTGGAGCTACTTACGGATGCACCGAACGGATGACATCATCATCATGTTCCAATATTTAACAGGAATTCGAGTGGTCACCGCGTTGTTTTTGTATTTACAAGGTTTTTTGAAAGTCTCATACATGTAATAAATACAAAATGTCGGTTGGTTGGTTGGTTGATTGATTGGTTGATTCCTCAGTTTAGGGGCTGCGACAAAGCGGTCATGTAGCTCCGTGTACTTTGGGTGTTTGTTAAATCTGTCTGAACGTTCGTTGCTAAGAGCCGACTGTGGTGGCGTCCAGTAGCTAAGTTCTGAACTAGGCCTAGTAGTCGTTGACGGTGGCAAAAGTAGGAACTATTTGAAAAATTCAAAGTTGCAGTCCTTACTTGAATTTTAAAAAAGAAACAGATACACACACTAATACAGTCATCACAATTAACACCGGTTATCAGACAGATTCTACACACACCCAAAGTACACGGGGCTACATGACCGCATTGCCGCGGCCCCTAAACTAAGGAACCAACCAACCAAAATCTGTCTGATAACCGGTGTTAATTGTGATGACTGTATTAGTGTGTGTTATCTGTTTTTAATCAAGTGAGGTCTGCAGACATTGAATTTTTTCAAGTAGTTTCTACTTTTGCCACCAAACGGCACCGTCAACGACTACTAGTTCAGAACTTAGCTACTAGACGCCACCGCAGTCGGCTCGTGGCAACGAACGTATGAACCTAAGAGCGTTGTTTACATTCTTAACCTATATACTTTAGTTTCACACAGGTTTAATTAGTGGAAGGTTCTTTAACATGCCATAGATCTATGACATGGGACCGCCGGCTATACTTCCCCTCCGAAGGAAGGCATACTGAGGGATTTTTAACGCTCTTAAAAATCCGACGACTTCGGCCGGGTTTGAACCCGCGACCTTGAGCATAGAAACTCAGCATGCTACCAACTACGCCACCGAAGCCGCCTACAAAATTTCAATTTGATTGCTTTAATACTGTAGTTTTGGATTTTATGAGGGAAATATACTCTCAATAAACAATACCTGATGAATGGAGAGAAAGTATTCTAGTGCCTATATACAGAGCGAAGGGAGATATTCAAGATTACAGGGGCATTAAGTTAATGTCTCATACCATGAAAATCTGGGAAAGAGTGATAGACAAGAGGATCCTGGATGAGACTAGCATTGGAGAGGAACAGTTTAGCTTCCTGCCAGGGCCACAGATGCAGTGTTTGCCCTGAGACAAGTAATGGAAAAGTATCGAGAGAGACAGAAGGGATTATACTTTGCATTCATGGACCTAGAGAAAGCATATGACCGGGTGCCTCGGAGAGAAGTCTGGAAATGTTTACGAGAGAAGCCAGCACCAGAGAAGTCACGTGCAGGTGGTTCAAGAAATGTACAAGGAAGCAAGAAGACAGATTAGAAGCAGCTTTGGACTTACAGATTGGATTCCGGTTCGGGTAGGTCTACACCAAGGTTTGGCTTTGAGTCCATATCTCTTTGACCTGATTCTGGATTAAATGTATTGTGATTAAGAGACCAAGACACCTGGTGCATGATGATTGCAGACGTCATTGTGTTCTGTAGCACGGCCAAATATGTCATAGAGGAACAAGATGTTCAGGAAATAACATATAGTCTACTTTCTCCTAATGCATGGGTATAGTTAAAACTCTTTGTCTTTTCAAAGAGTATGATTGAATGTTGGTTGTAGTAGCTTGTTGATATATAACGTGCTATATTATACGTTGATTGATTGAATCCTTACCTGAATTATAAATACACATACTAATATAGCCATCGCAATAACACAGGTTATCAGACAAAATTCAACACTCACCCAAGTACAAGGGGGTAAATAACCATGATGTCCAAGCCTCTCAATTGAAACAAAGCGGCCTTGGTGGCGTAGTTGGTAGCATGCTGAACTGCTGTGCCCAAGATAGCGGGTTCAACCCCGGCCGATGTCGTCGGATTTTTTTAAGAGTGTTAAAAACCTTCAGTATGCTTTCCTTCGAAGGGGAAATCAAGCCGGCGGTCTCATGTCACATATTTATGGCATGTAAAAGATCCTTCCACAGACTAAACTTGTGTGAAGCTAAATTTCTAGGTTAGATTTCGTTGGAACGCTCTATCAAAGTTCCAACGTTCACCACTAGTTATCAGTGACATCTGGTAGCGAAAGTTCAAACTACTTGAAATTTAACGGAACTTGTAGCTCACCCTATGGGTGTCCGCGTGAAGCAGCTACAGCCTCTGGCGAGCCGAACATGTCCTCGGACACTCCCGGCACTAAAAGTCATACGATAAATAAATAAATAAATAAATTGAAACAACAACAACAACAACAAATTTCTAGCCAAATCCTTCCTCGTTTAAAAGTACACACACTAGTACAGACATCACAGTGACACAGTTCATCAAACAACTTCTACACACACAAGTACACGGGGCTACATGACCACGATGCCGCAAAACCCCTAAAGAATCAATAACAACATCAGACTCTACCGTGGACGAAGGACAGCTTGCTATGCAAATTCTACCTCATTTACAAAACACACACTAGTACCGACATCACAGTGACACAGGTTATCAGACAACGTTTACACACACACCCAAGTACACGGGGCTACATGACCATGATTCCACAAAGCCCCTGAAGAATCAACAACAACAACAACAGACTCTACCGTGGATGAAGGACAGCTTACTATGCAAATTCTACCTCATTTACAAAACACACAGTAGTACGGACATCACAGTGACACAGGTTATCAGACAACTTTTATACACACCCAAGTACACGGGGCTACATGACCATGATGTCGCAAGGCTCCTAAAGAATCAACAACAACAACAACAACAGTCTGTACCGCGGTTCAAGGACAATCAATGTTAATCGCTGTAGTCGAGTGTTATAGACAGGGTGTTTCAGGAGGAATAGTAAATATTTAAGGAGGTGTTAGTATAGATGAATTGCAATAAAAATGTCCTCATAACATATGTGCCATTTGTATTGCATACCGAGATACATATGTTGGTATGTAACCAGGGCATTTGTCGTTTCGTGTGTTGGCACACCGGTTGCTATGGGCACGTTTCTTGGCCACCAAGATTCCCGGACCTCACCCGTTTGGATTTTTGCCTGTGGGGAGTTGAAAATTGAAGTCTACAAGGAAATATTTAACAGAATAGTCGAGTTGGTCGTTCAGATTATGCATAGTGCACCCCTCATCGAAGAACGCCAAGACGCCCTCCGAAGAGCTACGCGGGGTTTTATCAAGAGAAGTGCAAATTGCATTGAAGTTGGTGGTGGAGTTTTTGAAAATCAGCTTTGAGCGTCCTTATTTGCCTTGGCTTTACATTTGTTTGGGTTAAATACTACCAGCTTGCATGCACTCTGAATGTCAAGGAGGTTAGATATCTAAGCTCCTTGAACACTATAGCGCTTTCTAGTACAGAAATGAGGAACTTCGTGTTAAGATTAATTTTGCCATTATGAACACGTCCTACTGAATTCAAATGGGTTCTTTGGCATACCAACATCGTATGACATGCGTGTCGTAATTTTTGCCGGGTCTCAAAAATCACTTACCACGGCCAGGATCGAACCTGCAAGCTTGGGTTTAGTAGACCGAAACGTTAACCACTCACCCACCGTGGCAAGCGGTCGAGTGTTGAAATATGTAGTGTTATAAGTATATATAATATTTTCGATTGCAAATACACACTCTATAATGTGTGAGTAGTTATAAATCAATAAATACAAAAAAATCACGTAAAAGAATTTGAACCCGCTTGGATTTCATCCACGAACCTCGAGGTTGAGAGTTAAAGATGCTAGCCCGCTGCTAAACACGGCCAATGCTAGTATTGCGTAAACAACTGGTTTAGTATAACTGTATACCATATTTCTATATTTTGTCTTGGGAAGAACGATTTCACTAGCGTTTTCGGCCGTTTTTATAAACTAAATACTAAATTAATTGTATTATTTTGTTCATTACAGTCCTAAAAGGATATAAATCTACTGAATTATGGGCTAAGCAAGCAATAGCGTTCATTTTGTCCCAACGGGGCGGCACAGCCCAGCACGATACGGCACGATCAGCCTGAACTATTAGTCATTACTATGGAATGTTATTCTATTTTTAAAATTTTAATATCTTACAAATCACCTCCTTGAGGACAATTTAAACTACCCTCTCTGCGATAAGTGAATTTAGTGAGGTAGGGCCTTGTTAATCGTAAGTTACGCTTAGGCTATAATAATTGCATGATTCATACATCCGCCATATTGAAACTCTTTGGCTGATGACCTTGTAGCTTGGCCAAAAGACGCTTCCCACATTAAGGTATATTGCTACAAACGTTGGTAGAGATGGGATGATTAGGTTAGTCTAGTCATAATTTGATTTAAACTTAGAACATTTGGGTGGACACCATTTAATTTTCGTTATGATGGCGGCGATATACAGTATAACATGACACTGAGTTGTACTTTGCTAGTGCTACCTCTGTACCAAGGTTGGTTCGATTTGGTATCGTTGTGTTTGAATTGATAGGGGGGATCGGTTTGCACACATATACGGCCCCCATCTTCAAACTATTTGGATGATGACCTTGTAGTTTGGGCGAAAGACGCTTCCCACATGAAAGTATTTGAGTGGCTACCATTCCGTTTCCGTCAAGATGGCGGCGATATAAAACATGACAGTGAGGTGTCCTTTGCTAGTGCTACCTCTGTACCAAATTTGGTTCAATTCGGTTTCGTCATGTTTGAATTGATTGGGATGGGGGGGGGGGGGGGCAGATATACACACTCACACACTCACTCATACACATACAGACAGACTGACAACGTTTGGCCCGTGTAGATTTCATAAGTTTACTTTATTTTTTTTGCAAATATCGAAAGTAGGCTAAAAACTGGAAGAGTAGAGGTAGCCTTGGAGGACAGAGGATTCAGGATTAGCAGGAAGAAGACGCAATATATGCGGTTCAATACAGATCAAGATTGTGAGATCAGAATGCAAGGGGAAACGTTAAATAGAGCGAATGAGTTCAAATACCTGGGTTCGGTAGTGACAGCAAATGGAAATCTAGATGTGGAAGTGTCATACAGGATTCAGGTAGGATGGATGAACTGGAGGAGTCCTCTGTGACTGCAGGATCAAGCCTAAGGTTAAGGGAAAGTTATATGAGACTGTCGTAAGACAAGCATTGCTGTATGGCTCTGAAACATGGCCAGCACGGCAAACACACACAAACAGGCTTGACGTCACGGAAATGAAAATGCTCAGGTGGATGAGTGGAGTGACTAAGCGTGAAATAAGAGAAACATTGAAGGTTGTGGAAATATCTAAGAAGATATAAGAAAAACGACTTCAGTGGTACGGGACTAGAATACTCCCCCTACGTGGGAAGGTAGATGCTAGACATGCAAATGCAGGGATTGAGAACGCGAGGCAGACCTAAACGACGATGGATGGATTGTGTACAGGAGGACCTCAGAGAAAAAAAAAACACATTCAGTCTGAAAGACTGGACTTTATATCATATTAAATGCTACACATGCACCAAGCGGTACTATGACGTCACACACCTCAGTGAATTCTCGGTACATTTCATGACGTTGCCGTAACGTAATGACGAAGTCGACTAAATCATTTAAAATGATAAAACAGTTGTCGGAAGAAGATGTGCATGACCGGACTAATTGAAGGAGAGCTGTCAGAAACATCGACTCCACATAGGAGTGGGAATGATGTAGACAGAATGAAGAGGAAGAAGAATACCTTAGTTACCGAGATATTGAGGCCAGGTGAAATATTTCACGAGGTTGCCATTATGAATTGTTTTATATGTAGGCCATAGTGATGTACAGGAGATTAATATATAGCATTGACTCTTTATACAAAGTTTCACTTCACTCAGTTGATTAGGACACAAGAAATACAAAAACGATTTTAAAAATTTGCACAGCGACCAACTTGAATTTACCATAACAATTAAATCACATTAGGCACTCTTATATTAACCTTAATTTTACCGTGCCAAATTTCACTGCATTCAGATGATTAAATCACAAGAAAGCCCATTTAAATATTTGTACTTCGCGTGCTCACTGTGTTTAATTTCTGTTATCATGGTTTCGGAAGTCACATATGTGAACTTATTTTAGTAGATTCTGTCACAATACAAAATGTCAGATTAATTGTAGCAATATATAATTACTAGCAGAAGTACCCACTCTTCGAACGGTCTTCGGTATTAATAACCAGACGTTATCCATATTGAGCTACTGTTGCAATGTTTAGGGGATTGTTATTCCTTCATACGTTTATCAGAGCGAAGTTAGTTCTCTGGGAATATCACAGACACTGTTAATATGAGGGCCTTAAAATGTGGTTTTCGGAGACTCTTTATAGACTCCCAATTTTCTTGTCTCACATTGAGAAGCGCAACATATGCTTTGGTCGTCCTTCTAGGATAATTTTTATATTTCGCCTATTTTAGCATGTATTTTGAAAAAGAATCCTATACCAACCCTTCTATGAGAAGTACGGTGAAGAGTTTTTTAAATGATTGGTGTATTGACTCTCATGGATACCTAATTTTACGATGCTCCAAACATTCGAACACGAGCTATAAGCGTACATAAGATACACAGAAAGTATGCCTTACTTCGGAGGGGAAGTAAAGCCGGCGGTCCCATGTCATAGATTCATGTCATGTAACAGAACCTTCCACTAACTAGAATTGTGTGATGCTAAATTTGTTGGTTAGATTTGATTAACGCTCTATTAGTTTCAAAGTTTGCCACCAGGTGCCGCTTGAGGTGGCATCTAGTAGCCAAGTCACAGCTAGGTGTCTTTGACGGTAGCATTTGGTATCAAAAGTAGGAACCACTGGAAATTGATCGTCTGCAGTCCTTACCTGAAATACAGATAACACACACTAATACAGCCATCACAATTAACACCGGTTATCAGACAGATTCTACACACACTCAAAATATACGAGGCTACGTGAACGCGTTGTCGCAGCTCCTAAACTGAGGAACCAACCAACTAACGTACAACATATCACCCAGATGTCCGAATATGGATATATCAACCACACAGTATCAAATATAATCATCCTTACGATGAACCCGTTTGTAGAAAAAAAAAAAGTGAATGTGCTCAATCTAAATTCACCTAACGTGTACTTCCTGACGTGAAAATAAAATTGAAAATCTCGTAGACGAAACGCAATACACCTCACACGAAGACTGACCCTCACCGTTGTGTAAAGTACCCATCCACAGAAAGACACCTTTAAAAAATTATGAAGGCTTGTGGTGCAAGAATATTCTGGTACTTTATCCTCCAATGACCCAAATTCCTAATAGCCGAAAAAAATACTATTTCAATTCAGGATTTTTTGAAAATAATGTTGCTGTTTGGAGATATAATTCTGTACGACATATCACACATGTAAATCACGTGAAAAAATCTAGGGTACCCCTTGAACTCCTTAAGCGCATTGATGAATTTTAAAGTCTTAAGTTGGTTTCGTGATAACCTTATAGCCATTTGAAAACTTTCGCAGAAATGTAATAAGTGGAGTGGCATTGCTTTATACAGAAATAGATGGAAAGTTGGATGTCTTACCTTGAGAACATGTTGTCATTGTTGCCGGCTTGCATTCCTTCATTAGTTAATTAAATTCAATTAGTTTTCTGGGAATATCTCAGAAACTGTTGGTTTTAGTCTTAAAATGTGTTTTTTGGGAACCCTCGAGTTTTGTTTCTGCCACCGAGGGGCTAAAAATGAGCTTTGTCTCGTCGTTGTATGCCATAATATAATATTAATATTAACAATGATAATAAATACAATATAGAGATAGGGATATAAAAGACCTTCCGTACCACACCCGCACGTGAAAATCACGTGAATAAATTCTAGTGTACCCCTTGACCCCCTTAAGCGCATTATACGTATTTTGTTTCCGTGATAAACTTATAGCCGTTTGCAAACCTCACAGTTGGTTGGTTGGTTGGTTGGTTGGTTGGTTGGTTGGTTGGTTGGTTGGTTGGTTGGTTCCTTAGTTTAGGGGCTGCGACAACGTGGTCATGTAGCCCCGTGTACTTTGGGTGTGTGTAGAATGTGTCTGATAACCGGTGTTAATTGTGATGGCTGTATTAGTGTGTGTAACTGTTTTTTAATTCAAGTAAGGACTGCAACTATGAATTTTTTCGAATAGTTCATACTTTTGACACCAAACGCCACCGTCAACGACTACTAGGCCTAGTTCAGAACTTAGCTACTAGACGCCACCGCAGTTGGCTCTTGGCAACGAACGTAGCAACCTAAGAGCGTTGTTTACATTATTAACCTATACAATTTAGTTTCACACAGGTGTAATTAGTGGAAAGTTCTTTAACATGCCGTAAGTCTACGACATGGGACCGCCGGCTTTACTTCCCCTCCGAAGGAAGGCACACTGAGGGATTTTTAACTCTCTTAAAAATCCGACGGCTTCGGCCGGAACTTCACAGTAATGTAATAAATGGAATTGCATTGCGTCTTACAGAAATAGATGGTCCTATGAGATTCCGTTGCCATGGTTACCAGCTTACATTCTTTCATAGATTATTACATGAAATTAGTTTTATGGGAATATCTCAAAAACTGTTGATTTTAGGGCCTTAAAATGTAGTTTTCGCCGAGTTTTGTTTCTCACATTGAGGGGTTGAAAATAAGCTTTGTCTCGTCCTTCTACGCCTATTTCAGCATGCATTTTAAGGGGGTAGGCCCCCTTTTATGAGAGGTATGGAGAAGATTTACATCAATGATTAGTGTGGTGCCTCTGATGGATATCTGTATCTAATTTTACGTTGATCCACCCAGCCGTTCTCAAGTTATAAGGACTCAAATTTGTCCACAGACAGACAGACAGACAAAAAAACAAACAGACAGAGAGACAGACAGACAGACAAGAAATGTAATTTTTGACATCCGTCATAAAACAGTCTGAAACGCGCAAATAACGCAAATTTCCGTGGAAATTCAGAAATAACAGACAAACTTTCATTTTTATATACAGAGATAGAGATTGAGAGCCGGTGAATTTACGTGGCCGACATGTAGGATTGTTGACATTTATATATGCAAGGCTCAGTGGAATTCGGATTGGGATTGTTGTAAGTCCTGATCAAGTTTCATTGAAATCGCTTCAGCCATTTAGATTTTTTTAGAAACACGCACACCACAAAGCGTATATTTCATGAGATAACAAGATGTTCAGTAAAGAACATATAGCCTACTTTCTCCTAAATGTATGAGTATAGTTATAACTCGTTGTTATTATCAAAGAGTATAATAGAACTATTCTTTGTTGAAGACCTTAGAAACGATTTACCTCTACCAAACGCCACGACCTAGATAAAAACTGCTACCATCATTGAAGAAAGAAAGATGATGATGATGATAATTGTTGTTTTAAGGGGCCTAACATCTAGGTTATCGGCCCCTGATGGTTTGGGTGATGGTGAAGATGAAAATGAAATGCGAACTTAAAACTAAAGCTAACTACTAACCTACATACTAGAAGAAGAAATGGAAAACTAAAGGAGAATAAGGCAAATAAAGGACAGGAGGAAAAGAAATGCCCTCAACCCTCGAAGAAGGCGGATTGAGGGACTTGGAAGGCAGGAGAGCCATGAAAGGCAGATAGGAAAGTGAAAGAGGAGAGGGTCCTCGTCAAAGGTAAGGAACAAAAAGGGAAAACGGACCCAGCTCAGGAATCCCTCGGGGTCGCCAACTCCCGAACTCACCAGCCGTGAGCCCCTGAGGGTGTAGCATTATCTAGGGTGCACCAAAAGTGGTGGGGCTACATACACCCGGTCTCCTTGAGGGCCTTAAGCAGAAGGCAGGAGATAACATGAAAAGAAAAAGAAGGCTGACCCCTCGCAGAAGGAGGGAATCAGAAAAGATGAGACAAGGGCCAATTAAGGCGGGAAAGGAAGAGACTCCCTAGGCCTCGGATACCCTAGTACCGTCGGGGTCGGAAGAGAACAAGAGTTGACCAAGGGAGGTCGACAGGAAAGAAGAAAGAGAGGAGCCGGCACAAGTAAGTGGAAGCAATGCCGGACTCAGCTGGGGCCCCGTGGTCGCCAACCCACAACCCACTAGATGTGAGCCCCTGGGGGGAAGAAAGAAAGAAAGATAAGAAGTATATCAAGAATGTTATGGATCTGGAGACATAATCGACCGGACTGGCGGCGTGGCTCAGCGGTAACGTTCTCGCTTGCTGGGCCCTAGGTTGCAGGTTCGTATCCTGGCGCAGTCAGCTGGCATTTGAGGGTGCACAAATGCGAGGGAGCCGTGTCAGTACATTTACTGGCACGTTAAAGATCCCCTTCGGGCCAAAATTCCGGCACCCCGGTGTCTCTAAAAGCAGCAGTAGTTAAAAGGGATGTAAAACCAATAACATTATTATTATTATTATTACGACCTGCCGTGGGCAACATCCAACTTTGAGTTGAGGCATGTCTTTACACGTCTGGTTGTGCATGGCTTTCACAACCCTAATTGAATTAACAAATCTTTCCATGACCCTACAGAGACGTGTGTATACAAACTATGTGGATATTTTCGATAATATAATCCTAACAGAGCGAGTGCATTCTAGCGGCCAGAATAAGAAACTTTTCAATAAAATCTGGAAGTTACCTTTTTGGCAGCTAGATGTCTCGAGTAAATCTGCTGGCGAATTATGTTTTAATTAAATATATATTTTACACCATAATGTGGACAATATAACGCTTAATAACATTTTCAAGTAACGCAAAATAGGCTGTTACAAACCCTTTAAAATAAAAAGTTAAAATGTATCGTAGTATCAACTTGTCATTCTTCAAATTCGATGCGCATAGAATGATAATGGTATAGTAATCAATGGATCCCCACGTAGACTAGTCGGGACATCTAGTGGTGAAATATCGAACAATATAATCCTAACAGAGCGAGTGCATTCTAGCGGCCAGAAGAAGAAACTTTTCAATAAAATCTGGAAGTTACCTTTTTGGCAGCTAGATGTCTCGAGTAAATCTGCTGGCGAATTATGTTTTAATTAAATATATATTTTACACCATAATTTGCACAATATAACGCTTAATTTTAAAACATCTGAGTCATAACAAAACAATAAACATATAACATTTCAAGCAAAAAAACTAGGTCTGATCGGGTTTGAACCATAGGAATCTGAGCGACAGGCTATCGCTCTACCACTGAGCTAATTGTGTCAACGAATATCGTTCTATTTAAAATGACTTACATAGAACTTGTTAGCAAATAATGATTTATACTAAACGATTTCATCACTGGAGTATATTATTTATATATAAAGCATTTCATACAAAGTTTATTTATTTTTTATCAGTACGCTATATTGCATTCAATACTCAAATTAGTGAAATATAAGTCAGGCACAAGATATCCGCTGCCATCTTGTCTTATTAATGAATCAGCTGAGCTTTTTAAAATCACGTCTGCACTATAGTATTACAAAATAAACTTTTAATTTTGTACGTGCCTCTTCCTTTAGAACAGTTAAAACGATTCTCGGCTCGATAATCGGAACTGGTGGGTCCCATGATATGGATTATAAAGTTTGCATAATTCGCACGGCCGCCATCCTGAAATGGTATGGCGGACGACCTTGTAGTTTGGTCACAAGACGCATCCTATACGAAGGTATGTTGTTACCAAATTTGGTAGAGATTGGATGATTTGGTTAGTCGTTATTTGATTTTACGTTTTGAACGTTTGAGTGGCCGCCATTCAGTTTTAGTAAAGATGGCGGCGATATAAAACATGACACTGAGGTGTCCTTTGCTAGTGCTACCTTTGTACCAAATTTCGTTCAATTCGCATTCACCGTGTTCGAATTGATAGGGGGGGACAGACATTCAGAGTACACACACTCACACACACACACAGACTCACACACACACATACACACACACAGACTCACACACACACATACACACACACAGACAGACACACTTTTTTTCGCCCTGTGTTGATCTCATAAGTCTACTTTCATTTTTTGCAAAAATCGAAAGTAGGCTAATCATTTTTTGCGAAAATCGAAAGTAGGCTAAAAATAGGTTAAAACGAAGTGTTATGAACCGTCGAAAAATGAGCGTCTCAGGAACAAAGAAACAAGGGGCAATTTTGGCAGGAAATCAAAAGTCAAAAGAGAACAGTCTGCCTCGTTGCGTAGTGGCTAGCATTCTTGGCTGTCACCGGGGAGGACCGGGTTCGATTTCCGGCTCTGCTAAGAAATTTAATTCTGGTCTTAGGGCTTGAACGAGGTACACTCAGCCTCGTGAAGCTAAACTGAGCAGAGGCGAGTTTGATTCCTACCTCAGCCTTCCTGGAAGTGCTTTACCGTGGTATCCCACTTCTACTCCAGACAAATGCCAGAATGATACCTAACTTAAGGCCAAGGCTGTTTCCTACCCAATTCCTACCTCAATTACCAATGCACACACTAGTTCAGACATCACAGTGACACAGGGTATCAGACAAATTCCACTCACACCCAAATACAGGGGGCTACATTACCACGCATCACAATGGCAACAACAACAGACGAGAACAAGAGTTGAGCAAGAAGTGTCGACACGAAGCTTGTAGGAGCCCAGCCCAATTAAGTGGAAACAATTCCGGACTCAGCTGGAGTCCCGTGGTCACCTCTAGTTAAGTTGGGGAAGCGCTGAAGAACTCCAAGCGTGTAACATTTAACTCACCACGTAGCCTAGCGATCCTAATTCCAATCACGTACATCTCGCAATTGTAATAAACTTTAAAATGAGCAGCTTCTAAAATTACAAGTCAATTAATTGTTACATCATGTTTGTCGCACGTGTGGACCGTGTGAGAGTTGTATCGATATTAAATTGTATTTTTATTGAAGCGCGAACTGTCTTGTTGCACGCATGAATTGACCTTCCGCGACTCTTGCTAATAGTTTACCTCCCTCGGGGTACAGCTCAACAGACTCGTCACGGCTCGAATCTGCGATTAAACTCGCATTTCGAAACAAACGCTGTGTCTGGCCCCTGGGGAGAACCGACACCAGACGTCTACAACTAAGAAATTGTTTCTTATTGTTGATACTTTAGGTCATGTATCCCCGTGTACTTGGATGTGTGTAGAAGTTCTCTAACACTATTTTTGAAAGGAAGTTTTGACTTCCGTAGTACATTGGCGCTGCCCGTGACTACATTTTGTGCCTTGCAGCGGCCTTCTCAGTATGTACTAGCCATGGGTCTTGGAGAGGTGTACCATATCCAAATGAAGAGCCCAATGGTACACTGGGGCGAAACGCTAGCAACTGTTTCGAGTTAACCAGACCATTTTATCAAATTTCATTGTGAATTTGTTAATGTACATAGCTCAATAGGACAATTAACATTCTGTTTCCTTCGGGAACAGATATTCCCAATAGAAGTTCTCTGATAACCTGTGTCACTGTGATGTCTGTACTAGTGTGTGTATTTGTAATCTAGATAGGATTTGGGTAGGAAATGGCCGTGGCCTTACGTTAGATATCATTCCGGCATTTGCCTGAAGAAGAAGTGGGGAACCACGGAATACCATTTCCAGGATGGATGAGCTAGGAATCGAACCCACATGTTCTCAATTCTGCCTCACGGAGCTCAGTGTACCCCGTGTTAACCCCCAGACCAAAATTAAATTTCTTGACAGAGCCGGGAATCGAACCCGTCCTCTCGTGGTGACAACCAAAAATACTAGCTACTACGCAAGGTATTCAGGAAAGAAATGAACAGTAAAATGGACTAATCCACCTATGTAGCACATCGACCAAGGCTGAGGGACCGTACTATTCAAGATTCAATATACTAATACCGGCTCTGATAATGGTCATCAATGATTTTCGCACAACATAGCATGTGTCATAGCCTGTTGAGAAGTTCAGTAAAATGCTGTTTATAAATTCTGTCCGTTCTGATTTGCACCACTTGAAACGACCTGTTTTGTCTCGCTAATTAGATCCTACAAGGATTAATGGTCTCGGTGCAAGCACTACTAGTCTTAAGACGGCGTATGTAACACTCGGCGGAACTAATACGACATCTTTGAAACGGACGCTCATGCTATGCATGGCATCTCGGAACAAATTTAAAGTTTTAACCCAATATTATATCAAAGTATGCCGGTGAATGACGGGTACGCACAGCTGACGCAGGAATAAGAAGCTGGTGATGATGATGATGATGATAATTGTTGTTTTAAAGGGCCTAACATCAAGGTTATCGGCCACTAATGAGATGACAATGAAAACTAAAACTAAGAAAATGAAAATCCACAGCCTGCTTCCAGTCTCCGACCGGGTCAGGAATGGAATGAATGGAGCCCCTATCTAGCGGCGAGGATATGAACTGTGCCGGCTGCCGAGGCCTGACGCACTTCTCTGGGGCAATGATTAAATGAATGACAGATGAAATGAAATGATAGTGGAGAGTGTTGCTGGAATGAAATTTCGACAGGGAAAACCGGAGTACCCGGAGAAAACCCTGCCTGCCTCCATTTTGTCCAGCACAGATCTCACATGGAGTGACCGGGATTTGAACCACGGACCCAGCGGTGAGAGGCCGGCGTGCTGCCGCCTAAGCCACGGAGGCTAAAACTAAAACTAACTACAAACTTACATACTAGAAGAAGAAAAAGGCAACAAATAAAGGATAAGGCAAATAAAGGACAGGAAGAAAAGAAATGCCCTCAACACTCGAAGAATGAGGATTGAGGGACTTGGAAGGTAAGAGAGCCATGAAAGGCAGTTAGGAAAGGGAAAGAGGAGAGGGCCCTCCCCAAGGTCAGAAGAAGAGGTGGGGGGGGAGGAACGGAACCAGCTCAGGAATCCCTCAGGATCGCTAACTCCCGAATTCGCCAGCCTTGAGCCCCTGAGGGTGTAGCATTAACCAGGGTGCACCAGAAGTAGTGGTGCTACATACACACTGCCTCCTTGAGGGCTTACGGAATAAGAAGGAAGGAAGAGAAAGTAGGATTTTCCGTAACTCTTCCGCAAGTCATGGGTCAGTTGATTTTATAATAAATTAGCAGATGAACGTATTAAATAGTTTATTGAGACATTAGAAACTAACATGGTTGCATTGACATAACCATTGTGAAGATGGTATTACATATTACCCGTGTTGACTGATATTAATCTCAAATTATAAAAGCCGCCTCGTCAAACACTAGAAGGTAGTTCAATAATTAAATTAATACGTACATGTTTCGTTATATCAATGACAACTTCGTCAGCGTGAAAAATCTTAGAAACTACGGTATCTTAACAGAATCCTAAGATGAAAATGGATATCCTTACAATAAGTCGTTAATTAATTTTACTTATTTTTATTGTACGGCCTCGGTTGCCGGGTGCAAGCATTGTTAATTGTCACTCAGAGGGCAGCTTGCATGTAGAATTTAATACTCCTTGGAGTGCTATGAATGTCAAGGAAGTTGCTCCTTGACACTATAGCGCTTTCTAGTAGAGAAATGAGGAACTTTGTGTTGGCGGAAAATCCCGAGATTAATTTTGCCATTATGAACACGGCCTCCTGAATTCAAATGGGTTATTTAATATGCCAACAACGTATGACATGAGAATCGTGATTTTTGTCGCCTTTCAAAAATCACTTACCATGGCCAGGAGCGAACCTGCAAGCTTGGGGTTGGTAGTCCGACACTATAACCACACACCCACCGTGGCAAGCATTTAAATAAATGAAAGGTCACAAAAAATAATTAATAAATAATTATAGGATGAGTGAAATACTTGGTCGTACCATATCCACGTGAGATATCAATCATTTCAATACATTTTACACATGGGGAAGGTCTATATCCTGAAGCAAACCTTTTCCAATGTGTAAAATGTATTGGAATGACTGATATCTCAGGTGGATATGGTACGACCAAGTATTTCACACATCCTATAATTATTTCTTAATTCTTTTTGTGACCTTTCATTTATTTAAATTAATGACTTATTGTAAGGATTTTTATTTTTATTTTTATGTTTTTGTTAAGATACCGTAGTTTCTAAGATTTTTCACGCTGACGAAGTTATCATTTATATAACGAAACATGTACGTGTTAATTTCATTATTAAACTAATTTGTAGTGTTTGAGAAGCCGCCATTGATAATTTGTAACTAACATGTTTGTCACACGTGTTTGCACACATTTGAGCAAGTTCGTATTATCAGTGGCCATATCCTCATTGTCAAAATACTAAACGGCAGTGGTGTTCATACGATAGCCGTACTCATCGGCGACATAGTCCACTCGGTAGATACGATCATCTCCTCCAAAGTAATGGTAGTAGCCCCACTTGACCTGGACTGGCACCGAGGACCCGGGATCGATCCTAGAGTAGCCAGACTCCTGGCGCGACAAGCCGTCAGCTGTCTGGTATCTGGAACAGAGTAGAAAATGTTATTCGTTGGAAAAACGTTTGATGCAGTTCAAGGTTAAATATATTTAAATTTTTCATTTAATTAATTCAAAAAATAATTAACAGAATGGCCAAGTTTTAAACACCAGGGTTATTATTATGTTTTCTGTCTCCGATAGCAAACTAAAACTATGTAATTTGTGAACAACTAAAGGTAGTTAAGCAAATGTGGAAAATAGTTGTTGTTAAGATACATGGCATTAATCATTTTACCATTACTCTACACCTTAAGTATCAGCAGATTGACAGCAATACACTATTCCTGGACTTGGGCCATATAGTGAGTAGAATTCTATCACAATGAAGGATCATTATGCGAAAAGGAACTTTCTGTGCTGCACAAAAGTCCTTGTTCTTCTTCTTTTTTCAATAAAACCCCGAATTGTTTGAGGAATACCAAAACAAAATGATACACAAATTTACGGCGTGGAAAACTTCGGAACGGCGAAAAAATTGCTCAACGTTATAACACAGAGTAAGTATGGCACGGAGTGGCAGACAGAGGTCCAGAGAGACCTACAACAGGTCAACATACAAAATCTTGAAGACCGCACCGAGTGCCGGAATAAAATAAAAAATGTTAAGTTTGAGCATAGACCATCACGACAGCCTGGAAGAAAATGGACGAGCGGAAGAAGGAGCATTCTGAGTGGATGAAGCGATTATGGGAATAGAAGCGGGAAAACGCCAGAAGATGAAATCAAGGTCAATCGCCCTCCTAAAGGGGAACAATCGATTAAATAAATACCGTAATAATAATAATTTAGTGAGACTATTCAACACATTACTGTGTATCAGGTTGTTCCTACCTTGCCAACACTGACTACAAACATAGACACGATCAAGTTGCCATGATTATCCACTAGTAACTGGCCTTGAAGTACAAACTTCTGCAATACTTGAAAATGCCACACACGAGCTCTACATGGACAGAAGAGTTGTGAGAAATGTTGCCGTCAATAACAACCGGTCAGATACCATTGTCAACAATAAAGAACACAGAGAGGAATTACTGAAGATTTCCAACATCCAAACAACAGCTTCTACTAAAATATCTAAGTACAGATAAAGCAGATGTGGAAACTCGAGTCGGTGACTACAATCCCAATAATTGTATCATGTACTGGTGTTATACCCAAAACCCTCCAGTCTATCAGTAATGAATCTGCATCTGTAGATATATTGAACTACAGAAGGCAGTTATGTTAAACACTTGCCATATTGTCAGGAAGTTCCTTGGTAAAAAATACTCCGGTCCATCTCTCAGCAAGGCTCGAATGTGACGCAGAAGGAAATTTAGCTCATCCTATAAGAAGGAGGCTCGCGAAGAGTAATGTGAGGTTCCTATACAGTGTGATTACATACATTGTATTTCAAATGGAAGCTTGTAGTTTAACGTGACCGTTAATCTCGCGATCATGAGCCACGGGTCCTCCTATTTACGTGGAATCCAAACCACAAGACATGGCATTTCACTTCAAAGATCTCACATGCATTGACCGGGAATCGAACCCGGTCCGCCTTGGTGAGAGGCAAAGAGCTTGACCGCTGTGCCACCATGCTCTCCATTGTATTTCTGTACAGAGGGTTCCTTGCTAAGGCCGAACCTGGCTGTATCTTAAAATGTAACCGGGTATTTGCCGTAATAATGATGTCAAAATATAAATAATACTCTAATAATAATAATAATAATAATAATAATAATCACCATCAACATACTGTGACCTTAGCTATCATGGCGTAAATCTTTTGATGATATTGTTGTTGTTGTTTTTTAATAGTTAAATGTAGGCGCTTGGGATATCTTGGTCACCGAATAGTTCTTGTGTGTTGATCTTGTGTGATGACCTGTATTTACGTGATGACTGTGTTAGCGTGTGTAACTGTTTTAGGGACAGGGATGAGGTAGGTACCCCGAAAAATGAAGTAAGGTATTATCCAGGCATTTTCCTGGAGGTGGTGTGGAATAACCTGGAGAAAAAACACACTCAGGATAGCCACTGAATTTAAACCTATGATCTCCGGACTTGCTGTAGCTGCCCTTGCGGCCGTGGTGCACGATTTAACGAATCCAACTACGCCGTGGGGTGATTGTGAGACTGATGCTATATGTATTTCACCCAATGCTCTCCGCGGGGAGAGTTATGCACTGTAACGGCTACCTTTGTCGTTGGATATCGCTCTACAAGTTGGGCGATCATTTATAACGTTTCTACAGATATTACACTCAAGACTCCTTAAAACCACCTCATCGTTCTTATTTAGCATTGGCCTGTCTAGACAGACGACATACACTTTATTAATTTAGATTTACTGGGCGCCAGTTATCGTAGAGATAACACATTAAAATTTTATTTAGCCACGGCCGCTCCCTTCCTTGAGCCAAGATCTATCATCGGAGCGTAGGGCAATAAACTTGCTCCATGAGATACTCTTTGCATTCCAACTATCCTATATATTCAACTCCCAATGAACAAGACATTTTAACTAATACGGGTTTATTTACAACAAAATTATTAATAACATTTGATCTGAGGTTTCGAGCTGTGTACAATATGTACATTAATATTCCCTAATTGCTAGGCAATATTGACTGTCTTCTCGCTAGCGCTGATCTTCTGTGTTGATAATAACTCGGTCCACATACCTGGTGCCTTGTGGTTCAAAGTCCATCTCGTTGGTCTGCTTGTAGGCTAATTTGAGATCTTACGCCAACACGCGTTTATTGACCTTTGAAAACATATGTTTTCACTTTGCTAACTGTACTTCGTCTAGTTGTTGTGGTTGTTGTTGTTGTTGTTGCTGCTGCTTGTTTCTGAGTTTGATCACCATGGTAAGCAAATTTGAACAAACCAGGCTAATTGAATTCACTAAGTCCCATCTTACTGAGGGACTGACAGAGTCTACGACTCACAAAGTCAATGAGTGAGTGCGTGATCGAATAAGTGAATGACAGAATAGAATCTATAGAATAGCCAGTGCTGAAGTCGCGCTGGGCTTTTATACACTCTGAATGGTCCCGATGTTTCGCGGCATAAATTTGCCCGCGAACCATCAGACCAATTATAGCAAAGCATTTCTTAGTCCTCAAGCGACGCTGAAACTTCTCCGAGCGGGAATACAGGCCCGCGTACTTCAAATATTCCACTCAGAACCCGCTATTCCTCTCGTTGCGCATATATATATTCCGCCCAAATCTTTCTCCAAGCCCTTGTCTCCAGTCAGCGTGGCTTCGTTCCAGAAATACATTTTCTTGCAATATGTTGCTTCACCGTCCGTAACTTCTTCCAACCATGCCCGTCCAGTCTTTACAATTTAACTAATAAAACAGCTCTAGACCTCTATAAAAACCCTGTTTCTTAATCTAAGCACTTGACAATATTATATATGATTATGGTAATGACGTGAATATGGTATGGCCCCTCCCTTGATATTAATGGGTGAATAATAATAATTACACAATGATATTTCAATAATAATAATAATAATAATAATAATAATAATAATAATAATAATTACACAATGACTTTAAAAATAATAATAATAATAATAATAATAATAATTTGTACCGCAATCAAGATTACGTTACAAAACGTCCCCATGGTTTCATAAAGAATGTAATGAATGATGAAATCACAAATCTTCCCTTTAAAACTTAACAGGAAATACACTGAATATACATATATGACCCTTCAAATTACATACATAATGATTATACCCTTTTCATTTTCCTTGATTGATCTGCACTCTTCTTGCAATGTTACATAAACATTCTGATTGTCCTGTGCAGTCATACAGGATTTACATGCTACATTTGTTCTTGTAGTCCCTTACAATAACAGAACGCAATATATTGCTTCTTGTTTCACGCAACACAATTGATTTATCTCACTTCCACCAATTCCTTAGAGCCACGACACGACTCTAATTATACGTTACCACACGGCAGTCTGCCCTTCTTGCTGCACTTGCTCTTTTCTATGATATTTCCTCAGATTGTAAATGTTATATGTACCTATGACACAATTTTCCTGATCTTTCAATAAGTAGGCATTCTTTCCTATCCCCTTGGAAACGACATAAGGTCCAGTAAACAATAAAAACAGCTTTGACATTTTCCCTTCCAATGCACAAGATGGCAACGGCTTACGTAACAATCGTTGCCACAAACTTCCATGTACTTCCTACCTCTCAACAAAACACTGGCTAGCCTGAATAACGTCACATGAGTCAACAATACATACCTGAAATAACTACCTAGTGTCCTACCTAATTTCCTCACTAACGTTGAGCAACTACTACTAAAATCTACTGTTGAGAACCACTTCCGCCCCTGAAAACGTTGAACTAATTCCTCCACTGTTTCAGTTCTCAGCTGGTCGCTTTCGATTCTGGTATTTAACATTCTGGCGTCTATGCACAGTCTCACTGAATTGTCTTTCTTGGCTACTACAACTAATGGATTTAAACAATGGCTAGCTGAAGGCTCAATTATGTCGTTTTCCAACATTAATTCTATCTGTTCTTCGACGGCTTTCATATATTTAGTTGCGACAGGATACCTAGGCCCTACGAAACTACTTGTGTCTTTAACGACGAAACTATGCTCATATAAGTGTGTTGCTCCGGGTTTTGAGCTGAAAATTTCCTTATATTTTATTAATACCTCATGTAACTGATGACCTTGCACCTCATCCAGCTTACATTGTGACAAGGCATCATGGATCTTACTCTTAAGTTCAGACTCCATTGCAACCTGACACACCTTAAAAACTTTGCTCTCACTAGCATCTCCGCGGTCTACCTCATTTACTTCAGGAAACTCATCACTCACAACCACGTTGCTTTCTTCCTCAAACATACACACTTTCATCTGTTTGTCAGTCTTAGACACCTTATACGTAACCTGAACTTCTTTATCCTGCCAAAATAAACATATCCTGCCAAAATGAAAATCTAATTTAACTTGATATAATGATAACCATTCCGCACCAAGAATCACCGGATATAATAAATTTGGAACTGCCAAACAGGGCTGAAATTTAACTAACTCACTAATGTTAATTGGAACTGCGACTTGCTTACATATTTTCTGAGACCTACTACCTACAGCTGTGACAATGAAAGTGGACTTAACTGGAATTATATCAACATGAATACCTTCTCTCATTACATCTTCCAAAAATCTTAAATTTATACAAGAGTTTTCGCTTCCACTGTCCAATAAAACATCAACTTCTTTACCCCCACACATTAAGTTTAATTACTGGTGACATAATCTCATTCTCAATATTGTCTAAATTTCCACCATTTAGGTCATAAAGCAGTTCTTCTCTAACATCTATATTAAAATCTCCTAAATACTCAATATTCCTAGGACATTGAACTGCAATCACTTCGGGCTGTCTGTTGACCTCACTGCAACCCGTTATTCGTTTAAATTAGGCCTACCTGCCCCTGGTGTAGATTGTTGTTGTTGATGATGACCTGTACGTCTGTCTGGCCTAGTACCTTCCCCTACTCTGTTCAAATTCTCGTTCCTCGTATTTGCTGTGCGTCCCCCATTGTCAAGTCGTCTTTCGTAATTCGCATTCCTGCCTTATTCTCTTCCCCTCTCTCTCTCACCCTGCCCGAAATTATCTCCTCTACTTATTGGCTTGCGTTCGGTCCTACTATTTTCAAGAGAGTCAAAGTTTTCCAATAGCTTCTCGAACCCGTCAATAGTAGTAATATTCTGCATGAAGAATGCTTCTTTAATTATATCAGGAAAATGCCTTAATAATGTTTTAGTTACCTGTGATTCAGTCTCTAAACCTTCTAAATTCTGGCATATAAGTACATGCGCAAAGAAATACTCTGTGTACGAAACACCATCTCTCCTTTGGTACTTTCCAAAAATAATGTTACATCTTTCTCTTCCTTGCACATTTTCATTCCAGTACTTGGCTATGAACTTCTCTTTAAATTTTCTAAAACTAGTCATCTGGTATTTATACACACTGAACCATGACCTTGAATCCCTAACAAAAGATTTATCTAGCATCTCAAGTACTTGTTCCCATTGAACGATCCCCTCTTCTAAATCTTTAGCGAACTTCTTTTCTACTGTTTTTAAGAATTCCATTGGGTTATATGCCTTGCCTGTGAATACTGGCAAATCTGCCTCTTTAGTTAGAAATCTACTTAAATTTCCTATTTGTACATTACCGCTATTTGTTGCTATTTGCTTCTGACATCTCTGCAATTTCTCCTCCATTTTATCTGTTTTACTCGCTACTTCTTCACTGATACTGTTAAATTTACTGTTAACCTCTTCCCTAATTTCTTGATTATCGCTCTCTAGTTTATTTTCTAAATTACCTATTTTAGCAATATTATTATCACACTTGACCTTCATACTGTTGACTTCTCCTTCTAAGTCAACCCTAACCTTACTACATTTAATTTTCACTTCCTCGTCAATTTTGTCAACTCGCTCCGACACTTGTTGCATTCTGGCATCAACCTTAAGTGACCATGATTCCTCCACCTCACTAATCCTGTTTTCTAACTTATTGTGAAATTCTCGGCCTACTTCTTTAATTTGTCTATTGAAGTTCTCTGTGGCTTCATCAAACCTCTTACCTTGTTCATCTAGCTTCTTACTCTGCTCAGAGAACTTAAGATCTATTGCTTTTTCTAACTGATCACTACGCACGTCAAATTTCTTACTTTGTTCCTCTTGCTTTTTACTCTGTTCAGCTAACTTAAGATCTATTGCTTTTTCTAGTTGATCGCTACGCACGTCAAATTTCTTACTCTGTTCCTCTAACTTCTTACTCTGTTCAGTTATGAGCATCGTCAGGTTTCGAAGCCAGGAAGGATTCTCCCCCTCATTACTCTGGATGGTTGTAGCCCCGTCTTGTTTATTTTCCTCAGTTTCCTGATTTTCGCTTACTTTTGACATCTCATCATTGGTACCCTGCACATCTAATTTTGACATTTTAACTGATCTTATAATACTACGGTTTCTCAAATGTATATTCCCCAAATTATCCCTGTTACTCATTACCCAAAAAACAACTCATCAAAAGAACACTCCTAATTTATAACCGTAGTTCCCTAACTTGATATATGCCTCTTTATTGAAAAACTCGGAATGAATGCAAAGAGTACTCGTTTATATCGTACATGAAAACAACTTTAAACTTTAACATACTTGAAATAAACTGGATTTATACATAATATCCATTCACTTCAGTACGATATTTCGTATCCCCACGTTGGGCGCCATTTGTAACGGCTACCTTTGTCGTTGGATATCGCTCTACAAGTTGGGCGATCATTTATAACGTTTCTACAGATATTACACTCAAGACTCCTTAAAACCACCTCATCGTTCTTATTTAGCATTGGCCTGTCTAGACAGACGACATACACTTTATTAATTTAGATTTACTGGGCGCCAGTTATCGTAGAGATAACACATTAAAATTTTATTTAGCCACGGCCGCTCCCTTCCTTGAGCCAAGATCTATCATCGGAGCGTAGGGCAATAAACTTGCTCCATGAGATACTCTTTGCATTCCAACTATCCTATATATTCAACTCCCAATGAACAAGACATTTTAACTAATACGGGTTTATTTACAACAAAATTATTAATAACATTTGATCTGAGGTTTCGAGCTGTGTACAATATGTGCATTAATATTCCCTAATTGCTAGGCAATATTGACTGTCTTCTCGCTAGCGCTGATCTTCTGTGTTGATAATAACTCGGTCCACATACCTGGTGCCTTGTGGTTCAAAGTCCATCTCGTTGGTCTGCTTGTAGGCTAATTGGAGATCTTACGCCAACACGCGTTTATTGACCTTTGAAAACATATGTTTTCACTTTGCTAACTGTACTTCGTCTAGTTGTTGTGGTTGTTGTTGTTGTTGTTGTTGTTGCTGCTGCTTGTTTCTGAGTTTGATCACCATGGTAAGCAAATTTGAACAAACCAGGCTAATTGAATTCACTAAGTCCCATCTTACTGAGGGACTGACAGAGTCTACGACTCACAAAGTCAATGAGTGAGTGCGTGATCGAATAAGTGAATGACAGAATAGAATCTATAGAATAGCCAGTGCTGAAGTCGCGCTGGGCTTTTATACACTCTGAATGGTCCCGATGTTTCGCGGCATAAATTTGCCCGCGACCCATCAGACCAATTATAGCAAAGCATTTCTTAGTCCTCAAGCGACGCTGAAACTTCTCCGAGCGGGAATACAGGCCCGCGTACTGCAAATATTCCACTCAGAACCCGCTATTCCTCTCGTTGCGCATATATATATTCCGCCCAAATCTTTCTCCAAGCCCTTGTCTCCAGTCAGCGTGGCTTCGTTCCAGAAATACATTTTCTTGCAATATGTTGCTTCACCGTCCGTAACTTCTTCCAACCATGCCCGTCCTGTCTTTACAATTTAACTAATAAAACAGCTCTAGACCTCTATGTAAACCCTGTTTCTTAATCTAAGCACTTGACAATATTATATATGATTATGGTAATGACGTGAATATGGTATGGCCCCTCCCTTGATATTAATGGGTGAATAATAATAATTACACAATGACTTTAAAAATAATAATAATAATAATAATAATAATAATAATTTGTACCGTAATCAAGATTACGTTACAGCACTTCAGAGGGGGGGGGGGGTGCTATATGCTCTACCCTACTGGTATTAGTAAAGATGCCATTGCTTCTATTAAGTTAGGAACTTGGGACATTCTGTTCATTAGTCCCGTGTTTCTGCGTGGATATAAATTTTTTATGATAACCTATGTTTCCGTAATGGCTTTAGCAGGGGGTTTAACGGTAAGGTAAGTATGAACACCTGAACAACGACCGTGCGTGGGAAAGGGATTATTCAACCGGATAAGTACTTAGGAGAACTCAGTATGCATGCTCTAAATTATGTATGATATTGTGTTGTGTAGCTTAACTATTTATACGTGCATAATGTTCATATATAGACGCAAACCTATAACACAACATTATAGGATACACTTTTTAAATAACGAGATTCACTGCGAATCATAAATACTAACTCTGACAAGAGGAATTATACAAAAGTATAATAAATAAATCACAATTAGGAATATTTTTACATAAATGTAAACATCACTCCTTGTGATCAGCATCTGATGATGACTGCGTGACGGTCGAAGCTTGTAATTCTAAATTCTTAATTTCTTCAAGACCCTTACCAGTAGCGTAACCCCGCCAATCATATTGGGCAAAATGTGAGTTGACTCACTGAAGTATTATCATTTTTTTCCCAGTCAATTGTCATATTGGGCACAATCGTGTTGACCGACTGAAAATAACATTACATTTCGATTACTATGGTACACTGAAAAATGGCATCAAAAACCATAATGAAAAGGAAATCCACAGGCTGCTTCCAGTCTCCGACCGGGTCAGGAATGGAATGAATGAAGCCCCTATCTAGCGGCGAGGATATGAACTGTGCCGGCTGCCGAGGCCTGACGCACTCATCTGGGGCAATGATTAAATGAATGACAGATGAAATGAAATTATAGGGGAGAGTGTTTCTGGAATGAAATTTTGACAGGGAAAACCGGAGTACCCGGAGAAAAAACCTGTCTGCCTCCGTTTTGTCCAGCACAGATCTCACATGGAGTGACCGGGATTTAAACCACGGACCCAGCGGTGAGAGGCTGGCGTGCTGCCGCCCAAGCCACGGAGGCTTCATCAAACACCATAATGAAAAGTATCAATTGCCAGTTTGTGCCGGCAACAGTGAAAACTGGCTTCATAGCTTCACATGCCAAAGGTAAAGGGGGCGGCTTCGGTGGCGTAGTTGCTGAGCTTCTATACCCAAGATCGCGGGTTCAAACCCGGCCAAAATCATCGGATTATTTAAGAGCGTTAAAAATCCCTTAGTAGGCTATGCCTTCCTTCGAAGAAGTAAAGCCGGCGGGCCCATGTCATAGATTTATGACATGAAAAAGAACCTTCCATTAACTACACTCGTGGAAGCTAAAATTTGTTGGTTAGTTCGATAACGCTATATTAGTTCCAACGTTCGTCGCCAGGTGCTGGCTGCGATAACATCTAATAGCCAAATCCGTAACTAGGTGTCGTGGACGGTAGCATTTTGTAGCAAAAGTAGGAACTACTTGAAAAATTGATCGTCTGCAGTCCTTCTACTTGAATAACAGATAACGCACACTAATACAGCCATCACAATTAACACTAGTTTTCAGACAGAATCTACACACACCCAAAGTACACGGAGCTACGTGAACGCGTTGTCGCAGCCCCTAAACTCAGGAACCAACCAAGGTAAAGAAGGTACTTACGCGAAACTGTAGGCTCCATCCTGGTAGGTCTGTGCATAAAGGTCATGGCCATCCTTCACTTCAGAAGACAGCTGCTGTTCTGTGGTCACCTCCTGGTACTCGTATACAGGATCTGGCTGATAGCTGCTCAACGGCGTCTCCGGAACACGCTCGTTGTTTGTATCAGCATCTTCATGATTATCTGGGATGCTATTGGATAGTTCTGTCGTAAAACCCTGTGACTGTATAGGCTGTCCTTCATCATCAGGAGGTGGTCTAAAAGGGCGGTTAATTAATCCTTCCGGCAACGGAAGGGTATTAGCATCACTTTGACCTTCCTTATGTCTGAACCGCGTGTCCCAAGTCGAGCTGAACTCGGGAGGATGTCGCACGTTCTGCCAAGTGTATGGGACAATGTTGTTCGTCTTCTTGACGGCTGGAGAATTCTTGATGCGCCAGTCAGCCTGCGAGGTTTTAGTAGAAAAATGTTGATCGCTGTATACATGGTGGGCAAGTCTCTCTGGTTGATCTCCGGATACCCATTTGTAACTTGGTTCAGTGACTGGTGAGTTCTTGGTTCGCCAGATTCCCTGAGAAATTTTAGAATACAAAGGGTGACCACTGTAAACTTGGCGAGTAGAGCTGCCCGGTTCATCAGCAGACACCCATCTGTATTTCTTGTCTAGGCTGGCGCATTGTGTTACGTTGAAAATATTCACCAACAGAAGAATGGCCTGGAAAGAAACAGATAGTTTAGTTCAGATGCATCCAAAATTGAGACTGGCTGCGTGGTGCAGCGGAAACCTTCTCGTCTGATGTGCCCAAAGTTGCAGGCTTGACTTGGGTGCAGTCAGTTGGCATTTTAAGGTGCGTAAATGTGAGGGAGCCGTTTCAGAAGATTTACTGGCATATTAAAGATCCGCTTCGGGGCAAAAGTTCACCACACCGGCGTCTCTAATAGCCGCAAGAGTTAAAAGGACGTAAAACCAATAACATTACTATATTATTATCCAAAATGAAGTTGCTGTTTCGGGATTAAAGTTACCTTAATTTGTCCGGTAACCCATGTTATTCTTATGACCGTAGCAATGTGTGTAATTTTAATTTAATTTATTTTTTGGGCCTAGGATTGGGATAAATGCCTTGGAACTTGAAATAATGTACCGGAAGGAAGATCGTAGTTTTACGTGACCGTGAATCTGGTGATTATGAGCCACGGGACCTCCTTTTTACGTGGAATCCGAACCACAGGACATGGCATTTCACATCGAAAATCTCACATGCATTGACCGGGAATCGAACCCGGACCGCCTTGGTGAGAGGCATACAGCTAGACCGCTGAGCCACCACGCCCTGAAATAATGTACCATTCCTAGAGGGAACGTGGAGAACTCTAGGAAAAACCACGCTCAAGATGGCCACTATCAGAGCTTGGTTTGACTGGAACGAGCTCTGGACAACTCCTCTCGTTTCTACATAATGTACCGGCCATCATGACCGTTGTTATTTGGAACGAGATTCACCCTGTATGATGCAAATGCATGTTTATTGCACCATTCTGCATAAAACATCCAGTGTTAAGTCATGTACCATTATTGCAACGGAGATCTGCACTTTGAAAACCTAAGGTTCAGTCATTCTGAGTCTTAAGTTTTTCTGTACTCATCCAGACGCCGGAATATACGAAGGAAGTCCCGAAAATAAGTTTTGTAATTTTGTTTTCAGAGACCCTTTATTGGCAATCTGACATAGCCTACAGCATGGCATCATGAACTACAGGCCGGACGTTTGTTTTAGACGATTGCCCTTGACCTTGAAGCCTGCGGTTGAGCCTCTACAAAGTCACTCTCTCGCCCTATCGCTTCATATTTGTCACCACCGATCTGATGTAATGGAATTCCAGACTTGAGCACGTGGCGACACCGACTTGCAGACAGTACAGTCAACGTCGAAATATTGTGTGACGCGGAAGTACACGTTACGTATTTACGAACTGAACGTCATTATATTTGCCAATGACTGTACTTCAGTAGGAGTGTGAGACAGCTTTGTCAATCATCGGACCGCTTGGGGCAGCTGATAACAACACAAGTACTGCAGTAACTCGCCTCCAGGCTTCCATTAAGATTTTTCACTCGTCTAAAACAAACGTCCGGCCTGTATACACCGTGCACTTGTTTTCGACATAGTCGCCACCGACTTTGAGACATTTGGCGTAGTGAGCGGCTTCCGTGGCGTAGTTGGTAGCATGCTGAACTGCTGTGCCCAAGATCGCGGGTTCAAACCCGGCCGAAGTCGTCAGATGTTTTAAGGAGGTAAAAATCCTTCAGTATGCCTTCCTTAGGAGGGGAAGTAAAGCCGGAGGTCCCATGTCATAGATTTATGGCATGTAAAAGATCCTTCCACAGACTAAACTTGTGTGAAGCTAAATTGTTAGGTTAGATTTCGTCACAACACTCTATCAAAAGTTCCAACGTTCACCACTATGTATCATTGATATCTGGTAGCAAAAGTTGGAACTACTTGAAATTAAACGGAACTTGCAGCTCACCCTAAGGGTGTCCGCTGGAAGCAGCTACAAGCTCAGGCGAGCCGAACATGTCCTCGGACACTCCCGGCACTAAAAGCCATACGATAAATAAATTTTGAAGAAACCACTCTGGTAAAACTCGGTGCCCTGTGATGCAAGAAATTGTCGCACAGCCTGCTCCGGGGTCAGGTTGCTCGGTTCCCATCTTGCAGACTCTTTTCGGAAACCAACACTTCATGGAGCAAGTGATGGGCCCGGGCACGACCAATACGTCACGTCTGCCACCGTTATGAGCCTGTACGCTAACACCACGTCCTGTACTCGAGCAATGTTGTTTTCATTCGTGGATGTGGAGGGACTCTCACTTTGATCTTCATCCTCCATACTCTGTCGTCGTTCACTGAACATTCAACACCAGCACCGACCATTTGACGGGACATGACCGATTCACCTTGCACGGTCTGTAGGCGTTCATGGACGACGGACACACTAGTGCCACGTGCCCATTCATATCGTATAACAGCACGTACTTCCATTGGTGACTACGTTGTGAGTACAAGCCCGTCCGCCATCGTGAGTTGTACTCGAATGATATTGGGCACACCGGTCTGCTGCTCCTCTCTCTTCGCCGGCGCTCTTTGCATGCGTCTTCCCCCTCCTCTGACGTTCCTTCCGTCGTTGAACAGCCACGGGTGTGGATTCTTCTTGGCATTGTTTGTGTCACCTAGTGAACCATATGCTAGTGCAATAAGATGATGAAACTTACTTTCGGGACTTCCCTCGTATTATACTTGAAGTCAAGGGACAAATTCTCCTAAACTGAAGCAACATCATCTGCAAACAGCTAATATACAGTATATACGTATATGTTTGCTCCGAGTTTCACTTTATTTTATTAATTCATTTTTGTTAAAATCTTAATCGACTGAGCTACTCCAACGTTTTTGGTGTAGGGTAGGGGCAAATGACCTCGTAGTTCCACCCCTTAAACCAACAATAACTAACTAACGTCTTTGGCAGTTACGTAACCTGGAAAGAAGGAATCCCCACCTGAAATACATGATCCTGCTGTACAGTGACGAATTAGAAATTGCATGTCATTCAACAGTTGTTTCACATGTGAATTAAGTTAGTTGGTTGGATAGCCAGTAAAGCAATCTTAGATTATTCCGCGTCTATCTCTTACAGCTAATGAATGTTGATGGCCTCTGATGCCTAATGTTGAGGCGTGACTCATCGGCCCCCAGGTGGTCAATGTAAATGTCTGTGGCCATCCACCCTTGTTTAGAGCGTCATCAAGTAGCACCGCAATCACTGAAACTGCTCATGATTACACAGAGAGCTCGCAAACATTAGTCGCACATCTAACTCAGAAACTGTATAATTAGAGCTCGAATGTAGCATGTCAAAATATCACGACGGGCGGGTTTCCTTACATGACACCCCATTGTATCTCTGCAATGCAATTCCTTCTCTCTGCAAAAGTGGAGGGAGAGAACGATTTGTTGTTCAAAACATATCCAAATCATGCAATATATGTTTTTGTATTTGTAAACAAACGAGACCACGTCGTGGTGTAGCGGCAAGCGGTCTTGACTGTCTCCCCGGAGGCCGAGGTTTGATTCCCGGCTCTACCAATTTAATTCTGGTCTGAGGGCTGGAACGGGGTACACTCAGCCTCGTGAGGAAAAATTGAGAAGAGGAGGGTTCCATTCCCACCTCAGCCAATTGGAAGTGGCTTTCCGTGGTTTCCCCCATTTCTACTCCAGGCAAATGCTGAGACGGTTCCTAACCTAAGCCCACAGCCACCTCCTTCCCAATCCTATCTCCGATTTATAAATACATACACTAATACGGCCTTCACAATAACACCGTTTATCACACAAATTCCACACACAACCAAAACTACACGGGCCTATATGACCGCGATGTCGGAGCCCCTAAAATAAGCAACAAAACAACAACGTAAACAAACCAACGTCGAAACACGTTGCCGTAGCGGCTAGCATTCTTGGCTGTCACCGCGAAGGCCCTAGTTCGATTCTTACCTCGGTCATCCTGGAAGTGGTTGTGCGTGGTTTCTTCTCTTCTACTCCAGGTAAATGCAGGATTGGTGCCTAACGTAAGTCCAAGGCCGCTTCCTGCTCAAATACTACCTCAATTACAAATACACAGACTTCAGAGTGAGGCAAGTTATCAGACCAATTCTACTCACACCAAAGTACACGGAGCTACATGAGTATGATGTCACAAAGCCCTTAAAGAATCCACAACGAAATACGTTGTCAAAGTAAGCTTATAGGCCTATTGATACCAATAAAACTGAGCATAAAACCACTAATCCTTTGTTGATGTTCTGTGTGAACAATATAACAACAGTAATATTGAAAAGGAAAGTGTGATGAGAGCTCAACCACAGTGCCTTGACATCAAAACAGAGCACCGCAATTGGCTGATTTAATACAATCCTTATACATCAAAGCTAAAGAATGACATGCAAGTAGAGTAATCATACAAACACAACTATAAGGGTTTAAGGTCTAAATACTGTATTTATCCCAATTCCCTAATTGTAGCAACAACAGCAACAACAAACTAAATATTATACAAAACTGATCTTTTTTCCTAGACGAAGCCAGGTGAATCAGATAATGGCTGACGCTAATATCAGATTCAACTCTTTCTAATAGTCATTTAATTACAGGCTATCAGAAGATCTGCTCCTTTCATCATTTGCCAGTTAGTTTTTTTTAGCGTATGGCTTTTAGTGCCGGGAGTGTCCAAACACATGTTCGGCTCGTCAGTTTTTGTAGCTACTTCGAGACGGACACCCAATGGGTGAGCTACAAGTACCGTTGGGGAGGAAAGTTTGAATGTAAGGACGAGGAGTTGGAAGGTAGCGGCTGTGGCCTACAGTTAGGGACCAACCCCGGCATTTGCCTGGAAGGAAGATGGGAAACCACGGAAGACCATCTTCAAGGTTGCCGGCGGGGGGATTCGAACCTCCTCGCCTCCCGGATGTGAGCGACTGCCAGCAGTCATGCCGTAACGACCACGGCTAACTCACCCGGTATTTTGCCTCACACTACCATGAACATGTCGTTCGTGCTGAAGTATTTGCACTAATGTTGATCACAAGTTGATATTTCATCCAGAGATGTACAGTTCTTGGATGATCACTATAATGGACGAAATTGGTCACGTCTTCAGATATTAAGTTTTAGTGTATGCATGCAATTAGCTCTCTTGCACAGTGTGTTGTCACACCTTCTACTTTCGATTCAATCAGTTCACTCGTGGTAGGGATGTCCTATATTTGTTTGACAATCACTTTTACTCTTTGACTCTATTCTATAGGTGAGCAACAAATATGAAATAGACTACACTAATTAAAGAGTTTTGCATCACCTATAAATTGCTATATACAGTAGTCCATGACACTAAAACCAGACACTGCAATAATTTGTCACTTGCACCCCTTTACTTCTAAACGCTTCAATTCTGATCACTGGAGGTGTGTAGATTTGTAATAACGAACAAAATAATGTATTTCCAACTATTATTATCATCATTTACTACCAACAGCGGTAGCTACGCTCGCTAACATGCAGCACTAGGTCATGGGGCCAAGCTGTCGGCGGACTCGGTAAACGTGGGTTCGAGCCCCACCGTCAGCCATCTTTGAAATGATTTTCCGTAGTTTTCTGTTTTCAATTGCAAATGTAGAGATTTGAAGCCATTCATTTCGGTGTTGCCTATACAAATTGTCTCTTGCAATAGTTAATTATCACACTTAAACATTTAAGTGTGATAATTAACTAATGCATATAATTATTTCCAGGAGTGTGTTTACATATTTATAACTTGTACCCCGCCCAATTCATTGGGCACAATCGTGCTAACCGACTGAAAAGCTGCAAAAGACAATTTTCAACTCCAGGCAAATGCTGGGACGGTACATTCCTACAGGTCACGGCCGCTTCCTTACATATGCTAGCACAGTTTCATTCACCATCATTCATTCCATTTCTCATTAACTCCTCTCATTAGGTTGGCGTCAGGAAGGGCATCCGACCGTATGAACCACCCGCCACATAGGCTTTCATCGCATCTCCTCCCCGACCCCGTCGAAGAACGGGAATACTAAGGGGTGGACATAGATTATTACCATTAAACTTATAGCAAAGTACACTATATATTATATATAACATAATTGTAAACAATACACATGGTAAAAACAATTTCCTGGGCACCTGATAAATGTTAAGTTTTAAATCTAGATTGTTCAGCCAAAATTGCAATACCTTAAATGAGTTCTGTGATACCTTATCAGTATTTCTGACTTTCTAATGATGACCTAAGTACGTAATCATCAAATACGGGCACACGGAGAAAGGCGTGAAACACAATGTAGATGTGTCAGACAACCAACGCATTGGACGAATAGTTTGTTTGTTTGTTTGTTTGTTTGTTTACATTACGTCAAGTGTGCTAGTGATCCCAACTGCTCTTGGTCAGACGCGTTAAAGAGCTATCGCAGTACCATATGTCAGCGCAGGCAGCCCAGAAAAGAGAGGCAAGGGCCTGCCTAGCTCAGCATAAATAGCACGCCGAGGGTGCAAAGGCTGAACGCCGCTGCCTTTGTATCTGACGATTATTGTGTTCCCCGCGCTGAAAGGCGTAGGTAATATGAGAGTTTTTCCTTCTTTCGGCGACAATTTCGATATTTTACTTACTAGAGCCTAGGCATGTGTGTCAAAGGGCAGAAATCAGAGTAATATATATTCTATGGTATGGAAGCTATGTACATGAAAAATGTCATACAGACAGACATAGCCAGATTTTCGTATGTTTATTTATTTATTTAGTTAGTTATTTCTTTCTTTCTTTCTTTCTTTCTTTCTTTCTTTATTTTTCATGAGGTTCTACAAATCTGTACCTGCACAAAGTCTTCCAGCGATCCCAAGTGTGCCCTGTTACAACACTCTGTAACAATATGATGGATGGTCTGTCTCGGCGCACCACTGTCACAGTTGGGAGATGTTTCCATGCCCTACTTATACAGTAACGAGCCACACCGCCCATGGTCGTACACAGTTAAGAACAACTCACGTTTTACGTGGCGGATCAAAACCTGCTGGTGGGTGTTGGTACAAAGCAGTGATCCTTGATGTACTGTATATCGTATATTCGATTGCCAAAATAGTGGATTACCTCTTTGTACTGTAAATATGTATATATCAATGTTTATGTGTGTATATATTTATCTTGCATGCTTGTTGTCTGTATGTCATACGATAAATAAATAACCACATACCCTAAATACAGGGAGCGGCAAAATGATCTGACGGTTTTTAAATCGCAACAACACAAACATTTTAAATGATACAAACTCTTTTATTACTTATAACAGCAAGGTGTACATGTCAATTAATGGCAAACATGAAAGAACAATAGATTTTAACTTTTAAGATTTGAAGATAACGTCTTTCAAATGATGCCCATCTTTTGCCATGCATCCTTCCAGTCTTGCACTGAAGCTTTGCATAGTCATTGGGCTTCAACTGCTGGACAATAACCATTTTATACGGATGAAAATGCAAATCGAAACGCAATATTCGTCATTTGCAAAGCAGCAGCTTGTTTACGAGCCGGCCGCCGTGGACTGGTTTCCACAGCTTGTCTCACTCGCTCAACATTTTCTGGTGCCCTGGCTGACCTTGGACGGCCTGTCGACGTACGTTTTAAGGCTGAACCTGTGGCTCTAAAATTACTCACCCATAACAAAATTGTGTTACGAGATGGAACGCGTCCTCTTCGACTCGCTCAGCCGTACAGCGACATAAACCGTCAGATCTGTTTGCCGTATGGCAAAAGATGGGCATCATTTGAAAGACGTTATCTTCAAATCTTAAAAGTTAAAATCTATTGTTCTTTCATGTTTTCCATTAATTGACATGTACACCTTGCTGTTATAAGTAATAAAAGAGTTTGTATCATTTAAAATGTTTGTGTTGTGATTTAAAATCCGTCAGATCTTTTTGCCGCTCCCTGTACATCTGGTGGGGGGCATTAATTAACAACATGATACATTACGGGCTGAATTCACGGGTAGCTACAAACTAGTCATACACAATTGGAAATCAGCAGAATTTTAAAGAAAGTATTACAAGGAAATTGGTAGAGGAAACTCCATTAAGTTCTATTGTTGCAGAGAAATTTCAACTGATTTCTGGTATTCCCTCAACTGCCATGTACACACATCAAAAAAAGTTTTGCATCACCTCGGTTCCAAGAGTTCCGGAACCGTTAAATACAAAGGGAATAGAGATCAACACAAACAACATTTCAGCTCGTTTTATTGCTCATGAGACCCACACATTGCATGTTGTACCATCATACAGCTAGACTTTCAGCATTTGTGGTCCAGATTGCAGTACACACCACTACCTCTAATACCCAGTAGCACGTCCTCTTGCATTGATGCATGCCTGTATTCGCCGTGGCATACTATCCACAAGTTCATCAAGACACTGTTGGTCCAAATTGTCCCACTCCTCAACGACAATTCGGCGTAAATCTCTCAGAGTGGTTGGTGGGTCAAGACGTCCATAAACAGCCCTTTTCAACATATCCCAGGCATGTTCGATAGGGTTCATGTCTGGCGAACATGCTGGCCACTGTAGTCGAGCGATGTCGTTATCTTGAAGGAACGCATTCACAAGATGTGCACGATGAGGTCGAGAATTGTCGTCCATGAAGACAAATGCCTCTCCAATATTCTGCCGATATGGTTGCACTATGGGTCGGAGGATGTCATTCAGGTATCGTAAAGCCGTTTCGGAGCCTTCCATGACCACCAGTGGCGTACGTCGGCCCCACATAATGCCACCCCAAAACATCAGGGAACCACCACCTTGCTGCACTCGCTGGACAGTGTGTCTAAGACGTTCAGCCTGACCAGGGTGCCTCCAAACACGTCTCCGACGATTGTCTGGTTGAAGGCATATGCGACACTCATCGGTGAAGAGAACGTGATGCCAATTCCGTGGGGTCCATTCAGCATGTTGTTGGGCCCATCTGTACCGCGCTGCATGGTGTCGGGGTTGCAAAGCTGGACCTCGCCATGGACGTCGGGAGTGAAGTTGCGCATCATGCAGCCTATTGCGCACAGTTTGAGTTGAAACACGACGTCCTGTGGCTGAACGAAACGCATTATTCAACATGGTGGCATTGCTGTCAGGGTTCCTCCGAGCGGCAATCCGTAAGTAGCGGTCATCCACTACAGTAGTAGCCCTTGGGCGGCCTGAGCGAGGCCTGTCATCGACAGTTCCTGTATCTCTGTACCTCCTCCATGTCCGAACAACATCGCTTTGGTTCACTCTGAGACGCCTGGAAACTTCCCTTGTTGAGAGCCCTTCTTGACACAAAGTAACAATGCGGACGCGATCGAACTGCGGTATTGACCTTCTAGGCATGGTAGAACTACAGACAACATGAGCAGCGTACCTTCGTCCTGGTGGAATGACTGGAACTGATCGGCTGTCGTACCCCCTCCGTCTAATAGGCCCTGCTCATGCATGGTTGTTTACATCTTTGAGCAGTTTTAGTGACATCTATGAACAGTCAAAGGGACTGTATCTTGGATACAATATACACAGTCAACGTCTATATGCCGGAGATCTGGGAACCGAGATGATGCAAAACTTTTTTTGATGTGTGTATAATTGATCAGCCAGGTTTGAGAAAGAACTGAGAGACAAATCCACGTTATCATTCGGAGAAAAAGAGCCATACCGAGCACGAAATGCAATTAATGAACGCTATTGCTCATGTATCAGCAGATAAATATCACAGCAGTGAATCGTTATACAAAGGTTCTCTTCGATCACCTCATTAGGTCTCAATAAATTAAAACTTGTGTTTAAAATTTTGTACAGCCACCATCCTGAATTTTCCATGACAATTGAATTAAATAAGGAACTGGTATATTGAGCTTTAAATAAAGGTTTATCGTGGCAGTTTCACTGCGCTAAGACGATTAACTCGCGAGAAACACCCATTTAAATAACTTAATTGAATATCGCATGGGCACCGGGTTGGTTTTACGCTATTCAGGTTTCTAAAATTTCCCCTATCACCATATAACATTTCAGGTTGATTACAGCAATAAGATTGGAGATATTGAATATGAGCGAAATATTTCTCGCGGTCACCACTTTGGTTTGGTGACATTTATAGAAATTTGAAAAGCATGGTCCGGGTTGGACGATGTTGTACTGTAGTAGGTTGTTGAAAATCCACAGCCTGCTTCCAGTCGACCGAAAGGGTCAGAGAATGGAATTAATGAAGCCCCCATCTAGCGGCGAGGATGTGAACTGTGCCGGCTGCCGAAGCCTGTCGCACTCCCCTGGGGCAATGCTTAAATGAATGACAGATGAAATGAAATGATAGTGGAGAGTGTTGCTGGAATGCAATGGTGACAGGGAACCCTGGAGTACCCGGAGGAAAACCTGTCTGCCTCTGCTTTGTTAGTAGGTTATTATCAAGTTTAATTTAAATCACTCCAGTTAATAAAACTTTGTTACGCACACACACATACACTGATCCGAACAACAGCTGTAGTTATCCTTGAACTTCCCCACTATGCCACTAACACACATGGCCTTTCGTCTCCTTTCCTCACTACATAGCAGACCAAGGCACAGCCGAAAATTTAATAAATTTTACAGAAATATTCCATGGAATTGTGGTTTGAAATACTAAAATTTTCCACCCAAATTATAAGATGGTTTCCAAATATTTCTGTGAAAGCTATATGGCGAAGACTCAGTGTCTATGGAGTTTCATGGATTGTCACTAGAGGTCCTGCGTATTAGTTCCGATTTCGGAAAGTTCAGGAAAATACCACACAGAAAGTACGAGTATATACACCTGTCTTATAAGTTGAGAAAATCCAAAGTACATTAATTTAATACAGTATGTAGTTGTATGGGAATTTATATAAAGGTAACCATCACAATATTACTATTGCGTAATCGTTGTTATTGTTATTATTTTCCCCAAAATGAACCCGTAGTAGAATATAGAAGGCTTTATATGGCTTTACTCACGATAGATGTGCAGATGTGACTTGGAGCCATGGCTAATCAGAACTAACTGCTTCCGAACTCATTAGGTGGCATAAATAGTCACATAACGATCTTTTTTCGAAGGCCAGGACTGTGAGGCAATCAAAACAGATGACGGTTTGTTTATATTTACGCCGTAAAAAAATGATATGGGGATATTTAAGTGAATTTTTGTGTTTGTTAAGTTACCATTTTCTTTTTTTCTTCGCCTTCGGGTACTAGGAAGAATGCGCTTATCATCTCTGTCCACTTAATATTGGTGGATATTGTGACACATTCTGTGTTCTTGTGTGTGGTATTGTTATCATGTTGGGGGCAATGCTTGGGGAAGTTGCCTAAGGAATGAGAATAAGATACTATCCAACAGTTTACTTGGAATAAATTGAGAAATTAGATGTTCCATGAAGAACAAATCACTTCTTTCTTTGAAATTCATTGTCTTGTTGCTATCTTCTGACCTTGTTATGTAGTAAAAATCAATTCAATTTGGGTGTCATTTTTCTGCGTATTTGACTCACAGCATTGTCGCAAGTAATACGTAGCAAGAGGCAAAGCGTCACCCTACTGTTTCCCACAACGCACTCCTTTGTTGCCACACTGCGCCTGTACTGTGACGTGAAACCACCATCTCGATCAGCTGGCTAAAAGGTAAACAGAGGAACTCGTAATGGAAGGTGATAGGAGTAGGTGAGGAAATGCTTTTTAAACACATATTTCCGTAATTTATACGACATTGGGAAAAGCATCGCATGTTTCTTTACGTACCGGAAGGTAGCAAAGGTTAAGAATGTAACATATTTGGTGTTAAAAGTGGCTGTCGTATTCCGTAATACTCACACATCCAGGATGCCTTCTTGTAAATAATTAATTAAAAATCCAACCTTGAATTAGGCCTACTGATTTATGAACAGAATTGTTTTTGTGTAGCTGGTCATCTTTGATATAACGCCCGAGGGCTCCCAACAATTTAAATCTATTACTAAATCATTTCCTAATTTATTTTTCATTATTAGAAAAGATATTTTGGTTAATATCAGTATCGGTGCTTTAGAAAATTTTATCGTACGATGAGTTCTCATTCAGCGTTGCCTTCCACTTCAGTATTTTATGAAAGTGAACAAAACAACATGGGCAAATGGAAATAAGGAAATCTATTGATTTAGTAAGCGTTGCTTTTTAACAACTATGCATTAAATTTGCTACAAAGGAAAACATTATATTCAATGAACTGTTTCCTTTTCCAAACTAACGCAGTTCCCTTTAGTCAGCTGACAGAGATGTTGGTTTCAACAATGTGACGTCATCAGCCATCTATTGGATTTATGATCGAAGATGTAAATAATATGAATCGTTCAAAAATGTAAGCAAAAATGTGATGTGCAACATAATCTTATGTAAAAAGTTGGTATATTGGCTTTCTCAGCCAGTGAATTAAACTCAGAAACTTTTCTACGTTTGTGCCGTGTCTTGTGTGGGGTTTCGCCTAGGACACCAAGCTGGCTCATCAGCGGCTCTTGGTGTCCCCGCCCGGACCCCACAGGAGTAGCGAACTGCACGCAACCTCCCTTTATATAGAGTGCAACTGCACCTCTTACCTGCGAGAACTAAACGCTCAAGCAGTCTTAACCTCTCTATGAAGGCTTCAAAAAAAGATGGTATATTGGCTTATGTGTTCCTAAGTGGAAACCGTGAATTATGTATTGGACGGCTTCGGTGGCGTAGTTGGTAGCATGCTGAACTGCTGTGCCCAAAATCGCGGGTTCAAATCCGGCCGAATTTGTCGGATTTTTAAGAGCGTTAAAATCCATTAGTATGCCTTCCTTCGAAGGGGAAGCAAAGCCGGCTGGCCCATGTCATAGATTATGGCCTGTAAAAGAACACTGCAATTGGTAGTGTGTATCAAAATGTGTAGGTTATATTTGGCTGGTTAGGAATGCTCTATCAAGTTCCAACGTTCGCCACTAGGTGTCAGTGTCAGTAGCATCTGGTAGCCAAAGTTGGAACTACTTGAAATTGAACTTGTTGGGGAGCCCTCGTGCGTCTAATTAAAGTACCCTGCTATAGCCCTTCGGTTGCAATTCATATATAATACTATATAATAATAAATTGATTACATCCCGAGAAACTGTAACATGAAATTAACGCTTGAGCTAAACGAAACGTGGATCAGTTGCACAACCCGGTGTTCAAGCGCGAACTTCACGTTGTTGTTAAACACGATGTGCATTATTTAGGGGCTTAGCAACATCGTGGTCATATAGCCACGTCTACTTAGGTATGCGCAGAATTTGTCTGATAGCCTGTGTCAGTGTAATGTCTGTACTAGTGTGTGTACTTGTTTTTGAGTTACGATTTGGGCAGGGAGCGGCCGTGGCCTTAAGTTAGGTACTATCCCGGCATTTGTCTGGAGTAGAAGTGGGAAACTACGGAAAATCACTTACAATATGACTGAGGTAGGATTGAACCACCTCCTTTCAGTGTTTCCTCACGAGGCTGAGTGTACCCCGTTCCAGCCCTCCAACTAGAATTATATTTCTTGGTAGGGCTGGGAATCGAACCCGGGCCTCCGCGGTGGCAGCCAAGAATGCTGCTAGCCACTATGCAACGAGGCGGACAAATCGCGATGTGATTGACGTACCACCCCGCGACAAAAATTGTTCTTAATTTTACTTTCACTATTATCAAGAAGGCGAGAAGTAATTCAGGTTTCCGGTGCTACAAAATCGAAAATTAAGAAAGGTGCTTTTTTCTTTCGTATTTTATTGATCAATGTTCAGGATGTGCAACTGATGAGCGTTCCGTTAGCTCAAGCGTCAACATTACGATTCAATTTCTCGGGATGTTGTTGACCTATTGAGATGCAACAAACACCGTTCTTAAAGTGAGTTTACATGTTACCAATTGCGCAATAAATAATATGGGGTGTCCATTTGAAAACACCAAAGTTTATGTTGAACATCACGTTTCGTAATAGGGGCAGGTGACCTCGTAGTTCCGCCCCTTAAAACAACAATAACTAACTAACGTTTCTTAATGAGTCACATTATTTACCTTAATGAACCCTTCCCCTGCTTTCATGTCGGTGAAATGCGTTTTTCAACAACTGTTGTGTCAAATATGCGGTGAAAGGTTTAAGTGGATCACCCTGTATACAATGCATGCCCATACTATTTGCTCAGGCATGTTCATATTAATGTACAGTAATGAAAATCCACAGCCTGCTTCCAGTCTCCGACCGGGTCAGGAATGGAATGAATGAAGCCCCCATCTAGCGGCGAGGATATGAACTGTGCCGGCTGCCGAGGCCTGACGCACTCCTCTGGGGCAATGATTAAATGAATGACAGATGAAATGAAATAATAGTGGAGAGTGTTGCTGGAATGAAATTTTGACAGGGAAAACCGGAGTACCCGGAGAAAAACCTGTCTGCCTCCGTTTTGTCCAGCACACATCTCACATGGAGTGACCGGGATTTGAACCACGGACCCAGCGGTGAGAGACCAGCGTGCTGCCGCCTAAGCCACGGAGGCTGTATTGATGTACAGTAATATTAGTTTCAATTATGGTTCGCTTTCTTGGCCATACATTATGGCAAGTACCATGTTCACGCGTGAGTATTCTAGGCTGTATTATCATGTTTCGAACCCACTCCCACTTTTGAAATGCTGTCTAATTCGTGGCACAGCACCTCAGAACGCATTTCATTGTCAAGATATTAGCAAGTACTTTTAGTGATTTATAACGTAATGGGTGCATATTTGTCGGCTATTATCGTAAAAGTGTTGTTTCTTACGCTAAGATATGGGTATTATGTTCTACATTATTTTTTTTGTTGTTCTTGAGGTTTTAAGGGGCGGAACTACGAGGTCATTGTGCCTTCAACATCAATTTCAAGCTTGTAGTGATTGCAGCAAAGAAGTAATTGATACCACACTATCAGTTACTGATAAAGCCATCGAACGAGTTCATTCGTATAAATATCTAGGGTGCTACCTGAATGACAAATGGGAGTGCAGCCATGAAATCAAAGCTCGAATTGAGCAAGCCAGGCGCCAGGGGTGTCTTTATCAAACTGAAGAATCTGCTGTGTCACCGAGTTCTTAGTCTGAGAACGAGATTACTTGCCCTCAAGTGGTACATAATTCCCATACTATTGTTTGGACACGAGGGGTGGACGTTAACCAAAACCTTGGATAAGAAGTTGGAAGCATTTGAAATGTGGCTGTATCGTCGCATGCTTCGTATATCGTGGACCGACAAGGTGAGAAACACCGAGGTGCTGGATCGGATAGGCAAGGAGATGGAGGTGCTCTGCAACATCAAGCGACAGAAGCTACAATATTTTGGCTACGAGATTCGAAATAACAAGTACCGACTCCAGCAGCTAATCATGGAAGGCAAGATTGAAGGACGGCGCAGACCAGGGAGGAGGAGGATCTCCTGGCTTAAGAATTTGCGGCAATGGTTTGAACTTGACTCAGCATCTCTGTTTCGAACGGCAACCTCGAGGGAAGGGGTTGCAATGATAATCGCCAATCTTCGACGCGGAAACGGCACATAAAGAAGAAGAAGAAGAAGAAGAAGAAGTGATTGCATATTCTTAATTGAGAAACAAGATAATTTTATTGAATCCCGGAGGCGTAGCCATGCGCGTCTAATCACACTCCACGTCCCCGACAGGGAGCTGCAGTAAGTCCGGAGATCGAAAGTTTGAATCCCGGCTTCGATGGTGGTTATCCTACACAGCTACACACACTCCTACAGTCATCACAGATACACAGGTTATCAAACAAATTTACCATACAACCATTTATTTTATTTATTTATCGTATGCCTTTTAGTGTCGGGAGTATCCGAGGACGTGTTCGGCTCGCTGAGTCTGTAGCTGCTTCCAGCGGACACCCTTAGGGTAAGCTACAAGTTCCATTCAATTTCAAGTAGTTCCAACTTTCACTACCAGATGTCAATGATACCTAGTGGTGAACGTTGGAACTTTGATCGAGCGTTCCGACGAAATCTAACCTAACAATTTAGCTTCACACATGTTTAGTCTGTGGAAGGATCTTTTATGTGCCATAAATCTATGACATGGGACCGCTGGCTTTACTTCCCCTCCGAAGGAAGGCATACTGAAGGATTTTTAATGCTCTTACAAAATTCGACGACTTAGGCCGGGTTTGAACCCGCTATATTGGGCACAGCAGTTCAGCATGCTACCAACTACGCCACCGAAGCCGCTACACAACCACCTACACGGTGCTGATGAACAAAGATGTCCCAAATCCTTAACACGAATTACAAAAAAAAAGAGCATTTTATTGATAAAACAAGTTAAGTCCAAGGAACTTTCTCCCATAAGTTGACAATTCTGTAATTAAAAACAAGATGCTCAGTAAAGAACATATAGCCTACTTTCTCCTAAATGTATGAGTATAGTTATAACTCGTTATTATCAAAGAGTATAATAGAACTATTCTTTGTTGAAGACCTTAGAAACGATTTACCTCTACCAAACGCCACAACCTAGATAAAAACTGCTACCATCATTGAAGAAAGAAAGATAAGAAGTATATCAAGAATGTTATGGATCTGGAGACATAATCGACCGGACTGGCTGCGTGGCTCAGCGGTAACGTTCTCGCTTGCTGGGCCCTAGGTTGCAGATTCGTATCCTGGCGAAATCAGCTGGCATTTGAGGGTGCACAAATGCGAGGGAGCCGTGTCAGTACATTTACTGGCACGTTAAAGATCCCCTTCGGGCCAAAATTCCGGCACCCCGGTGTCTCTAAAAGCAGCAGTAGTTAAAAGGGATGTAAAACCAATAACATTATTATTATTATTATTATTATTATTATTATTATTATTATTACATATACGACCTGCCGTGGGCAACATCCAACTTTGAGTTGAGGCATGTCTTTACACGTCTGGTTGTGCATGGCTTTCACAACCCTAATTGAATTAACAAATCTTTCCATGACCCTACAGAGACGGTGTATACAAACTATGTGAATATTTTCGATTGCTATTTGCCTGAAATAAAAGTAGTAATTAATAACCTGAACTAACACCAACGCCTTGAATTCAGTTACTATGTGAAATCGTTTTGTTCTTTACTTCAAATAACATTTTCAAGTAACGCAAAATAGGCTGTTACAAACCCTTTAAAATAAAAAGTAAAAATGTATCGTAGTATCATCTTGTCATTCTTCAAATTCGATGCGCATAGAATGCCAATGGTATAGTAATCAATGGAGTCCCACGTAGACTAGTCGAGACATCTAGTGGTGAAATATCGAACAATATAATCCGAACAGAGCGAGTGCATTCTAGCGGCCAGAAGAAGAAACTTTTCAATAAAATCTGGAAGTTAATAAGTAGGTCAGCTTGCAGTTACCTTTTTGGCAGCTAGATGTCTCGAGTAAATCTGCTGGCGAATTATGTTTTAATTAAATATATATTTTACACCATAATATGCACAATATAACGCTTAATTTTAAAACATCTGAGTCATTACAAAACAATAAACATATAACATTTCAAGCAAAAAACCTAGCTCTGATCTGGTTTGAACCATAGGCATTTGAGCGATAGGCTAACGCTCTACCACTGAGCTAATTGTGTCAACGAATATTGATCTATATAAAATGACTTACATAGAACTTGTTAGCAAATAATGATTTATACTAAACGATTTCATCACTGGAGTATATTATTTATATATAAAGCATTTCATACAAAGTTTATTTATTTTGTATCAGTACGCTATATTGCATGCAATACTCAAATTAGTGAAATATAAGTCAGGCACAAGATATCCGCTGCCATCTTGTCTTATTAATGAATCAGCTCAGCTTTTTAAAATCACGTCTGCACTATAGTATTACAAAATAAACTTTTAATTTCGAACGTGCCTCTTCCTTTAGAACAGTTAAAACGATTCTCGGCTCGATAATCGGAACTGGTGGGTCCCATGATATGGATTATAAAGTTTGCATAATTCGCACGGCCGCCATCGTGAAATGGTATGGCGGACGACCTTGTAGTTTGGTCACAAGACGCATCCTATACGAAGGTATGTTGTTACCAAATTTGGTAGAGATCGGATGATTTGGTTAGTCGTTATTTGATTTTACGTTTTGAACGTTTGAGTGGCCGCCATTCAGTTTTAGTAAAGATGGCGGCGATATGAAACATGACACTGAGGTGTCCTTTGCTAATGCTACCTTTGTACCAAATTTCGTTCAATTCGCATTCACCGTGTTTGAATTGATAGGGGGGGACAGCCATTCAGAGTACACACACTCACACACACAGACACACACACAGACTCACACACACACATACACACACACACACAGACTCACACACACACAGACAGACACACTTTTTTCGCCCTGTGTTGATCTCATAAGTCTACTTTCATTTTTTGCAAAAATCGAAAGTAGGCTAATATTACCACCTCGTCATTACAATATAATTATTCTTACGAACGAGAACAAGTCCAAGCTACAATTATTTCATTTCATGTGGTTGATGATGGTGGTGATGATATTGATGATAATTGTTGTTTTATCGGCCTTTATTGGTTTGGATGATGGCGATGAAATGATACCTATAACTAAATCTACACTCTTGGCTGTCACCGCGGAGGCCCGGCTTCGATTCTCGGCTCTGAAAGGAAATTTAATTCTTGTCAGGTAGGTGGAGCTACACACACCCTGCCCCTTTTATGGCCTAGTGCAGAAGGCAGGAAATATCGTGAATAGAAAAGAAGACATTTGAACCCTTGAAGAACGGGGCTATCAGGAAATATGAGAAAAGGGCAAATTAAGGCGGGAAATTGAAAGAAGTGGCTTTCCGTGGTTTCCCACTTTTACTCCAGGCGAATGTCGGAATGTGTCTTAAGGTAAGGCCATGGCTACCTCCGCGTCTCCAATACCCTAAAACCGTCGGGGTCGGTAGGGAACAAGTGTAGATCAAGGAAGGCCGACAGGAAAATCGATAAGAAAGGGGCCCGGCGCATGTAAGAAGAAGCAATGCTGGACTCAGCTGGGGTCCCGTGATCGCCAGCCCACGTCCCACTAGTCTTAATTGTCTGGAGGAACCAAATATTAATAGATACACTATATTGAGAATAATTTCGGTTTATTTGCAGCGTAAGTAACTTACAAATTAAAAATAAAAACCAGACTGAAAAGTTAGGGACTTGGCCCCATCACCCTAGGATTACCGTTCTGTACTCCTTCCGCAGCATCTACCGCTGCCTGGAAAATGCGCTAACATTATCGCGCCAAAAATGCTCTTTTTACTAAACGCTAGAGCACCCACTTCTGCCACTTTCATTTTGGATGTGTAACATCATTCCGCTCGGTTGCTGGATAGTTTTGTGGGAGTCATTTTGAAAATTGGGGACGGAAGTGGATCGAACGGAAGTGGATCGGACGGAAGTGAAGACGCACTGCCAGAAAAATGGGACGGAAGTGAATCGGGCGGAAGTGGATCAAACGGAAGTGGATCGGACGGAAGTGAAGACGCACTGCCAACTGGATGTACAATTGAAAATGTGTGTATTGGAAACAAGGCAGTGTGTGCACTGTAGCGCGAGAATGTTATGGCAATACAGTAGGCAGTGCATTTAGCAGGCACTGGTTTGACGAGCACAGTGGCAAATGTTTCACCGACTTTCATTTGTCATTGAGTAGTTTATGAAGCTTCACGTTCAAGGTTGAATATCACATGGGGTAGGACAAAGACGACAAATTACATTTAAGTAAGCGGCGTTATTGTCAAGCTGAGGGTGAGTAGTCAAATATTAAATGCATAACAGAATGTTGTTATATGAGTGGAATAAAATCTGTATTTTCATCATTAGTGAGACTAGGTCATTTCATGATTGTAGGAAGCCATGTTTTGATTGTTTACGACGTACTGTATGAGGGCCTTGAGAATAATGAATGTTATAGTTACTGAGGAGTGAGCACACAGTATTTCAGAGTACAGTCGACGTTGTGTGTCACTTTGTTATTATGAATTATTAATGTAAAAGGAAGGAAGGAAGCTTGTAGTTTTGCGTGTTCGTTAATCTCACGATCATGATCCACGGTACCTCCCTTTTACGTGGAATGCGAACCACAGGACATGGCATTTCAATTCGAAAATCTCACATGTATTGACCGGGAATCAAACCCGGTCTATCTTGGTGAGAGACTAACAGCTTGACCGCTGCGCCACAAATGTGACAGTAGCATATCTCCAATTCAATCTATACATTCATCATAGTACCAGTATGAAAATGGAGTGTAAATTAACATTTTAAGAATGTCCAAGCTGTGTAGTATGCGAGTAGGATAACATGTCAGATGTTACACATCATATGCGACTACTGTAAGGCTCGTATCTTTATTTTGTCAAGCCCTCTATTTACCATAAATTTGGACGAAATCAGTGATGACGATTAGACGCGGTCCCATTGGCATTGGCTAAAGGAAATACAGTGATTTAACAATTAAAGGAAGTAATGCTAATTAAATTAATAATTTGTTTATTAATGCAGCCAACGGCCATGTACTTTTCTTTTCAGGACGGGTCAGGGAAGGGATATTGGAAGGAAATCCGCCGTGGACGTGTTGAAAGTAACCGTCCCGGCATTTGCCTGGTGGTGAAAATAGGAAACCACGAAAAGAAAAATCAGGACGTCCGAGGTGGGATTTGAATCCACACTCTCCCGATGCCAGCGAGGAATAAGGTAGCGCGTTAGTGCTCTCTGCCATCGCGGCCGGTTAATTAAATTAAATTAAATTAATTTTAATTCTATAATCTAAACCTATTAAATTAGCCTACTATTTATAATTCACACGAATGTCAAGTCGGTCCTGCTTTATGGTTACGAAACCTGGACAACAAATAAACAACAGGTCGGAAGTCTTCTGACTTTTGTGAACAAGAGTCTGAGGAATATCCTGAGAATATGGAAGGCACAGGCCATTTCCAATGAAGAGCTATGGAACAGAACTAAACAAACACATATTGGCATTGAGATGCATCGCAGGAACTGGAGATGGACGTGATAAAAACAACATCTCCAGACAAGATCTGGAATGGAACCCACAAGGCACTAAGCGAAGTGGCAGGCCGAAAAACACATGGAAAATCAGCGTAGAGGAGATGAGAAGACCTAGACGGAGATCAAGACCATGGTACACACGGTAACTATAAGTAGAAGAGACGGTAGGAGCTACGCGCAGCTTGCCGAGAGCGAGTTGTTGTGTGTTAAAAGCAATGCGTGGAGCGGTCCTTGCTCAATTAATTTTTATTGAAGCAAGAAAGAGTAAGGGATAATGATGATGATAATACATTTTTAATAAATCAGGCCCTAACAATTAAGAAATAGTTTTAACCGACTTGGTCTAAATAAGAACACAAAAGTAAGATACACAGGGTCAAATTGTGTTAAAAATTGCCAAATGAAACCTACCTTTCAGGGTATAATTTTGCTCAACGTCTTTAACTTCTTTCGTGTAGCGTCAGCATCCGCACCGTGTTCCAACTCGATCTCTTAAGAACTCTCTTCTTATTCAGTTCTTTCATTCTAATAAATGAACGGGTTCTCACAAAACATGCAACTGCAAACTCATCGACCTCACTATATTTAAATTTGACGATATCTATTAGTTCCTTCATCACTGTTGGACACTTCTTTACATCATTTCCGTGAAACCTTTGAAATTCTTTTTCTAATTCACAAACGATATTGAATCACTAGGTCCCCCCTAGACAAAACCGAGATCCAGTCTGAATTCCTAACACTAATGCACTTTCCAGTTTTTCACCGTAGTTAAAGGCAGAGACGATTCCCCTTTTTGCAACTCGGTATGCAATATACCCGGCCAACATTTTCAACAAGTCCTTGTCCACATTATGGAAACTCTCTTCGAGATCTTCCTGGTCAGTAAACTGCTCTAGTATAGAATAAAAATGTTCATACTCTGGGTCGGAAATTTCCAAGTTAGTTTCAAGTGGCTCTGCAGAGTCATTAAGAATAACACAGTCTACTTGGCCGAGAACATCCACAGTCAAAGTTTCACAATCTTCTCTGGGGCAGTTTCCAGTTTTTATTATATCGTATGCACTTTTGCAAAATAACAGGGATTCATTTCTCTGTGTTTCTGTTGTGGGAAGAGGATGATCGTTAAACCACCCTAATCCTCTGAGAGCAGAGAAATATGATTCTAAAACACCTTGATTACATTTTGATGCTAGCAAATATTTATATCCTTCCGATTTCAGGTAACGGAATAATCCCTGCAAACTGCGGATTAAAATCATGTAACCTCTTTGGAAAGGCAGACAGCCAGACTTCCCAATAACTCTTACTGATAAGAACAGCTCGAACATCTTATTCACTTTGACATCCTGTTCCTCTAAATTAGTCCCGTAAGCACTTTTGAGCATGTTTGTTGGATGATGTGGGATTCTGTTATTCAAAACATCACATCCATCATTAACGGTTCAACAAATTCAACGACATGTCCATTCCCAGGGAAAATATATGATATAGCCTTATTAGCCACAGGGCCAGAGACACTGGCCGTGAAAGCCAATATACCATCTTTTTGGAAACCTTCATAGAGAGGTTAAGGCTGCTTGAGCTTTTAGTTCTCGCGGTAAACAGGTGCAATTGCACTTTATATAAAGGGAGGTAGCGCGCAGTTCGCTACTCCTGTGGGGGTCCGGGCGGGGACATCAAGAGCCTGCTGATGAGCCAGCTTGGAGTCCTAGGCGAAACCACACACAAGACATGGCACAAACCTAGAAGAATTGCTGAGTTTTAATTCAATGGCCGTGAAAACCAGTATACCATCTTTTTGGAAGCCTTCATAGGGAGGTTAAGGCTGCTTAAGCTTTTAGTTCTCGCAGTTAACAACTGCAATTGCACTTTATATAAATATAAAGGGAGGTAGCGCGCATTTCGCTACTCCTGTAGGGGTCCGGGCGGGGACATCAAGAGCCCGCTGATGAGCCAGCTTGGTGTCCTAGGCGAAACCCCACACGGCACAAACCTATAAGAATTGCTGAGTTTTAATTCACTGGCCGTGAAAGGCAATATACCAAATGTATTATACGTTAGTCAATAATGATAATTAAATTAATGTAAATTAATTAATAAAATATACCAGTTTCGGCCATGGCCTTCATCAGCAGTGGTGCTATAAAGATCTAAAGTAATTGCGAGCAAAGCTTTGTTGTTAATATTTCACGTGAGATTTTAGATCAAAACTTGGATATTGTGTTCCATTTGTCTGATAATCTGTGTTTCTGTGATAATTCTAGTCGAGTATGCAACTGTAATTATTAGAGGAGGGAATAGTGTACTTAAAATAAGGTACTATTCTGACATTTTCTGGAGAGAATGTGGAAAAATCCGGTGAAAGCTCACACTCGGGATAGCCGCTGTCAATTCCGGGATTTGAACCTGTGACCTATGACCTGCAGCTGCCCTCACGGCAATTCACGGTGCTACAGGAATGCCATGGGACCAAGTGGAAAGTTTGAATTTTTCATGATTTTTTGCCTATTTCGATTTATGAAAAGAATCTACTATATAAAGCTCAAATACCACTGACTGACTGATTCATTCATCACGAAATCTCAGAAACTACCGAACGGATTGGAATGAAGTTTGGTATGCAGCTTCCTCAAGGGCCGCAAACGCCCACTAAGAAAGGATTTTTTGATATTCAGGTTCTAAAGAGGTGTTAAGGGGGTAGGCCTGCATTTCATTGAATAGCAATATCTCCCGATTGGTTTCATTGGGGGATGTGATACTCGGCATATAAACTCATCATTAAAAATAAGAAGACACGTGTCTGAGGGTTTTTCGATGTGGTGTATATTATGAGGTGAAAGGGGTGAAAAGTGGGGGTTGAAGGATTCCTAACGGAGCGTGTATCCTTTAAACGACATAGGCCAGGAGTTTGGAACTCAGCGGGAAAAAAATCAGCATAAAAAATAAGTAAATAGGTGTTTGACCGTTTTTTTCATAAATCCAATTTAAGGGGCCCATGGGGAGGGGTGAGATTATGGGGGGGGGGGGACGTAATATGTCAGAGTGTAAAATTATACATGGCCTATGTTGTAGACAATAACACATTACATCTTTTTTGTCTCTTGCTATTTCATCAAACGACGAATACTTACGGAGTTATTAATGATTTTGTACTATTTGGCCGGAATTTTCCAAGTCCCAGGAATGACATAAAAATTGATTCGAATGAAATTTCAAAAAAGATTTTTTTTAATACTTTTATTATATTTTTCACGGCTTTTAGGGTCCGAAACCAACATGATATTTTGATGTTTTTTTTTTCGTCCCATGCATTTTTGGTTTCAGGTGATTGAATTATTATCCACTAGGACCGTTGCTTATCTACTATATAAAGCTCAAATACCACTCACTGACTCATTCATTCATCACGAAATCTCAGAAACCACCGAACGGATTAGATTGAAATTTGGTATCCAGCTTCCTCAAGGGCCGTAAACGCCCACTAAGAAAGGATTTTTGGATATTTAGATTCTAAAGGGGTGTTAAGGGGGTAGACCTGCATTTCATTGAATAGCAATATCTCCCGATTGCTTTCATTGGGGGATGTGATACTCGGCATATAAACTCATCATTAAAAATAAGAAGACACGTGTCTGAGGTTTTTTTTCGATGTGGTGTATATTATGAGGTGAAAGGGGTGAAAAGTGGGGGTTGAAGGATTCCTAACGGAGCGTGTATCTCTTAAACGACATAGGCCAGGAGTTTGGAACTCAGCCGAAACAAATCAGCATAAAAAATAACTAAACAGGTGTTTGACGTTTTTTCATAAATCCAATTTAAGGGGCCCATGGGGAGGGGTGACATTATGGGGGAGGGGGGAAACGTAATATGTCTGAGTGTAAAATTATACATGGCCTATGTTGTAGACAATAACACATTACATCTTTTTTGTCTCTTGCTATTTCATCATACGACGAATGCTTAGGGAGTTATTAATGATTTTGTATTTTTTGGCCGGAATTTTCTGTCCCAGGAATGACATAAAAATTGATTCGAATGAAATTTCAAAAAATAGTTTTTTTTAATACTTTTATTATATTTTTCACTGCTTTTAGGGTCCCAAACCAACATGATATTTTGATGTTTTTTTTCGTCCCATGCATTTTTCGTTTCAGGTGATAGAATTATTTTCCACTAGGACCCATGCTTATCTATCTATTTAACTAATGTTATAACAGGATTACAAATTTTATTGCGGGCGAAGCCGCGGGTAACAGCTAGTAGGCTTATAAGAACATATTTTGTCAGTATGTGTGTGTGTGGGGGGGGGGGGGGGGGGGTGATGAGGGGGAGGCGTATTAAAATCTAAACGGTTGGAGCGATTTCAATGAAACTCGGTAAAGACATAGCACTATATTGTCCGACCCCGGCCGTGCCTTTATATTTTATTACGTCTCACCAATCCAATATGGTGGCTGTGCGAAATATTTCACCGGCAGTCTATATCTCCGGAAGTATCTATTTCTGATATCACCCTAAAATTTTGTCGGTGATAAAGGACACTACTAGAAGTGCACCTATGAGACTTTTGAAAACTTGTTAAGTACAAAACGAGCATAGCGGCCAAGCGAAGTTGAAACATTTAAATAGACTTTTCTCGCGATTTAACCATCCAAGCGCAGTGAAACTTGGTGCAGAAAATGTTTATATACATTGTAATGCACTGACATCTAATTGATTTCAATTATTTACTTTATCTCAACATGGCGGCTGTGCGAATTTTTAAGATCTCGTTTTCATTTATTGTGCCCTAATCAAGCGATTGAAGTTTGAATAATAAACCTACGCAATAATCTTCATGTAATAGTACATAACTCTATGGCCTACTTCTAAAGAAAACCAACTGGCGACCATCCTAAATATATAGACGGCTCTCAATATCTACGAATATATTATAGCAATCAAACTGAAGTTTTGTATGTTGATAGAGGCAATTAACATAAGTAGGATATAGGAAAATAGTCAAGTTCTTCACGAAACAACTTGTCAATTTTGTGAGTTCGGTTTAACCAGTCAATTTTCTGGTTTGTAATATAAACGATTAATATTTTTAGAAATGTATGGTATTAATGTTAGAATATAACAGTCGTATATCCCGTACTGAGACCAACAGGTAAATAAGCGATTATACCAGCCCTTTTCTCTAGCGATATCTGTGCTCATCGTGCGGCAAATGAGTTGACAGGTAGGCCTACTACGCCATTTATTCCTTTAATTACTTATCCTCCCAGCTCGGCTTCGCCCACGGTCACTACCAGTGGCGGATCCCGTGGAGAGGGGGGGGGGCACCAGGGACAAGTGCGTGCCCCCCTCCCATCCCCCTCGAAAATCCAATTGTCTGCTACATTGATATTGCCGATAAAATCGATTGTTTCTGCAAACTGCACTGCAAGTAAAATCTTTGCTGTATTGCCTGCATTCATGAATGTGGGCAATGTTTGTTATCATATAGTATGTAATAGCAACTCTGTTAATATAATCGCTACATCGACATACAATTTTTTATGTTTAGGACATTACCACCACGACGTTTGTATACTTGGAAGTCTCCTAGGGATTCAGGTGAAAGAATTATAAGGAACCAAATTGACTATATTTTGATAAATCAAAGATATAGGAACAGCTGTGTCTCAATGAAAACATATCCAGGTGCGGACATTCATTCCGATCATATCCCTCTAGTTGGAGTTTTTAAAATCAAAATGAAAAAGATTCAAAAGAGAAGAGCCATAAAGTATAATATGCGTAAATTAATTGAACCTTCAGTAAGACAAAATGTAGAAGAGCAGCTCAATGATGAACTTAGATCCCTATCTGATGCCTTATGTACCGATGAGAAAATTAAAACATTAACTAATACCGTTGAATCTATGAAGAAAGATCACTTAGTAACAGATATCACTAAAAAGAAACCATGGATGACTGAAGAGATTCTTAAAATGATGGATAAGAGAAGGAAAGCAAAGGGTAATCCTGATGAATATAAGAACATCAACAGGGAAATCAGGAAAGAAATAAGATTAGCTAAGGAAAGGGACATCCAAGAAAAATGTAATGAAATAGAGATGTTACAATTAAAACATGACAGCTTCAATGTTCATCGAAAAGTTAAAGAAGTGACAGGGAATTATAGAACTAGACAAGGAAATAGATTGGTCAATATTGAAGGAAAACTAATTGTTGGAAAAGAAGAGTTTAAAGATACGTGGCAAAGATATATAGAACACTTGTTTTATGATACTCGACAGGAGCCACCTCGAATAAATGGTGAAACAGGACCCCAAATTCTGGTAGATGAAGTACAAACCGCGATAAAAGCCATGAAGGATGGTAAAGCCACTGGCCCTGACAATGTGAATGCTGAATTTTTAAAGCTTTTGAATGAAGATAATGTGAAATGGTTGACTAAAATATTCAACGACATTTACAATTCTGGGAACATTCCTCAGGAATGGCTTAAATCGGAATTCATCACACTACCTAAAAAACCCGGAGCTAAGTTTTGTAGTGAGTACCGAACAATCAGTCTCATGAATCACATCTTGAAGGTATTTCTGAAGATCATTCATCGCAGAATATACAAAATATGTGAAGAACAAGTTTCTTCTACACAATTTGGTTTTAGAAACGCATTTGGCACACGTGAAGCCCTATTTAGCATTCAAGTATTGTTTCAAAGGTGCCGTGATGTGAACTGCGATATATATACCTGCTTTATTGACTATCAAAAGGCTTTCGATAGAGTAAGACATCATAAGATGATAGAAATTTTACAAATGATTGGCTTAGATGATAAAGATTTACGAATAATTGTGAACTTGTACTGGAATCAATCTGCTTATGTGAGGTTGGGTAACGAGAACACGGAAGATATAGATATTCTAAGAGGTGTAAGACAAGGCTGTATATTGTCTCCATTGTTATTTAACATCTATTCGGAATATATCTTTAAAGAAGCTCTAGAGGATGTTGAGATGGGAGTGCTCTTAAATGGTAACTGGATAAATAACATTCGATATGCCGATGACACTGTGATTTTTGCGGATAGTCAAGAAAGCCTACAACATATCATTGATAAAGTTATCCAAAAAAAGCCATGAATATGGTTTAGATATAAACCCTCAGAAGACAAAATTGATGGTCATTAGTAAAAACAAAGTCTCTGCATGCAAACTAAATATAGACCAGAAACCCATTGCACAAGTGCATAAGTATTTATACCTTGGCACTACCATAAATGACCAATGGGACCCTTCTGATGAGGTGAAGTCTCGAATTGGGAAAGCCCGGACAACTTTCAATAAGATGCGGAATTTGTTCAGACATCATGGGCTGACAATGACTACGAAAATCAGGCTTTTGCGTTGTTATGTGTTCTCTACTCTTTTTTACGGTGCTGAGACATGGACTCTGACAGAGTCTTTATGTAAACGGTTAGAGGCTTTTGAAATGTGGCTGTACAGAAGGATATTGCGGATACCATGGACGGACCATGTGACAAATGTTGAGGTTCTCCAAAAAATGAAAAAAACTAAGGAGGTATTAACCACCGTGAAAATCAGGAAAATCCAATACCTAGGACACATCATGAGGAATACCACCAAGTACCATCTCCTACAGTCTATTCTTCAAGGAAAAATACCAGGGAAGAGAAGTGTTGGACGAAGAAGAATATCCTGGTTAAAAAATCTCACAGCCTGGACCTCAAAAACATCTACTGAATTATTCCGAGCTGCAAGTGATAGGAACAGCACAGTCAAGATGGTAGCCAACATCCGGAACGGATAGGAACCAAAAGAAGAAGAAGAAGAAGAAGAAGAAGAAGAAATAGAAATATATTTCATAATCCTTTGTGCCATGGAGCGCCTTCCTATACTACTCGACTATTTGACTAGCCGTGGCCGGCCTGTCAGCTCTCCTAATATTGGAAGGCAGCCGTGGAATGTACGGGCGAAATGGGTTGGGGAAGAAGCGGTCACCAACTACGTCACTGGAGCGGAGGTTTTTCCCTTCCACCAGGCTACCTGCTTACACGTCTCGACACACCGCGACGCGACGCGACGCGACGCGACGCGACGGCGCGACATTGTTGAAGCGGACTTGCAGCCTTGTGTGAGTGCTCTACGCCTGTGCTTCGTTTATAACATTTTATGATGTATTTATTCTGTGGTCAGTGAAATTTCTTCTGGAGAGATTATGGTACTTAATTAGAATTCATATGTATTAGTTCGTTTATTTTGTTCATGCTTACTTTGTTCCTTATTTAATAAAAAAGTTCAGAGCCAGGGATTTCTAGCTACATGTAAAGTAAATGAAAATGAAGTATATGTTGATAGCGCTAGTACATGGACCTATAGCCATTTTCCTACTTTATCCATATTGTGTATTACTGTATTGTGTGACACAAATTGTATTTTTATAGGATTTCCGAAAAAGCAAGCGGACGACAACTCTCACCGCATCATCATGATGAATGCCTTCATGCTGTCACTAACAAATGTAATAACGAAAATACAAGTTTGTTTAATTCTATCTTATCACTCATGGTTCTCATATGAGAGTGTAAAATTAACATTATAAAACTTATGGCTGTGCATTGATAAAGCCAGTGAACTGTCACATCACCGTGACTTATAGTATTTTCCTTTGACAGTTTAACAAAATGTACATTTTAAAACAATGATAAATAATGCTCGGATGCTGTAAGAATTTAAATTAACATTCTAATATGGCCTAACGCCACTCATTTCTAAAAAAAGAAAAAAGTTGTACATAATAATCTATACAAATATTATTCAATTAATTATTGTTTTAGGGCCAGTTACGAGTGAAACAGTCATCTGTGAGCCTTCTACGTCTAAGGTTCTTACGACAGACAGCAGTGCACACAGTGAGTCCACAACCTTCGAAGCACGTCCAAACCATGTTCTTACAGAGTCAGCACCAAAGAACCTGAATGATATAGGACTCCATGCTGGGAAAAAAGTAGATGATTTCACCATGTGTGCTCCTTGAAAAGCCATGGCATCCGACGGATGACTATTGCTACCCGTACTCAATCACTCAAAAGGTGAGGGGAAAATTGTTAGACGGTATCTTTCTAAATCGCACATTGATAAATACCATTGGCTGGTATACTCTGATGTCAGTTAAGGTTTATTTTGTGAAAACTGTGCCCTTTTTGGACAATGGACATTGTTGGACAATGTCATAACTGATCTGGAGCAACTATTCTCACAGAATTCATTACAATGTTTTGATTTGCGCCTTTTTTGTTGTTGTTGCCTATTTTCATATTGAAAGATGGTGATGGTGACTTTGAGGCAAGGATAAGAGCTCTTGTTGATTGTTACAGCCCTCTTATTCAAGAAGGTGTCCGAGATGATAGAAATGCTACTACTGTTCTAGATGGTGAAGTGTGTATTTGGAAGGAAAAGTGGAAGAGAGAGAGAGCAAACAAGGCCACCGATTTCCAGAAACTGTGCTTGATGTGATTGAGTCTTGCGACATTGATTTATTTCCAACTATTTGACGCTCGTTGGAAATACTTCTCACTCTGCCTATCAGTGTTGCAAGTGCAGAGAGATCTTTCAGCAGCCTCCAACTTGTTAAATCATGGCTACGAACGCGAATGACAGACGAAAGGTTGCATCTGTTATTGTTTGTTCACCGTGATATAAATGTTGACGCTGAAAAAGTTCTAGAACGTTTCTCTAAAGGGGTTAAACGAAGGATCGCCCTGGATTTAATTTTGTAATAGGCATGTATTTTGCCTAGGATAGTCACCAAATAGAATCCCAATCAGTATCCAATACAATTGTTTTTGTATTTACATTTATGTGACTAGTTGTGACCCAGTGACTGAGAATGTTGGTACTATGTACATATCTTGTAACATTTGTGTAATAGACTTGTTTATTGTCTTCAGATAGTCACTATGATTGCAAATGTTTTAATACATATTAGACTGTGTAATGTGCATTAAAATGTGGAAATGTACATATTATGTAGAATTAAAAAGTTATGTATTTACATAATGACAATGACTTGTGTTATTGAAACTCAAACCAATAAACCATTTTAATATAATGAATATCTTGTAGAATTATAGAATCTGGTGATTCGATGTTATGTGTTGTGTGTGTAGATTAAATACCATTTTTTTAAATTTTATTACGTATTTTCTCTAGCTACTCTGAAATCCTAGAGTGCCATGGATCCGCCACTGAACTCTACAAGGGATCATTCTTCTACAGCCACAAGGACAGTGTCTTAGAGCTGGACACACCTTGTCAGCAGATACAATTGAGAATGGTGACAGGTGACCGCTAACCTTGGCTTAATTAGGAAGGGTCAGGCAAAGGATGTGGGAAGGAAGTCGGCCGTGGACCTGTTGAAAGGAATCGTCCCGGAATTTGTCTGGTGGTGAAAATGGGAAACCACGAAAACCATTTTCAGGACGGCTGAGGTGGGATTCGAACCCACGCTCTCCCAATGCCACCAAGGCACGAGTTAGCGCACTCGAGCTCTCGTCTACCGTGGGGAGTCCCCTGTCTTTGGGCTATATCTGAGACTTGTTCTCAAACAAAACTGTCAAAAGCGAAAGCTTTCAAAGATGATCGCCACTTAAGTGGAGAAAAAACAGCGAATTAATTCGGTTGTCAACAGGAGGAAGAAAACAAGTTATTTATACACTTAATAAGACTTGATAAAACACTTCTCATACAAATATATACTCGTGTAATTATTTCATTATCGTGTCTGAAGGCATATTTAGCCTATTTTCAATTTTGAAAAAATAGGCTTATGAGATCACCATTTGTCCGTGTGTGTGTGCGCGTGTGCGTGCGTGTGTGTGTGTGTGTGTGTGTGAGAGGTGTGTGTGAGTCCCCCCCCCCCCTAATTAATTCTAAACGGCTTGAGCGATTTCAATGAAACTCGGTAAGTTCATAGCACTATACCGGGCGACCTCGACCGTGCCTTTCAAATTTTCTTACGTCTCACCAATCCAACATGGCGGCTGTGCGAAATATTTCACCAGCATTCAATATCTCCGAAACTATTAACGACATCACCCTGGAATTTATTACGTTCATAAAGGAAACTACTAGAAGTTCACCTATGTGACTTATGAAAAACTGGTAACTACAAAACCAACATGGCGGCCACGCGAATTTGCGACTTTTAAATAGACGTTTCTCGCGATTTAACCAACCAAACGCAATAAAACTTGATACAGTATATATTTATACACATTGTAATGCACCGACATCTAACTTCGTTCAATTGTTTACATAACCACAAGATGGCGGATGAGCGAAATATTTCACCGGCATTCTATATCTCTGAAACTATTAGCTGTATCACCCTGAAATTTTGTAGAGAGATAAAGGGCACTACTGGAAGTTCATCTATAAGACTTTCATAAACCGGTTAACTACAAAACGAACATGGCGGCCAAGCGAATTTGAAAATTTTAAATAGACCTTTCTCGCGATTTAATGTTCCAAACGCAATGAAATCTGGTACAGGAAATGCTTATACACATTGTAATGCACTGGTATCTAATTTAGTTAAATTGTTTACATAACCTCAAGATGGCGGCTGTGCGAATTTAAAAATTAAGTTTTTATTTCTTGTGTCGTAATCAAGCAATCGAAGTGCAAGTTTGAATAATGAACCTACGCAATAATTTTCCTTTAATGGTACATGTCTCTATGGCCTATACATTTAACAATCCAACATGGCAACCATCCGAAATATTCAGACGACTCTGAATATCTACGAATCTATTATAGCAATCAAACTGAATGTTTTTATGTTCATAGGGGCTATGAACTTAAGTTCACCTATAGGTCTTTAAATAACCTTGTGATCACAAATCCAACATGGCGGCGACGCGAAGTATAAATATTCACATGGACGTTTCTAGCAATTTAACCATCCGAGTGCAGTGAAACTTGGTACAGTAAATCCTTTTACGAATGTTAATCCACTGGCATGTAATTTATATCAATTGTTTCCATAACCACAAGATGGCAGCTGTACGAAATTTTAAAATCTCCTTGTTACTTCTTGTGTTCTAATCATGCGATTGAAGTTTGAATGCTACACGTACACAATAATCTTCATGTAACATTACATAACTCTAGGACGTACATAGCCTATATAAAATCCAACATGGCGACCATCCGAAATATTTAGTCGGTACTCAATATCTACGAATTTATTACAGCAATCAAACTGAAATTTTGTATGTTGATAGTGGCAGTTAATATAAGTAGGATATATGAAAATAGGCTGTATAGTTCTTCACGGAACTACTTGTTCAGTGTTGCCATAGTAAATGAAATTGAAATGCTTTTCAGTCGGTCAACACAATTGTACCCAAATTGCAATGGATGGTATTACCTACACCTGAAAAACATTTACATTTGAAATTTCATCAGGGAAGAACATCCATTACAATTTGCATATAATCATGATGAACGGCTGAAAAGCATTTAAATGTTATTTATTTTATTGTCTGATCTAATTGGGTAGACTCTTGTTGACCGATTGAAACTGATTTTACTAATTCACTAGTTAAGGATAATATAACTTCGATGCAATTAATATTGTAAATACTGTATTTTAATATATTTTATCACATGTGTTCTGGAAGGTGTACTGCATTCTGTATCACTATTTACGTAATGTACGTATTTAGAAGGTCTCGCGTTAGTATCGCGTGTTACTTGCGCCGTCTTAAAATCAGTACTAGCTCCTCTGAAGCCATTACTCATTCTAAGATCGCATTAGCGAGACAACAGATCAGTGTTACTTGCGCCGTGCCGCGGGGGCCAGTATTGTCAGGGAATCCCGAAGGAATGTTACTTGTTTGCCTGAAGATGATGAACACAAACAACCGTTGCATGCGGAGAGGAAAATGACCTATGCTGTACTGTATACTACAACAAAATGTATCGAAATTAAATTTTGTGGATTGTTATATTTACGGTCAAAACAGGGCTACATACTAGAGGTCGCCGGGAAAAGACCATAGGGGCGACCGAGACAACACTGCACAGGGATCTGAAAAGCGTCAACCTTCATTCGGACATGGCCCATGGCCGAGTAAAGTGGAGACAGCGGATTCAATAGCGGACCCTGCCACGAGGCGGGACAAACGCTAAAGCAAAAGAAGAAGAAGTTATATTTGCGGTCAATAACTCCGATGGAAATGAAATACTCTCACCCCTCACTTACAACGTGACGGACCAAGGATTTTAAGCTAAAGAAATGAATTCAGACAAGGAAAACGTAAAGTAAATAGTAGAAGTTCCACCCTTTATAACCTCAATAACTAACTCGGATGGAAAAGAAATACTCTTACTTGGACCAAGGACTTGAACGTCGTATAATGAACCAACACTTATCGCGCGATTAACGTTTGGTATTGCAATTTTAAAATCCTAGTCCAGCAGACGGTCAATCCCATGAGTAATTATTCCACTTATTGGATCTAGAAAGGAACCCCCACGCACGGCGTGACACTGCGCAAGTAGCACTCTATTTGCAAGAAGGCTGAGCTGTCTAACGTGTCCTACTCGCTGTGTCCTCTGCAGCAGATCTACCACTCAGTGGAACTAGCACTCGGCGCATCTACTACTGAACCACTTAGAATTTAATCTTTTTGTTCAAATACTTACTAGGCCATATTGTGTATTAAAATACATTATAATCATATCTACTAATTTGAGACATTTGAGTGGCTCAAATCCAGAGAAAATGTCCAAGTATCACTTGTTTTCTTCGCTTCAGTGTGTGTAATTATAAATTACTTACCACACCATCGCCTGATGTAGCGGCTAGCACTGGAGATCAGGGTTTGATTCCCGATGTTCCCAAGAAATTTAATTCTGGTGTGAGTGCTCGAACGGGTTACTTTCAGCCTCGTGAGGCAAGACTGAGATAAGATGAGTTTGATTCTCTTCTCAGCCATCTTGGAAGTGGTCTTCCGTGGTTTCCCACTTCTACTCTAGGCAAATGTCAGAAAGGTTCCTAACTGAAGACCATGGCCGTCTGAATTCTCGTCTGAATTACAAATACACACACTAATGCAGGTATCACAATGACATAGGTTATCAGTCAATGAAAAACAGATTTCTTGTGTGAAATATGACAGTTTTAATGTGAGCTCTGAGTAAGGGCGAAGGTGTTGGAAAATGTGTAGGAAATGAGGAATGCTTCAAGCATACTTGACTTTCTACTTTCAGAAGTTAGTCGTAGGAGTTGTTTCACAAATTCTAGAGGTTTTCTCAGAACCGAAGTGGGCAATATCAAATTTTCTTGGTCTACTGTTCTATTCTTTTGTTTTGTTTTTGTAAATAAAGCTTACTGATATAAACCTCAGGGTCATTGGAAATGAATGTTCTTAGAATTTTGTTCGTATCATTCAGTGTTTTTGATGAAGCATTAGTTTGTCAGTTTACTCTTAAAATTTCATAACTTCCATATATTTGAGATAGCCTGGCACATTAAAAAATCTTTAGCGTCCAAACCAAACTTTATCCTCTGGTTGTATTGAGTTATCATTCTTATGAACCATACTAGCGTCCATTCTTTAACACAAGCTATATTTCAAGTAACATTAAATATTTTAACGACTTCAAATTGCGTAGCTTTGTGATGGATAAAGACTTGCTTTTTGTTGATTCATTTTGGGGCTACATGACATCATGGACAGGTAGAACCATGTACTTGGGTGTATGTGTAATTTGTATGCTAGCCTGTTTTATTGTGATGGCTGTATTAAAATAGTATGTATATTTGTAATACAAGTGAGAATTACAAAGGAAGTGGCCGTGGCCTCAAAATCCAGCAATGAACACACACGGGTATCTACTAGATCAGGTATGTGCAACTTAGAACACAAGGTGGGCCAACCACAGATAGCCCCACTTAATAATACATAATATGTTCACAAGAACGTAGTAGCCACATTCAATAAAGAAACTCGTTCATCAAAAATTAACATCGCATACACACCAAACAAGAATTTTATGACAGTAGCCAAAACATTTTACTAAAGAAAATTGGAAAATACGAGTACATAATATGTATTTACTTCCAATATTAATGAGAAACATGCTTACCTATTTTCTGGCGCGATTTAGAGACTGGCTGCGTCATTCAGCGGTAACGTTCTCGCTTGCTGTGCGCGAGGTTGCAGGATCGAACCAGGCAAGGTTAGCTGGCATTTGAGGGTGCGCAAATGCGAGAGTGCCGTGTCAGGGCTGTCTTAACAGAATTGCCAAGCTCTGAGAGAACATTTTCTCACGGCATTGTCGAGGGTTGGAAAAAATATTGTTTCAGTTAGACAGAAATACATTTTCAATAACTGATCAGACGCATCGGATGAAAGGGTTCAGCAGGATGGTTACGGCCCGGTGGCTGGCTGTTGCACATGGTTGTATAGATGAATCAATTACCTTGGTTTATTCAGCTATAGGCCTATATTTATGTTATAATCCCAGCAACGACGGGCACTCACTGCTTATTTTCAATAACAGTGATGTGTTTCACGGTTTCTGCGTAAGATAATATGATCATTTTAGTACAAAGGACGTCACATGGGAAGGGCGAAAGTGACCAGCCACTTCATATAGACGTTTTAATATTGGATTGGTAGTCACGGTACAAAATATCAACTTCAGGTACAAACTTAGAGGATAGAGGACACAACAAATCACACCCTAATATATCTCTTTTATTGCAATTTTTTACAACTTTTAGGTACTGGTGCTCTTGAAAATTAAGATAATAAGTTTATTTTAGATATTTTGTAAATAGGTTTATTATAAATATTTTGGAAATAAGTACAGGTAAATGATGTTTCTCTTTGTGAAACGTGCCGTGTTATAACTCCTTATAATTTTAGGGTTTTAAAGGATTGATAAATATTCTAAATTACATTTTTCTTCTTCTGTTGTAATACTACAGTAATATTTTTATTTAAGTACACATAACCAATGAAATCTGACTGTTTTAATATTGATATCCACAATACAATTGTGTGATGGTAGATCTACAGATGTTAACACTTCGTTTAAGAGGATTTTTGTCGCATGTCAAGTTTCGTAATTATCTTTTTTTTTTTTTTTTGTGTATTCAGAAGTCCAAAGTAAATTAACACACCAATACGAAGTAAGCAACAGTCAAATTAATTTATATTTGAACAGAAAAGTTTCCAGCCCTATTTTCGTCATGGAACGCATTTGGTGACAAAATAGGTTGGTTGGTTCCTCACTTTAGAGTCTGCGACAACGCTGTCATGTAGGCCCGTGTACTTTGGGTGTGTATAGAATCCGTCTGATAACCGGAGTTAATTGTCCGACTGTATTAGTGTGTGTTAACCGTTTTTATTTCATGTAAAGACTGCAGACATTGCATTTTTCAAGTAGTTCCTACTTTCACCGCCAAACGCCACCGTCAACGACTACTAGTTCAGAACTTGCCTACTTGATGCCACCACAGTCGGCTCCTGGAGACGAACGTATGAACCTAAGAGGGATGTTTAATCTTAACCTGTAATTTAGCTTCACACAGGTGTAATTAGTGGAAGGTTCTATAACATGCCATAAATTTATGACATGGGACCGCCGGCTTTACTTGCCCTCTGAAGGAAGGCATACTGAGGGATTATTAACGCTCTTAAAAAATCCGACGACTTCGGCCGCGTTTGAACCCGAGATCTTGGGCATAGAACCTCAGCATGCTACCAACTACGCCACCGAAGCCGCTGAAGGTGACAAAAAAAAAGAGCGTTGATCAGGCGCGGCGCTGCAGGGTAGGCAAGGTAAGCTTACAAGGTAACACTGGTAGCCTCTACCCCCCGATCGGATTGTAATTGGCAGAGGATACTCTTGGAAGGTCACTCTGATGGTGTTGGAAAAATGGGCTCAAATTAACAGTAAGCCTCTATTTAAGGCGATTGAAAAGACGCAGAACACGGAGTCGGCGCGTGAAAATGGAAGACAGCCGCCCGCATGCTGCCTTGTCGACACGACCAGGCATAAGGCAACCACCAGCCTTTCATTTCTACGATCTGACTCCTTGTTCCCCGTCTTTCAATCGCTTTAAATCGATCCGATTGAACAGATTCTTTTATCCACCTTTAAGCACCTTCAAAGGGTATCCTCTGCCAATTACAATCCGATCGGTATGCCTTCCTTCCGAGGGTAAATAAAGCCGGCAGGCCTATTGTCATAGATTTAGGCCTATGGCATGTAAATGAACCTTCCACTAACTACAATTGTTTGAAGTTAAATTTGTAGGTTAGATTTTATTAATGCTCTATTAAGTTCTAACGTTAAGCACCAGGTATCGGTTGCGGTGGCATCTAGTAGCCAAGCTCACAGCTAGGTGTCGTTGACGGTTGCATTTGGTAGCAAAGGTAGGAACTACTCACCTAAATTACTGATAACACACGCTAATACACGATCACAATTAACACCGGTTATCAGACATATTCTACACACACAAACAAAGTACACGGGGCTACATGACTGCGTGGTCGCAGTCCCTAAACTGAGGAGCCAACCAACCAACTATTAATTTATTATTTGTACTCTGCGATTTTTGAACATGTTGTATAAGTCATTAACATACATAATTAGACTACCATAAGAATTTAAACACGAGCCGCTGCTGAAGCACACTATATTCAGTAACAGATTCTAATTTATTAGGTGCTTAATTAATTTACATAATTACAAGAAACTGAAGAGTATTTAGAGTTAACATTATTTTCCTCACAAGCTCGCTTTATGAGATTTATGTGATTCCTTAACTATATTTATAATTCTTATTTTAGTTTACTGATGATATACCTCTTAAACGAAGTAAGAATTATTTTGTCAAAACAAAGAACAAGCGGAATTCGATAATCATAATTTAATTTAAGGGAATGTATCCATGAATAACTTTAGCTGAGTTTAATGAAATACACCCTTTTATTCATGAACGTTAGACGGATGTTTCATGGAGTATCTGACCTTTAGGAAGGCTTCTTTTGAGAAAATTCACTGAATTTATGTCCTAACCAGTGAAAAACAAGGAGATTATAATAATGGAGGAGAAAGGTTATTCTTGGGAGCTGAGAATCTAACGTCTACTCCTGAAAAGAGATCATTTTTCACTGTAGGACTTTTGATGGTGAATCTTCTACTCTCCCCCGCTGTGGAAGTCGCTTTGCTCACATGAGGAGGGCCGTACTCGGGAAGTATAGACACACTACCGGAGGAGTCCAGCGACCCTATGGGTATTCTTCTATTAGTGCTATCAGAGTCAGCTGCAGACTCTTCTTTGATGTCATCTTCGTCAACATTGATAACGGTGGATCGAGAATTACCAAACCTTGGTACTGAGTAGTTAGTGGCAGGTTTACGCATTTTGTTCGTGTCATTGGTGGCAGGTTTACGCATTTCGTTCGTGTCTATGGACCCTCCATCTCCTCCGGATGAAGTTGCTGGAGTCCCACCACCAGAAGACCCGGAGTCGCCACCAGAGGATGGAGTTGGAGACGATATGACGTCATTGCCCTGATTTTCCTTGGGTTCTTCACTCTCACCAGTTGAAGCACCTCCAGATGCACCTGCGTCTCCAGTGGGTGGTGGAGGACCATTCGTATCTTTCGGAACACCGTAAGTTGTGTGGGCGTTTGCGGGAGGTCCATAAATGGGTGAAGGACCGTATGCTGGAGGACTGTAAGTGTCCGGAACACCGTATTCTGGAGGGCCGTATGTTTCTGCACGAAGACCGTATGGTGGAGGTGAGAAATAGGGTTTATAAGGACCGTAGCTGCGTGCCAACCAGGGTCTTGGATAGTGGGTTTTAAAAGAAGGAGCATAGGTATCATACGCTGAATGGAAGTCAATATCGTCCGTGTATGGCTCTTCCCAGTCATGGTGCGAATATGTTGGGTACACTTTGTGCAGCTTGCTCGGATGCAGAGGTCCAATGATGGATGTTTCTGGTGGTATGTTGTCGTAGGTCCAAGTGTTGGACAATGTCAGTCCATAGTCTGGCAGACGCTGCACTGGGTCGTCAGAGTAGCCCACGCTGGGGATGAAGGCGCCGAACGGTGACAGTTTCTGGATTTTGCGAGCCACTGTGAAGACGCTTTCGACCGCGTCATCTCCCCCAAAGACCGGCACCGAGTACGCTGTAATGCCTGGTCCCGGAAACGTGCTTAGGCTTGGGTGTCGGTGGAATTCAGGGTAGCCGAAGCGATCCCCACTCGTCACTGCGAGCAGCCACGTTAATACCAGCAACTGTAAAACACCATGAGAATACAAGTTAGTCAAATAACACAATATGGAATTCAATTATAGTGACATATACCACTTTGTGTACAAACGTTTAAGTTGCTCCGCGACTCTAAAGAACGTCGAATCAGGGATACATTATATTATTATTGTTCTAAGATTGTCTGGTAACATACAGGGTGGTGGAGAAAAAAGACACATGGGTTGCACTGCCTCATAATTTGTTTTGTAATTTGTTAATTAACTTTTTTCTTTTTCAGGACTGTGTAGTACATCTGGAAGATCCACCATGAAGAGACTGTGTCTTGTACGCGCACGAATCTGGTGGAAGTTTATTTTGAAAATGTTGCTTTCGGGAGTTTGCACTGAACTTGGTCTGCCCGATCTTTGGCGATCGAAGACTGAATGATGTTGCCAAAAGCGTGCTACCAGACGGAGAATCGTGGTCTGATGAGGACAATTACGCACGTTCAAGTGCTGACGGTATGCTCTCTGAGTGAGGGTGATGGAGCGTTGATTTTCAAAATAATGTTTCACCAGTTTCGTGCACTGTACAAGACTCAATCTCTCCATGATGGATCTCCCAGATGTACTACACAGTCCTGAAAAAGAAACATTTTAATAAACAAATTACAAAATAAATTATGAGGCAGTGCAACCCATGCACTTCTTCTGCGCCACCCTGTACAAAGCAAGTATGCAGATTACATTGACTCAAAGCATACTCATCACCTTAATTTAGATCACTGCCAATGAATTTAAGAACTATCCTAGTTGTAGCCAATATCACTGCCATGTGTATTAATGTATGCAAGTTAGTGTTGGCATGTCAAAGAACCAATTTGAATTCAGTAGGCCGTGTTCATAATGGCAAAATTGATCTCGGGAGTTTCCGCCAACACATAGTTCCTCCGTTCTCTACTAGAAAGCGTCATAGTGTGAAGGAGCTTAGATATCTAACCTCCTTGACTTTCATAGTGCTTCAAGGAACAACGAAATTCGACATACATTCTACCCTCTGGGTGTCAAATAACAAACCTTGCACCCGGCATCCGTAGCCATACATTATTATTATTATTATTATTATTATTATTATTATTATTATTATTATTTATTCAATTCACCATTATAAACATGGGTTACTCTAAAGCACGGGATAAACCAAGTGCTTTACAACAATACATAAAAACTATAATACAAACTATAATACATATCATGTATATACAAAATATAAGAGTTCATTATCACTCATTCATTAGCAAGGAAGGATCGCACAATATTGCATGTGGACAATAGGACCGAATGCTGCATACTCTTGTAGATGGTCGGCGGAAGATCCAATTCTTTCAGACTCTTGTGGAGTGTGTGAGGTATGAGGCCGTTGACTGACAAGATTATAGGCACTATCCGGACGCAGTTCATCTTCCATATCCTCTTGATTTCCTCTGCAAGCTGTCTATACTTGGAGATTTTTTCATTGTGTTTACGTTAGATTATTATTATTATTAGCTCTTGTAGAAGATGCCTGAGATGACTATTAGTACAATTCGAACTCTCTTGACCTGCCATTGCTTCTTGATAGCTCCACCAGCTACAAATATTTGGACACTTTTCCAGCATGTTTAGCCTGCGGGTTGTGTGAATTTAGAATGGCAACATCAATCAGCGTGACTTCCTTCAATATTTGGTTGAAGATCACTATGTCAGGCCTAGTATGTTTCACTGTCATTTCGGTGAGCACAGTTCGATCCCAATACAGTCTGAAGTGTTCATTTTCAGCCACGTTCTCTGGAACATACTGGAAGTACGGAACCTTGTTCTGTTTTAAAAGTTGGAATTTCCCAGCTAGCTCATGGTGTAGAATTTGTGACACACCATCATGCCTGCACTTATATTCAGTTCACGACAGCTGCGCGCATCCAGAGGTGATAAGTCTCTGAAAGTATTCAACATAACACCCATTGCGATATTTATCGTCAGTAACTGACGTATCTCTGATGATGACCTTGAGATTATTATTATTATTGTTATTATTATTATTACTATTATTATTATTATTATTATTTATTTGGCATCATTAACACAGCAGATACCGGTTACATTTTATATTACAGCCTGGTTTGGCCTTAGCAAGGAACCATCTGTACTGAAATACAATGTATGTAAATTATTATTATTATTAATAATAATAATAATAATAATAATAATACTAATAATATTACGAAGGTCACTACGAAAATTTTGAGATACCCCCGAAGTATTTTTATTTAAATTATTCCGATTGTTGCACTTTCTCAAAGTACTCACCACCACACTGTATGCACTTTTGCATTCGCTGAAACCACTTCTGGAAGCACTCCTGCCACACGTTTTCTTCGATGGCTGCAAGCTCATCTTCGTAGGTCGTAACAACTTCTTCAGGGGTTGAAAATCTCTTTCCACGCATGCGATTTTTTACCATTGGGAATAGAAAAAAATCACACGGAGCCAGGTCAGGAAGGACTGTAAGGCGGGTGAGTCATTAGTTTGACCTCCGTAGAATCCAGGAACTGAATTGTCATGTTGGCCGTGTGTGCAGACGCGTTGTCGTGATGGAGAAGGATCCCTCGCAGTCCCGTGCGTGGCCGCCGTTCTTGAAGTTTGGCAAAAACTTTTGGCAGGCAAACCGTGATGTACCAATTAGCAGTAACTGTCCTCTGTTCCTCAGGAGGAATGGTTGCCACATGACCACTCTTCGAGAAAAATGAAGCCACCATTTTCTTGTCAACACTTCGGGGGCGCTTCACTTTTGTCGGTGTGTTGTCATCAGGAAAGATCCACACTGCTGATGCCGCTTAGTATCCAGATCAAATTGATAAATACAGGTTTCGTCACCCGTGACGATGTCAGAAACCCGTCTAGAGTCCCCTCCTTTGAATCTAGTCAGCATTTCCTCACACCATTCAACACGGGCGTGTTTTTGTTCTTCTGTCAAATTGTGAGGCAGTAGACTTACTGGCACGTTAAAGATCCCCTTCGGGGCAAAATTCTGGCATTCCGGCGTCTCTAAAAGCCGCAGTAGTTAAAGAGGACGTAAAACAAATAGAAATAGATGGTGAACACTTGTCACCGTGTTAACTACCAGTTATTCTTTTCGGTTTTCAATCAATGCACGTAGCCCAGTCCTCAAACATATCCATGTTAATATATACTTCACGAAATAACACTCTCAATGCAAAAGTTTTAAGTTATAATTATAATTGAATATTATGCATAAAATGTATTGTCTTGATTAGAGCTCTCAAAATGAAATGGGTATTGTGGTGGTCTGTGGAAGAAAACTTTTTAGGCTAATGTTGTTTGAATAGCATTACACATTGATTGTTCATCACAGACGTCCAATAGTACAGGGAGCTCCGTGGCAGGACCAAGTTAAAATTATCACACATATAATTCAGGATTGTAGGGACGATATTGATATGGATGGACGACTTCAAATCGAGTAAGGTATGTACAATAGAACAATTAACAAAATAAACGGACGAAGCTGAAAACGGGAAAAATTTAGACCCAGGAAAGGAAGGAAAACCACCAGGAATGAATGGAGGTGTACTGGGCAAGCATCAAAGCCCAAAGAAAGAGGACAATCAGAATGAGGCGGTCAATATCTGTCCGATACGAAATGAATGAATGAATGAATGATGTAGAAGAAGAATGGTGAGTGGCCTTCGGAGAGTCCCAGTGCAGGTCATTCAGGTTGACGCCCTTGAGTGACCTCCGCATTGTGATGAGGATGAAATACTGAAATACAATGTATGTAAATTATTATTATTATTATTAATAATAATAATAATAATAATATTACGAAGGTCACTACGAAAATTTTGAGATACCCCCGAAGTATTTTTATTTAAATTATTCCGATTGTTGCACTTTCTCAAAGTACTCACCACCACACTGTATGCACTTTTGCATTCGCTGAAACCACTTCTGGAAGCACTCCTGCCACACGTTTTCTTCGATGGCTGCAAGCTCATCTTCGTAGGTCGTAACAGCTTCTTCAGGGGTTGAAAATCTCTTTCCACGCATGCCATTTTTTACCATTGGGAATAGAAAATAATTACACGGAGCCAGGTCAGGAAGGACTGTCCGTTCTTGAAGTTTGGCAAAAACTTTTGGCAGGCAAACCGTGATGTACCAATTAGCAGTAACTGTCCTCTGTTCCTCAGGAGGAATGGTTGCCACATGACCACTCTTCGAGAGAAATGAAGCCACCATTTTCTTGTCAACACTTCGGGGGCGCTTCACTTTTGTCGGTGTGTTGTCATCAGGAAAGATCCACACTGCTGATGCCGCTTAGTATCCAGATCAAATTGATAAATACAGGTTTCGTCACCCGTGACGATGTCAGAAACCCGTCTAGAGTCCCCTCCTTTGAATCTAGTCAGCATTTCCTCACACCATTCAACACGGGCGTGTTTTTGTTCTTCTGTCAAATTGTGAGGCACCCATCGGGATGAGACCTTCCTCACACGAAGGGATTCATGCAGGATTTTCAAAACTGCTGGCGAACCAATCTGCATTGCTACCCCAATTTCTTTAAATGTTAGACGATTATTTTCGCGAAGCATTTTCTCCACGGTTGTGATGTTTTCCTCAGTCACCGCCGTTGCCGGACGCCCGCTTCTCTCCTCATGTTTCAAAAAATTTCGGCCCCTTTTAAATTCCTGAAACCACCAGAAAACTATGGCACGGAAAGGAGCTATCACCCCCAAAAGCCTGTTGCAAACGCTCAAAACATTGAGACTGGTTTAACCCACTTTTAAAATCGTAGAAAATCATTGCACGAAAATGCTCTCTTTCCAGCTCCATTCCAGCAACTGACTGACTACCTGCGCGCTGCGGCTTGTTCGACCTTGCACTGCGGGACTTCCCGGAGCGGGAGAATCACTTCCTGCTACCAGCTTACTCACAAAGGATGGGGCTTCCGCACCCTGCGTTCCATTCAAGTGGGTCAACCTCCACTTCCTCACATCTCAAAATTTCCGTAATGACCTTCGTTTCTGTCAAGATGGCTGCAATATAAAACATGACACTGAGGTGCTCTTTGCTAGTATTATTATTATTATTATTATTATTATTAATATTATTTATTTCACACGTTACAGGCCTATTAGACCACGCGAAGCAATCATGACTTTTTGTTCTTCCTGTCATTCCAGAACTCTTTCATTCGTGCACTAAATGCCCTCTTCCTTTCTTCGGTCCACTTTGGTCTTTGGGCTGTAGGTGCTGCTCTCTCTGACAACACTTCCCACTTGTATACTTTGTGTCGAAAGACGCTTTTGTCTATGACGTCTTCTGGGTCAACCTGTGCTTTTAAAAGATCAATTTTGACTTCCATCATCCAGGGTGTAGTAATCTTAAGCCGCTGTATGTATCTAAGAATTTTGTTAGTGAGTCTGGTTTGTGGGAGTCTGCTGATGTGGCCGTAAAATTTTAGTCGCCTCTTTCTGATGTCCTCTGCGAGGTTGGACAATTTCTCTGTGGTGTCTCTGGAGTGAAGCCTGTATCCTTCATCTGTGTGCTTTGGTCCAATTATTTTCCTTATTATTTTTGTTTCCTCTGTGAGGATTTTTTCCAAGTCGCCCTTAGTTTGTAACGTCAATGTCTCACTAGCATAAAGCACCTCAGGTTTAATAACCGTGTTGTAATGACGAAGTTTAGTGAATGTGGACAGACATTTTTTGTTGTAGACACCCTGTGTCTTGTATAAGGCTCTCTTCATTTTCATTACCCTAGTATTCTGTGCGATTTTCTCTTTTCCCGTCGGTCCAAGCACTTCACCTAGGTATTTGAATGGGAAACTCTATTGATCTTGCATTATTATTATTATTGTTATTATTATTATTATTATTATTATTATTATTATTATTATTATTATTATTATTATGAAGGAACTAAGAATGATAGGAACTATAGTAAACACGATAAAACAAGTGCGTGCATATGCAGAGGTTCCGTCCCTCGAGTTCCATTCCCATGAGTTCCGAAAACAAATTTCTTAGAAAAAACGTCCCATGAGTTCTGAACGCGTATTCACGCCTGAGTAAATAAGCTAATGATTCCCACTATTTTCGAATGTCTCTGGAAAACCCAGCTGTCAGTTCTGAGGTTTGACCGGCTAATAATAGTACGACGCGACCTAGAAGAATTAATGGCAATGGACAATGAAAAGTTAATAGAGTTTTTTGATTACTTTGTCGAGCAATGGCTTGAAAACGTGCATATTCCAATTGAAATGTGGAATTGCCATGGGAAGAGGCATAGAACGAATAACTCTGTTGAAGGTTGGAACCATAAGCTGAATTTGAAATGCGGAAAACCATATCCTCGTGTAAGAGACTTGGTGTTGTGTTTGAAGGAGTCTCAAAATTCAGACGAAAAAATTATACGGGCAGAGTTGAATTTGCAAGCCACAAAAAGGAAAAGAAAATATGTTGCAATGGATGACAGAATCCAAAGAGCAACCTAACAGTTTGAATAGACCGGTGATTTAACAGTGTTTTTAAGAAATGTTTCTTTTGCTGTACATATTGATTAGAGTATAGAGAGAAGAATAATTCAGTTAATAGATCAATTTGACGAAGCTACGTGCTGATTACTTAGTGACTTGTAAATAAGATAAAATACAGTTCAAAGACGAAGCGATATGCTGATACTATTTTAAGAACATTATAAATATAACTCAAAACTGATTATTTTGACGAAGGCACATGCTGATCAGATACTGACAAGGCGAAAGCTGCTAATGGGAGCTGCCGGTCCATGGTGTCCGCCCCCCTCTGTTAGAGGAGCCAATTCATTAAAGGGAGCACGCACTCCCGGCTGGCGCTAACAATGGACCTTATTTGTTTCATTAATAAACAAATTAATACAATTTTGCTGTAGAAAACTAAGCTGGAACTCGCTCAGGTAGTGTTCGGAACTGATGAGACTCGCTCAGGTAGTGTAATATTGGCAGATAGCTAATCCGCTAAAGAATTTGGAACTGGTTGGAATCGGAACTCACGGGAGAACACGATATGCAGAAGATGTTGCCCTCATAGCACGCACAATGAATGCACTGCAAGAGATGTTGAGGATCATGGTTAAAAAAAAACAGAGCGTATAGGTCTTAAAATAAATTTTAACAAGACTAAATACCATCATAGACAGTGAAAAAAATATCTCAGTGGATATTAATAAACGAATGATGCAAACCAAAATCTTATAAAGTCTACACTGCTGTCTAGAGCAACTAAATTAAAGCAGTACAAGACCTTGGTAAGACCAGTGGTTACATATGGAGCGGAGGCATGGACCATGACAGCAGCGGATGAAAATGCTCTAAGAGGAAAATATTGAGAAGGATCCATGGCCCCATAAGAGAAGAAGATAATTGGAGAATTAAATCAAATAAGAGTTGGACGATATTATCAATGGTGAAGATATGGTAAAGTTTGTGAAATCTAGGAGGCTGTCATGGTTGGGTCATGTGAAAAGAATGGGGAAGGGGAGAATGCCAAAGAACGTAGCCTAATGCACGGAAGAATGTAAAGAACAAGGAAGAGAGGAAGACCCAGAAAATAATGGATCAAGGACATAGAAGAGGACCTTAGGAAGACGAAGATTAAAGGATGGTGGGAGAAGATAAAGAAGAGAAAAGTTTGGACGTGTATTGCGAAGGAGGCCAGGGCTCACCCAGGGCTGTAACGCCGAGGAAGTAAGTAAGTATTATTATTATTATTATTATTATTATTATTATTATTATAGGCCTACGTATTTCAAAATAAATATTTGTATCAATGCTGGGCTCAGCAATGAGAATAGATCCATGGTGTATTCGAGATTTGGTCAACAATGTTCGTATTTTCCTAAATATCTCTTCCATATCAGCCGCTGACCTTTTAACTACTCCAAATGAATCTAGTAGCATTATTATTATAATTATTATGAGACAACATTTGGTGGTAATCATAGTAATAGCGCATGGTGAGAGCTTTATACCCTTGGTAAAAACATAGGCCTACATCACTCGTTCACATAAAATAACACTTTCGAAGAAATTGGCATTTTAGGGATTTTTTGTTGATCCTAAATATTTTGTTGATAGTACTGATTTTTATTAAAATTTTAAATTTATTTAGCATATGGCATTGTACATTTACATAATTACAAGCTACGGAACACATTAAACATATAAATTAGCATTTAAAAGAAGAATAAATATTAAAATCAATTTTGATGAGAAGACACATATTCAAAAGTAAGCAAAATTATAAATTGTTCAGGTTTACAGGGTAATATTTAAATTTGAAATCCAATCGAGAGCACGCTGCGTTACATCATGAAAGTGTTTCAGGTTTCCATAATAGGATCGAAGGCTGCAGTCCTCCACAATATGCTGGATAGTATGTATTTTAAATCCACAGTCGCACCGAGGTAAGGAAGCCACTTGTATAAACTGTCTGTGCAGACCCCATGTCCCATTCGAATCATGTTGAGTGATTTCCATGTATGGCGTGGTAGTTCCATGCCAGCTTGTTTCTCAATAGGATCAATGAAGTTTCTATATTTCTTATGGAATACATTATTCCATACCTCAGACCACTTGTAGTCATTCTGAAAATTATTTGACTGTATAGATTCCCCTGTTAGGATGGGTGTTCGGCGGGATTTCAAGCGACTTTACCGTAGGTATGTCAGAATGAATATGAAGCTGTGGAATGGAGATTATCTTTTGATATTCTCTCAGGAGAGAGTTTTGTCAACGTAAGTCAGGTGGTGCAATGTGACTTAGGTGAAAGCCAGTGCAGATGAGTGGCCCTGATGAAACCTGATATTATCCTCATCGCCGAATTCAATTGGACATCAATCTGCTTCACATGTGGACTGTTATGCCACACCGGTGCACAGTATTCAGCAGCTGAATAGACAAGTCCTAAAGCAGAAATACTCTAGTAATATTGTTGCTTTAGCTCCCCATGAGGTTCCACATAACTTCTGCAAGATGTTATTGCGTGATATCAGTTTTGCTGCAGGGTTCTGCAGGTGCTTCTTGAAGGACAAAGTCCTATCAAGAGTAACGCCTAATTATTGTGGAAAATTTTGAAGATGGAGAACTTTCTCATTAAAGATGACATTCAGCTTTCTATTTGCCAACCTGTTGTTTAAGTGGAAACAACTAACTTCAGTCTTACTAGGATTCGGTGTTAGTCTCCATTTCTTGAAAAACCGGTATTCATTCATAATGACACACGGAGACGCTAGAAGTACTGTATAATCGAAATTTTGAATGACTTTTAGTAACTGTAGGGACCGTTATTCCAACACTACGAGTTCATACTATCTTACCACCGATAGGCGTACTACATTTCCATAATCTTAACTAAAATGTTCTTATAGCAACATTAACTGTAGATGTCTCTACTGAACGGTCTGGCTGCGTGGCTCAGCAGTAGCGTTCTCGCCTGCTGTGTGCAAGGCTACAGGATTGAATCCTGGCATTTGAGGGTGCGCAAATGCAAGGGAGACATGTCAGTAGACTCACTGGCACGTTAAAGATCCCCTTCGGGGCAAAATGTTGGCATTCCTGCGTCTCTAAAAGCCGCAGTAGTTAAAGAGGACGTAAAACAAATCGAAATAGATGGTGAACACTTGTCACCGTGTTAACTACCAGTTATTCTTTTCGGTTTTCAATCAATGCACGTAGCCCAGTCCTCAAACATATCCATGTTAATATATACTTCACGAAATAACACTCTCAATGCAAAAGTTTTAAGTTATAATTATAATTGAATATTATGCATAAAATGTATTGTCTTGATTAGAGCTCTCAAAATGAAATGGGTATTGTGGTGGTCTGTGGAAGAAAACTTTTTAGGCTAATGTTGTTTGAATAGCATTACACATTGATTGTTCATCACAGACGTCCAATAGTACAGGGAGTTCCGTGGCAGGACCAAGTTAAAATTATCACACATATAATTCAGGATTGTAGGGACGATATTGATATGGATGGACGACTTCAAATCGAGTAAGGTATGTACAATAGAACAATTAACAAAATAAACGGACGAAGCTGAAAACGGGAAAAATTTAGACCCAGGAAAGGAAGGAAAACCACCAGGAATGAATGGAGGTGTACTGGGCAAGCATCAAAGCCCAAAGAAAGAGGACAATCAGAATGAGGCGGTCAATATCTGTCCGATACGAAATGAATGAATGAATGAATGAATGATGTAGAAGAAGAATGGTGAGTGGCCTTCGGAGAGTCCCAGTGCAGGTCATTCAGGTTGACGCCCTTGAGTGACCTCCGCATTGTGATGAGGATGAAATGATGAAGTCTTTACAAACAAGAGTCGAGGTAAATTAACTGCACGAAGTTAAAATCACACGACCTGGCTGGAAATGGAACTCGGGACCCCTTGCCCAAAGTCTAGCACTGTATCCACTAAGCCACAAAGTTAGACAGTAATTTTGATTGGGCTTGGTTACTGAACGGTACTTGAAAAAATAATGATCGGGTATGGGAAGATTATTCATTTGAAAGAGTATGTTTAATTGTTATACTATACTCCACATTAATTTAATGGAAATATCACATATATTTGCAGTCCTGTTCTGACCCTAAGAAGAAGCTAATAGAATGTGGCACTAATTCACGTTTCTGGAGGACATGCAACTTCTTGATATTGGATTGGCCCACAGAACCTTGTCATGCTCCAAGGTTCCTATTGTTTCTCACTGATCGGATGCTCGGAGAGCTCCATTTCCTTGACCTTTATCGTGTTTCGGCCATGTCCTGACTTCTTAACAACCAGTCCTTGGGGAGTATAAGTAAATAAGATGCTGTTTCCGCATCTATAATGAGTGGAATGGATTTATACTGTATGAGAGCCAAGATATCTTTAAAAGAAATTCAGACGTTACAATTTTAACATTTTTAGCATACTTTCGATTTTTCCAAAAATGAACGTAGACTTATGAGATCTACACAGGGCCAAAAATGTTGTTTCTGTGTGTGTGTATTTGTGTGTGTGTGGGATTTGGTATGTCTGTCTGCCCCCCCCCCCCCCCCCCCCTCCCCCTCCCCCTCCCCTCTCCTATCAATTCAAACACGGTGAAACCTACTTGAACGGAATTTGTACAAAGGTAGCACTAGCAAAGAGCACCTCAGTGTCATGTTTTATATTGCAGCCATCTTGACAGAAACGCAATTGCGGCCACCCAAATGTTCAAAACTTAAATCAAATTACGACTAACCTAATCATCTGATCCCTACCAATTTTTTCAACAACATATTTTCATGTAGGAAGCATCTTTTGACCAAAATACACGGTCATCATCCCAATAGTTTGAAGATGGTGGCCGTGTATGTGTGCAAATTGATCCCCCCTATCAATTCAAACACAACGAAACCAAATCGAACTACCTTTGGTACAGAGGTAGCACTAGCAAGGGACAACTCAGTGTCATGTTGCATATCGCCGCCATCATAACTAAACTGAAAATTTTCTTAGCTTAAATCAAATTACGACTAACCTAAATCATCCGATCTCTACCAAATTTTGCATCAAAATACCTTAATGTGGAAAGCGTCTTTTGCCCAATTGTTTCAAGATGGCGGATGTATGAATCATGCGAATATTATTACCAAACCGTAACTTAAAATTCAACAAGGCCTGGCCTTACCAAATGCGCTCATAGTAAATAAGGAGGTTTAAACCGTCCTCAAGGAGGTGACCAGTAGGATATTAGAATTTGAAAATAGAATATTATTCCACAGTAGTGGCTAATAGTTCAGGCTGATCGTGCCGTGTCGTGCTTGTCCGTGCCGTCCCGTTGTCAATATGGTGGCTATGTTTTGCTCGTAAGTCCATATATTTCCGTAACTGCGTAAGTTTATATCATTTTAGGAATGTCCTGAACAAAATAATAATAATGCATATTTAGTAACAAATGGTTTATAGAAATGGCAGAAAACGCTAATGAAATCGTTGATTTCAACACAAAATATGATACAGTTATACTAAACCAAGTATTATCGTAGCGCATCCGAGGCGCAAAAGTAGCGACCTGGGTTCATACTCTGAAGGTTCGTGGTTCAAATCCCTGCAGGATCAATTTTTTATACTTTTTTGGGGTATTTATTGATTTATAACTACTCACACGTTATAATGTTAAGCATACTTAGTGAGTATTTGCAATCGAAAATATTATATACGTAGTCTATATAGACTACTTATAGACACATGTTTCAACACTCGACTACAGCGATTAAAATTCTTTGTCCTTGATCCGTGGTAGAGTCTGTTGTTGTTGTTGTTGTTGTTTTTGTTGTCGATTCTTTAGGGGTTTTGCAGCATCATGGTATTGTAGCTCCGTGTACTACGGTGTGTGTAGAAGTTATCTGGTAACCTGTGTCACTGTGATGTCTGTAGGCTTACTAGTATGTGTACTTTTATACGAGGAAGGATTTGGGTAGGAAGCTGTTGTTGTTGTTGTTTCATTTGAGATGCAAGGACATGATGGTCATTTAGCCCCGTGTACTTGGGTGAATGTTGTGAACATTGTGTGTTAACCTGTGTTATTGTGATGCCAGTATTAGTGTGTGTGTGTGTGTGTGTGTATATATATAATTCAGGTGAGGATTCAATCAATCAACGTATAATATCCATATAGCACGTTGTATTTCAACAAGCTACTACAACCAACATTCAATTATACTCCTTGAAAAGTACAAAGAGTTATAACTATACCACTGCATTTAGGAGAAAGTATGTTCTTTACTGAACATCTTGTTCACAACTGAGACGCTGAAAAAATTAAAGTAGGACAACTATATATTTTTAGTTAAAATTATGCCTATGTGTTATTGAACTCACATATGTGTTATTGATGTTCCTTGAATTTTATTATATTGCTAGCAACCCGCCCCAGCTTCGCCCGGTATCTTTAACAGTTTACCCAGTGTACGCTTAAAAGGCGCATGGACGGCAGGTGCCAGACGCAATTCAGAACAGCCGAGGTGAACAACGAAACTCCAAACATACACTTCTCTGAAGTCTTAACTTGACACGACTCAACAGTTTGATGCTGCTCGAAGCTGGGGTGATAGACTCGCTCGCTAGCTCGTAAACTCGCTCTGAAGCTAGTAATTTAAGTTTATACTGAATGGAGATTGTTGGAAGAAATGAAAACGTAAAAACCCTTATAGTGGGCGATTTATTAAAGATAGAGATATGCTGTCACGGATATTTTTGTAGAACATTGCTGAACAATAAACACTCATAGTGTATACTATGTTACCCATCGTAAGCATTAAATGCGCATGGACGCCAGGATTTTCTTCGACCAAATTCACTGAAATCGTTATTGCTCGGCTTTCTGTGGTCATAAATTTATGTTTTTCTACAGAAACTATCTTCGAGAAATCTGCTACAGAATGGTGAAAACCGCATCAAAATCAATTCAGTGGTTCTAGAGATTGCCCGTTACATCTAAGAATCGGGGACTTTGTTCTATACAATGTAGAGATGTAACATGTTTAGGAAATCTTCCCTTTAAACAAATTACTGCTTGTTTAGTGTCTGTCAATATTTTAAACCACTTAAATCTTGAACAGTTAGGTATGTTTTTTTCATGAAGTGTAATTGAGGATAACAGATATCATATTGCAACATTCGGCAGGAAGATATTTTCAAATTCTACAAAAAGAAAAATCGGAATATAAAATGAACATTTGAAGACCCACTTGTTTGTACTAATCACCATCTCCAAGTTCTGGACTTAGCTATGTCACCAAGTTCCCCTTCCAGGTAATGTAGGAGTTTGTTTTTCGGATTTGGACATCGTGTCATAAGCCACGTGTACATGGGTGTGTGGGTGTAGAATCTGTCCGATAATATGTGTTACTGTAGTTTTTGTACAATGTGTATATTTGTAATAGAGGCCAGGATCGGGAAGGAGACGACCGTGTCCGTCCCAGAATCATAACACTCCTATCTACAGTTTAGCAGCTACTAGAAACTTAATGACCATTTGATGATTTAAGTAGAAGATATGAAATCACATGAAGGATGATATTTTGAAAAGGGGATTCAAATTTTCCTTTAAAAATGTATACATTCTACTTTTTTGTAGTCATGTACAGTTTTCCGGCCGTGGTTCAGGCAGGATATTTGTTTTCGGCGTTGCACTGAAAACTGCGTTCGGCATTATCTAGGTGCGGCTGTGAAATTCTAAGCTGTTATGTTTATTTTATACTAGCGGACCCGTGCGAGGAGCTTGAGTTTTGTGAAACATACACCTTAACGTATTAAATGATAAGATTATCTCATGTAATACCATATTCAGTAAATAGATGTACAACATTGTATAGGAATACGTCCAGTATATTTTTCATGTGTCAAATATATTAATATTAAGATTGTAAAGATGGGGTGTGCCATCTCCTCTCGAATAATTCAAGTAGACAAATCCAGAGCTATCTGCACATTGGGTATCATCGAAAGCTGCAAACATTGAAACCACTGTAGTACTGTACACACAAAAGCAAAACAAACACAATAATTGTATTTTCAAGACCAAACTGATGACCAATGTGGATTTTAGCTACAGTAAACAGTCAAGATCTTTGTCCCAGAACGTGGGTATATAACGTATGGGGCGAATGATACCAGCCCGGGTGCAATTTTGTTCTTCAGTAGCTCATTCAAATTATAAAAGGACCATAGCTACTCGTTTGAAATTCTATATGCAAGACCTTATGAATGTCTCTCTACATTGCGGTGCAAGTTGGAGCAGAGGGATGCCACTGAGGACTGGCCTGGTATACAGGGCTGGTATATAGCCAACCCCACACCTGTTCGTTTGCTAAACAGTTAAATACCGTATTACGGTAGATCAATAATGGAGAAGAGTATGGTTTAATTTAATGGCAGTAAACAGGCAACCTGGACAGGAAACCAAAAATGACTGGCTCGAATCTCTGCCATATCAATTTGAATGTGGTTTTATTAGGGTCTTTCCACACTCTCTTCAGGCAATTGCTCGTATAATAGCTAAATTGTAAGTCCCAGACAGCTACTGTTACCACTCAGTCGCCATAATAGCAGAGTGCATCCACACACTGTACGTTAACGGAGCCGATGAACATCATTTCGCTACGTGCTAAAAATTATGCAGAACTAACATATGGTACAAAATCGTACATTGCAAGTTTCTGTTCCTTTCGATCTGATTGTCAGCGATTGCAGGCATGCCATTCAAAAATACTCACCCGGTTGAGGATTGAACCAGCAACCCCTAAGAATAAAAACATGTAATGAAGTATATTGCTTATCTAGTTGATGTTGCCATATGCTCATAAGATTAAAGGAATTCTCTTTGGAATTCGCTTCATTTCTCTGTAAAATAACTTTCACTCTCCCACAAAGAATGTCTTATTTCACAACTATTCACTATGAACAGTTCTTGAAAGCAAGTGGAGCACGTACCATTCAGTGATATGAAAACACCACCACATTTTACGATAGCGACGCCACTGGTCTCATCAGACAGGTGGGTTCAACTTCCACCATCCGCCATTCTTCAAAGCATTTCCCAGGGTTCCACGTTTCAACTCAGGACAAATTCAAGGATTGTACGATTCACAATACCACGCGACCACTTCCTATTCAATCCCAGCACCATTTTGATTACTCACACTTAAACAGACACTAAAAGAACACAGCTTGTCAATAAGACAACACACACGCACTAAATGCAGGCTACTGATAACCCCGATGTCCTAAACCAAACACGAACATTAAACTACCGTACCCTAGTACAGCAATGCTCCGAAAGAAAAACCATTTGTCGACCACCTCGTGGTGTAGCGGCTGTCATTCTCAGCTGTCACCCCGGAGCTCCGGGGTTCTGTTCTTTTGCCAAGAAATTTAATTCTGGTTTTTAGGAATAGAACGGGGTACACTCAACCTCGTGAGGCAAAACTGAGAAGAGAAGGGTTCGATTCCCACCTCAGCCACACTGGAAGTGCTTTCCGGTGGGTTTCCCACTTCTAATCCAGGCAGATGCCGGGATGGTTCCTAACTTAAGGCCACGCTCACCTCCTTCCCAATCCACACCTGAATTAAAATATTACAAACACTTGTACAGACACCACAATGGCACAGGTTATCAGACAAATTCTATACAAACACCCAACTACACGGAGCTAAATGACTATGATTCCCAAGACCCTCCAATGAAACAACAACATAATAGTGTTGGAAGCCATTCTTCATGTCGCCTTACTAAAGGAAATTTACACATTACAGTCAGTCAACACGATTTTTTTTTTTTTTTAGTCGTTTACCCTCCAGGTTGGTGGAACCCACGGACTAAGCGAGGGAACTCTCCACTACCGCCTCTACGGGCAGTATCCTAGAGCTGGGAACATCGAATCGGAAGGGATACAACTGGTGAGGTGGGATTGGCACCTCGCCCAGGCGGCCTCACCTGCAAAGCGAACAGGGGCCTCATGAGGGAAGGTAAGGGATGGTTAGGATGGATAGACAAGGAAGAGGGAAGGAGGCGGCCGTGGCCTTGAAGAAGGTACCATCCCGGCATTTGCCCGACGACGAAGTGCGAAACCACGGAAAACCACTTCGAGGATGGCCGAGGGGGAATCGAACCCCCTCTACTCATTTGGGCCACCCGAGGCTGAGTAGACCCCGTTCCAGTCCTCGTACCACTTTTCAAATTTCGTGGCAGAGCCGGGAATCGAACCCAGGACCTCCGGGGCGGCAGCTAACCTTGCTGACCGCTACGCTACAACACGATTTTACCCGAAAATATTATTGGCTGTTATGTCTTAACGATGGAAAGAAATAAATATACGTGAATAATTCATGTTTTTTTTTTTGGGCTAATGCCGTGTGTATTTAGATTAGAACCATACGTTTCGGAGAAACCTTGCCTCCTCCTTTTCCAATGGTTTTGTTTGATTTCCATTGTAAAAGGAGGTGGCAAGGTTTCTCCGAAACGTATGGTTCGAATCTAAAAACATACGGCATTAGCCCAAAAAACATGAATTATTTATATAATCCGGGCCGTGAAAGCCTTAATATATATACGTGATTACATGCGATGAATAAATTAATAAAATGCGCGGTGTCGGTATCGTAGTTGGTAGCATGCTGAGTATATAAGCCCAAGATCACGCGTTTAAACCTGGTCAAAAACGTCGGACTTTTTAAGACCGTTGACAATCCCTCTGTATGCCTCCTTTCAGATGGGAAGTAAAGCTGGCGGTCCCATGTCATAGATTTTTGGCATGTAAAAGAACCTTCCACTAACTAAAATCGAGGGGCAGATGACCTCTTAGTTCCGCCTATTAAAACAACAATAACTAACTAACTGGTTTGTGCTTTTCAGTCGGTCAACACGAATGTACCCAAAATAGTTGGGTTATACCTAATCCTCAAAAAATTACATGTATGTATTAATCTCATGTAATTATTTTCAGGATTAGAGTATAACCCAACTATTTTGGGTACATTCGTGTTGACCGACTGAAAAGCACCAAACTTTTGTTTACTAAGGCAACACTGAACAAGTAGTTCCGTGAAGAACTATATAGCCTATTTTCATATAACCTACTTATGGTAATTGCCACTATCAACATTCAAAATTTCAGTTTGATTGCTGTAATAGATTCGTAGATATTGAGAACCGACTAAATATTTCGGATGGTCGACATGCTAGATTTTTGTATATGTAGGTCCTAGAGTTTTGTACTGTTACATGAAGATTATTGTGCACGTAAGAAGTAAAAACGAGATTTTAAAATTTCGCGCAGATGCCATCTTGTGGTTATGGAAACAATTGAAATAAATTAGATGCCAGTGGATTAACATTTGTATAAGGAATTACTGTACCAAGTTTCACTGCACTCGGATGGTTAAATTGCGAAAAACGTCCATGTGAATATTTATATTTCGCGTCGCCGCCATGTTGGATTTGGGATCACCAGGTTATTGAAAGTCCTATAGGTGAACTTATGTTCATAGCCCCTATGAACATTAAAAAATTCAGTTTGATTGCTATAATACATTCGTAGATATTCAGAGCCGTCTAAATGTTTCGGATGGTCGGCATGTTGGATTGTTATATGTATAGACAATAGAGTCATGTACCATTAAAGGAAAATTATTGCGTAGGTTCATTACTAAAACTTTCACTTTGATTGCATGATTACGACACGAGAAATAATAACTTAATTTTAAAATTCGCACAGACGTCATCTTGAGGTTATGTAAACAATTGAACTAGATTAGATACCAGTGCATTATTATGTGTATAAACATATCCTGTACCAAGTTTCATTGCGTTTGGATCATTAAATCGGGAGAAAGCTCTATTTAAAAATTTCATATTCGCTTGGCCGCCATGTTCGTTTTGTAGTTAACCGGTTTTTGAAAGTTTTATCGATGAACATCCAGTAATGCCTTTAATCTCCGTACAAAATTTCAGGGTGATACCGCAAATAGTTTCAGAGATATAGAATGCCAGTGAAATATTTCGCACAGCCGCCATCTTGAGGTTATGTAAACAATTGAACAAAATTAGATGTCGGTGCATTACAATGTGTATAAACATTTACTCTACAAAGTTGTATTGCGTTTGGTTGGTTAAATCGCGAGAAACGTCTATTTAAAAGTCACAAATTCGCTGGGCCGCCATGTTGGTTTTGTAGTTACCAGGTTTTCAAGTGTCACATAGGTGAACTTTTAGTAGTTTCTTTTATCGCCGTAAAAAATTCCAGTGTGATATCGGTAATAGTTTCGGAGATATTGAATGCTGGTGAAATATTTCGCACAGCCGCCATGTTGGATTGGTGAGACGTAACAAAATTTGAAGGGCACGGTCGGAGAGTTCCGGAATAGTGCTATGAACTTACCGAGGTTTATTGAAATCGCTCCAGCCGTTTAGAAGTTATTAGGGAGGACACACTATCACACACGCACACACAGACAGACACACGGACAAAATGTGATCTCATAAGCCTATTTTCTCATAAATGAAAATAAGCTAAAAATGGCTTCAAACCCCATTATAACTAACTACAATTGTGTGAAGCTTAAATTTGTTTGTTAGATATGATTAACGCTCTATTAGTTCCAACGTTCACCGTCAGGTACCGGTTGGCATCTAGTAGCCAAGTTAAAGCTAGGCGTCGTTGACGGTACCATTTAGTAGCAAAAATAGAAACTACTTATCGTCTGCAGTCCTTACCTGAATTATAGATAACACACACTAATACAGACATCACAGTTAATTATCAGACAGATTCTAAACACACCCTAAGTAAATGGAGCCACATGACCGCGTTGTCGCAACCCCTAAACTGAGGAAACAACCAGAAATCGACGCAATGTTACTTGCATTATTCGCGCATTGAATTTATTAATCTCATGTAATATCTTTCATGGTTAGGGCATAACAGTCTATACAATTGGGTACAATCGTGTTGACCGACTAAAACGCATACATTTCGTCAACAACAGAATATGTGTGAACGGTAGCTATATTATGAGGTGGTTGACCTCGCTGTTCTGCCCCTGAAGAGATTTCAAAATGCCCAAAATCTTCAATAATTTCACAATATTGTTTTCGCTCAATATTAATTTACGGACTGTAAGCTTCCTAGCGAAGCCTCCGTGGCTTAGGCGGCAGCACGCCGGCCTCTCACCGCTGAGTCCGTGGTTCAAATCCCGGTCACTCCATGTGAGATCTGTGCTGGACAGAACGGAGGCAGACAGGTTTTTCTCCGGGTACTCCGGTTTTCCCTGTCCAAATTGCATTCCAGCAACACTCTCCACTATCATTTCATTTCATCTGTCATTCATTTAATCATTGCCCCAGAGGAGTGCGTCAGGCCTCGGCAGCCGGCACAGTTCATATCCTCGCCGCTAGTTAGGGGCTTCATTCATTCCATTCCTGACCCGGTCGGAGACTGGAAGCAGGCTGTGGATTTTCATTTCAAGCTTCCTAGCGATACATTTCTTTTTCATGTCTCATTCCTGAGGCTACTTTTCTTATACTTTCCCACAATCATGCGATCTATTAGTAATCACACCAAGGTACATTTTTATGTTTATTTCAATTAGAATATAGATACAAGAAACTTTTAAGAAAGAGGCTGCGTTAGAAGCAATGGTAGGGGCAGATGACCTCGTAGTTCCGCCCCTTAAAACTACAATAACTAACTAACTAACAAAATAACTAACTAACTAGAAGCAAGGGACATGAAAAACAAGCAAAATTGTCGTCAGTACTCCAAATAGAAATAGAGGAATCCTATGGCAATGACATATTTTAAATACGGAGAATTGACTGACTGCGTGGTTCAGCAGTAAACGTTCTCACTTGCTGTGCCCAAGATTACAGGATCGTATCCTGACGCAGTCAGTTGGTATTTGAGGGTGCACAAATGCGAAAGAGCCGTGCACCTTTAAGATTCCCTTAGGGGAAAACTCCGGAACCTTGGCGTATCTAAAACCCACAGTAGTTAAAAGGAACGTGAAGCCAATAACATTATTATTATTATTATTATTATTATTATTATTATTATTATTATTATTATTATTATTATTATTATTATTATTATTATTATTATAGATATACTGTATAAAGCGTTTGGCCCTCTAAAGAGCAAGTAGAACCATTAGTTAACATTGGTCTTCTTGATCTTCTTATCTTCCCATAACTTCCTCATTCTTTGCCTATGTGCTTGTCTTCTTTCTTGAGTCCATGTAGCTTTGAGTTTCAAATTCCGTCCCGTAGGGAACTCTGGTGGAAACAAAAGAATTTTCTTTCTGTCTATATTATTATTCATTCATTCATTCATTTCGTATCGGCCATCTATGGACCGCGTCATTCCAACTGTCTCCTACAGGCTTTGATGTTTACCCAGTACGCCCGCATTCGTTCTCGGTGGACTTCCTTACGTTCCTGGTCTATATTATTATTATTATTATTATTATTATTATTATTGGTTTATTGTTATAAAAATGAAAAAAAAACAATTCCTCGCTAAATTATTCTTCTAGATATAACATTTCCCTCTTTTTTTTTCAAAGTTTTTCAACATACAAAGCTGAAATTTGCAGACTTTATATGTTTTATATTTCGACACGTCTTTTTTCACAATGTACAGTAGATTAGTTTAATTTTGCCAGATAAAATGTTCATAAAAGTGCTGTTAAAATTATGCAATTTTTAACGGATGCATGAAATTTCAAAAATACATTTATTTTCAAGGAACCTGTGTATAAGTACGGAGAGAGTCTTAATGAACATCCCTGAAAAACGTCGATTTTATGTTAATAGGTTTTAAGAAGATAAATAAAATGGTTGGAATTAGCTTGGATATTCCGGTGTCCCTTCCTTTAAAGCAAGAATCATCATCAAACTACATTCTATGACGACTTCACTTGAAGCGAAGTATCTGGAATTCCATTAACATTAAAATTATCTCTTCGGAATGGTGGAATGCTGAACACATGTTATTCTTCTTGTCGCTCTGTCAGCTGACAGGAGAAGCAGTGTTGCCTAGCGCAGTGCCAGAAAGGAATATGTACTTACCGACGATGCCACTGCCATGATTGTTTATGACTGCTGAGCTCTGGACACAGACGAAAGTTAACTTTTAACGTAAACTCTTGTCAACAGCAGGGTGAAAGCTGGGGTTAGCACATTTTCACTATCACTTTCAGGACCTACGGCCATGTTCCCATTAGGACTTTTCCTCAAAATAATAAGAGACAGTGCACTGCGGTGCTGACCACGCAACGCATCAAACTCACTCCTCTGGTATTTCGACGCACTTCCTTTCCGCTCTTCAAACCTATGGATTATAAATCGACACTAGACGCAACGTTACCTGTGCTACTCGTGCGTTTAAGTTTCCTGCACTGAAGAACGGTGACATGTTGCTTGCGGAAGTACTGTACTATTAAACCTGCTAAAATGCAAATGGCTACTTTCATCGTGAAGAAGATCCGGTGTCTTATGCAATCACATATTTCATTCGTGTACATTAGTCGCTCCACCACCTCGTGACCACTTCGTGAAGTAACGGCTAGCATGCTTGGCTGTCTGCTTGCCACGGTGGGTGAGTGGTTAACATGTCGGATTACCGACCCCAAGCTTGCAATATTAACATTATTTTTTAATAAATACACTCACCGATATTTATTAGAAGGACAAACAATTGGCCGTGGTAAGTGATTTTTGAAAGGCGACAAAAATCACGACATGGATGTCATACGTTGTTGGCATGTAAAAGAACCCATTTGAATTCTGTAGGCCGTGTTCAATGACAAAATTAATCTCGGGATTTTCCGCCAACACAAAGTTCCTCCATTCTCTACTAGAAAGCGCTATAGTGTTCAAGGAGCTTAGATATCTAACCTCCTTGACTTTCATGGCGTTCAAAGGAACGACGAAATTCGACAGGCAATCTACCCTCTGGGTGTCAATTAACAAAGCTTGCACCTGGCACCCGAGGCCATACGATATTATTATTATTATTATTATTATTATTATTATTATTATTATTATTATTATTATTATTATTATTATTTACCCCGGCTCCGGCAAGAAATTTAATTCTGGGCTGGAACGGCGTACACTCAGCCTCGTGAGGCAAATCTGAGAAAAGGTAGGATCGATTCCCACCTAAGACACCCTAGAAGTTGATTTCCGTGGTCTCTTACATGTACTCCAGGCAAATTCCGGGATGGTTCCTAACACACCCTGATACAGTCATCACAATGAGACGATTATAAGAATAATCTTGCACACATCCAAGTACACGGGGATACATGATCACGATGTAACAAAGCCCTTAAATAAATTAACAACAAACGACTACCAGTAACTTGTTGCACAATGACTAGCATTCTTAGCTGTCACACCTGAAGTCTGCATTCGATTCCCGCCTCTACCAAAACGTTCAATGCTTGTTTGAGGGTTGGAGCTGGTTTACGCCCGACTCCGTAAGGCAGAACTGAGAAGAGTTGTGTTCAGTTCCACTCCCAATTGCGGATTTTCCTGTTTTCTGAATTCTTTGCCAGGCAAATGCTGGAATGGATCCTAACTTAAGGCTACGACCACCTCCTTCCCAATCCATGTCTCAACTACTATCACACAAAACTATAAGCACTACGATAACTCAAGTTGTCGGTCAAATCCCACACGCACACATCCAAAAGACCACGATAACCACAACCCCTAAATGAATCAACAACAGTTAGCCGCTTGAAAAGTGAATATAAGTGAAAATCCACAGCCTGCTTCCAGTCTCCGACCGGGTCAGGAATGGAATGAATGAAGCCCCGATCTAGCGGCGAGGATATGAACTGTGCCGGCTGCCGAGGCCTGTCGCACTCCTCTGGGGCAATGATTAAATGAATGACAGATGAAATGAAATGATAGTGGAGAGTGTTGCTGGAATTAAATTTTGAAAGAGAAAACCGGAGTACACGGAGAAAAAGCTGTCTGCCTCCGTTTTGTCCAGCACAGATCTCACATGGAGTGACCGGGATTTGAACCACGGACCCAGCGGTGAGAGGCCGGTGTGCTGCCGCCTAAGCCACAGAGGCTCTGAAAAGTGAATATGAGTAACATTTATAATTATAGGACACTCAAATTTAAATATCATCCTAGACACCTCCTGTGGCCTCGAGGTACGTATTGATTCTCCGATCCGAAAGGTCTTAGGTTGATTTTCTGGCTCCGGCAAAATAAATGAAAATCTGGTCGGAGGGTTGGAACGAAACAGACTCAGCCTCACCATCAATACTGATTGTTTGTTTTTTCTTTCTTTCTTTCTTTCTTTCTGTTTCTTAATCTTAGTTTCTGGGGAAAAGAGGAATAGAGTCAGGTTGCAGCAGATTGTCTCTAAATCGTTCCTCACCTTCATGTTGTATAGCATTTTTAAGTTCATAAATTCTAAACTCGTAGTGATATGAGCTTTATCATACCTAATAGTTTTCCTTACTGACGTTAATCTAAATGAATACCAATTGGTATTTAATAAATTTATTACACCTAAGTCAATAATAATGAATTAATATACATTAATTAATGAAATGTACCAGTCAAACAACCTCGCAGAAGAAGGCCAATATATGGCCGAAACTGGTTCATGTCATTAATTGATGTGCTGTATAATCATTTATTTTTAATTTTTTAGTTTTTTACCTTCTTTTTTATTAAATACTCATTGGTATTTTATTTAGATTGAAAACTCGTGTAGCCACCACATTGTTTTCGTTAACATGTCGACGATATAAACATGCCATTGAGGTACTGCTACCTCTGTACCAAATGTCATTCAATTCGGTGTCGTCGTTTGAGAATTGATAGGGGTGGACAGACATACACACACATACACACAAGGCACCGTGACATTTGGCCCGCATAGACCTCGAAGTCTTCTGTAATTTTTTTGCAAAATTCGAAAGTAAGATAAAAAAAAATGAATGAATGAAGTATCGTACACTACCTATTGTATGTTGAGAGGTAGTTTGTTTTAACGTGAAAACTCCACAAATTTTGGACGCAAAAAGAAAATGAATATCCATGAGTCTCTAGTTACGGTGGTACCACCGATAGACTTGGTGAGCTCTTTTCAGTGAGCACAAAATTACCAAAACTTACTTTCACTGAAATTATCACGACAACGTTCATTGGCTAGTAACCTGTTGCAAAACGCAACCGTCACAGCCTGTCAAGTTAAGTGAATCTCAAGGAATGCATCTGCTTTCCGTTAGATTTCGCCATTATTTTCCCCACCGGATCATTAGACCGCAACCTTACTTCCTCAACATGTCCTTCAACAACCAGCGTTCACCAAAACAATATGATCTGTGCTGTTCAATTTTATTACAACCACCCCATGGTTACAACCCATTAAAGGGCCAAGCGACGGCGGCTCAGCCATTTGACCTACAGACTGCAGGGCGACCAACCGAAAATTAATGCAACTTAAAAATGTATTTGTGCTGTCAAAAATGCTAATCTACTAGAGGGAATGAAAGATGAATTTGGACTCCCTCTAGTTTTGAAATATAATTCTTCCATATTTTCTGTATACAAGAGCAATTTTTCGCGATTTAAATAATTGGAGGATGATGGAGCAATTTTGGCCCCAGACTCGAATTCAGCACGTCAAAATAATAAGCACGCCTTTGTGGTGTGTGTGTTCCAATGTTATTGAAAGTAACTATGCCTACCGATCGTGAGATAGTGTGAAATCATAGTTGTCTAAAAGTGCCTAAAATTACTTAAGGTCGTTCAAAATTTATTTATTTTCTTCTAGCGTCCTCCAGTGTCATTTCATTATTTTGGTTATTTCCTATATTTATTTTTTATTAATGCAGCCAATGACCATGTATTTTCTTTACAGGATGGGTCAGGGAATGGAATTTGGTAGGATATTGGCTGTGGACCTATTGATAGGAACCATCCCGGCATTTGGCTGGTGGTGAAAATGGTAAACAACGAAGACCATTTTTAAGACGGCCGAGGTGCGATTCGAACCCACGCTCTCCCGATGCCAGCGAAGCACGAGGTAACGCGTTAGCGCTCTTGGCCACCACGGCCGTTAACGTTCTAACAAGTAGTTCCGTGACAATCTAACGAACCTACTTTCCTTGATGTGTTTGGTTCATACTAATGTTTGATGTATATAGACCTATCTTGAATAATTAATTTTACTACATAATTAAGTTGATGTTTCAGGCATTTAGGCCTATGATTTGCTCAGAATGTACCTGAGACACTGTAGCCCAAAACAAAATGTACCTGAGACACTGTAGCCCAAAACTAAATGTACCTGAGACACTGTAGCCCAAAACTAAATGTACCTGAGACACTGTAGCCCAAAACTAAATGTACCTGAGACACTGTAGCCCAAAACTAAATGTACCTGAGACACTGTAGCCCAAAACTAAATGTACCTGAGACACTGTAGCCCAAAACTAAATTATGATGCTTTTCAGTCAGTCAACATGATTTTACCCAAATGAGAGGGGTAAATAAACTACTACAGTTTGTATCAAATAGTTTCTTTCCATGGAAAACAGAGATACTGAGAATCTACGACCCAAATGCTCAGAGAAAGTAATGAGGCAGTTGGTAGGACTGCTACATCTGAAAAAAACGTACAAATATATCCCTAGGGCACACTAGGTATATATAAAATTTGTTAGGTATGCATTGAATGCTATGGAAGTTACAGTACATTCAGTTAAACATTGAACCAATGAAGATGCATTATTACTGTCTTTACCACGGTGCTCTCTAAATGAAATTTGGTGCCCTCGTCATACGAGCCAAGAAGTGCTCGCGAGTACTAGCTCCCCTGAGATCCATTCTTCAATTCAAATGATGTTGCAAGTACCGGAATAATAACGCAATGTTTTCATTATACATTTTTTAAAAACACTTGTCTTAAATATTCGCCAAATCAATACTAACAAAAAGCACTTAAATATCTATATTTTATAGACTACTAGCTGAAGTACCCGTGCTTCGCTACGCGTCATAAATAAATTAAAATGTGAAGGTGACAGTTAAAACAGGGGATAGGCGAGGTTCTGCGCAGAGGGAGATTAAGGATGGAAAACTTTGTCCAACTACACCGCTCGGCGTTGACCGTGTTTTATAGCACAAATTTAGGTTTTACTCGCTAACCGTTGGAGATACCTTTCGGATAGAAAATGTAATTTTAAACCTCGTATATGCCATCAAAAGTTTGCTATTTCTTGGCGTTCTCTTTTTATTTGAAATGGAAATATGAAAGTTTGAAACCAAAGGGTGTAGTGACGTCACTAAAATGGTCGCCATCTTTAAATAGTGCAAAGTATTGAAATCAAAAGTAGCCTATAAGTTAACCAGTTAAATCAGCTACTTCAATGTAAAATTCATGTAAATCGGACCAGTGGTACTTGCGTGATTGAGTGATACACAGACACACACCATCTCATTTTTAGCCTCACTTTGCTCGCGTCATAATCGTGACATATTGTTATTCAATGAAATGCAGGTCTAACCCCGTTAAAAACCCTTTATAACCTGAATATCCAAAAATCCCTCCTTAGTAGACGTTTTCGACACACAACAAACATATCCCCAAAGTATTATTCTTCTAACTTTAATAGTTTTGGTTGGTCGATGAGAGTGAACATCCAAAAATCCTTCATTAGTGGACGTATTTCTTCCTGAATTTCACCACTGCCCATAGGCCCCTTAACTTGCATTTATGAAAAAAAACGGTCGAACGCCTATTTATTTTATTTTATTTCTCCAATAACGGTAGAAGCAATAGCAAATCACCTCGTTTCTATCTCTAAAACAACAAGGAATAAACTGACCACGAAAGGTGTTAAAACTGAGCTTAAACAGGCAAAACGTGAAACCCAACCGCACGCCACCTATTCACAACCTTTCACATCGCAAGAGATCGACGAGGGATTAAAATCACTCCGAAATGGCAAAGCTGCAAGACTAGATGGAATCTACTCAGAACTCCTAAAGAGCTGTGGTCCAGCTACAAAAAGATGGCTCGTTGCGTTCTTCAGCTCCATACTTCAGTCAGGAAGACTCCCCCCAATCTTCAAGAAGTCAAAAATTATCGCCCTTCTGAAACCAGGAAAGGATCCAACTCTCCCACAAAGCTATCGACCTATTGCTCTACTCTGCGTAACCTACAAGTTATTAGAAAGACTGATACTGAACCGAATAGCACCAGCCATCGAAGCAATCCATCCAGTTGAGCAGGCAGGGTTCCGACCCGGCCGTGACTGCAGTGACCAAGTACTGTCCTTGTCCACGTATTTGAAGGTTGGTTTTGAGAAGAAATTGAAAAACGTCTCTGTCTTCTTAGATCTTACAGCTGCATATGACACAGTTTGGAGGGAAGGTCTTATGCTTAAACTTATTAAAGCTGTTCCTTGCATAAAAATTGCAACACTAATTGACAGAATGTTAAACAACCGGCTATTTCAAGTTCACTCAGAACACATCAGAAGCAAATTCCACAAAGTCAATAATGGTCTGCCACAAGGGTCGGTTCTATCTCCTGCTCTTTTCAACTTATATATCCACGACCTACCTGAAACAGTGTCCCGAAAGTTCATATATGCGGACGATATTTGCCTTACAATTCAGCGACCCAACTTCGCAGAAGCTGAAATAGTTCTTAATCGAGACCTCGAACTGTTGGATGACTATTTTCAAAGATGGTATCTACATCCTAACCCACAGAAAACAGTGACATCTACATTTCATCTAAACAACGCAGAAGCGAACTACCATCCACGGCTATTCCTCAAGGGTCATGAACTACAATATTGTGCCAATCCCAGTTATTTAGGAGTAACATTGGATAGGTCTCTTACGTACAAACATCATCTGAAGAAAACCGCCAACAAACTAAAAAGTCGTAATAACATTCTCCAACGACTAGCTGGAACTTCTTGGGGAGCGGATGGAAACACTTTACGGACAACATCATTGGCATTGGTCTATTCTGCAGCAGAATACTGCTCTGGTATCTGGCTTAACAGTGCTCACACACAGCTAGTAGATTCACAACTTCGCCAAACCATGCGGATCATAACTGGTACACTTCGTGCTACACCGATCAAATGGTTACCGGTACTCAGCAATATAGTACCTCCACATATCAGGAGACAGAAGGCCCTTTTTCAGCTGTGGACAAGAATGTTGAAGAATGAACATCTACCTGTTCATGAGGATATCAGACAGAAATGCACACGCCTTAAGTCTCGTCAGCCTGCTTGGAAGACGGCTGTGAAATTAACATCCAGCTCCTTCAACTCCACTTCTAAGTGGTCAACAGAGTGGTCTTCATCCCCACCTCGTGCAATAGTGGACATCAATAATCCATCTACAAAACTGGCAGGCTTCGATCTGCCACGCTGCACCTGGAGTAGAATAAATCGCATGAGATGTGGAGTAGGTAGAACAGGATCTACTTTACACACATGGGGCTGGTCAGTTTCCCCCCAATGTGATTGTGGGGAGGTTCGCCAAACAATGAAGCATGTAGTGCAGGAATGTCCACTCCGTGCTTTCTCTGGCACCATGGAAGACCTCAATTCAGCAACACCGGAAGCAGTGAAATGGGTAGCGGAATTGGACATTCACATTTAGTGAGACGTACATCAATCACACTCTCAAGCTTCGTAAATTGCTTTGTATTTACTCTCTGCTTATCTTCCACTGGATATGTAAATAGTTTATAGGTTGTTTCATCATACGCTAAATAAAAATAAATAAAAAAATATTTATTTATTTATTTTTAAGCTGAATGATTTCCTCCGAGTTTTAAACTCCTCGCCAATGTCGTTTAAGAGATACACACTCCATTAGGAATCTTTCAACCCCCACTTTTCATCCCTTTCACCTCATAATATACACTACATCGAAAAACCATTTGACATGTGTCAGCTCATTTTTAATGATTAGTATATATACCAAGTATGACATCCCCAAATGAAACCACTCGCGAGATATTGTTATTCAATGAAATGCACGTTTATCCCCTTAACACCTCTTTAGAACCTGAATATCCAAAACTCTTTCCTTAGTGGTCGTTTTCGACATACAACGAACATATCCCTAAAATTTCATGTTTCTAACTTCAATAATTTTGGCTGGGCGATGATGAGTGAGTCAGTCAGGACATTTTCTTTCATTTATTTTTGATAATTTCAACCCTCCCCATGAACCCCTTAAATTGGATTTATGAAACAAACGGTCGAACACCTATTCACTTATTTAACCCTTAGCTACACGCATCTCTTTCACTAACATTCGTACACGCTAGTGGCATTCCATGCCGCAATATATTTTTTCATTCTTTTTCGTAATTTAGTGACTTGCTAAACGGCTAAAATTGATTAGTATGGAGAATTATACAGAACCCATGAGAATACATTGAAAAAATCTTATCAGTATGTATGAAATTCTTATTAAAAATATATTATTGTGAGGGATGGAATAAGGACATATTTACTAATGTAATAAAAAATTCTCATCAACATTTATTGGACAACGGAGAAAAGATAATAATTTTCGCACTCAAAAGAGATATTGAGAATTATTGGATTGAGATTGCCCTTTTTTCAGGCTCATATTATAAGACATTGTACCTGATGCTCAACAAGCTCAAGAAATACACTAGAGTAAAAGAAAAACTGTTTGTCGGAATCATGTAGGCCTATACACTTAGATTCTTGGCTTGGAAAAGGACACTTTCTGCTAATTTACAGTAGGCCTACGAAATAATATACAGTGCCTAAATACACAAAATAACTCTGCTCTAGGACTTAAAAATCGAATAGATACTCTTCATCCAGTGACCCTTCTTGCTCATCAAGTTCTGGGAGCAACCTCTCAATCTCCTGTTGTTGACAGCCTATAAACAGAAGGCAAGCGTGCAGACTATGTGCTGACATCGATAATAATGATAGAAGCATAGAAAGAAACAACAAAGGTAAAATAAGTTAAATACTTACATTATTTCACAACGCCGACTCCAGCCAGTTGTTACACGCTAGCGGTACGGAATGCCGCATTCGCGCACCTCGCAACTTCGACAACCTGTCTCAGACTAACTGGGAACCAGACAGGCTCCGAACCTACCCCCTCCCCTGCAGCACATGTCGAACAAAGGATATAGCGGGCGATCTCACAGAACTCGTAAGTGTTTACCAACTCAAACAAAATTTAGCAAAAAAGCGGCACTCAGTGCCGCTTAGAGTGTATCTAAGGGTTAAAGCTGTTTTCCCCCCTGAGTTTGATGAGTGAGTGAGTCAATCAGCTAGGACACTTTCTTTCCTGTTTTTCCCCCAGAATTTCACCCCTCTCCAAGGGTCCCTTAAATTGTATTTATGGAAAAACGGTCGAACACCTATTTACTTGTATTTTATGCTGTTTTTCCCGCCGAATTTCAAACTTCTCGCCTCTGTCGTTTCAGAGATACACGCTCCGTTAAGAATCCCTCAACCCCCTATTTTCACCCCTTTCACATCATAATATACACCACATCGATAAACCCTTAGACATATGTCTGATTATTTTTAATGATTAGTTTATATACCGAATATCACATCCCCAAAGAAACAACTCATGAGATATCGTTATTCAATGAAATGCACGTTTACCCCCTTAACACCTCTTTGAAACCCGAATAAACAAAAATCATACCATAGTTGACGATTTCGACATACAGCGAACATATACCCAAAATGTCATGTTTCCAAATTTAATAGTTTTCGCCAGGCGTGATGAGTGAGTGAGTCAGACAGGACATTTTCTTTCAATTATTTTTACCAGAATTTCATCCCTCCCCATGGGCCCCTTAAATTGGATTGATGAAAAAACGCTTGAACACCTATTAACTTATTTTTTAAGCTGTCTTTTCCCCCTGACTTTGATGAGTGAGTGAGTTAGTCAGTCAGTTAGGACACTTTCTCTCCTCCCCCCCCCTGAATTTCACCCCACCCCATTGGCCCCTTAAATTAATTTATGAAAAAACGGTCGAACACCGATTTACTTACTTTTTAAGCTGATTTTTTCCCCGCTGAGTTTCAAATTTCTCGCCTATGTCGTTTAAGAGACACACGCTCCGTTAGGAATCCTTCAATCCCCACTTTTCACCCCTTTCACCTCATAATAATACACCACATCGAAAAACCCTTAGACACATGTCTGCTTATTTTTAATGATTAGTTTATATGCCGAGTATCACATCCACAAATGAAACCACTCGTGAGATATTGTTATTGAATGAAATGCAGGTTTAACACCCTTAAGACCCCTTTTGAACCTGAATATCCAAAAATCCTCCCTTAGTGTACGGTTTCGACATACAACGAACATATCCCCGAAATGCCATGTTTCCAACTTCAATATTTTTGGCTGGGCGATGATGAGTGAGTGAGTCAAGACATTTTCTTTCATTTTTTTTTCTTCAGAATTTCACCCCTCCCGATGAACCCCTTCAATTTGATTAATAAAAAACTGTCGAAAAGCTATTTACTTACTTTAAAGCATTTTTCCCCCAGAGTTTGATGAGTGAGTGAGTCAGTCAGTCAGTTAGGACACTTTCTTTCCTGTCCCCCCCCCCCCCCCAGAATTTCACCCCTCCCCATGGGCCCCTTAAATTGTATTTATGAAAAAACGGTCAAATATATATTTACTTATGTTTTATGCTGATTTTGTTCCGCTGAGTTACAAACTTCTCTCGCATATGTCGTTTAAGAGATACACGCTCCGTTATGAATCTTTCAATCCCCACTTTTCACCCCTTTCACCTCATAATATACACCACATCGAAAAACCCTCAAACACGTGTCTTCTTACATTTTAATGATGAGTTTATATGCCGTGTATCACATCCCCCAATGAAACCAATCGGGAGATATTGTTATTCAATGAAATGCAGGTTTAACCCCCTTAAGACCCCTTTAGAACCTGAATATCCGTAAATCCTCCCTTAGTAGACGGTTTTGACATACGGTACAATGAACCTATCCCCAAACTGTCATGTTTCTAACTTCAATAATTTTGGCTGGGCGATGATGAGTGAGTGAGTGAGTCAGGACATTTTCTTTCAATTTTCTTTTTTCAGAATTTCACCCCTCCCCATGAACCCCTTAAATTTGATTTATGAAAAAATTGTCGAACAGGTATTTACTTACTTTAAAGCAGTTTTTTTCCACTGAGTTTGATGAGTGAGTCAGTCAATCAGTTAGGACACTTTCTTTCCTGTTTTATTTTCCCCAGAATTTCACCCCTCCCCATGGGCCCCTTAAATTGGATTTATGAAAAAAAAGGTCAAAGACATATTTACTTCCTTTTTATGTTGATTTTTTTCGCTGAGTTTCAAACTCCTCGCCTATGCCGTTTAAGAGATACACGCTCCGTTAAGAATCTTTCAATCCCCACTTTTCACCCCTTTCACCTCATAATATACACCACATCGAAAAACCCTCAGACACGTGTCTTTTTATTTTTAAAGATGAGTTTATTTGCCGAGTATCACATCCCCCAAAGAAACCGATCGGAAGATATTGCTATTCAATGAAATGCAGGCCTACCCACTTAACACCCCTTAAGAACTTGAATATCCACACATCCTCTCTTAGTGGGCATTTGCGGCCTTTGAGGAAGCTGCATGCCAAATTTCATTCCAATCCATTTGATAGTTTCTGAGATTTCGTGATGAATGGGTGAGTGAGTGGTATTTGACAAATATATATTAGATAGTGTCAAGTCTTTGTTATGCTAAACTCGGTTGACAGTGCTGAGTGAGCAGTTGAGTAACTAACGGGATTTCAAGTAAAGATCCTCATTTTCTATACCTGTAGTGCAGAGCGCAACTGGCATCCAGTCGGCCGTGTCTCGACTTGAGCTATGTTGCCATGGAAACTATCTACCTTGCCATTCCTTCATGAGTATATTTTATGATTTGACTAGAAGATACCCGCGGCTTCGCTCGCGATCAAGACAATGGGGACGATGCATTATTGCTGATAATTGGTCTATTCTATTACAGCAATCGCGACTACATGTGGATCCATTCTAATTCTGAAAATTCTGATACATACATTATATTGATATGAGCAGCAAAGTGGGAATTTTATAGAGTTGTGAAAGTCTGCAGGGTACGATGCTACATTATGTGAACACATTTTAGAATTACGTTTTTGGTTTTGCCATGTTCTGCTGAGACATAACGATTTTGTTGTCCGAATACTCCCGAGCACGCCACATACCGTTGCCCATGGGAAAGAATGGTTTTGTCTAAATGTACACCAGCTGCTGTTAAGTGTGTGTCATTGCGCTTTGTTAATAGAAATTGCGAATATTGTTTGAAGAGGGAACTGCACTCTTGCACACTGGAATGGCAAATCTAACGGAATATGGGGAATTAAAAGTATTTTTCCTTATGTTATTCTGGGTGTAATTTTGCCACACTTATTGATGATTTGAACGTCAACATGTCGCTATTAATAGACCTATAGTAAAATATCTCTCACCTTGGCCGCTGAAGTAAATTATGCAGTCTCTTCCAGTGTTACATCCCAGGGATTGAAATTCTCCAGCAACCCTTTTGCCTCACATGCCTCTCTAATTAATTAAAATTCCCGATTGTTGTTGTTTGAGTCTTCAGTTTTGTGACTGGTTTGATGCTTCCCTCTCCTGAGCCAATCGTTTCATCTCTACATAGCTATCACACCCTATATCAGAGGCAATTTGTTTAACCCTGGTCTACCTCTACAGTTCTTGTCCTCGACCCTCCCATCCATAGCTAAGCTTGCTATTCCTGGGTGTCTTAATATGTGTCGTACCAACCTATCTCTTCTCTTCATTAGCAGTCGCCAGAAACATCTCTCCTCTTCCACTCGTCTTAATAGCTCTTCATTTGTTACCCTATCTACCCATCTGATCTTCATCATTCTCCTGTAACACCACATTTCAAACGCTTCAATTGTCCTCTTTTCTGCTGCACCATTAGTCCAAGTTTCACTTACTTATAGTGTCACGGCTCCAGACAAAAGCTTTCAAAAATGACTTCCTAATACCTAAAGGTATATTCGATGTCAACAGATTCCTTTTCTGTAGAAATGCTTTCCTTGCCTGAGCCAACCTTCTTTTTATATCCTCTTTTTCTTCGTCCATCACTGGTTATTTTGCTTCCTAAGTAACAGAAGTCTCCTACTTCCCGTAGCATTTCACCTGCCAATTTGCGGTCCATAGAGGTTTCTGATTTATTTCGGCTCCATACCAATAATTTTGTTTTACATTTATTGATTTTCATCATGAATTCTATCCTCAAGACGGAGTCCATACCATTCAAAACTCGTTCAAATCCTCTGGCGTATCGGCCAAGATGACGATGTCATCGGCAAATCTCAAAGATGAAATTATTTCTCCTTGAATCTTCACTCCCACTTTAATTTTTTCTTAGGGAGCCGTGTCAGTAGATTTACTGGCACGTTAAACATCCCCTTCGGGGCGAAATTACGGCACCCCGGAACATTATTATTATTAATTTTTTCTCCAATTTCCTGATTATTGTGATTTTAGAGATCTTTGAAATGCGTTGCCCTCGCACATGGTGTAGATGAATTGTCAAAGGAAAACGTTCCATGTTACGAACATGGGCCGCATAACCTGTACCGAAAGCCTATTCTGGACAGCAGTTCCTTGAACTCAGATTTGCCAACATTTTATTGTATCTTTCCATGTGGTTTATCTCTGTACCTCAACATACAGAAGAGGGCTTTAAAAATCATGTCTTGTGTAAATTTTGGAAAAGGTGGTGAGTGTGGTTTTTGCCGGAGTGGATACTCGCTCGTAGAAATTATTTTCAGTAAAATAGACTGGTTCACAATTGTGTAAGTGCACATTGAGGTATGTGACGGCGGGATGCTTTATGTGTTACGGAAACGGCAATAGCCGCCACAGAGCTTCGATGCTACTGAAATAACGACCAGATTGATATTTGTACTTAACCAAACGGGATTTGTAAGACCAGTGTTTAAGAAATTGAACTTATCGCTACCTTTATTTAGTAACCGCTACTGTAGTGTTTAAAAATTAAAAGTTGTATTAAAAGGCGCTATCCCTATTTTTTTACCCCTGGCACTACAGACCATGAAGGGCCTAGGCCTATCATGCGACCGCTTCCCAGCCATTTGGCCTGCAGATATGCTGGTGACGCGTGGTCAGTGCATCGTGTCCCCTCGGCCGTTAATCTTGTTCTTCATGACCGGGGCGCTGCCTCTCTATCAGACAGCTACTCAATTGTCCTCACGAAGCTGGGTGCACTCCGTTACAGCCCTCACGCCAGTGTATAAAATCTCTGACGGAGCAGGTAATCGAACCCTGGGCCTCCAGATGGGAGGCAGGCGCGTTACCCTGTTCTTATTGTGTTTATATATATCTTGAAAAAGATAATAAATGGATTGGCAGTGCCACCTACAGGGATATATAGAAAATCGGATGTCATACCTTCAGGTTCAGTTGCCATGGAAACGGATTTGCCATTAGTTCATCAGTTTATCAGAGTGAAGATAGTTTTCTGCGAATATCCTTGAAACTGTTGGTTTTAGGGCCTTAAAATGTGGTTTTCGATGCCCCGTAGGGACGTATCGAGTATTGTTTCTTGCATCGAGGGGCATAAAATGAGCTTTGTCCGGTTTTTATGCGACAACTTCGATATTTTGTCCCAGTTGAGCATTTTTGGTGACTTTTCAGTTATGTTGCCCGTTCCACAGGAACAATGATTTATTTCCGGATGAAAGGCGGCCTATATGTTATCCCATGGTATAAGCTGTCTCCATTTCAAATTTCATCCAAATCCGTCGAGCCGTTTTGGTGTCAAGAGGTAACAAACTAACACACACACAGACACACAGACTTTCACAATTATAATATATATAGGGAATAGGGAGTGCAAAAGGGCCGAAATCAGAAGAATGAGAAAGACTATCGAAAATTCATGTAGCCAGCGGTTCCTTCTGGGTCCTAAACTATGTGTATGCAAAATTTGGTTGAGATTGGTGGAACGGTGTTTATTTGTATACGGAACAGACAAACCCACCCGCATACATACATACATACAGACTTTCACTTTTATATATAAGATTTGATGTGTACATGTTTCGAAACAACGTTGGTTTCTTCTTCAGCACAATTAAGAGAAAACTTATCCTAAGGAGACTTAAACTAAGAAAATGGATATCCTTACCATACGTTTTTAAGAGATAATTTAAAAAAATCCTTAAAAATATCTATGAAAATTTTTATATTATTAAATAATCTTTGGAAAATATATATGAAATATTGTTTTATAGGCAATTACAGGGTTAATCTTCTGAAAATATATCTATTTTTTTTTTTGTAAATGTTTATCATCTGGTAAAATTATTGGTTATTATGGTTCCGCTGAATATAAACAGTATCTTCAAAAATAAACTAGCAAAGCTTTAAAGTAGTTGCACAACGGAGATGAACTTCGCATGTAGTTTTGCCAATCAGAAATGTTAACAGTTTGTGTAACAGCATTTTTAATCTACACTAAAAATAATTAGGCAACTCACTTTATGAGTAACACAAATTTTTTCTCAAAGTTTATCGTTCCTTTTTTTTTTTTTTTCTAAAGTCTTCAATTTCTTTTTTAGTTGTTAGCCCTAGGCATTCCGAAGCATACGGACACTCTGTTTGAATTACTGTTTGATAGTGTCTTAGTTTAGTCCTAATAGAAATCACTTTCTTGTTGTATATGTTTTTGAAAGGTGAAAAGCAAGCTCCATTATCCTGGCTCTCTTATGATTTTCTTCTTTGTCGAATCCGTTAGGTTGGATTATCTCACCAAGGTACTTGAAATTTAGAACGTTACTTATCGTATTCTCTTTTGTTGTCATTATGTATCTCGGGGCTTCCTTGATGTTGGTCATGTAATATAAATATTGTGTATACTGTATGTATTTGTGTTTAAGTGTGATTCATAAGCATCGTAAATAGTTAAGCCTAAGTGAACAGGATCTGAGGATGAACACGTGACGGTCGGAACATGTCGTCCAATTAAGGAGATATTTGTACATAAAAGCGTGTTAGTTTGTAGGGTATGTAAATACTTGGGCACAATTCGTGTTGACCGACTGAAAAGCTTTTTTAATTAACCATACACGGACCATATGGCCATGTGTGTGTGTGTATGTATGTATGTATGTTCCCTTTATTAATTCGCAAATGGCGAGAACGAATTGAATCAATTTTGGTCCACACGTACACACTTGTAGAAGGCGCCTCAATGTCATGTATTATATCGCTGCCGTCTTAACGAAAACAAAATGGCAGACAAAGATGGTAATAAGTTAGAACCAAGTATGTTTAAATATGTATGCTCAAGGAAAAACAAGAAGTTCCGTGACGAACTAAAGAGCCTACTTTTCTTGAAATTTAAGATTCTTGCCAATCTATATAGACCTATCTAGAATAATGACGAAATTAAGTTGGTAATATCCAAATTCCTAATTAGTTCGAAATATACCTTATATAACGTAGCCTAATAGAGCAGTACAGTTGGCAGCCCTGGTGACTGAATATAGGCTATTGTTAGTTGCATCTCTTAAGGTACTGAATACAAAATTTGGTTGAAGTCCAATGGATAGCATTGACGTTACATGCAGTTAGACCTTGGATTTATCAGCGCGCGTAAAATTATGTTGGCAAAAATGTCATGCATGTGTTGGTCAGAAATAATCTGAAATATTATGATCTCGTGTTGTACCAATTTTGGATGAAATCCATTTGTTAGTATAGAAGTAACATGTAAAATTGGACCTATCAGCAGGCTTAGAATCATGTTGGCAGCACTGGCGTAGGCCTATATTAGTTACTCCAAATTAATCTAGAATGCCAGGTACTATACGTGTGCAAAGTTTAGAGCTATTGGCTTGCATACTTTTTGATATATTGATATTAGGGTAACAAAAATAGAGACAGTATTTTTTAACAGTTGGGAGCCCTGGTTACTCTTAAGAATCGGCATAGTCATATCTGTTATGGTACACATAGCACACACGAAATTTGGTTGAAATCCAAATGATAGTATAGAAGTTACATGTATTTAAATTTGGACCTCTCAGCAGGCTTAGAATCATGTTGGTAGCACTGACGTATATAAGATACTCCACATTAATCTAGAATGCCAGGTACTGTTCGTTTGCATAGTTTAAATCTGTCGGCTTGCATACTTTCTGATATAATGGTATTTGGATAAAATAAATTGTGAGCATTTATTAACAGTTGGCAGCCCTGGTGGCTCTTAAGAATACGCTCAGTCATATCTGTTTATGTACACATACCACATACGGAATTTGGTTGAAATCCAATTGATAGTGTAGAAGTCATATGCATTTAAAATTTGGACCTATCAGCAGGCTTATAATCATTTTGGCAACACTGCCATCTATGGCCTCCTGGAAATTAAACTGCAATATTATTGTCTATACGTGTGCCAATTTTGAAGTAGCTCCCATGTATACCTTCCAAGATATCCAACATGGAGCTCAAACTTCAATTGCGATTTTTCAGTAGTTGGTAGCACTGACATCATTTTCAAATATGACCGTGAGATATTCAGGTATAGATCTTTACTCCCACCAAATTTTGTTTTGATTGCTGCAGCCGTTTAGGAGTTGATAGGGGGGGGGGGGGGACACACATACAGCCAGCCAGGCAGACAGATAGACAGACAGAAGGACAGACAGACAGAAGGATAGACAGACAGACAGACACACACATTTTGCCGATCTCATAAGTCTACTTTTTCCTCATTTTTGCAAAATGTGAAAAGTAGGCTAATAACGATTGAATGCGTACAAGATGAAGGTTGGGGTTACTATTGAACCATGGACACTAATAACTCGGGATGCAATTTGGCAATTAACCCGAAACTTCGTGACAGATAAGTAGCATAATAAGACCCCTCGCTAGCATTAGGCATAAGATTATCAAAGATTATTGGGGTGACGCGTGGTCAGCGCGTCGGGTCCCCTCTGCCGTTAATCTTGGTTTTCGTGACCGGGGCACTGTCACACTATCAGACAGCTACATCGCTCAGAGGCCATTTTCAAATTAAAATATATAATAAATAATAACACCTGGCAATACAGCCCATTAAGGGTCTAGGCCTACCAAGCGACCGCTGCCTATCCAATTGGCCTGCAGATATTGGGGTGACGCGTGGTCAGCGCGTCGGGTCCCCTCTGCCGTTAATCTTGGTTTTCGTGACCGGGGCACTGTCACACTATCAGACAGCTACTCAATTGTCCTCACGAGGCTGTGTGCACCCCATTCCAGCCCTCACGTCAGTTTTTAAAATCCCTGTCGGAGCCAGGAATCGAACCCTGGGCCTCCGGGTAAGATGCAGGCACGCTACCCAACACCATGGGGCCGGCCATTTTGAAATTATAACACACGAAAATAACACCCGATATCAGAGCTACAATAGTGAAATGTAGTAATAATAATAGAACCACATACCAAATGTGGCTTTTTATGCCAGAGACAAAGGAACAGCCACTCCATACATTCACTTAAATATTTAGAATATATTTGGCGTTCAGACTAGATTGAGTATTTCTTGTTTGCTCAGCAGAGGTTTACAGAAAACATTTTTGTAGCAGCGGTATTTGACGTTTGTTTATGGGCGGTGGCGTTGTAAGCTAAGTCCGGTCGTGATTTTGATGCATTATATCATCAGCCCTAATTACAGAACAGCTGACTGAATGTGATGGGCGAGTGAAAGTTTTATGATAGTAATAAGAGGGCAGATACTCTGATAATTTATATCTGTAAGCTGTTCCCAGCCATTACTATGAGATGTTATGTTCATCATCTGGGAATCATGTGTTAATATCCCGAGTTCCGAAACTCTTGAGCCATCTTCTGTGATCCTGGGTAAGTATTGAGATTGCTCATAAGTAAATCCCTGCGCGGATGCAGGTATCCGCAGATAAATCGGCGGATATCCGCAAATTTTTCGCCATGCGGATATAGTTTGCATGGCTGCGTGGATAGCGGATAAGCTGTGGATAATGTTTTGAAAAAAATTGCGGATAATTTTTAGAATACAACACGAACTTGTTGAATATCATTACTAGGACCCGGATGTTCATGACATATATTTTTCCGTTATGTTTTTTTTTTCATGACAAATGTAAGATGATGATTTAAGCTAATCTCATTGAAATTATGTCACTAAGCATAACTAACACTCCGAACTGTACAGGGTTGCAATTCTGGCTGTATGACATACATTGTAAACATAGCACATGCCTTACAAAGCCCAAGGGAACGACTTTCTCCTCAAATGTGTAAATGTGTTGCTTTAATATTCTATGTAATTAAAACATGCCAGTATATTCGTATAAACGTGCGGATGCGGATACAAGTCGTGCGGTTGCGGGGCGGATAAGAGTCGTGAGGATGCGGGGTGGATAACAGCCGTGGGGATGCGGGGTGGATAACAGCCGTGCGGATGCGGGGTGGATAACAGCCGTGGGGATGCGGGGTGGATAACAGCCGTGCGGATGCGGGGTGGATAACAGCCGTGCGGATGCGGGGTGGATAACAGCCGTGCGGATGCGGGGCGGATAAGAGCCGTGCGGATGCGGGGTGGATAACAGCCGTGCGGATGCGGGGTGGATAACAGCCGTGCGGATGCGGGGCGGATAACAGCCGTGCGGATGCGGGGCGGATAAGAGCCGTGCGGATGCGGGGTGGATAACAGCCGTGCGGATGCGGGGTGGATAACAGCCGTGCGGATGCGGGGCGGATAACAGCCGTGCGGATGCGGGGTGGATAACAGCCGTGCGGATGCGGGGTGGATAACAGCCGTGCGGATGCGGGGCGGATTAGAGCCGTGCGGATGCGGGGTGGATAACAGCCGTGCGGATGCGGGGTGGATAACAGCCGTGCGGATGCGGGGCGGATAAGAGCCGTGCGGATGCGGGGTGGATAACAGCCGTGCGGATGCGGGGTGGATAACAGCCGTGCGGATGCGGGGCGGATAACAGCCGTGCGGATGCGGGGTGGATAACAGCCGTGCGGATGCGGGGCGGATTAGAGCCGTGCGGATGCGGGGTGGATAACAGCCGTGCGGATGCGGGGTGGATAACAGCCGTGCGGATGCGGGGTGGATAACAGCCGTGCGGATGCGGGGCGGATAAGAGCCGTGCGGATGCGGGGTGGATAACAGCCGTGCGGATGCGGGGCGGATTAGAGCCGTGCGGATGCGGGGTGGATAACAGCCGTGCGGATGCGGGGTGGATAACAGCCGTGCGGATGCGGGGTGGATAACAGCCGTGCGGATGCGGGGCGGATTAGAGCCGTGCGGATGCGGGGTGGATAACAGCCGTGCGGATGCGGGGTGGATAACAGCCGTGCGGATGCGGGGCGGATTAGAGCCGTGCGGATGCGGGGTGGATAACAGCCGTGCGGATGCGGGGTGGATAACAGCCGTGCGGATGCGGGGTGGATAACAGCCGTGCGGATGCGGGGTGGATAACAGCCGTGCGGATGCGGGGCGGATTAGAGCCGTGCGGATGCGGGGTGGATAACAGCCGTGCGGATGCGGGGTGGATAACAGCCGTGCGGATGCGGGGTGGATAACAGCCGTGCGGATGCGGGGTGGATAACAGCCGTGCGGATGCGGGGTGGATAACAGCCGTGCGGATGCGGGGCGGATTAGAGCCGTGCGGATGCGGGGTGGATAACAGCCGTGCGGATGCGGGGTGGATAACAGCCGTGCGGATGCGGGGTGGATAACAGCCGTGCGGATGCGGGGCGGATAAGAGCCGTGCGGATGCGGGGTGGATAACAGCCGTGCGGATGCGGGGTGGATAACAGCCGTGCGGATGCGGGGCGGATAACAGCCGTGCGGATGCGGGGTGGATAACAGCCGTGCGGATGCGGGGTGGATAACAGCCGTGCGGATGCGGGGCGGATTAGAGCCGTGCGGATGCGGGGTGGATAACAGCCGTGCGGATGCGGGGTGGATAACAGCCGTGCGGATGCGGGGCGGATAAGAGCCGTGCGGATGCGGGGTGGATAACAGCCGTGCGGATGCGGGGTGGATAACAGCCGTGCGGATGCGGGGCGGATAACAGCCGTGCGGATGCGGGGTGGATAACAGCCGTGCGGATGCGGGGCGGATTAGAGCCGTGCGGATGCGGGGTGGATAACAGCCGTGCGGATGCGGGGTGGATAACAGCCGTGCGGATGCGGGGTGGATAACAGCCGTGCGGATGCGGGGCGGATAAGAGCCGTGCGGATGCGGGGTGGATAACAGCCGTGCGGATGCGGGGCGGATTAGAGCCGTGCGGATGCGGGGTGGATAACAGCCGTGCGGATGCGGGGTGGATAACAGCCGTGCGGATGCGGGGTGGATAACAGCCGTGCGGATGCGGGGCGGATTAGAGCCGTGCGGATGCGGGGTGGATAACAGCCGTGCGGATGCGGGGTGGATAACAGCCGTGCGGATGCGGGGCGGATTAGAGCCGTGCGGATGCGGGGTGGATAACAGCCGTGCGGATGCGGGGTGGATAACAGCCGTGCGGATGCGGGGTGGATAACAGCCGTGCGGATGCGGGGTGGATAACAGCCGTGCGGATGCGGGGCGGATTAGAGCCGTGCGGATGCGGGGTGGATAACAGCCGTGCGGATGCGGGGTGGATAACAGCCGTGCGGATGCGGGGTGGATAACAGCCGTGCGGATGCGGGGTGGATAACAGCCGTGCGGATGCGGGGTGGATAACAGCCGTGCGGATGCGGGGCGGATTAGAGCCGTGCGGATGCGGGGTGGATAACAGCCGTGCGGATGCGGGGTGGATAACAGCCGTGCGGATGCGGGGTGGATAACAGCCGTGCGGATGCGGGGCGGATAAGAGCCGTGCGGATGCGGGGTGGATAACAGCCGTGCGGATGCGGGGTGGATAACAGCCGTGCGGATGCGGGGTGGATAACAGCCGTGCGGATGCGGGGTGGATAACAGCCGTGCGGATGCGGGGCGGATAACAGCCGTGTGGATGCGGGGTGGATAACAGCCGTGCGGATGCGGGGTGGATAACAGCCGTGCGGATGCGGGGCGGATAAGAGCCGTGCGGATGCGGGGTGGATAACAGCCGTGCGGATGCGGGGTGGATAACAGCCGTGCGGATGCGGGGTGGATAACAGCCGTGCGGATAAGGTTTTGTTTATCGACGCAGGGCTCTAGTTATAAGTAGCCTGGTTTTAATTCCCGGCTCTGCCAAGAAATTTCATTTCTATCTGAGGATTGAAATGGGGTACACACAGACAGCGTCGTGAAGTAATGATGAGAATACACTGTGGCCAAAAGACACGAGAACGGTAGTCCCATGTGAAAATGTGCCGTGTAGGCACCTCCTGAGCGTTACGGATTGCTGCGGCTGAGCAGAGCGGACTGTCACAGATACGAGTGTAGTGAAACTGGCAACAAGTCGCGAGTTAACCGACTTTGAACGTGAAATAATCATCGGCGCGCGGCGCATGTGTCATAGCATTTCGGAGAGTACACTCAAATTCGCGTTTCCTAGGTCAACAGTGTCGAGGATGGATCTTCAGCATCGCAGAGATAATGTTACCATCTGCGTAAACCGCCGCACGGGACGACGACAGATGTTTAACGAGCGTACATCACGTCACCTCAGCAGATTCATACGGGGCAGGGGCGGCCGCTCCTTATGTGCTGAAGTGCTGCAGCACATTGCTTTATTTGAAAATAAATTATTTTAAAAGTAGGCCTATTATCTACGTCAAGCAAAGAACAGGAATCATTTCTTCTCCCCTCCCCTCACTACGGAGCACAGAACATTGTACGGTTCGAGGTATCTAGGCGTGCGCTCCACTCCGTGCACGGCGTTAGCTGTGCAGATCACAGCCCAGCGAGAATTTCCAAGTTTATTGGCAGGAAGCGTGAATTTTTCCTTCTGCGCATGCGCGCCTAACTTTTCCCTTGTGATCTGGATGTGCTGTTAGGACAACAGCTAAGAGCCGTTGCCCACGTATTATAGCGTAGGCAACGCTAAGAGCAGTCATCACAGCGATTCTTTGTTAGACCACAGAGAGGCAGCACTGGTCACGCGGAATGTGAACGTGGCCAGTGGCACTATCTGGACTCAGCAATATGATTTAAGAGGGAATCGCTCAAAGAAAATGGGGTGAAAAAAGCAGAGGAAGCCATCAGCTGTTCCCGCCAGAAGGTCTTTTTCAATACTCCCAACCTACTTATACTATAGCCTCATTTTGTAAATCGATGTACTATAAAAATTATAATGTTCATGTCGTCAAAATAAGGACATGCTTATTGTGATGCCTAGTTCATAAATTGAACTATAGCAAAATAACATGTGATTTTGCATTACGGCGTTGCTGGTTTCATTTTAATGCTTTTGGTAATACTGAGTATTACTGTTTTTGCGCGGTCAGACCAAGTGTTTCCGAGTTCGTGAATATTTTGTAATTGCAGGTGTTATTGTGTGCAGTAATTAATTTTGTATGAGGAATGAGTATATGTGTTGAGTTTGTTAGCGTGTTTTTGCAATATGGAAAACTGAGTGGAGAGCCTATTGAAACCCCCATTTTTCAACCAGAACTCTTGAAGAAACAAGATGTTCAGTAAAGAACATATAGCCTACTTTCTCCTAAATGCATGGGTATCGTTATAACTCTTTGTCCTTTTCAAGGAGTATGATAGAATGTTGTTTGTAGTAGCTTGTTGAAATACAACGTGCTATAGGGATATTAAACATGAATATGAGGTGCCCTTTGCTAGTGCTACCTCTGTACCAAATTTCGTTCAATTCGGTTTCACCGTTTTTGAATTGATAGGGGGAATCGATTTGCACACATACTTGGCCACCATCTGCTAACTATTGGGCTGTTGTTCTTGCAGTTTGGTCTGAATATGTTTCCCACATAAAGATATGGTGTTGCAAAATTTGGTAGAGATCGGATGGTTATGTTAGTCGTAATTTAACTTAAGCTTTGAACATTTGTGTGGCCGCCATTACGTTTCTGTCAATATGGCGGCGATATAAAACATGACACTGAGATGCCCTTTGCTAGTGCTACCTCTGTACCAAATTTCGGTCCATTCAGTTTCACCGTGTTCGAATTGATAAGGGGAATCGATTTTCACACAAAGATGGCCGCCATCCGCAAAATATTAGGCTGATGACCAATTAGTTTTGTCAAAGGATGCTCCCTCCATAAAGGTATGTTGTTGCTAAATTTGCTAGAGATCGGATGATTAGGCTAATCGTAATTTGATTTAAGCTTTGAACATTTGTGTGGCCGCCATTACGTTTCCGTCAAGATGGCGGCGATATAAAACATGACACTGAGGTGCCCTTTGCTAGTGCTACCTCTGTACCAAATTTCGTTCATTCGGTTCCACCGTGTTCGAATTAATAGGGGAATCAATTTTGACATAAAGATGGCCGCCATCCGCAAACTATTAGGCTAATGGCCTATTAGATTGGTCAAAGGATGCTCCCTCCATAAAGGTATGTTGTTGGAAAGTTTGGTAGAGATCGGATGGTTATGTTAGTCGTAATTTGATTTAAGCTTTATACATTTGTGTGGCCGCCATTACGTTTCAGTCTATATGGCGGCAATATAAATCATGACACTGAGATGCCCTTTGCTAGTGCTATCTCTGTACCAAATTTCGTTCCATTCGGTTTCACCGTGTTTGAATTAATAGGGGGAATCGATTTTGACACAAAGATGGCCGCCATCCGCAAACTATTAGGAGAATGACCTATTAGATAGGTCAAAGGATGCTCCCTCCATAAAGGTATGTAGTTGCAAAATTTGGTAGAGATTGGATGATTAGGTTAATCGTAATTTGATTTAAGCTTTGAACATTCGTGTGGCCGCCATTACGTTTCAGTCAAGATGGCGGCGATATGAAACATGACACTGAGGTGTCCTTTGCTAGTGCTACCTCTGTACAAAATTTCGTTCCATTCGGGTCCACCGTGTTCGAATTAATAGGGGGAATCAATTTTGACATAAAGATGGCCGCCATCCGCAAACTATTAGGCTAATAACCTATTAGATTGGTCAAAGGATGCTCCCTCCATAAAGAAATGTTGTTGCAAAGTTTGGTAGAGATCGGATGGTTATGTTAGTCGTAATTTAACTTAAGCTTTGAACATTTGTGTGGCCGCCATTACGTTTCTGTCAATATGGCGGCGATATAAAACATGACACTGAGATGCCCTTTGCTAGTGCTACATCTGTACCAAATTTCGTTCCATTCGGTTTCACCCTGTTTGAATTAATAGGGAGAATTGATTTTCACACTAAGATGGCCGCCATCCGCAAACTATTAGGCTAATGACCTAGTCATTTGGTCAAAGAATGCTTCCTCTATAAAGGTATGTTGTTGCAAAATTTGGTAGAGATCGGATGATTAGGTTAATCGTAATTTGATTTAAGCTTTGAACATTTGTGAGGCCGCCATTACGTTTCCGTCAAGATGGCGGCGATATAAAAAATGACACTGGGGTGCCTTTTGCTAGTACTACCTCTTTATCAAATTTTGTTCCATTCGGTTGCACCGTGTTCGAATTAATAGGGGAATTGATTTTCACAACAAGATGGCCGCCATCCGCAAACTATTACGCTGATGACCTATTAATTTGGTCAAAGGATGCTCCCCCCCCCCATAAAGGTATGTTGTTGCAAAATTTGGTAGAGATCGGATGATTAGTTTAGTCGTAATTTGATTTAAGCTTTGAACATTTGTGTGGCCGCCATTACGTTCCCGTCAAGATGGCAGCGATATAAAACATGACACTGCGGTGCCTTTTGTTAGCACTACCTCTGTACCAAATTTCGTTCCATTCGGTTGCACCGTGTTTGAATTAATAGGGGGAATCGATTTCCACACAAAGATGGCCGCCATCCGCAAACTATTACGCTGATGACCTATTAATTTGGTCAAAGGATGCTCCCCCCCCATAAAGGTATGTTGTTGCAAAATTTGGTACAGATCGGATGATTAGGTTAGTCGTAATTTGATTTAAGCTTTGAACATTTGTGTGGCCGCCATTACGTTTCCGTCAAGATGGCGGCGATATAAAACATGACACTGAGGTGTCCTTTGCTAGTGCTACCTTTGTACCAAATTTCGTTCAATTCGGATTCACCGTGTTCGAATTGATAGGGGGGACAGACATTCAGAGTACACACACTCACACACACACACACACACACACACAGACACACACACACACAGACTCACACACACACATACACACACACAGACAGACACACTTTTTTCGCCCTGTGTTGATCTCATAAGTCTACTTTCATTTTTTGCAAAAATCGAAAGTAGGCTAAAAACTAAGGTAAAGAAGTTAGGTAGACCTACCCCGGACTTAGATATTGCTCAGAAAGCCACTTCTAACAAATCTGCATACACTAGAAAATTTAATAGAAAAGTGTATGAAAACGATTGGGTGTGCGGGTGTGAGATTAGAAATGCCCTTTTCTGTTTTCCTTGTTTGTGTTTTGGCAATAGTGATTCTTGGGCATTTAAACGCTTTAATGAGGAAGCATAATGACAGCGAGAAACACATCAATAATTCTTTAAATTTAATTGCTTTAGGAACTGTTAATATTGCAACACTATTAAGCCGTGCTTATCATGAAGAAAAAGAAAAGCACAATCAACAAGTGGAGAAGAACAGGTATGTGCTATCCAGAATTATAGACTGCATTAAGTTGTGTGGTGCGTTTGAATTAACTTTAAGAGGGCACGACGAAAGTGATAATTCAGACAATCCTGGCGTTTTCTTGGGCCTAGTAGATTTAATTTCCAGTATAGACAGTGCAGTAAAGGAGCACATTGAATCTAATAGAGTTTTCAAAGGGACCTCAAAAACCATCCAGAACGAGCTGTTGGACTGCATGCTTGAAACCTGCAGAGAAGTGATAGCAGAATAAATGCAGCAAGCATATTTTGTTAGTGTGATGGCCGATGAAACTACCGATGTTTCAGAGCAGACACAGTTAGTGTTGGTATTTCGGTATGAGAAAGATGGTATTCCATACGAACGATTTTGGGGCTTCTTTAAACCGGAAGGTCAGAATGCGGATTCCCTTGCATCATGTATTTTAAGTGTAATGGACAACATGTTTAACGCTACACCACACAAAGTTATTGCGCAGACCTACGATGGGGCATCAGTAATGAGTGGTGGTAAAGGTGGAGTGCAAGCAAAGATAAAAGCCTGCTATCCCAACGCGCATTACATCCACTGCTATGCACACCAACTGAATTTAACAATGGAACATGCAGCTTCGCAGAATCAGTCGGCTAGGATGTTCTTCGCTCACCTGTCAGCGTTCCCTGCTTTCTTCTCAAGGTCGCCGCAACGGACGTCTGCTTTAGAAGCAGTGGCAGCTCGAAGAATTCCAACTGGACCAGCGACTAGATGGAATTTCAGGTCGCGCACCGTAAATGTGATGTACGAGCAAAGGGTATCCATAAGGGAGTGTTTATTAATGCTGGAGAAAACCCCATCCTATAAAACTTGCCTTCAGGCAGACGGGCTTCGTCGCAGCTTAGAACACGAGGAATTCATATTTTGGCTACATTTCTTTCATAAATTGATGCCACATGTGGACATTATGTACAATCAGTTGCAGTCAAGAACAGCTGATGCCGTGAAGATAAAATCCGCTGTGTCACACTCCATTCAAGTGATCAACGACATCAGGGAATCGGTGGAAAACATTGCTAGTACCGGTACTTCTGAAGAAACGTGTGCTTCAGAAAACAAGCGCAGAAAGTTATCATGTCGGCGTACTGATGCCAAGGAAGTATGTGATAGAATAACACGAGAAGACCGCGATCGTTTCCAAACCTTGGATCACCTGGAAGCAGCAAAACTGTTAGATTCCACCAACTTTGAACGATTTTCCAAAACGTCTCCAGATAAAGAACTAGGTGTAACTGTTCAGGCCTATAGCATGCTGGAAAAGAAAGGTTCAGAACAGAACTGTCGGTTCTATACTGTAGGCCAGATTTTAGGAATATTGGTGGGGCAGTCCTCTTCTGCATTTCATAATATCCAGTAATCTGCAAGGTACGTTCTGCCAAACAAGCAAGCTTCTGAGGATATTAGTAACAACACCCATGACTACTTCAGAGGCTGAAAGGTGTTTCTCATCGCTGAAGAGGATCAAGACATTTCTACGAAACACCATGGCACAAGAAAGACTAAGTGCCCTCGCTAGGCTCTCCATTGAGAAGAAGATGGTCTCCAGTATGGAGGGGTTCAATGCCAGGGTGATTGACAAGTTCTGCAGCAAGAAGGAGCGACGTATGGACTTCATTTTTCGTCACTGAGTGAGTGTTTCTATATGTTTATATATATATATATATATATATTTGGAGGGAGGGTTAGGACTACATACACAACTAATTTTCTACACCAGCCGCCACTGATACGGGGTGATTGAAAGGCTGCTGTGAGTCAGATCATCGCCCAGTTGAATGTTGGGAGTCAGGAACCCATTTCTTGTCGAGTCGTTGCCTCGCCGTTATTAACATCATATTCCGTGCCTTCCAATGACTTTTGGCTACTAAGTGTAGACAGGATCAATTCCTACCTAGTCCATCTCCTGGCGTCGGGGTTCGACCCCCGGTTCTGCCAAGAAATATACTTCTTGTTTGAGGGCTGGAACGGGATACACTCAGCCTCGTAAGCCAAAACTGAGAACAGGTGAGTCCGATTCACTCCTCAGCCATCTTGGTAGTGGTTTTCCGTGGTTTCCCACTTCTACTCCAGGTAAATGCCAGTAAGGTACCTAACTTAAGGCCACAGCCGCCTCCTATCAAAATCCTACCCCTATTGCAAATACACACGCTACTACAGCCAACACAATAATACAGGTTATCAGACAGATTCAAAACACACACACCTAAGCACACGGGGCTACATGAGCACGAAGTCGCATTGTCCCTAAACGAAACAATAACAACAACAATTCCTACCTCAGCCATCCTATACGTGTATTTTGTGTTTCCCACCTCTACTCGAGGGAAATACTGGGATGGCTCCTAACTTGAGGCCACTACCGTCTCCTTCCCAATCCCAGCCTCAATCACAAGTACACACTATAGCATATATTACAACTATCAAGTTATCAAACTGTGTGACGAATACTATACACTCTCTGGTACACGAGGCTGGTGATGACAACGTCCAAGCCCCTGAATGAAACAACTACTGCCCTACGTGAGAAGCAGAAGCAAACTCGTGAAATCCAGCAATCCAGGCGGGAGGTTAATTTGCGCTCTACGACTGCAATGGGTAGTTACAAGTCTGAAATCTGAGGTTCAAATCCCGGCGCTGAAGGAGACAACCCTGAATAAAGTTTTCTTCACACTAATCCCATACAAATGCAGGGCTGTTACCTAATTATAAGTCCCAGGTCACCTACCCTAAATCCGGACATAATATTTTCAAGAAGACACATCAATACAGCAATTACAATAGTATAATTTGTCGAATACTTAGATATATTTGGAAGCTGTTCTTGGATCATAAATGAAGCAACAGCAAGATGAACTAAATTCACTAAACGATTAAATTCAATATAGTTGACGGAAAACGTTGCGATTCCACCAAAAATGAAAAATGGTATTGCCTATTGGTACCAGTAGTTAACAGGTGTGTGAGAGTATCATCATGTTAAATACTACTACGCATGAACAATTAGTTTTCGGGAAACACAGCGTTGATATTTGAGCGTTGTATGATCAGAACTTCTTAAAACAACAACAACAACCACTACCAGAAGAGCTACTCCCAATTAGCAGTATATTAATAAGACACAATAGGAAATACAGTGATTATTAAGGTTCGAAATTTAAGGAAAAGTCATATTTTTACCTGATCTTATGTTGCCTGAAATTTGAAAAATAAGTGGGTTGAAGGGTCACTGGCCCCGTTTAAAACAATTTAATTTTGCCTATACGTGTTTTGTCTTATTTTGCTCATTGTAGTGATATTAAAGTTGTGTTTAGTTGTATTTTGAGCATTTTCGTTTAGATTTCTGTTTAACTTTTGACTAGGTGCATGTTATCGGGCTAGAGTTTCAAACACGGATTTGCAAATGGTGCAGTAGATATATTTTTTCTCTGTGTTCCCGCAACAGGCAGATAGCAGGTTTAGAAGACCTGACTCCAAGAGAAAGCTTATGTACGGATGTATCATTGAGTAGCCTAAGTTGCCACCTCAAGAGATAAATTTAGCTCAGAGCAATAATTAGTAAACTAGGAATCTCCGAGTTATCTCACGCCCTGTTCGGCCTTGATGGGTCTGCTAGGTATTGTAGCTCCATCTGTTTGTTTGATTAAATGTGCCCGCTATATTATCACATTTAATGTTTGAATTCTCCAATATTGGTTACACTTCTCTAAAATGCATACATCATATTTTCCCGATTTTAGGTCATATTCACCTAATTTTTAAGGCATATTTGCTTGCATATTTTTGTACTTTTTGAGGTCTTAAACATCAGAACCCTAGTGATAATATGCATAAAGTATTTCGTATTCGAACCTTTGAATCCTGTACGAGACCCAGAGACACGTGGTAAAAGTTATCACAGTGATATCATGCGCCACCAAATAGTGGCCGTGAGAGTAGCTTGTGGCGTGGCTCTCCAGCTCAGCTAGCCACTGGCCAGCTCAGAACTGCTAAACGGTGAGCGAGCGGCGTTGCTACCCAGTGTGAGAGATGTGGAGAGGTGGGACGAGCTAACACATCGGATACCAATCAGGGCAAGCCACACGCGCGTGACGAGACATGGCAGTCAGGTGGTGGGAACTACTAGCGCCGAGCACTCAGCTGTCAGCAGCGACGGGCACGTCAGCCACCTTCTTCATCTACAGGTAAATATGAATAGTTCGTTTAAAAACACAATTTCTCAACTGTTTGATGGTGTATAAGCCAAGGGATACAGTTTGGGACTAAAAAGAAAGAAATAAAGAAAGAAAGAGAGAGAAAGAAAGAATGAAAGAATGAAAGAAAGGAAGGAAGAATTAACGTGGCCGTTAATCTCATTATCATGAGCCACAGGACCTCCTTTTCATCTGGAATCGAAACCACAGGACATGATATTTCACTTTGAAAATCTCACATGCATTGACCAAGAAACGATGATTATGATGATGATGATAATTGTTGTTTTAAGGGGCCTAACATCTAGGTTATCGGCCCCTAATGGTTTGGCTGATCGTGAAGATGATAATGAAATGTAAGCTATAACTAAAACTAACTACTAACTTATATACTAGAAGAAATGGAAAACCAAAAGGAGAATAAGGCAAATAAAGGACAGGAGGAAAAGAAATGGCCTCAACCCTCGAAGAATGCGGATTGAGGGACTTTGCAGGAAGGAGCGCCATAAAAGGCAGATAGCAAAGTGAAAGAGGAGAGGGTCCGCCCCACAAGTAATGGATAAAAGGGGGAAAACCGGACTCAGCTCAGGAATCCCTCGGGGTCGCCAAATCCCGAACTCACCAGCCGTGAGCCCCTGAGGGTGTAGCAATATCCAGGGGGCAACAGAAGTGGTGGCGCTACATACACCCTGCCTCATTGAGGACCTTGAGCAGAAGACAGGAGATAACATGAAATGAAGAAGAAGGATGACCCCTCGCAGAAGGAGGGTATCAGAAAAGATGAGAAAAGGGCCAATTAAGGCGGGAAAGGAAGAGACTCCCTAGGCCTCGGATACCCTTATACCTTCGGGGTCGGAAGAGAACAAGAGTTGACCAAGGGAGGTCGACAGAAAAGAAGACGGAGAGGAGCCCGGCACAAGTAAGTGGAAGCAATGCCGGACTCAGCTGGGGCCCCGTGGTCGCCAAACCACCTCCCACTAGATGTGAGCCCCTGGGGGGGAGCAGGAAACGAACCCGATCCACCCAAGTTAGGTGCCAACAGCTTCACCACTGGGCCACCACGCCCCTGAACTAACAACACATTTCTACCACGAGTAACTGGCTCTCATACAAGGCTCGAAGTTTCTGTTACGTAATACTTAATGTATTTTATCACTATTGTATCCTGGCGACAGCGGTAGATTCGCTCGCTAACGTGTAGCACTAGGTCTTGGGTCTAAGTTATCTGCGGACTCGGTAGACGTGGGTTCGAGCCCCACCGTCAGCTATCCTTGAAATGGTTATCCGTGGTTTCCTATTTTCAACTCCAGGTAAATGCTGGGACGGTAGGCCATGACCGTTCCTTCCACATCCTTGCCCAGCTTCATTCATCTTCATCTCGCATTAACTCCTCTCATGAGGTTGGCGTCAGGAAGGGCATCTGGCCGTAAAAACCACCCACCACATAGCCTTTCATCGCATCTCAACCCAGACCCCAGCAGAACGGGAATAATAAGGGGTATACATACATTTTCTATCGTATCTTCTTAAATAACTGATAATATTGGGGGAATTTTCCGTGTAACAGGAACTAAGCCCACTTCAGAGCTACATCCTTACATGCAATGATTATGTTTAGCGTTTAACTGTGATTAATACAGTAGCTCATTAGCATCTATGAATAAGGTAAACATACGTCCGTTAACACATCTTCAACAATTAGGTAGATTTCATTAGAAAGCTAACTATTGCAATGGGTCCCATGTTTCGACTTCCGGAAAATTTCGACATATCTTCGCGTTTCACATCCCCCAGACCCCAAAACCACCGTCAGTTCAAAAGTTTATATATAATTTATGTATGTATATATTGTGCCCAACTGGTCACGGCAGAATGGCATCGAACTCAGGTCCTATCTGAGAAGACCAGGCACATGATTCTAACTAGAATCGAACCATTGATCTCTGAGGAGGAACAGTTTTAGGGAACCCGAAGAGCAATGTGTTAAAATATGACATATAATAATGTAGCATGATTTCACGGCTTGTATGTGAATATCATAGCAGTTTTAAGATGAAGAATTGTAAGCAAATGCAAGCAAATATACGTTTTCGAGGCATATACGAACGAGAGCAGGCCAGTTGACGTTTTATTAATTGCAGTTGGAAAATGGGTGGAGACCGAAGGCGCCAAGGGACCTACTTTCGTCTGGAGCGAGGAGACAGCTCAAAATTAATGACCCGGGTATTCACCGCTTGACAACGATGGAACCTAGGGTAGGGATGACTATCCACGGAAATTAATTAATTACAGCCAAGTGGAGTATTGAAATGGAGTGAAATGTACACCCAGGTGAATATATTTTAGGAGAGATAATTTAGGAATGATTTTACACCTAAATTAAAGCCTATATCTCCAAATGAACGCGTTACTACCGAGCCTACGCTCGAGAGGAGTGATTTGGTGACCAGTCAAGGGGGAATCACCTTGATGGCGTCCTGATGCGCTGGACTAAGGCAATTAATTGTAATTAATTGGCCGAAGCGATCGCCGGCACGCGAACGTTTATGAAACCTCCACACCTAAATAAACAAGGTGCATATGTCATTTCGGCTGAAAACGTATTATTTCAAGGAAGGAGTCGCAGCCACATGTCCGGTGGACTAGTTTTTACGAGAAACCTTTATAAGGAGGGAGCAGTGCAGACCAAGCGAGTTGTCTTGTTGTCTTCAGCCTGTTCTCAAGTATACACGTAACTAATACGCTGCCAGTAAAAGCGCGAAATGTTCAAGTATCGACGCCCAGCCGTCGAAGAACAATAGAAGCAAGTCTTACAGCTTCATAAGTAATTATGAAGTGCGTCGAAGTTAATTTAATACAGATATCTATCTATTATCTGACGCAAATATAAAGTCGCCACAGCGAAAGAATAACTTATAATGTTTTTGAACATTACATATACCGGGAGGTATTGTCAGAATTGTATATGACATTATCATCAGGATCACTACAATGATGGGAGCTTGGGAAACATCGCCACTTAATCTTGACAGTGAGCTGAACGATATTGCAGGTGACGAGGATCGAACGTCCGTAAACGCTGTTAAACTTTCACGGAGACCAGCGGTTGGCGTAATTGCATCGCATCTCTGAGATCAGGCGTAGGAAGAGTCCGAGTAAGGATCAACCTGTGAAATAGTAAATAAGTGTACATAAATTGTGTAATAGTGATCTAAAAGTGTTCATGTGTATAGTGATTAATATGCATTGTGTAAAAGTACAAGAGGCCACTGATAAGAGTATGTTTATCATGTGGGAAATGTGTGAAATTAAGTGTTGTGAAAAATATAACATGATGGCTTAAATCAAGCGTCATGGTAGGCCTGAAGCTGAAAGGCTGGCACCATCCAGCGAAAATAAAAAGTGAGTACCAATTTACAATGTTGTTATAACTAAATAGTTCACCATTCAACGATTTATCACTTTGAGACTAAGATGTAACAGTCACTTATTGAACGAGTTTTCACCACTCGTCTTGAATAAAGTATGGCTTGGAAGGTGATTTGTTTAGGGCCATTCAGGCCGAAAATAGTGATGAATGTAACGATAACGTTAAATGATAATAATAATAATAATAATAATCTGGGGTCGGCAACAGTAAAGTAATAGGCATTTTTGGCCTAAATAATGTTCAAGATATGTCATGTCTAATATAAAGATACTGTATTTTGGTAAACAGTAAGAAAGTAACGTGGAATATAACGAGATACGAGAGTTTTTCAGTGTCAATGATGTGTTGAATGAATATTTGATATGGTCAATCCTTAGGATTATATTTGAGGACCATTAAAGTAAAGTAAGCCAGTAAATTTATACATTGTTATTAGGAGCTATTTAAAGCTTTGGCTTAAGTGTTATTACAGAGAGAACGCGGGTGCCTTAATAATTGAGTCATCTATGTGAAGTATTGTTTGAGCCCCATATAAGCGTGCAGAAATAACGTAGAATCCAGTGATTTACGTAAATAAATATTGCGGGGACCAATCTAATATAGCTTGCGCGTTAGGTGAGAAGTTGGCTAATCTACGACTAGTATCGCCCTTGTGCATACTCTATTATTCGCAGCGAATTGGACAGAGCCTGTCTGTATCCAACGCTTGCATGAATTATGGCCACGAATGATGTCCGTTGAGACTCCGTGAGCATGTGTATAAATGATCTACCCTGAGAGGTAAGGATCATATTCGTCGTTTAGGAAACGCAGATTTCCTCATGTTATAATTGTGACAGCTGCTGGTGAGAATCCTGTGTTCTCATTATGATGCGCGTCCAAAAGCCATTAGTAGTCACCATAGAACGACAAGGCTATCACAGGAATCCATCCCCAGCCATGAATGTTAATAAGGAGCCAGTTGAGCCCGATACACTCTAATTATAGGTGTTAAATAATTAAATGACTCAATTACTTAGGAACAACACTTAGCGTATCCCTGCTGTAATGCAATTGTAAACAAACTCGACCTTGACAGCAGATGAGAGAAGTGGGTTGTCCCACTGAGTCGAGCGGCCATCTTGTGCAGCTTGCCGGAACTAATTTTATTGCCTGCTGGGGAAAGGGAACGTCGGTCTGCCAGTCCTTTAAATTATGGTCACAGTAGGACACTGAAGAATCTCGATATTTGAATATGCAATTAAGATATGAGTGTAATGACGATGCCAATTGAATTAAAAGATGTGTTGCAACACACATACATTGTTGAATCAAAGAAATCGGATAATATTTGGCACAGTTATTCTCTGAAGAGGAACACTGAACCAAATAAAGTGTTAGGCATCCTTTTAGAATGCATTTTAGCCAGTTCACGCTAATTTATGCAGACGGGTATGTGATTTCTAAGAACTTGACACATTTGTAACGATAATAATCCCGACAAGACCCAGAAAATCGTTGTATGCTGAAACTATATATATTTCTATCCATGTTTATTTTGGAAGGGAAGTGTACCACTTTTTAAGCGTTTCATTTTGATGGAAGGAAGGAGGATGATTCACACGACACAACAAATATTTGTTAATTAATGCAGAAAATAATGAATTTATGCTAATCAAAGTAAATGCCATAAGAAACGGAGTAATGTTTTATTAATGTCATTTTGATGTGATATGTGACTTTCGTGTTATGATACTCCAGTTAAGTAAAATTGTGTCACATGATGAACACTATGGAAACCCATGGAAGTCTGAAAGTATCAATGATAGGATGCTAGAAATAGATTTGAGTGCAGTGTAGCACTATTTTAAGAAGGAGACTCACAAAATAACCCTGATTTTATTTGTGGGAATTAAATATAATTTGTCCTTTATTTGTATTTGTTGTATAGCCATGATTTTATACCAGTAAATATTTTATTTTAGGAATATGTTGTGTATTTCATGTAGAGTAGTTACCTGGAAGACTCAAATCCTGAGCATGTGGTCGTATGGTGGGCAGGAACGCCCCATACCTCGAAAGACCGTGAGTTAGCTGGGATACGAACACATGTTCCACATGATGACAGTTGGGTACAATATATATATATATATGTATATCAGTTTTTTGTGGACCCGATAACTGCCGTAATTTTGCACCAATCACTTTGAATTTTTTACATAATATGTATCCCTATAAAATCTCGGTCGAGTTCGTTAATGGGCAAAATCGGTCGAAGGGGGTGAAAATGGGGGGCTTTTTTCGAAAAATTGAAATTACGCTATAACTCTCTCAATACGTGAAATGTCGAATCCATTCAAAGTTCATAATATGTGTCGGATAAGTGCCAACAATTTATGTCAAATAAGTTTTTTGATAGCACCAACCATTGACCAACGGGGTGGAAAAAGGTGGGTTTTTCGGGAAACATTAATCATATCTCTCTTAATAGGCACAATATCAAAACCGTACTAAACGGACAATATTCCCCTAATAATTACCTAAAACTTTTGTCTGAAAGAATTTTTGATATGACCCACCATTACGCCGAGGGATGAGAAAAATGATTTCGGAATTATAAGAAAATGCCAAGAGCTATCAGAGGTTGCCATGGCAACACTACTAAATTGATGAGGGATGAGCCGTTGCCATGACAACGCACTTGCACGAGATCAGATTCAGTATTTCCATCTGACTAAGCCGGCCGCGTGGTGTTGGGGTAGCGCGCCTGCCTCTCACCCGGAGGCCCCGGGTTCGATCCCCGGCTCCGTCAGGGATTTTAAAACTGACGTGAGGGTTGGAACGGGGTGCACTCAGCCTCGTGAGGACAATTGAGTAGCTGTCTGACAGTGAGACAGCACCCCGATCACGAATACCAATATTAACGGCCGAGGGGACCCGACGCGCTGATCACGCGTCACCCCAATATCTGCAGGCCAAATGGCTGGGCAGCGGTCGCTAGGTCGGCCTTAACCCGTCATGGGCTGGATGGTGCCAGGGGTTGACTTTGACATCTGACTAAGTGGGAAGCGGCTTCGGTGACGTAACTGGTAGCATGCAGAATGTCTATGCCCAAGGTCGCGGTTTCAAAGCCGGCTGAAGTCGTCGGATTTTCTAAGAGCGCTAAAATCCCTCAGTATGCTTTCCTTTGGAGGGGAAGTTCCAACGTTTGTTACGAGTTGCTGGTTGGGGTGGCATCTAGTAGCCAAGTTCACAGCTAGGTGTCATCGACGGTAGTACCTGGTAGCAACATTAGGAACTACTGCTTGAAATTGACTGTCTGCAGTCCTTACCTGAATTACAGACTAATACATCCATTACAATTCACACCGTTTATCAGACAGATTCTACACTCACCCTAAGTACACGGGGTTAGATGACCGCGTTGTCGCAGCCCCTAAACTGAGGAACCAACCAGAGGTAGATTTCATTAGAAAGCTAACTATTGCAATGGGTAGGCTACCATGTTTCGACTTCCGGAAAATTTCGACATATCTTCGCGTTTCACATCCCCCAGACCCCAAAACCACCGTCAGTTCAAAAGTATATACAGTGTGGTCCGCCCGCCCCTTATTATTTAGTTTTATGAAACCCAACTAACATAGCATTTCTCCCGATGGTCGATATTGCTCTGCGCTCTGACTGTGTGACAGCAATGTAATGGGGTCATGGGTCTAGCAAAGAAAAACCGACCTTAAACTTTTCCCCGCCAAATACTACGGCCCATTCTACTAACATATGACTTTCTGCTCCTTGAAATAACACACATACACGTAATACGATCCAATTAATCGCTTACGCCACGTGATCTGTATTAGTAGAAAGTTAAATCAACACCACAAACCGTGATTGAAGACTTTGAGATGGACTTAAACGTTTGAGGTGGGATGGCTACAGTAACTAAAGCACGTTTAGCGTGCAGTATTTGCCATGTCTTGGTGGCTGCGAGGTTTAATGCCTGACCGTACTTTGTGGGCGCGAGCGGGTAGAATGCTGCTTCGAATCCAGTAGTTGGCATACTTTTTTTGAACGAAAGCCCACATTCCATTTTAGTCGGGATGTAACTACATTGCCAAATTTATTGCCTTACGACGAATTTTTGTGAAGAGTTCGTTGAATTTTGATGATTTATAAAGAGAACACGATCGAATTGAAAAATTTAAAAACTGGCATGAATATTAACATAACATCTCGAAGTGTTGCTCCGGAAGCCCGGGTTCGATTCCCAGCTCTGCCAAGAAATGTAATACTTGTCTGAGGGCTGAAATTGGGTACACATAGCCTCGTGGAGCAAATATGAGAAGAAGTGGGTTTGATTCCCACCTCAGCCACCCTGGAAATGGTTTTCCGTGGTTTCCAAATTCCGGGACGGATTCTATCTTAAGGCCACGGCCGCCTCCTTCCCAATCCTTAATTGCAAATACACACATCATTACAAGCCCGCAATAACTCAGGTTATCAGACAAATTCTACACACACACACCCAAGTAAACATGGCTAAATGTTCTAGGCCCTCAAATGAAACAAAACAACAACATATCGAAGGATATTCTGATCGCCAGTGCTTGCATCGAAGTATACGTATTCCGTAGAAATTCCCATTGTATTATTAGCAAAAAATCGTGTGTCTGTCTGTGTGTGTGTGACGTTGTGTGTGTGAGAGAGTGTGTGTGTGAGTGTGTGTGTGTGAGTGTGTGTACTCTGAATGTCTGCCCCTCCCCCCCCCCCCCATCAATTCGAACACGGTGAAACCGAATTGAACGAAATTTGGTACAGAGGTAGAACTAGCAAAGGGCACCTCAGTGTCATGTTTTATATCGCAGCCATCTTGACGGAAACGTAATGGCGGCCACCCAAATGTTCAAAGCTTAAATCAAATTACGAATAACCTAATCATCCGATCTCTACCAAATTTTGCAACAACATATATTTATATAGCGAGCTTCTTTTGACTACACTACAAGGTAATCAGTCCAATAGTTTGCAGATGGCGGCCATGTATGTGTGCAAATCGATTCCCCCTATCAATTCAAACACGGTGATACCGAATTGAACGATATTTAGTACAGAGGTAGCACTAGTAAAGGACACTTCAGTGTAATGTTTTATATCGCCGCCATCTTGACGAAAACGTAATGGCGGCCATCCTATTGTTAAGAGCATGAATCAAATTACGACCAACCTAATAATCTGATCTCTACCAAATCTTGCAACAACATACCTTTATGTGGGAAGCATATTTTGACCAAACTACAAGATCATCAGCCCAACAGTGTGCATATGGCGGCCAAGTATGTATGCAAATCGATTCCCCCTATCAATTCAAACACGGGTGAATCCGAATGGAACGAAATTTGGTACAGAGGTAGCACTAGCGCAGAAAACCTCAGTGTCATGTTTTATATCGTCACCATCTTGACGGAAACGTAATGGTGGCCACCCAAATGTTCAAATCTCAAATCAAATTACGACTAACTTAATTATCCTATCTCTACCAAATTTTTCAACAACGTATACTTGTATGGCGAGCATCGTTTGACTGAACTACAGGGTCATCAACCTATTCGTTTGCAGATGGCGGTCATGTATGTGTGCAAATTGATTCCCCCTATCAATTAAACACGGTGTAACCGAATTGAACGAAATTTGGTACAGAGGTAGCACTAGCAAAGGGCACTCCAGTGTCCTGTTTTATATCGCCGCCGTATTGACGAAAACGTAATGGCGGCCATCCTAATGTTAAGAGCTTGAATCAAATTACGACCAACCTAATAATCTGATCCCTACCAAATTTTGCAACGACATACCTTTATGTATAGAGAATCTGTTGACCACACTACAAGGTCATCAGACCAATAATGTGCAGATAGCGGCCGTGTTTGTGTGCAAATCGATTCCCCCTATCAATTCAAACACGGTGAAACCCAATTGAATGATTTTTTTTACAGAGGTAGCACTAGCAAAGGGCACATCATATTCATGTATAATATCCGTAAAGCACGTTGTATTTCAAGAAGCTACTACAACCAACATTCAATTATACTCCTTGAAAAGGACAAAGGGTTATAACCATAACCATGTATTTAGGAGAAAGTAGGCTATACGTTCTTTACCGAACATCTTGTTTTGTTATTAGATTTTAACAAAAAGTCTTAGCATATCTTTAGGCCCGTATCACAAGACACTCACTGGCAAGGAAGCTGGTTTGATCGCTGGTACAAAATCCTGTATAATTCTGTTCTCTTCGTCAGTACACCTGCTTGTATGACCGAAGTGTATCACACGCTAGCATTTTGGACGCTAAGTTGTATGAAATAAAACCGAAGGGCTGTCGTTTGAGGGCATTAGTTGCTGTTATTTCGCCTTATTAACGCAAAGCGGTCGCGAAAATTGCTTTAAGTAAATTAGAAACCCTGCCAGGTACTGAACGAATGCATTCCAATCAATATTTAAGATCTAACTGTAATAATTGAATATTTTACCATACGCGTTAATAAGAAGCGCAACAAAAACCTCCAGAGTGTGTTGGAAATGTGTGCAAGTGTTATTGCGCCCGCTCGCTCTTTCGAAGATCCCGGGTTCAAGACCATCCAACGGCAGATTTTTTAAATTCTTTTAAACTATTTTATTATACCCTCCCTACCTCGTACAGCTAGATTTCAACTTGGTTTTGTTCACATTATCTACGAAGACGATAGGGAAAGTTATTTTCTTGTCTCATTTAAATGGTTATTTTCCCTAAATACTGTTCTAAACCATATCGCCTCCGTAGCGTAGCGGTAAGCATGGTTAGCTGCCGCCCCGGAGGTCCTGGGTTCGATTCCCGGCTTTGCCACGAAATTTGAAAATTGGTATGAGGAACGGGGTCTACTCAGCCTCGGGTGGCCCAAATGAGTAGATGGGGTTCGATTCCCACCTCAGCCATCCTCGAAGTGGTTTTCCGTGGTTTCCCACTTCGTCTTCGGGCAATTGCCGGGATGGTACTGTCCCCGATCTCAGGATAGTAGGCTGTCAGATATCCGCCCCCTCAATCGGATTGCCAATAATCAAACGCACCGGCACAGCTACATCAATGAAAATGGCACTGACAGATACTATCGAGATTAGAGCACAATAGTTAACAAGAAATTATTGTGGAACACACCAAAATATACGGGGGTTCATACTTACCTTTACTTACCTCTTAAATTTATCTCGGGGACTGGGTTGTCAACTGGATCACTTAAAGTATGCCCACACAATAACCTCCACCATGATATTTAAAATGAACCATAACGAAGACGAGAAACTTTAAACTGCACAATAATTTATTTCACATAAAGAATGAATTTAACAAAAATAAAACAACAAAATCCACGTGGCAATCAGAAGCCATCGACCACATAACCATGTCCTCCTGTAGGACTATTATACTCTACATACAATGTTTTAGCTTTCTCAAGCTCAAAATAACGTAATTACAATAATGCACTTGGAATGGAAACGGGATTTGGGACGAGACACATATATCAATTGTTTTGCGTGTTTATATACTTCACATTTTATTTATAGCCACAAGGCTATTATGTAAACGTCCTTGGCCTCTATCATACAGTTGTCCGGGCCAGCTGCAATGCACCTGCATCGTCAAAGTGGACTCACCTGTTCGTTCAACCCTAGCATAAGCGAGTTCCATCAGAGCTTAGCTCTCCTTTCAAAACACGTTAAATGTCCACATCTCAACTGAAATATTATCACGCAAATCTTTTAAATGCTCCATTCAAACACCAGTGGATTACTCCAATACTCCCAAATCATATTTAATTGTTCAATCCACTTGCTTAATTAGCGTTGTTTAGAGTATAAAAACAAAACTCTTAATGTTAATAACAAAAGTTCATTAATTATTTATAACAATAATAAATTGTTTATAACAATGTCAAACGACAATTGAAAATTTTATACACGCCTCTATTAATCCCTTTCATTACATATTATTTAACAAAGATATTTACAGATTATTTACAATATTAATATTGTTTATATTATTTATACAAGAAATACATTAAACCACACGTTTATCCGGTTGATAATTACTCAAATCGTGGTGATATAATCGACCAATGAAGGTTAGTTATATTTAAATGTCAAATTCAGGTTTAATAAGGTTTAATAATAATTATAATATTTGTGACGGTAACCTCCATTCAAAATCTTCATCTCAAATTATTTAACACTCTTGTTAACTTTAACAGTATCTTCACATGAATAACTTTCAAAGAACCAGGACAATACATTCAGCGGAAAAATACTTCGCTCAAAACGCACAAAATTGCTCAACAATAGGCCCAGAATTCATCATATATCTTCATATATATGGCATCAAAATCTTCCAAATTACATACAAAAACCTCCACTCATAAATTCAACAACTTCATTTATTACTGTGGGAACCTCCTTCATTATTCAAGGGCATTACTCATCAGCGACTTTTACAGGTCCACTGAACTAACGATTATACATCCATTGTTCCTCTTCAAAAATTCTTATATTCATCAATTGTATTAATGACTGTTATTATTTAACCTTCGTGGGTTTCATTCATGAATCGATATGAAGTAAAAATTTGCCAATCACAAATAAATTTAATACCAAATACGATTAGACACTCCTCCCTGGTCTATCAAAATTGAGATTAATATCTTCAAAGTAATGCAGTATAAAAATACTATCTTCAATCAAAGTTCATCTAAACTGCATAAATAGTCGAATAGAATACAATTAGATTGTGGAATGCAAACATTATTGTTCCAATCTATAATTGAGAAAAACTCCTATCAATTGTTCATTACTATAGTGTATTCAATAAATCGTAATCAAAGTTCATATTTCATAAAATTGTCTATAATGCAATGATAAATGTCTATGTTGCAATCATGTTCATAAGACGACTAGTATTTCAAAGATCGTCGATAACGTATTAGATTTTAACGCTCTAAAATCATTTAATCATTCTTCTTTCTTGAGGATGACAGAAAATTGGTCAAAGTAATTTACTGAATAGAATTACTTTAATAAAATGACACGCTGTCTGAATTCAAATCTGCCATAGAAATCATTAACTTTACAGTCAAATCGTGACTACAAAAATATGCAAATTACTGAAAGAATCTAAATTATCAGTCTCAACTGATCCAAAATTATTTAAGTATGCCAATGACATAACAATGTCTCAACAAATCGTAGAAAAAGGCATAAATCATCGAAGTGTACTGAGTACAGAAATGTTAATCAAGAAAATGGGGCAGAAGATAGGACAAAAAATATGGGAAAAATGGTTGCTCAGATATCGCTACGTGACTCAAATAATACAAGAAACGTTCACGACTACCTAATCTGTTGATTGAAGTTCTAGAGGAAAGTTTTCAAAGAAAACTGCTGTTGGTTCCATTTCACCAGCGTGAAGATGTGCTCCGTCCTCGAACCTGGAATCAGCGTCCTCGGAGAATCGAACTGCTTCCTTCTCCGGAAATTGCACTGCTCCGCGTATACGAAAGACATCCTTCTGGCAAAATTCTTCTTTGTGAGCCGGGTCCTCCCTGGCCTCTCTTGAAAGTTCCCTGAAGTTCCAGTCGTAATTCGCCATGAAGTTTATTGCAGTTATTTCCGCAGAAATATTCATAATCGTGGAGTATGATGATATTTCCACTGTCATTTGATATAATTCAGCGATGGATTCACGATGCATGAGTGTAGTTGGATGTTCACTACATGCTCGCTTTTGTAGAATGACGATTAACGAAGTTCCATGCTGTTACTTCACTCCATCGATATATGTCCCAATTGCATTAAAGCCTTAGCCTTCCATCTCAACTTCTGTTGTAATCATTGAAAGCACTGCAAGATTATAATGTTCCATAGTAGAATGTATCGTTGTATTACCAAACGTATTCTCCAATATCACGGTTGTAACACGTGTCAGCCGTAGTGTATAATGTAGAATTTTAAAAGTGCTTCTCAGGTGGCGAGAAAATCACTTTTGTCTGCAGCCTTAAAGTGTCAATATCTTTCAAAGTATAACTGTGAAATTGTTCAAATCTTCTACACACCTCAATGTTGTACTGCCCAATTGAATTATAATAAAGGCAGAAGTTAACTCTTTATATCTTATCTGGTAGAAACGTTAATGTGAGCGTTTCAACTTCACCTAGTTTCGAACAGCGTAAAATGGAACTGCTCCGTGTTCGTTCGATGCGCCGGGCTTTAACCACACGCTAAAGATGACTTGCTTCACTTATTCACTCGAAAATGACTCTATGACATCTGAAATATATATGCGTTATCTGCGGTATGAGAGATATGAGAGAATATGAGCGGTATCAGCGGTATGAGAGATATGAGAGAATATGAGAGCTCCTCTATCCTGTGCACGACCTTTTATCAACTTCTTAAGGGGCGTATCCATCCCTTCCATTGCTCGTTGCTCCGTCATTGCTAGAAGTTTTAACTTTGGCTATACTTGACGGATTTTCAAATTTCAAAAACTCAAAATTAATTTCTTCAAAATTCCAAATCAATGCCATAACTGAAAATAGTTTTCCACAAATCTGCATGCCAAAAGTAATCAAATATCGTAGTTTCAGCAATCTCCGTCTTCCTTCCAAACTATCGTTCATTGGTTCGAGTCTCTCCTCCAATAGCGTAACTTCTTCCTTAGCACAATACCTTGTTTCCTGCGACTGCGTCGTAAATCTAAGATCTTTCTCGAACAAAATCATGACGTCACCAAGAATCTCAGCTCCACCAGCCTACTTGCATGAATCTGCGTCATCCGTGCCTACGTCATGAATATACACGTCACAACTATGACATCCATAACTTTATTCATATTTGCCAATACAGCCATCGTGGTCTCAATATAATTCAATTTACGGGGGCAGTACCTACTGTAAGGCCACGGCCACCTCCTTCCCTCTTCCTAGCCTATCCATCCCAATCTTCCATCCCTTCCCATCCCTCATGAGGCCCCTGTTCGCTTTGCAGGTGAGGTCGCCTGGGCGAAGTGCTGATCACAACTCCCCAGTTGTATCCCTCCCGACCAGATGTTCCAAGCTCCAGGACACTGCCCATCGAGGCGGTAGTGATGAGTTCCCTCGCTGAGTCCGTGGGAACCACCAACCTAGAGGGTAAATTGACTAAATAAAATTAAAAAAAACTGTTCTAAAACATGGATGGATACTATTCGTTATAATTAATATTCTTTTAGTCGATTTTACCCTCCAGGTTAGGTTTTCCCACGGACTCAGTGAGGGATCCCATCATTACCGCCTCTACGCGCAGTGACCTGGAGCTTGAAACATCTCGTCTGGGGATACAACTGGGGAGGTGGGATCAGCACCTCGCCCAGGTGGCCTCACCTGCAAAGCGAACAGGGAAATCTTGAGGGATGGGAAAGGTGAGGAGGATAGGGAGGGATAGGCAAGGAAGAGGTATTGAGGCGGCCGTGGCCGTACGGTAGGTAACATCCCGGCATTTGCCCGAAGGCGAAATGGGAAACCACGGAAAACCACTTTGAGGATGGCTGAGGTGTGAATCGAACCCCCTCTATTTATTTGGACCACCCGAGACTGAGTAGACCCCGTCCCAGTCCTCATACCACTTTTCAAATTTCATGGCAAAGCCGGGAATCGAACCCAGGACGTCCGGGGTGGCAGCTAATCACGCTGACTACTACGCAACGGAGGCGACTCTATTCGTGATAATTAGAATTTTAATAGTTCAATATTTATAATAATATGACACGTTCTGTAATTACTGGCTTGCTGTGAGGCTCAGCGGTAACGTTCTCGCTTGCTGTGCCTAAGGTTGCAGGTTCGTATCCTGGCGCAGTCAGCTGGCATTTGAGGGAGCGCAAATGCGAGGGAGCCGTGTCAGTAGATTTACTGGCACGTTGAAGATCCCCTTCCGAGCAAAATTCCAGCACCCCGGCGTATCTAAAAGCGAGAGCAGTTAAAAGGGACGTAAAACCAATAATGTCATAATTATCTGTATTTACTGTAGGATTGGGGCAGATGACCTCGTAGTTCCGCCCCTTAAAACCTCACTAACTAACTAACTAACTAACTAACTAACTAACTAACTATTACTGCAAGTGTATAGCAAGTGCTTTTCGCACAGACGCCGTTGAAAGAAATTATAGTTTCGGTCTGATGTACTTATTTATTTGTTATGTGGGTCGTCTGAGTGAGTCGGAGTTTTCCTTTAAACAAAGGTGGTCAAAATTTCGAACGACTGGCTGCGTGGCTCAGGGGTAACGTTCTCGCTTGCTGAGCCCAAGGATGCAGGTTCGAAACATGGCGCCGTCAGCTGGCATTTGAGGGTGCGCAAATGCGAGGGAGCCGTGTCAGTAGATTTACTGGCACGTTAAAGATCCCCTTCGGGGCAAAATTCCGGCATCCCGGCGTCTCTAAAAGCCAGGGTAGTTAAAAGGGACGTAAAACCAATAACATTATTATTAAAATTTCCAACACTTGCTACCTTGAATATACAGGATACCTTGCTTTCGTTCTACAGATCATTATGTCGTCGTCCAATCTGGCTGTGTACCATCGGATAAGTACGGTCCTTTTGAGGACCAAATAAAAAATCACTCGTTGGAACAGATAGATATGCGTCCATAATACATCCACAATAAACGACATTAAGCAAAAAAGAGTACTAGTTCAAGATTCGAACCTACTACAATGCGACTTCGTTGACGCTAGTCTTGATTTAGCCACCATAGCTACCGAGAACCATGGTATATTGATGGCACGCATTGAATCTATTCGAAGACACTTCCTGTCAAAACGTAAGCATGTGTTATTCGGAGCTCTAATCGTTTCAATCATGCATAATATTTGAGGTCATTGAAAACTGCCACTATTAATTTCTACTATATTCGCGAGGATGTACTCAACGGTAAAGTTGTACAATGGACGTAAAGGAACAGGTACTAATGTTTTTAGGATGATTGTGATATACGCGTTAGTTGGGTTGCCTTCCTCCAAAAAAAATAAGGGGCTGGCGGACCACACTGTATATATATATATATATATCAGTTTCTTGTGGACACGATAACTGCCGTAATTTTTCACCAATCACTTTTTACCGAATATGTATACCTATAAACTCGGTCGAGTTCGTTACTGGGCTAAATCGGTAGAAGGGGGTGAAAATGGGGGGCTTTTTTCGAAAAAGTGAAATATTGCTATAACTCTCTTAATATGTGAAATATCGAATCCGTTCAACGTTCATACTATGTGTCGGATAAAGCCCAAAAATTTATGTTTGAAGAGTTTTTTTATATCACCAACCATTGACCAAAGGGGTGGGAAAAAGTGGGTTTTTCGGGAAACATTAATCATATCTCTCTTAATAGGCACAATATCAAAACCGTACGAAATGGACAATATTCCCCTAATAATTACCTAAAACTTTTGTCTGAAAGAATTTTTGATATGACCCACCATTATGCCAAGGGATGAGAAAAATGATTTCGGAATTATAAGAAAATGCCAAGAGCTATCAGAGGTTGCCATGGCAACACTACTAAATTGATGAGGGATGAGCCATCAGACGTTGCCATGACACCGCACTTGCACGAGATCAGATTCAGTATTTTCATCTAAGTGGGAAGCGGCTTCGGTGACGTAACTGGTAGCATGCAGAATGTCTATGCCCAAGGTCGCGGTTTCAAAGCCGGCCGAAGTCGTCGGATTTTCTAAGAGAGCTAAAATCCCTCAGTATGCTTTCCTTTGGAGGGGAAGTTCCAACGTTCGTTGCGAGTTGCTGGTTGGGGTGGCATCTAGTAGCCAAGTTCACAGCTAGGTGTCGTCGACGGTAGTACCTGGTAGCAACATTAGGATCTACTGCTTGAAATTGACCGTCTGCAGTCCTTACCTGAATTAAGACTACTACAGCCATTACAATTCACACCGTTTATCAGACAGATTCTACACTCACCCAAAGTACACGGGGTTAGATGACCGCGTTGTCGCAGCCCCTAAACTGAGGAACCAACCAGAGGTAGATTTCATTAGAAAGCTAACTATTGCAATGGGTACCATGTTTTGACTTCTGGAAAATTTCGACATATCTTCGCGTTTCACATCCCCCAGACCCCAAAACCACCGTCAGTTCAAAAGTTTATATATAATTTATGTATGTATATGTGTCGACTAGATATATATATATATATGCATATCAGTTTCTTGTGGACACGATAACTGCCGTAATTTTGCACCAATCACTTTGAATATTTTACCGAATATGTATACCTATAAAATCGCGGTCGAGTTCGTTACTGGGCTAAATCGGTCGAAGGGGGTGAAAATGGGGGGCTTTTTCGAAAAAGTGAAATATTGCTATAACTCTCTTAATATGTGAAATATCGAATCCGTTCAACGTTCATACTATGTGTCGGATAAAGCCCAAAAATTTATGTTTGAAGAGTTTTTTTTATAGCACCAACCATTGACCAAAGGGGTGGGAAAAAGTGGGTTTTTCGGGAAACATTAATCATATCTCTCTTAATAGGCACAATATCAAAACCGTACAAAATGGACAATATTCCCCTAATAATTACCTAAAATTTTGTCTGAAAGAATTTTTGATATAACCCACCATTATGCCAAGGGATGAGAAAAATGATTTCGGAATTATAAGAAAATGCCAAGAGCTATCAGTGGTTGCCATGGCAACACTACTAAATTGATGAGGGATGAGCCATCAGACGTTGCCAAGATAACGCACTTGCACGAGATCATATTCAGAATTCCATCTGACTAAGTGTGAAGCGGCTTCGGCGACGTAACTGGTAGCAAGCATGCGGAATGTCTATGCCCAAGGTCGCAAGTTCAAAGCCGGCCGAAATCGTCGGATTTTCTAAGAGCGCTAAAAATCCCTCAGTATGCTTTCCTTTGGAGGGGAAGTTCCAACGTTCGTTGCGAGTTGCTGGCTGTGGTGGCATCTAGTAGCCAAGTTCACAGGTAGGTGTCGTTGACATTAGTACCTGGTAGCAACATTAGGAACTACTGCTTGAAATTGACCGTCTGCAGTCCTTACCTGAATTACAGACTAATACAGCCATCCCTAAGTACACGGGGTTACATGACCGCGTTGTCGCAGCCCCTAAACTGAGGAACCAACCAAAATCTCTGCGGGAGATATAATTTTGCGTGAAGAAGTAACAGACCGTTACATAGTTACTCATCAGTGTCGAAACCTTGCATAAGGACAGTGTGACCACAAGTATAAAAATGGACCCCAAATGACAAGAAGGTTACCGTTCCCATAAGACAATAAAATGTTTAAAATAAGCATAAAATGACGAAAAAAAAGTTAATTAAGCTCCAATTATAAAATACCTTCTCGCAATAAATGAGGTCTGATCCTTCTACGAAAACCTGCATATTCTGCCTATTTTCGCCTATCCCCAAGTTTGTCCGGTGAAATCTACCTCCGCCTTCCGGCGTGCCGAGAGGACTTTTTATGCATTGGATTAGAATCGCGAAATTTATATTAAATATAGGCTACGGTAATTCTTTAATATTATTTCTGGTGTTTGTGTCATAAACAGCACATGCCCGCTATAAGTAAAAATGTTTTAGGAAGTGGAAATTAAACTTATTTACATCAATGTGATGTCCCACAAACTGACTTTAGTAGAAGATGCAATGAAAAATACACCTAAATTTTGAAATGTATTACAACTTATGGATTTGTTTTCCGTTTCCTGGGAAATGTGTTCTTATTGTTTCAGAAACAACAGAACTATTCATGGGTTCGATTCTTGGGAGTGACGAAGGTGTAAATATGATGTGATGACTCTGGAGAAGAGGTGGATTTAAACCCTAGAAGGAGTTCCTTTCAGCTCCCATAACGTGCACTTCTTAATGATAATCTGTTCGAAAGAAACCATAAAACGAATCGTAACTATTACAGGTTTTACTCATTTGAGTTCCATAAATGTGGTCATATGTCTTATACATAGGAATGAAATGGCAGGAAGAAGGAAGTACAGTGCTGAAGACAGAGATGGACTGCGTCAGAACTTATGAAGACAAGGATTGCTGAATGAAACGTCACCAATCTCGGGAAAGAACGTGCTCTAGGGTAAGGTATTGTATTTGCCGATGGGCCCGGATATACCGTGACCAGATCATTATAGTCTCTCGCGTAGATGCTTTATACATAATTCTTACAGTATATCGTCACTGTGCCTGAAATCCGCTATATGACGGTATTATTCTCTTCTATATTTTACCTTTAAACCAATCACGCCCAGAACCACATGTGGATATGTAGACCCGCTTATCAACCTCGTAAAGGTCTTTTTCTTATGTTCATATGTACATAGACACAAATAGCCCTTAGTGATTGTTCGGTTGGTCTGTATATTCGCATAGGACTTGAAGACGGGACTGGTGTTAGGGCACAGATTGGGAAGGAACGACATTGTCACATAGTAGATTTTGAGAAAGACTTCAAAATGCACCACAATTGGGACACAATCAGGAATATCGTTCTGTCCATGCAGGTGAACTTATCCACTTAAACCACTATGGCTCCCCATAATCTGGACTCATTTCCACGTTCGGATTGGGATCCCGACTACACTATAATTTCCAAATCTTGATCAACAATTATGACCGTTCCACGTAGAGCAGCTATTCTCTAAGTTAATTTCTATGATTCAAAAAAATCCCCCCTTTTCGCATGTATGGCTCTGGTATCCTCTGCGAGGTCACAGTCATCTCTGCGATGATAATGATAATTCTTGTTTTAATGGGCCTAACATCTCATGAAATGAAATGTTATGAAATGGGATGAAGATTAAAAATAGCCCACTGCCAGAGATGAAAACGAACATGGTTTCTATAAAACAGACAGTGAGCATCAACAATTATGCCTTATTTGAATAACAGCAGGTAAAACGGGGATGATAAAAGACCATAAAACAAATAAGGCATATTGAACAATAAAAATACAGATGGTTGGCATATTGGCTTTCACGGACAGTGAATTAAAACTCAGCAATTTTTCTAGGTTTGTGCCGTGTCTTGTGTGGGGTTTCGCCTAGGACACCAAGCTGGCTCATCAGCGGCCTCTTGGTGTCCCCGCCCGCACCCCCACAAAAGTAACTGTATGCAGTGCACCTGCACTTGTTCACTGCGAGAACTAAAAGCTCAAGCAGCCTTATTAACCCCCGTATGAAGGCTTCCAAAAAGATGGTATAATGGTTTTCACGGCGAGCGAATTAAAACTCAGCAAACTCCCTCTAATGAGGAAGGTAGCGCGCAGTTCACTACTCCTGTGGGGGTCCGGGCGGGGACACCAAGAGCCCGCTGATGAGCCAGCATGGTGTCCTAAGCGAAACCCCACACAAGACACGGCACAAATCTAAAAAAAAAAATGCTGAGTTTTGATGCACAGGCCGTGAAAGCCATTATACCATCTTTTTGGAAGCCTTCATAGGGAGGTTAAGGCTGCTTGAGCTTTTAGTTCTCGCAGTAAACAGGTGCAGTTGCACTTTATATAAAGGGAGGTAGCACGCAGTTTGCTACTCCTGTGAGGGTCCGGGCGGGGACATCAAGAGCCCGCTGATGAGCCAGCTTGGTGTCCTAGGCGAAATCTCACACAAGACACGGCACAAACCTAGAAAAATTGCTGAGTTTTAAAATACAGATGATCAGAAGAAAAAAATAAAACAGACTAAAATGAAACTAAAAATCATAAACTACAGTGTATTAAAACTTTAAAATGTAGTGACTCTCTCCCATGAACCGGATGACGAGGTCTGCTGACAGCCCGTAATCACGTACAATAAGGGAGAGGGTGTTAGGCAGTTACAGAGTCCTTCACAGATCGTGATATCCTGAAAATACTCGTATACTCTCAGCGACCTCTTCATTTCGACTTGGAAATGAGGCCTTTTCACAACGATGTGTCTTACTGGTTAACTAGTCGCTCCTGCTCAGATAGCAGGAGATTCAGGCTCGAATCTCGACCGAGGTTACATTTTCAATTCTTGCTCAACAGTTACGACTGCTCCAAGGGGAGCTATTCCTACGAATGCCGTAAATTTGATGATTGTGCAATATTCAACACAAAGTGAATGTAGCGTTAAATATTAGTTCACGCTCCTTGTCCATTAAGAACACGAACATACGCAGTAGCTCACTTGCTTGTTGAATGAACGCCCCCAAGAGGTTACACGGTACACTGACCTGAGCTCATGATCTAACAGTTATCACGCCACGACTTCTTTATTACATCATTAATTATACATCTCCCGCACTGTTGTTGTTTCATTTGATAACCACAAATAACATGGTCGTCAGCTACATTTTCTCTCTTGGGGTATTTTAAACAAGGGCCGTTTTGCAATACAAAGTGGATTACCAAATATGTATTTAATATCTATCTATTTTTAATCTAATCTTCCGCATAGTATTCCGTATTTATTGTTGCTGTTGATACATTTAGGGGCTTGTGGCATCATGCCCATTTAGCGTCTCGAAGGGCGGGGTTTGATTCCCGGCTCTGCCATGGAAATTAATTCTGGTCTGAGGGTTGAAACGTGGTGTACTAAGACTCGTGAGGCAAAATGACAAGTGGTGTATTCGATTCCCATCTCATCCATCCTGAAAATAGTCTTCCATGGTTTCCGGTGGTTTCCCACTTCAACTCCTGGAAAATGCCTGGATGGTTCCTATCTTAAGGCCACAGCTACCTCCTTCCCAATCCTCACCTGAATTACAAATAAATACACTACTACAGATATCACAATAACACAAGTTATCGGACAAATTCTACGCACACGGGGTTGAAATGATCACCATGCCAAAGCCCCTCACATGAAATACCAACAACAACTGTTTGTGCATCAACTTCGACATTCCATTTCTAAAGCCATCAAGCAGATAAATTTGAACTCAGAACTCTTCATTGGTGATTTATAGCTGTGATTTCATCTTGTGTTGTAATCCCCAATTACAGTATTATTATTACCGCCATTTCAAAATGTAAGTTCCTCCACCATGAATCAGACCTGCGACTCCAGGATCATGAGGCGACACTTACGAAGAATCAGCTAACTCCATACACGCCATTTAAAAACAGTACAATTTAAGTTCCATTAACTAAACACATTACAATGTTTAACACGTGTCAGGATATATCTTTTTCTATTCACACTAGTAAAATCGTTAAAGGAATTTATTAGGTTAGTATTTTGAGGATAATGTTTTGTTCTCAATTGATATTTTGAATGGCCTTTTAAACCTAGCTAAGTAATTTTACTACCGAAAAACTGACACAATTAACACATGGTGTACATTTCAACTCTGTACCTCATTTAGTTTCTGAGAAACTACAGTAGATCAAATGTGCAGAAACATTATATTCTTCATACATTTCGCCATTGGAGATTCAAGTCCCTGGTCTGACCGGAAATATGCTACTTACTATCATAACAAACACAAATACACTTTCTATGTGCTTCTGATGGCGTCATACCATGGAGTTTCCTCTACAAAACAAACAATCCCCGGGTTTCTACACTTACTTAACAGATTTGTATGTACAATGCAAAGAAACCTAGAGCTGCTTAGTTTCTACTAAGATGCCTTAAGACACAGCATACCCCTCAAACCTTGTTAGTACATTTCATTAACAGACAATTTGTGGAACAAATTTGAAATCACGAGGTATTTTCATATCAGAAATGTCGGGTGTTGGCATTCTTGTAGATATGGTGCTCCAATATGGCCACACACAGAGTCAGCAATCACGTTTTCAGCAGGAGTAATCAGGTGATTCTTTTCTAAGCCTAGCTTCTGGAACAGTTCCACAACTTCTCGATAGATAGTGATCTTGGCACCAACTAACGTTCATCGTACATTGAAGTTTTGAAATTACGGTATAATATTTAAAAGTAAAAGTGTACGATTTTCTTATAATAAAGTCAATTGACAAGTATTTCTTCAAAGCTGTCCGTAATGTCTTAAAATTACTATAGACCGATACAGAATACACCATTTTGTTCGGAGAACTTCACAGATTTTAAAAATTAAAAAACATTAAAGAAAAGCATGTATGGGCGGAGACAAGAAATTAACCATGTTTGAAAATGACCCTTAGTGATAAAGTTTAAGAGAAAATGATAAGAGTGAGACCTACTCAAAACATAATATAATTATTACTCTTATAGACACAGTTTCGGCCACTTTATTAGCTGATAAGGCCATAATATGGCTTCAACCGGTACTGAAAGAATAATAAATAGGCCTACTATATTTTATTATGCCGGCCCCGTGGTGTTGGGGTAGCGCGCCTGCCTCTCACCCGGAGGCCCCGGGTTCGAACGCCGGCTCCGTCAGGGATTTTAAAACTGACGTGAGGGTTGGAACGGGGTGCACTCAGCCTCGTGAGGATAATTGAGTAGCTGTCTGACAGTGAGACAGCACCCTGATCACGAATACCAAGATTAACGGCCGAGGGGACCCGACGCGCTGATCACGCGTCACCCCAATATCTGCAGGCCAAATGGCTGGGCAGCGGTCGCTTGGTCGGCCTTAGCCCGTCATGAGCTGGATAGTGCCAGGGGTTGACTTGACTATATTTTATTTTTTGACTAAATATCTCGCTCTTATCTTCTCTTATCCAAAAGGTAAGTTTTGACCTCCCGGGTATGACTTCCCTAATTAATTCTGATACGCCGAGAAACCAATAGTTTGCTATTTTACTGTGCCGATGACCAAGACTGTGTTGGAATGGCACGATGCAGGGAAGGTTGGAGTGGAATATGGAGACCGTTCGCCGGAAGTGAGGGAGGGAACTGCTCTCAAGGACGTGGCGAGCTTAAGCATTTTGCTGCTACAAGATGGACAAGTATCTTCGCGTGACGATGAAGAGGAGGAGGTAATTACGCCTGCTATTGTTCACAAGATATCACCAATTATATCGTAGCAGTCGTGACTCATTTGCCAAACTCATCAGTGACTGAGAAGGCCGAGGAGTCTTATCGTGTGACTTTGAATTACAGCTGTAAATACACCAAAATAACACAGTATTAACGCATACCAGAAGAACGTGGGGATATTGACTATGAAGCCCTAGCCTTTGCAAAAGCAATACGACAATCATTATCCGAAAACTACTGAATTTGATAATTATTGTAGTTAGACTTAGCACATAATAATTTGTCCAGTCAAAACGGGAATTTAGTAGATTAAATCATGACTGTCGGTGTCAATTATTGGTCTCATATGTGGAAACCGTACGCAGGTTACCTTTTCTGTTTCCATTTATTCAAATATCAACAGATGGAATGCTCATCACATTCTCTTTTCATGGTTGTAATTGATTCTTTTTCTTTTTATCATTTTAAATTATTATGTCGACTTCGCTGGGGTCTGGCGTTACGTTACGGTGACGGGACGAAATGTACCAAGAATGCACTGAGGTATGTGACGTCATAATGCTGCTTGAGCTTCCTCCTTTCCCCACGCGCTTCGGTGAGCGTGACGTCATCCAGCCAGCTACCTCCTTTGGCCTTGATTCGCACTTGCTTTTTTTATTTTTTTATTTTTTATTTTTTTATGCTAACGGACTTTGAGTTCACGCAGCATTTGAAGCATTTGTAGCATTTAAAATGATATGAAGTCTAGTCTTTCAGACTGATTATCAGTGTTTTTTAGTCTAGTCCTATATAATTCTCTTCTTTATTTCGAAGACCCACAGACACAGGAAGCAAAAGAATTTTTAAATCACCTAGCATGCCCAAAAACATACGGAAGAACTCGCACAGGGTGAAAACCGACATGGAGATAAATAAACAAGATATTCAGTAAAGAACATATAGCCTACGTTCTCCTAAATGCATGGGTATTGTTATAACTCTTTGTCCTTTTCAAGGAGTATAATTGAATGTTGGTTGTAGTAGCTTGTTGAAATACAACGTGCTATAGGAATATTAAACATGAATATGAGGTGCCCTTTGCTAGTGCTACCTCTGAAAAAAAAATCATTCAATTCGGTTTCACAGTGTTTGAATTGATCCGGAGAATGGATTTGCACACATACATGGCCGCTATTTGCAAACTATTGGGCTGATGACCTTGTAGTCAGTCATAAGATGCTTTCCACAAAAAGGCATGTTGTTGCAAAATCCGGTAGAGATCAAATTATTAGGATGGTCGAAATTTGATTTAAGCTTTTAACATTTGGGTGGCCGTCATTCCGTTTCCGTCACGATGGCGGCGATATAAAACATGACACTGAGGTACCTTTTGCTAGTGCTACCTCTGTACCAAATTTCGTTCAATTCGGTTTCACCGTGTTTGAATTGATAGGGGGAATCAATTTGCACACATACTTGGCCAGCATCTGCAAACTATTGGGCTGATGATCTAGCAGTTTGGTCAGAATATGCTTCCCACATAAAGACTTGTTGTTGCAAAATTTGGTAGAGACTAGATTATTAGGATGGTCGTAATTACATTTTAGCCTTTAACATTTGGGTGGACGCGATTACGTTTCCATCATGATGGCGGTGATATAAAACAGGACACTGAGGTGCCCTTTCCTACCTCTAGTCCTACCTCTATACCAAATTTCGTTCCATTCGGTTTCACCGTGTTCGAATTAATAGGGGGAATCGATTTTCACACAAAGATGCCCGCCATCCACAAACTATTAGGCTAATGACCTATTAGATTTGCCAAAGGATGCTTCCTCCATAAAGGTATGTTGTTGCAAAATTTGGTAGAGATCGGATGATTAGGTTAGTCGTAATTTGATTTAAGCTTTGAACATTTGTGTGGCCGCCATTACGTTTCCGTCAAGATGGCGGTGATATAAAACATGACACTGAGGTGCCCTTTCCTATTGCTACCTCTGTACCAAATTTCATTCCTTTCGGTTTCACCGTGTTCGAATTAATAGGGGGAATCGAATTTGACACAAAGATGGTGCCATCCGCAAACTATTAGGCTAATGACCTATGAGATTTGTCAAAGGATGCTTCCTCTATAAAGGTATGTTGTTGCAAAATTTGGTAGAGATCGGATGATTAGGTTAGTCGTAATTTGATTTAAGCTTTGAACATTTGTGTGGCCGCCATTACGTTTCCGTCAAGGTGGCGGTGATATAAAACATGACACAGAGGTGCCCTTTGCTAGTGCTACCTCTGTACCAAATTTCATTCCATTCGGTTTCACTGTGTTCGAATTAATAGGGGTAATCGATTTTGACAGAAAGATGGCCGCCATCCTCAAACTATTAGGCTAATGACCTATTATATTTGTCAAAGGATGCTCCCTTCATAAAGGTATGTTGTTGCAAAATTTGGTAGAGATCGGATGATTAGGTTAGTCGTAATTTGATTTAAGCTTTGAACATTTGGGCGGCCACCATTACGTTTCCGTCAAGATGGCGGCGATATAAAACATGACACTGGGGTGCCCTTTGCTATTGCTACCCCTGTACCAAATTTCATTCCATTCGGTTTCACCGTGTTCGAATTAATACGGGTAATCGATTTTGACCCAAATATGGCCGCCATCCGCAAACTATTAGGCTAATGACCTATTAGATTTGTCAAAGGATGCTACCTCCATAAAGGTATGTTGTTGCAAAATTTGGTAGAGATCGGATGATTAGGTTAGTCTTAATTTGATTTAAGCTTTGAACATTTGTGTGGCCGCCATTACGTTTCCGTCAAGATGGCGGCGCTATGAAACATGACACTGGGGTGCCCTTTGCTAGTACTACCTCTGTACCAAATTTCGTTCCATTCGGTTTCACCGTGTTCGAATTAATAGGGGCAATCGATTTTCACACAAAGATGGCCGCCATCCGCAAACTATTAGGCTGATGACCTATTAGTTTGGTCAAAGGATGTTGCCCCCATAAAGGTATGTTGTTGCAAAATTTGGTAGAGATCGGATGATTAGGTTAGTCGTAATTTGATTTAAGCTTTGAACATTTGTGAGGCCGCCATTACGTTTCCGTCAAGATGGCGGCGATATAAAACATGACACTGAGGTGCCCTTTGCTAGTGCTACCTCTGTACCAAATTTCATTCCATTCGGTTTCACTGTGTTCGATTTAATAGGGGTAATCGATTTTGACAGAAAGATGGCCGCCATCCGCAAGCTATTAGGCTAATGACCTATTAGATTTGTCAAAGGATGCTTCCTCCATAAAGGTATGTTGTTGCGAAAATTGGTAGAGATCGGATGATTAGGTTAGTCGTAATTTGATTTAAGCTTTGAACATTTGTGTGGCCGCCATTACGTTTCGGTCAAGATGGCGGTGATATAAAACATGACACTGAGGTGCCCTTTGCTAGTGCTACCTCTGTACCAAATTTCATTCCATTCAGTTTCACTGTGTACGAATTAATAGGCGTAATCGATTTTGACAGAAAGATGGCCGCCATCCAAAAACTATTAGGCTAATGACCTATTAGATTTGTCAAAGGATGCTCCCTTTATAAAGGTATGTTGTTGCAAAATTTGGTAGAGATCGGATGATTAGGTTAGTCGTAATTTGATTTAAGCTTTGAATATTTGGGTGGCACGTATTACGTTTCCGTCAAGATGGCGGCGATATAAAACATGACACTGGGGTGCCCTTTGTTATTGCTAACTCTGTACCAAATTTCATTCCATTCGGTTTCACCGTGTTCGAATTAATAGGGGTAATAGATTTTGACCCAATATGGCCGCCATCCGTAAACTATTAGGCTAATGACCTATTAGATTTGTCAAAGGATGCTCCCTCCATAAAGGTATGTTGTTGCAAAATTTGGTAGAGATCGGATGATTAGGTTAGTCTTAATTTGATTTAAGCTTTGAACATTTGTGTGGCCGCCATTACGTTTCCGTCAAGATGGCGGCGATATAAAACATGACACTGGGGTGCCCTTTGCTATTGCTAACTCTGTACCAAATTTCATTCCATTCGGTTTCACCGTGTTCGAATTAATAGGGGTAATAGATTTTGACCCAATATGGCCGCCATCCGCAAACTATTAGGCTAATGACCTATTAGATTTGTCAAAGGATGCTCCCTCCATAAAGGTATGTTGTTGCAAAATTTGGTAGAGATCGGATGATTAGGTTAGTCTTAATTTGATTTAAGCTTTGAACATTTGTGTGGCCGCCATTACGTTTCAGTCAAGATGGCGGCGATATAAAACATGACACTGGGGTGCCCTTTGCTAGTACTACCTCTGTACCAAATTTCGTTCCATTCGGTTTCACCGTGATCGAATTAATAGGGGCAATCGATTTTCACACAAAGATGGCCGCCATCCGCAAACTATTAGGCTGATGACCTATTAGTTTGCTCAAAGAATGTTGCCCCCATAAAGGTATGTTGTTGCGAAATTTGGTAGAGATCGGATGATTAGGTTAGTCGTAATTTGATTTAAGCTTTGAACATTTGTGAGGCCGCCATTACGTTTCCGTCAGGATGGCGGCGATATAAAACATGACACTGAAGTGTCCTTTGCTAATGCTACCTTTGTACCAAATTTCGTTCAATTTGCGCTCACCGTGTTCGAATTGATTGGGGGAGACAGACATTCAGAGTACACACACTCTCTCTCACACAGACACACACACAGACTCACACACACACACACACACAGACACACTTTTTTTCGCCCTGTATTGATCCCATAAGTCTACTTTCATTTTTTGCAAAAATCGAAAGTAGGCTAAACAAGATGTTCAGTAATGAACATATAGCCTACCTTCTCCTAAATGCATGTGTATTGTTATAACTTTTTGTCCTTTTCAAGGAGTATAATTGAATTTTGGGTTGTAGTAGCTTGTTGAAATACAACGTGTTATAGGGATATTATACATGAATATGAGGTGCCCTTTGCTAGTGCTACCTCTGTAAAAAAAATCATTCAATTCGGTTTCACCGTGTTTGAATTGATCTGGGGAATGGATTTGCACACATACATGGCCGCTATTTGCAAACTATTGGGCTGATGACCTTGTAGTCAGTCATAAGATGCTTTCCACAAATAGGTATGTTGTTGCAAAATTTGGTAGAGATCAAATTATTAGGATGGTCGAAATTTGATTTAAGCTTTTAACATTTGGGTGGCCGTCATTCCGTTTCCGTCAAGATGGCGGGGATATAAAACATGACACTGAGGTGCCTTTTGCTAGTGCTACCTCTGTACCAAATTTCGTTCAATTCGGTTTCACCGTGTTTGAATTGATAGGGGGAATCGATTTGCACACATACTTGGCCACCATCTGCAAACTATTGGGCTGATGATCTAGCAGCTTGGTCAGAATATGCTTCCCACATAAAGAATTGTTGTTGCAAAATTTGGTAGAGACTAGATTATTAGGTTGGTCGTAATTATATTTTAGCCTTTAATATTTGGGTGGCCGCGATTACGTTTCCGTCAAGATGGCGGTGATATAAAACAGGACACTGAGGAGGCCTTTTCTAGTGCTACCTCTGTACCAAATTTCGTTCCATTCGGTTTCACCGTGTTCGAATTAATAGGGGGAATCGATTTTGACACAAAGATGGCCGCCATCCGCAAACTATAAGGCTAATGACCTATTAGATTTGTCAAAGGATGCTCCCTCCATAAGGGTATGTTGTTGCAAAATTTGGTAGAGATCGGATGATTAGGTTAGTCTTAATTTGATTTTAGTTTTGAACATTTGTGTGGCCGCCATTACGTTTCCATCAAGATGGCGGCGATATAAAACATGACACTGGGGTGCCCTTTGCTAGTACTACCTCTGTACCAAATTTCGTTCCATTCGGTTTCACCATATTCGAATTAATTGGGGCAATCGATTTTCACACAAAGATGGCCGCCATCCGCAAACTATTAGGCTGATGACCTATTAGTTTGGTCAAAGGATGTTGCCCCCATAAAGGTATGTTGTTGCAAAATTTGGTAGAGATCGGATGATTAGGTTAGTCGTAATTTGATTTAAGCTTTGAACATTTGTGAGGCCGCCATTACGTTTCCGTCAAGATGGCGGTGATATAAAACATGACACTGGGGTGCCCTTTGCTATTGCTACCTCTGTACCAAATTTCATTCCATTCGGTTTCACCGTGTTCGAATTAATAGGGGTAATCGATTTTGACCCAAATATGGCCGCCATCCGCAAACTATTAGGCTAATGACCTATTAGATTTGTCAAAGGATGCTCCCTCCATAAAGGTATGTTGTTGCAAAATTTGGTAGAGATCGGATGATTAGGTTAGTCTTAATTTGATTTTAGCTTTGAACATTTGTGTGGCCGCCATTACGTTTCCATCAAGATGGCGGCGATATAAAACATGACACTGGGGTGCCCTTTGCTAGTACTACCTCTGTACCAAATTTCGTTCCATTCGGTTTCACCATGTTCGAATTAATTGGGGCAATCGATTTTCACACAAAGATGGCCGCCATCCGCAAACTATTAGGCTGATGACCTATTAGTTTGGTCAAAGGATGTTGCCCCCATAAAGGTATGTTGTTGCAAAATTTGGTAGAGATCGGATGATTAGGTTAGTCGTAATTTGATTTAAGCTTTGAACATTTGTGAGGCCGCCATTACGTTTCCGTCAAGATGGCGGTGATATAAAACATGACACTGAGGTGTCCTTTGCTATTGCTACCTCTGTACCAAATTTCATTCCATTCGGTTTCACTGTGTTCGAATTAATAGGGGTAATCAATTTTGACAGAAAGATGGCCGCCATCCGCAAGCTATTAGGCTAATGATCTATTAGATTTGTCAAAGGATGTTTCCTCCATAAAGGTATGTTGTTGCGAAATTTGGTAGAGATCGGATGATTAGGTTAGTCGTAATTTGATTTAAGCTTTCAACATTTGTGTGGCCGCCATTACGTTTCGGTCAAGATGGCGATGATATAAAACATGACACTGAGGTGCCCTTTGCTAGTGCTACCTCTGTACCAAATTTCATTCCATTCGGTTTCACTGTGTTCGAATTAATAGGGGTAATCGATTTTGACAGAAAGATGGCCGCCATCCACAAACTATTAGGCTAATGACCTATTAGATTTGTCAAAGGATGCTCCCTACATAAAGGTATGTTGTTGCAAAATTTGGTAGAGATCGGATGATTAGGTTAGTCGTAATTTGATTTAAGCTTTGAACATTTGGGTGGCCAGTATTACTTTTCCGTCAAGATGGCGGCGATATAAAACATGACACTGGGGTGCCCTTTGCTATTGCTACCTCTGTACCAAATTTCATTCCATTCGGTTTCACCGTGTTCGAATTAATAGGGGTAATCGATTTTACCCAATATGGCCGCCATCCGCAAACTATTAGGCTAATGACCTACTAGATTTGTCAAAGGATGCTCCCTCCATAAAGGTATGTTGTTTGCAAAATTTGGTAGAGATCGGATGATTAGGTTAGTCGTAATTTGATTTAAGCTTTGAACATTTGTGTGGCCGCCATTACGTTTCCGTCAAGATGGCGGAGATATAAAACATGACACTGGGGTGCCCTTTGCTAGTACTACCTCTGTACCAAATTTCGTTCCATTCGGTTTCACCGTGTTCGAATTAATAGGGGCAATCGATTTTCACACAAAGAAGGCCACCATCCGCAAACTATTAGGCTGATGACCTATTAGTTTGCTCAAAGAATGTTGCCCCAATAAAGGTATGTTGTTGCGAAATTTGGTAGAGATCGGATGATTAGGTTAGTCGTAATTTGATTTAAGCTTTGAACATTTGTGAGGCCGCCATTACGTTTCCGTCAAGATATCGGCGATATAAAACATGACACTGAGGTGTCCTTTGCTAATGCTACCTCTGTACCAAATTTCGTTCAATTTGCGCTCACCGTGTTCGAATTGATTGGGGGAGACAGACATTCAGAGTACACACTCTCTCTCTCTCTCTCTCACGCACACACACACAGACTCTCACATACACATACACACACACACACACAGACAGACACACTTTTTTTCGCCCTGTAGTGATCCCATATGTCTACTTTCATTTTTTGCAAAAATCGAAAGTAGGCTAAACAAGATGTTCAGTAATGAACATATAGCCTACCTTCTCCTAAATGCATGTGTATTGTTATAACTTTTTGTCCCTTTCAAGGAGTATAATTGAATGTTGGTTGTAGTAGCTTGTTGAAATACAACGTGTTATAGGGATATTATACATGAATATGAGGTGCCCTTTGCTAGTGCTACCTCTGTAAAAAAAACATTCAATTCGGTTTCACCGTGTTTGAATTGATCTGGGGAATGGATTTGCACACATACATGGCCGCTGTTTGCAAACTATTAGGCTGATGACCTTGTAGTCAGTCATAAGATGCTTTCCACAAATAGGTATGTTGTTGCAAAATCCGGTAGAGATCAAATTATTAGGATGGTCGAAATTTGATTTAAGCTTTTAACATTTGGGTGGCCGTCATTCCGTTTCCGTCACGATGGCGGCGATATAAAACATGACACTGAGGTGCCTTTTGCTAGTGCTACCTCTGTACCAAATTTCGTTCAATTCGGTTTCACCGTGTTTGGATTGATAGGGGGAATCGATTTGCACACATACTTGGCCACCATCTGCAAATTATTGGGCTGATGATCTAGCAGTTTGGTCAGAATATGCTTCCCACATAAAGACTTGTTGTTGCAAAATTTGGTAGAGACTAGATTATTAGGTTGGTCGTAATTACATTTTAGCCTTTAACATTTGGGTGGCCGCGATTACGTTTCCGTCAAGATGGCGGTGATATAAAACAGGACACTGAGGTGGCCTTTTCTAGTGCTACCTCTGTACCAAATTTCGTTCCATTCAGTTTCACCGTGTTCGAATTAATAGGGGGAATCGATTTTGACACAAAGATGGCCGCCATCCGCAAACTATAAGGCTAATGACCTATTAGATTTGTCAAAGGATGCTTCCTTCATAAAGGTATGTTGTTGCAAAATTTGGTAGAGATCTGATGATTAGGTTAGTCGTAATTTGATTTAAGCTTTGAACATTTGGGTGGCCACCATTACGTTTCCGTCAAGATGGCGGCGATATAAAACATGACACTGGGGTGCGCTTTGCTATTGCTACCTCTGTACCAAATTTCATTCCATTCGGTTTCACCGTGTTCGAATTAATAGGGGTTATCGATTTTGACCCAAATATGGCCGCCATCCGCAAACTATTAGGCTAATGACCTATTAGATTTGTCAAAGGATGCTCCCTCCATAAAGGTATGTTGTTGCAAAATTTGGTAGAGATCGGATGATTAGGTTAGTCGTAATTTGATTTAAGCTTTGAACATTTGTGAGGCCGCCATTACGTTTCCGTCAAGATGGCTGTGATATAAAACATGACACTGAGGTGTCCTTTGCTAGTGCTACCTCTGTACCAAATTTCATTCCATTCGGTTTCACTGTGTTCGAATTAATAGGGGTAATCAATTTTGACAGAAAGATGGCCGCCATCCGCAAGCTATTAGGCTAATGATCTATTAGATTTGTAAAAGGATGTTTCCTCCATAAAGGTATGTTGTTGCGAAATTTGGTAGAGATCGGATGATTAGGTAAGTCGTAATTTGATTTAAGCTTTGAACATTTCTGTGGCCGCCATTACGTTTCGGTCAAGATGGCGATGATATAAAACATGACACTGAGGTGCCCTTTGCTAGTGCTACCTCTGTACCAAATTTCATTCCATTCGGTTTCACTGTGTTCGAATTAATAGGGGTAATCGATTTTGACAGAAAGATGGCCGCCATCCACAAACTATTAGGCTAATGACCTATTAGATTTGTCAAAGGATGCTCCCTTCATAAAGGTATGTTGTTGCAAAATTTGGTAGAGATCGGATGATTAGGTTAGTCGTAATTTGATTTAAGCTTTGAACATTTGGGTGGCCAGTATTACTTTTCCGTCAAGATGGCGGCGATATAAAACATGACACTGGGGTGCCCTTTGCTATTGCTACCTCTGTACCAAATTTCATTCCATTCGGTTTCACCGTGTTCGAATTAATAGGGGTAATCGATTTTGACCCAATATGGCCGCCATCCGCAAACTATTAGGCTAATGACCTACTAGATTTGTCAAAGGATGCTCCCTCCATAAAGGTATGTTGTTTGCAAAATTTGGTAGATATCGGATGATTAGGTTAGTCGTAATTTGATTTAAGCTTTGAACATTTGTGAGGCCGCCATTACGTTTCCGTCAAGATGGCAGCGATATAAAACATGACACTGAGGTGTCCTTTGCTAGTGCTACCTTTGAACCAATTTTCGTTCAATTTGCGCTCACCGTGTTCGAATTGATTGGGGGAGACAGACATTCAAAGTACACACTCTCTCTCTCTCACACACACACACACACAGACTCTCACATACACACACACACACACACACACACAGACACACTTTTTTTCGCCCTGTAGTGATCCCATATGTCTACTTTCATTTTTTGCAAAAATCGAAAGTAGGCTAAACAAGATGTTCAGTAAAGAACATATAGCCTACTTTCTCCTACATGCATGTGTATTGTTATAACTCTTTGTCCTTTTCAAGGAGTATAATTGAATGTTGGTTGTAGTAGCTTGTTGAAATACAACGTGCTATAGGGATATTAAACATGAATATGAGGTGCCCTTTGCTAGTGCTACCTCTGTAAAAAAAAATTCATTCAATTCGGTTTCACCGTGTTTGAATTGATCTGGGGAATGGATTTGCACACATACATGGCCGATATTTGCAAACTATTTGGCTGATGACCTTGTAGTCAGTCATAAGATGCTTTCCACAAAAAGGCATGTTGTTGCAAAATCCGGTAGAGATCAAATTATTAGGATGGTCGAAATTTGATTTAAGCTTTTAACATTTGGGTGGCCGTCATTCCGTTACCGTCAAGATGGCGGCGATATAAAAAATGACACTGAGGTGCCTTTTGCTAGTGCTACCTCTGTACCAAATTTCGTTCCATTCGGTTTCACCGTGTTTGAATTGATAGGAGAAATCGATTTGCACACATACTTGGCCACCATCTGCAAACTATTGGGCTGATGATCTAGCAGTTTGGTCAGAATATGCTTCCCACATAAAGATTTGTTGTTGCAAAATTTGTTAGAGACTAGATTATTAGGTTGGTCGTAATTACATTTTAGCCTTTAACATTTGGGTGGCCGCGATAACGTTTCCGTCAAGATGGCGGTGATATAAAACAGGACACTGAGGTGGCCTTTTCTAGTACTACCTCTGTACCAAATTTCGTTCCATTCGGTTTCACCGTGTTCGAATTAATAGGGGGAATCGATTTTCACACAAAGATGGTGCCATCCGCAAACTATTATGCTAATGACCTATTAGATTTGTCAAAGGATGCTCCCTCCATAATGGTATGTTGATGCAAAATTTGGTAGAGATCGGATGATTAGGTTAATCGTAATTTGATTTAAGCTTTGAATATTTGTGTGGCCGCCATTACGTTTCCGTCAAGATGGCGGCGATATAAAATATGACACTGAGGTGCCCTTTGCTAGTGCTACCTCTGTACCAAATTTCATTCCATTCGGTTTCACCGTGTTCGACTTAATAGGGTAAACGATTTTGACACAAAGATGGCCGCCATCCGCAAACTATTAGGCTAATGACCTATTAGATTTGTCAAAAGATGCTCCCTTCATAACGGTATGTTGTTGTAAAATTTGGTAGAGATCGGATGATTAGGTTAGTCGTAATTTGATTTAAGCTTTGTACATTTGTGTGGCCGCCATTACGTTTCCGTCAAGATGGCGGCGATATAAAACATGACACTGGGGTGCCCTTTGCCAGTACTACCTCTGTACCAAATGTCGTTCCATTCGGTTTCACCGTGTTCGAATTAATAGGGGCAATCGATTTTCACACAAAGATGGCCGCCATCCGCAAACTGTTAGGCTGATGACCTATTAGTTTGGTCAAAGGATGTTGCCCCCATAAAGGTAAGTTGTTGCAAAATTTTGTAGATATCGGATGATTAGGTTAGTCGTAATTTGATTTAAGCTTTGAACATTTGTGAGGCCACCATTACGTTTCCGTCAAGATGGCGGCGATATAAAACATGACACTGAGGTGTCCTTTTCTAGTGCTACCTTTGTACAAAATTTCGTTCAATTTGCGCTCACCGTGTTCGAATTGAATGGGGGGGACACACATTCAGAGTACACACACTCTCTCTCACACACACACACACACACACAGACTCACACACACACATACACACATACACACACAGACAGACACACTTTTTTTCGCCCTGTGGTGATCCCATAAGTCTACTTTCATTTTTTGCAAAAATCGAAAGTAGGCTAAACAAGATGTTCAGTAAAGAACATATAGCCTACTTTCTCCTAAATGCATGTGTATTGTTATAACTCTTTGTCCTTTTCAAGTAGTATAATGAATGTTGGGTGTAGTAGCTTGTTGAAATACAACGTGCTATAGGGATATTAGACATGAATATGAGGTGCCCTTTGCTAGTGCTACCTCTGTAAAAAAATCATTCAATTCGGTTTCACCGTGTTTGAATTGATCTGGGGAATGGATTTGCACACATACATGGCCGCTATTTGCAAACTATTAGTCTGATGACATTGTAGTCAGTCATAAGATGCTTTCCACAAAAAGGCATGTTGTTGCAAAATCCGGTAGAGATCAAATTATTAGGATGGACGAAATTTGATTTAAGCTTTTAACATTTGGGTGGCCGTCATTCCGTTACCGTCAAGATGGCGGCGATTTAAAACATGACTCTGAGGTGCCTTTTGCTAGTGCTACCTCTGTACCAAATTTCGTTCCATTCGGTTTCACCGTGTTTGAATTGATAGGGGGAATCGATTTGCACACATTCTTGGCCACCATCTGCAAACTATTGGGCTGATGATCCAGCAGTTTGGTCAGAATATGCTTCCCACATAAAGTTTTGTTGTTGCAAAATTTGGTAGAGACTAGATTATTAGGTTGGTCGTAATTACATTTTAGCCTTTAACATTTGGGTGGCCGCGATTACGTTTCCGTCAAGATGGCGGTGATATAAAACAGGACACTGAGGTGGCCTTTTCTAGTGCTACCTCTGCACCAAATTTCGTTCCATTCGGTTTCACCGTGTTCGAATTAATAGGGGGAATCGATTTTGACACAAAGATGGCCGCCATCCGCAAACTATTAGGCTAATGACCTATTAGATTTGTCAAAAGATGCTCCCTTCATAACGGTATGTTGTTGTAAAATTTGGTAGAGATCGGATGATTAGGTTAATCGTAATTTGATTTAAGCTTTGAACATTTGTGTGGCCGCCATTACGTTTCCGTCAAGATGGCGGCGATATAAAATATGACACTGAGGTGCCCTTTGCTAGTGCTACCTCTGTACCAAATTTCATTCCATTCGGTTTCACCGTGTTCGAATTAATAGGGTAATCGATTTTGACACATAGATGGCCGCCATCCGCAAACTATTAGGCTGATGACCTATTAGTTTGGTCAAAGGATGGTGACCCCATAAAGGTATGTTGTTGCAAAATTTGGTAGAGATCGGATGATTAGGTTAGTCGTAATTTGATTTAAGCTTTGAACATTTGTGAGGCCGCCATTACGTTTCCATCAAGATGGCGGCGATATAAAACATGACACTGAGGTGTCCTTTGCTAGTGCTACCTTTGTACCAAATTTCGTTCAATTTGCGCTCACCGTGTTCGAATTGATTTGGGGGGACAGACATACAGAGTACACACACTCACACACACACACACACACAGACTCACACACACACACATACACACACACAGACAGACACACTTTTTTCGCCCTGAAGTGATCCCATAAGTCTACTTTAATTTTTTGCAAAAATCGATAGTAGGCTAAACAAGATGTTCAGTAAAGAACATATAGCCTACTTTCTCCTAAATGCATGTGTATTTTTATAACTCTTTGTCCTTTTCAAGGAGTATAATTGAATGTTGGTTGTAGTAGCTTGTTGAAATACAACGTGCTATAGGGATATTAAACATGAATATGAGGTGCCCTTTGCTAGTGCTACCTCTGTAAAAAAAAATCATTCAATTCGGTTTCACCGTGTTTGAATTGATCTGGGGAATGGATTTGCACACATACATGGCCGCTATTTGCAAACTATTGGGCTGATGACCTTGTAGTCAGTCATAAGATGCTTTACACAAATAGGTATGTTGTTGCAAAATCCGGTAGAGATCAAATTATTAGGATGGTCGAAATTTGATTTAAGCTTTTAACATTTGGGTGGCCGTCATTCCGTTTCCGTCAAGATGGCGGGGATATAAAACATGACACTGAGGTGCCTTTTGCTTGTGCTACCTCTGTACCAAATTTCGTTCAATTCGGTTTCACCGTGTTTGAAATGATAGGGGGAATCGATTTGCACACATACTTGGCCACCATCTGCAAACTATTGGGCTGATGATCTAGCAGTTTGGTCAGAATATGCTTCCCACATAAAGACTTGTTGTTGCAAAATTTGGTAGAGACTAGATTATTAGGTTGGTCGTAATTACATTTTAGCCTTTAACATTTGGGTGGCCGCGATTACGTTTCCGTCAAGATGGCGGTGATATAAAACAGGACACTGAGGTGGCCTTTTCTAGTGCTACCTCTGTACCAAATTTCGTTCCATTCGGTTTCACCGTGTTCGAATTAATAGGGGGAATCGATTTTGACACAAAGATGGCCGCCATCCGCAAACTATAAGGCTAATGACCTATTAGATTTGTCAAAAGATGCTCCCTCCATAAAGGTATGTTGTTGCAAAATTTGGTAGAGATCGGATGATTAGGTTAGTCTTAATTTGATCTTAGCTTTGAACATTTGTGTGGTCGACATGACGTTTCCATCAAGATAGCGGCGATATAAAACATGACACTGGGGTGCCCTTTGCTAGTACTACCTCTGTACCAAATTTCGTTCCATTCGGTTTCACCGTGTTCGAATTAATAGGGGCAATCGATTTTCATACAAAGATGGCCGCCATCCGCAAACTATTAGGCTGATGACCTATTAGTTTGGTCAAAGGATGTTGCCCCCATAATGGTATGTTGTTGCAAAATTTGGTAGAGATCGGATGATTAGGTTAGTCGTAATTTGATTGAAGCTTTGAACATTTGTGAGGCCGCCATTACGTTTCCGTCAAGATGGCGGTGATATAAAACATGACACTGAGGTGCCCTTTGCATGTGCTACCTCTGTACCAAATTTCATTCCATTCGGTTTCACTGTGTTCGAATTAATAGGGGTAATCGATTTTGACAGAAAGATGGCCGCCATCCGCAAGCTATTAGGCTAATGACCTATTAGATTTGTCAAAGGATGTTTCCTCCATAAAGGTTTGTTGTTGCGAAATTTGGTAGAGATCGGATGATTAGGTTAGTCATAATTTGATTTAAGCTTTGAACATTTGTGTGGCCGCCATTACGTTTCGGTCAAGATGGGGATGATATAAAACATGACACTGAGGTGCCCTTTGCTAGTGCTACCTCTGTACCAAATTTCATTCCATTCGGTTTCACTGTGTTCGAATTAATAGGCGTAATCGATTTTGACAGAAGGATGGCCGCCATCCACAAACTATTAGGCTAATGACCTATTAGATTTGTCAAAGGATGCTCCCTCCATAATGGTATGTTGTTGCAAAATTTGGTAGAGATCGGATGATTAGATTAGTCTTAATTTGATTTAAGCTTTGAACATTTGTGTGGCCGCCATTACGTTTCCGTCAAGATGGCGGCGATATAAAACATGACACTGGGGTGCCCTTTGCTAGTACTACCTCTGTACCAAATTTCGTTCCATTCGGTTTCACCGTGTTCGAATTAATAGGGTAATCGATTTTCACACAAAGATGGCCACCATCCGCAAACTATTAAGCTGATGACCTATTAGTTTGCTCAAAGAATGTTGCCCCAATAAAGATATGTTGTTGCGAAATTTGGTAGAGATCGGATGATTAGGTTAGTCGTAATTCGATTTAAGCTTTGAACATTTGTGAGGCCGCCATTACGTTTCTGTCAAGATGGCGACGATATAAAACATGACACTGAGGTGTCCTTTGCTAATGCTACCTTTGTACCAAATTTCGTTCAATTTGCGCTCACCGTGTTCGAATTGATTGGGGGAGACAGACATTCAGAGTACACACACTCTCTGTCACACACACACACACAGACTCACACACACACACACACACATACACACACACACACAGACACACTTTTTTTCGCCCTGTAGTGATCCCATAAGTCTACTTTCATTTTTTGCAAAAATCGAAAGAAGGCTAAACAAGATGTTCAGTAATGAACATATAGCCTACCTTCTCCTAAATGCATGTGTATTGTTATAACTTTTTGTCCTTTTCAAGGAGTATAATTGAATGTTGGTTGTAGTAGCTTGTTGAAATACAACGTGTTATAGGGATATTATACATGAATATGAGGTGCCCTTTGCTAGTGCTACCTCTGTAAACAAAAAGCATTCAATTCGGCTTCACCGTGTTTGAATTGATCTGGGGAATGGATTTGCACACATACGTGGCCGCTATATGCATACTATTGGGCTGATGACCTTGTAGTCAGTCATAAGATGCTTTCCACAAATAGGTATGTTGTTGCAAAATCCGGTAGAGATCAAATTATTAGGATGGTCGAAATTTGATTTAAGCTTTTAACATTTGGGTGGCCGTCATTCCGTTTCCGTCAAGATGGCGGCGATATAAAACATGACACTGAGGTGCCTTTTGCTAGTGCTACCTCTGTACCAAATTTCGTTCAATTCGGTTTCACCGTGTTTGAATTGATAGGGGGAATCGATTTGCACACATACTTGGCCACCATCTGCAAATTATTGGGCTGATGATCTAGCAGTTTGGTCAGAATATGCTTCCCACATAAAGACTTGTTGTTCCAAAATTTGGTAGAGACTAGATTATTAGGTTGGTCGTAATTACATTTTAGCCTTTAACATTTGGGTGGCCGCGATTACGTTTCCGTCAAGATGGCGGTGATATAAAACAGGACACTGAGGTGGCCTTTTCTAGTGCTACCTCTGTACCAAATTTCGTTCCATTCGGTTTCACCGTGTTCGAATTAATAGGGGGAATCGATTTTGACACAAAGATGGCCGCCATCCGCAAACTATAAGGCTAATGACCTATTAGATATGTCAAAGGATGCTTCCTCCATAAAGGTATGTTGTTGCAAAATTTGGTAGAGATCGGATGATTAGGTTAGTCGTAATTTGATTTAAGCTTTGAACATTTGTGAGGCCACCATTACGTTTCCGTCAAGATGGCGGCGATATAAAACATGACACTGAGGTGTCCTTTTCTAGTGCTACCTTTGTACAAAATTTCGTTCAATTTGCGCTCACCGTGTTCGAATTGAATGGGGGGGACACACATTCAGAGTACACACACTCTCTCTCACACACACACACACACACACACAGACTCACACACACACATACACACATACACACACAGACAGACACACTTTTTTTCGCCCTGTGGTGATCCCATAAGTCTACTTTCATTTTTTGCAAAAATCGAAAGTAGGCTAAACAAGATGTTCAGTAAAGAACATATAGCCTACTTTCTCCTAAATGCATGTGTATTGTTATAACTCTTTGTCCTTTTCAAGTAGTGTAATGAATGTTGGGTGTAGTAGCTTGTTGAAATACAACGTGCTATAGGGATATTAGACATGAATATGAGGTGCCCTTTGCTAGTGCTACCTCTGTAAAAAAATCATTCAATTCGGTTTCACCGTGTTTGAATTGATCTGGGGAATGGATTTGCACACATACATGGCCGCTATTTGCAAACTATTAGTCTGATGACATTGTAGTCAGTCATAAGATGCTTTCCACAAAAAGGCATGTTGTTGCAAAATCCGGTAGAGATCAAATTATTAGGATGGTCGAAATTTGATTTAAGCTTTTAACATTTGGGTGGCCGTCATTCCGTTACCGTCAAGATGGCGGCGATTTAAAACATGACTCTGAGGTGCCTTTTGCTAGTGCTACCTCTGTACCAAATTTCGTTCCATTCGGTTTCACCGTGTTTGAATTGATAGGGGGAATCGATTTGCACACATTCTTGGCCACCATCTGCAAACTATTGGGCTGATGATCCAGCAGTTTGGTCAGAATATGCTTCCCACATAAAGTTTTGTTGTTGCAAAATTTGGTAGAGACTAGATTATTAGGTTGGTCGTAATTACATTTTAGCCTTTAACATTTGGGTGGCCGCGATTACGTTTCCGTCAAGATGGCGGTGATATAAAACAGGACACTGAGGTGGCCTTTTCTAGTGCTACCTCTGCACCAAATTTCGTTCCATTCGGTTTCACCGTGTTCGAATTAATAGGGGGAATCGATTTTGACACAAAGATGGCCGCCATCCGCAAACTATTAGGCTAATGACCTATTAGATTTGTCAAAGGATGCTACCTCCATAAAGGTATGTTGTTGCAAAATTTGGTAGAGATCGGATGATTAGGTTAGTCTTAATTTGATTTAAGCTTTGAACATTTGTGTGGCCGCCATTACGTTTCCGTCAAGATGGCGGCGCTATGAAACATGACACTGAGGTGCCCTTTGCTAGTGCTACCTCTGTACCAAATTTCATTCCATTCGGTTTCACCGTGTTCGAATTAATAGGGTAATCGATTTTGACACATAGATGGCCGCCATCCGCAAACTATTAGGCTGATGACCTATTAGTTTGGTCAAAGGATGGTGCCCCCATAAAGGTATGTTGTTGCAAAATTTGGTAGAGATCGGATGATTAGGTTAGTCGTAATTTGATTTAAGCTTTGAACATTTGTGAGGCCGCCATTACGTTTCCATCAAGATGGCGGCGATATAAAACATGACACTGAGGTGTCCTTTGCTAGTGCTACCTTTGTACCAAATTTCGTTCAATTTGCGCTCACCGTGTTCGAATTGATTTGGGGGGACAGACATACAGAGTACACACACTCTCACACACACACACACACAGACTCACACACACACACATACACACACACAGACAGACACACTTTTTTCGCCCTGAAGTGATCCCATAAGTCTACTTTAATTTTTTGCAAAAATCGATAGTAGGCTAAACAAGATGTTCAGTAAAGAACATATAGCCTACTTTCTCCTAAATGCATGTGTATTTTTATAACTCTTTGTCCTTTTCAAGGAGTATAATTGAATGTTGGTTGTAGTAGCTTGTTGAAATACAACGTGCTATAGGGATATTAAACATGAATATGAGGTGCCCTTTGCTAGTGCTACCTCTGTAAAAAAAAATCATTCAATTCGGTTTCACCGTGTTTGAATTGATCTGGGGAATGGATTTGCACACATACATGGCCGCTATTTGCAAACTATTGGGCTGATGACCTTGTAGTCAGTCATAAGATGCTTTACACAAATAGGTATGTTGTTGCAAAATCCGGTAGAGATCAAATTATTAGGATGGTCGAAATTTGATTTAAGCTTTTAACATTTGGGTGGCCGTCATTCCGTTTCCGTCAAGATGGCGGGGATATAAAACATGACACTGAGGTGCCTTTTGCTTGTGCTACCTCTGTACCAAATTTCGTTCAATTCGGTTTCACCGTGTTTGAAATGATAGGGGGAATCGATTTGCACACATACTTGGCCACCATCTGCAAACTATTGGGCTGATGATCTAGCAGTTTGGTCAGAATATGCTTCCCACATAAAGACTTGTTGTTGCAAAATTTGGTAGAGACTAGATTATTAGGTTGGTCGTAATTACATTTTAGCCTTTAACATTTGGGTGGCCGCGATTACGTTTCCGTCAAGATGGCGGTGATATAAAACAGGACACTGAGGTGGCCTTTTCTAGTGCTACCTCTGTACCAAATTTCGTTCCATTCGGTTTCACCGTGTTCGAATTAATAGGGGGAATCGATTTTGACACAAAGATGGCCGCCATCCGCAAACTATAAGGCTAATGACCTATTAGATTTGTCAAAAGATGCTCCCTCCATAAAGGTATGTTGTTGCAAAATTTGGTAGAGATCGGATGATTAGGTTAGTCTTAATTTGATCTTAGCTTTGAACATTTGTGTGGTCGACATGACGTTTCCATCAAGATAGCGGCGATATAAAACATGACACTGGGGTGCCCTTTGCTAGTACTACCTCTGTACCAAATTTCGTTCCATTCGGTTTCACCGTGTTCGAATTAATAGGGGCAATCGATTTTCATACAAAGATGGCCGCCATCCGCAAACTATTAGGCTGATGACCTATTAGTTTGGTCAAAGGATGTTGCCCCCATAATGGTATGTTGTTGCAAAATTTGGTAGAGATCGGATGATTAGGTTAGTCGTAATTTGATTGAAGCTTTGAACATTTGTGAGGCCGCCATTACGTTTCCGTCAAGATGGCGGTGATATAAAACATGACACTGAGGTGCCCTTTGCATGTGCTACCTCTGTACCAAATTTCATTCCATTCGGTTTCACTGTGTTCGAATTAATAGGGGTAATCGATTTTGACAGAAAGATGGCCGCCATCCGCAAGCTATTAGGCTAATGACCTATTAGATTTGTCAAAGGATGTTTCCTCCATAAAGGTTTGTTGTTGCGAAATTTGGTAGAGATCGGATGATTAGGTTAGTCATAATTTGATTTAAGCTTTGAACATTTGTGTGGCCGCCATTACGTTTCGGTCAAGATGGGGATGATATAAAACATGACACTGAGGTGCCCTTTGCTAGTGCTACCTCTGTACCAAATTTCATTCCATTCGGTTTCACTGTGTTCGAATTAATAGGCGTAATCGATTTTGACAGAAGGATGGCCGCCATCCACAAACTATTAGGCTAATGACCTATTAGATTTGTCAAAGGATGCTCCCTCCATAATGGTATGTTGTTGCAAAATTTGGTAGAGATCGGATGATTAGATTAGTCTTAATTTGATTTAAGCTTTGAACATTTGAGTGGCCGCCATTACGTTTCCGTCAAGATGGCGGCGATATAAAACATGACACTGGGGTGCCCTTTGCTAGTACTACCTCTGTACCAAATTTCGTTCCATTCGGTTTCACCGTGTTCGAATTAATAGGGTAATCGATTTTCACACAAAGATGGCCACCATCCGCAAACTATTAAGCTGATGACCTATTAGTTTGCTCAAAGAATGTTGCCCCAATAAAGATATGTTGTTGCGAAATTTGGTAGAGATCGGATGATTAGGTTAGTCGTAATTCGATTTAAGCTTTGAACATTTGTGAGGCCGCCATTACGTTTCTGTCAAGATGGCGACGATATAAAACATGACACTGAGGTGTCCTTTGCTAATGCTACCTTTGTACCAAATTTCGTTCAATTTGCGCTCACCGTGTTCGAATTGATTGGGGGAGACAGACATTCAGAGTACACACACTCTCTGTCACACACACACACACAGACTCACACACACACACACACACATACACACACACACACAGACACACTTTTTTTCGCCCTGTAGTGATCCCATAAGTCTACTTTCATTTTTTGCAAAAATCGAAAGAAGGCTAAACAAGATGTTCAGTAATGAACATATAGCCTACCTTCTCCTAAATGCATGTGTATTGTTATAACTTTTTGTCCTTTTCAAGGAGTATAATTGAATGTTGGTTGTAGTAGCTTGTTGAAATACAACGTGTTATAGGGATATTATACATGAATATGAGGTGCCCTTTGCTAGTGCTACCTCTGTAAACAAAAAGCATTCAATTCGGCTTCACCGTGTTTGAATTGATCTGGGGAATGGATTTGCACACATACGTGGCCGCTATATGCATACTATTGGGCTGATGACCTTGTAGTCAGTCATAAGATGCTTTCCACAAATAGGTATGTTGTTGCAAAATCCGGTAGAGATCAAATTATTAGGATGGTCGAAATTTGATTTAAGCTTTTAACATTTGGGTGGCCGTCATTCCGTTTCCGTCAAGATGGCGGCGATATAAAACATGACACTGAGGTGCCTTTTGCTAGTGCTACCTCTGTACCAAATTTCGTTCAATTCGGTTTCACCGTGTTTGAATTGATAGGGGGAATCGATTTGCACACATACTTGGCCACCATCTGCAAATTATTGGGCTGATGATCTAGCAGTTTGGTCAGAATATGCTTCCCACATAAAGACTTGTTGTTCCAAAATTTGGTAGAGACTAGATTATTAGGTTGGTCGTAATTACATTTTAGCCTTTAACATTTGGGTGGCCGCGATTACGTTTCCGTCAAGATGGCGGTGATATAAAACAGGACACTGAGGTGGCCTTTTCTAGTGCTACCTCTGTACCAAATTTCGTTCCATTCGGTTTCACCGTGTTCGAATTAATAGGGGGAATCGATTTTGACACAAAGATGGCCGCCATCCGCAAACTATAAGGCTAATGACCTATTAGATATGTCAAAGGATGCTTCCTCCATAAAGGTATGTTGTTGCAAAATTTGGTAGAGATCGGATGATTAGGTTAGTCGTAATTTGATTTAAGCTTTGAACATTTGTGAGGCCACCATTACGTTTCCGTCAAGATGGCGGCGATATAAAACATGACACTGAGGTGTCCTTTTCTAGTGCTACCTTTGTACAAAATTTCGTTCAATTTGCGCTCACCGTGTTCGAATTGAATGGGGGGGACACACATTCAGAGTACACACACTCTCTCTCACACACACACACACACACACACAGACTCACACACACACATACACACATACACACACAGACAGACACACTTTTTTTCGCCCTGTGGTGATCCCATAAGTCTACTTTCATTTTTTGCAAAAATCGAAAGTAGGCTAAACAAGATGTTCAGTAAAGAACATATAGCCTACTTTCTCCTAAATGCATGTGTATTGTTATAACTCTTTGTCCTTTTCAAGTAGTATAATGAATGTTGGGTGTAGTAGCTTGTTGAAATACAACGTGCTATAGGGATATTAGACATGAATATGAGGTGCCCTTTGCTAGTGCTACCTCTGTAAAAAAATCATTCAATTCGGTTTCACCGTGTTTGAATTGATCTGGGGAATGGATTTGCACACATACATGGCCGCTATTTGCAAACTATTAGTCTGATGACATTGTAGTCAGTCATAAGATGCTTTCCACAAAAAGGCATGTTGTTGCAAAATCCGGTAGAGATCAAATTATTAGGATGGTCGAAATTTGATTTAAGCTTTTAACATTTGGGTGGCCGTCATTCCGTTACCGTCAAGATGGCGGCGATTTAAAACATGACTCTGAGGTGCCTTTTGCTAGTGCTACCTCTGTACCAAATTTCGTTCCATTCGGTTTCACCGTGTTTGAATTGATAGGGGGAATCGATTTGCACACATTCTTGGCCACCATCTGCAAACTATTGGGCTGATGATCCAGCAGTTTGGTCAGAATATGCTTCCCACATAAAGTTTTGTTGTTGCAAAATTTGGTAGAGACTAGATTATTAGGTTGGTCGTAATTACATTTTAGCCTTTAACATTTGGGTGGCCGCGATTACGTTTCCGTCAAGATGGCGGTGATATAAAACAGGACACTGAGGTGGCCTTTTCTAGTGCTACCTCTGCACCAAATTTCGTTCCATTCGGTTTCACCGTGTTCGAATTAATAGGGGGAATCGATTTTGACACAAAGATGGCCGCCATCCGCAAACTATTAGGCTAATGACCTATTAGATTTGTCAAAGGATGCTACCTCCATAAAGGTATGTTGTTGCAAAATTTGGTAGAGATCGGATGATTAGGTTAGTCTTAATTTGATTTAAGCTTTGAACATTTGTGTGGCCGCCATTACGTTTCCGTCAAGATGGCGGCGCTATGAAACATGACACTGAGGTGCCCTTTGCTAGTGCTACCTCTGTACCAAATTTCATTCCATTCGGTTTCACCGTGTTCGAATTAATAGGGTAATCGATTTTGACACATAGATGGCCGCCATCCGCAAACTATTAGGCTGATGACCTATTAGTTTGGTCAAAGGATGGTGCCCCCATAAAGGTATGTTGTTGCAAAATTTGGTAGAGATCGGATGATTAGGTTAGTCGTAATTTGATTTAAGCTTTTGAACATTTGTGAGGCCGCCATTACGTTTCCATCAAGATGGCGGCGATATAAAACATGACACTGAGGTGTCCTTTGCTAGTGCTACCTTTGTACCAAATTTCGTTCAATTTGCGCTCACCGTGTTCGAATTGATTTGGGGGGACAGACATACAGAGTACACACACTCTCACACACACACACACACAGACTCACACACACACACATACACACACACAGACAGACACACTTTTTTCGCCCTGAAGTGATCCCATAAGTCTACTTTAATTTTTTGCAAAAATCGATAGTAGGCTAAACAAGATGTTCAGTAAAGAACATATAGCCTACTTTCTCCTAAATGCATGTGTATTTTTATAACTCTTTGTCCTTTTCAAGGAGTATAATTGAATGTTGGTTGTAGTAGCTTGTTGAAATACAACGTGCTATAGGGATATTAAACATGAATATGAGGTGCCCTTTGCTAGTGCTACCTCTGTAAAAAAAAATCATTCAATTCGGTTTCACCGTGTTTGAATTGATCTGGGGAATGGATTTGCACACATACATGGCCGCTATTTGCAAACTATTGGGCTGATGACCTTGTAGTCAGTCATAAGATGCTTTACACAAATAGGTATGTTGTTGCAAAATCCGGTAGAGATCAAATTATTAGGATGGTCGAAATTTGATTTAAGCTTTTAACATTTGGGTGGCCGTCATTCCGTTTCCGTCAAGATGGCGGGGATATAAAACATGACACTGAGGTGCCTTTTGCTTGTGCTACCTCTGTACCAAATTTCGTTCAATTCGGTTTCACCGTGTTTGAAATGATAGGGGGAATCGATTTGCACACATACTTGGCCACCATCTGCAAACTATTGGGCTGATGATCTAGCAGTTTGGTCAGAATATGCTTCCCACATAAAGACTTGTTGTTGCAAAATTTGGTAGAGACTAGATTATTAGGTTGGTCGTAATTACATTTTAGCCTTTAACATTTGGGTGGCCGCGATTACGTTTCCGTCAAGATGGCGGTGATATAAAACAGGACACTGAGGTGGCCTTTTCTAGTGCTACCTCTGTACCAAATTTCGTTCCATTCGGTTTCACCGTGTTCGAATTAATAGGGGGAATCGATTTTGACACAAAGATGGCCGCCATCCGCAAACTATAAGGCTAATGACCTATTAGATTTGTCAAAAGATGCTCCCTCCATAAAGGTATGTTGT